>CACTHL010000870.1:2407500-3607500 GCA_902712375.1 Dioscorea dumetorum | reverse complement strand
TATTTTTTCTTATTTATGACTCATATTTATATTAGAATAATGTTTATCATCGTTTATAAATTTATACAAATATAAATCCTCTTTAACCCTATTTAATTTTTCTTGTCTTAAGAGATGAATTCCTTAACCTCTCTCTCAACCCCTAGCTACTATTTTGGAAAGGAAGAGGAAACTGTTTTGGATTTCAACCTATGATTAAAAGACGGGGGACTTTTGTTTGATACAAGAAAATCTAAGAGAATCCAAAGAACAAATTTGACACATCAAAAGTAATTTTCAGATCGATTTTAATTAAAATTAATTAAAAATAAGGTGTTCATCAAATCAACGAGTTGATATCGCAATTTTATATTTTGCTTATGCATGATTCTGCTTGTTTTGTATAATTTTGAGATATTTTCTAATAATATACCTTAATTATTTATTTTGAAAGTTTAGAAAGAATCATTCAATAAATACTTTCAAAGAGAAAGAGACTTCATAAGATTGGTTATTAGAATTATGAATAACAAAACCAAAAACTTGAGCTCACAAGCTAAAATTCATGGATTTGCATTTTTCTTGTAAAATTGGATTAAAAACAACTGTATATCCGTTAAACCTAGATATTCTATTTGATTATTATATATTTTATATATTTTTTATTTGTATTTGAAATTAAATAAAAAAGAAATCAAATAAAGAAACACCTTTGCTATAATTATAAATTTTTGTCTGGTCGGAAGAGTCCTTTTACTATAATATTCTATTCTGGTCTTGTATGAGATTGGTAAGTATGAATGTAAGTAAAGGAATTTGGCAACTTTGAAAGCTAACCATACTGTCAACCCAAATTAATTACTATGAAAATCTAGGAAAAAGTATTCAAGAAATTCTTTCAAAAAGAGCATTCATCTAAACACAAATACATATCGACCAGCTTAAGCACTAACATGAAGCACTCAGGTCTGAATCCTGAAATCCATGGATCAAAAAAGAAAAAATAAAAAATAAAAGCTTCAAAAATTATCAAAGACTGCAAAAAATTGGTTAAACCAAGAACATTAGGAGACAAATCATGGATATCAATTAAAAAAAAAGGAAAATGAATCTAGACATTGACAATGACATATGAAAGAAACACTCACAAAGAGAGCGTAAGAATTTCAAAACAAACCCTAAGTACAACATAAGAATCTAGTGAAACTCATTCAAGAAATTCATTCCAAAACAAACATGCACTCAACCACGTGAAATTTTGAAGCATCCCAACATAATCACAGATCAATAAAACTAAACCCTAGTTACAACTGGGAAGCCAGGGAAGCCTGGGGAAACACATTCAAAAAATTAGGACTTGGGAATGCTTAACGAGGAATGCACGCAAGAGGATTCATGATCATTCTGAAATAAACCCTAGATAACACTGCGGATCGACGGATTCCCATTCGAGAATTTATTTACAAAGAGAAGGAAAATGCACTAAACCCAAGAAGATATTAAAAAGAAGAAAAATCAACAACCCCAACAACTCCGTGATTTAAAAAAACAAATTTCTCAACTTTGGTCAGACACAACTTAATATGCACAAAATTAAGATTTAAAATATATATATATATCGTTTGTAAACAGTAAACAGTGTCAACGAACAAAGAGAGCATTAGCATTTTGAAACAAACCCTGATTAAAAATTCAAGGAAACCCATTAAGAAAATTCTTCTCAAAAAGAATAATCAAACCCGTGCATACCTTGAATCATCTAAACAATAAGAAAGATACCAAATCCTAAAACCCCAACACCATAGAATTTCAAAAACCACACAATGAATGATTCATGAAAACTCAGAAGATAAAGAAGCAAATAGGACTCGAGATCAGAAGCTTTCACCGTGAATGGGAGGAAGAAAGGGAGGTCTCCGACGAAGTACCAACGAAGGCAAGGCCAGCAGCAGCCGCAGGCTTTGAGTGGAGTTCAGTTGGAAGAGTGAAACTGACTATTTATAGAATTTAAAGGAAAGGGCCTAGTGCTAGTCTAGATTGGGCCTAAGAAATATGAACATTGGGTTATGTACTTCAAGCCCAACATACATTCATCAACTTAAAAAATCATGTATTAATTTTTTTTTCTAGGTCGGTTTTGGGGTAAATATTAGTGTAGATCACCCAAACCGAACTATTGACAATTTTAATTTTAGGTATGAAATTTTAATTTGTAACAAAATAATTAGTCACCTTCAATTTGGTTTTAATGAAAAATCATTTAATGAAATCGATGAGTAATTGCTATGTGAACACCTGTTTTACACTCCACATATGCCCTATGTCATTATAATTTATACCACATAAACCAATGACATATAAAACTAGTGTGTTACGTGGCAATTCCAGCATCCATGTCAATAATTTTTTATTGAATTTTCCGTTGAAACCAAATTAAAATTAGACAATGACTTTGATACAAATTGGAATTTGATTAATACCCAAAGTGATAATTAGGTATAGTTTGATTATCTACAGTGATATTTGCCTTCAATTTTGTGTTCCTTATCTCAAAAAAAGTTTTTCCATAAAAAGTAGTTTTTAATAATTATTTTCACAATCCAACTCCAAAAATTATATAATTTAATATTACAAGTGTTTTTTAAGTTTTTTCATAATGAGTTTATCATATTCCGTCAAAAAAATTGTATTATTATTATTATTATTATTATTATTATTATTATTATTATTATTATATATCCGGTAAGCCTTGACGTGTGATATTTAAGTTTTTCGCCCAGTCGCCTAACTCAATCCGAAAGTTTTAAACATCTGCATCAGTATAAGAACAGACATGAATGTGATCTTAACAAGCATTGGCCATGTGATTTGACATGCATTCATATCTATTCTTATGTCTAAACTTTGGCTCTTATCACTAGCTATTAATATGTTACGTGCACCAACATATGCAAGATTTTACAACTAATATATATATATATGTGTGTGTGTGTGTGTGTGTGTGTGTGTGTGTGTGTGTGTGTGTATGTTAAAAGAAGAACTTCCCGATATTATTGGCTAATTGGAGAAGAAACACTCATTTACTTATTCAATTTTGAAATAATTAACGTAAATCAACTACTTTCACTAAATAATTATAACAAGATTAATACAAACCCTAGTTAGGAAAATACCCATGCATGGGTGGATTTGAAGGAAGTTTTTGTTTTCTCTAATCCACCCATGCATTTCTTCCATGAAGCAAATTAAGGTTTCTATCAACATCAAAGTTTTTCTTATTTTCAAAACTCCATCAAAGTACAACACAATCAAATTATTAACAAATTTATCTCCAAAGCAGCAGATGTAACTGACATTTTACTCTGCATGTCCACTTCCTCCGTCAGATTAAAAACTGGCATTTCTGACAAAACTTTGTCAGATAAATAGTGCCCTTCATCAAGATTTTCATCAATAAATGTGTGTGTGTGTGTGTGTGTGTATATATATATAAGCTGTAAGGTGAACTCATGCTGCTTTATTATTGAAGAAGAGCACTAAACGCTGCAATAGCTAATGACAAACAAATATGGCTAATTAAATACATATAAGAAATACAAGAATATTATACTTCACAAACAAACAAAAGGAAAAAAACAATGGCCCACTCAAATCCTAACTTTAACCATCCTTCTTCCACACCTAATGGGGTCCTTGGCATGTATATGTATGATCTGCATCTTCTCTAGACTTGGCAAACATAATGAAGTGTAAGATGACAAAAGCCAAAGACCAACATGAGCTTGTGCTGTCAACGCTGGAAGAGCTATCCACACTTTTGCTCAGTAGATTATTCCATGATCTAGACAAGAACTTGGCTCTTCTCCAAGAAACCTTTGCTTTGTTGGACGTGGAACCTGCAATAATCAGATGATTGTGAACTTTGAGATGATGGAACTATTGTACAAAATTTGGAAATGAATCAACTTTATAGTTTAGGAGAAAAAATGTACTGTGATGGAATTATACCTAGTAGTGAATGGGAGGTGGTGGAGATGCGTAGATGTACGTTGGAGGAGGAGACGGTGAAGGTGGGGGTGGTGACTTGTAATGGTAGGGAGGGGGAGGAGATGGGGAAGGTGGGGGTGGTGATTTGTAATGGTAGGGAGGAGGAGGAGATGGCGACGGTGGAGGGGGAGATTGGTAGTGATATGGTGGAGGAGGAGATGGAGAAGGAGGGGGTGGGGATTGGTAGTGGTAGGGAGGTGGAGGGGATGGAGATGGTGGTGGAGGTGAGTTGTAGTGATAGGGTGGTGGAGGAGACAGCGATGGTGGAGGAGGAGATTTGTAGTAGTAGGGTGGTGGAGGTGATGGTGATGGTGGAGGAGGGGACTTGTAGTAGTAGGGTGGTGGGGGTGATGGTGATGGTGGCGGTGGTGACTTGTAGTAGTAAGGAGGTGGAGGGGATGGTGATGGTGGAGGAGGTGACTTGTAATAATAAGGTGGTGGTGGTGACGGTGATGGCGGAGGGGGAGATTTGTAGTAGTAAGGTGGTGGAGGAGATGGCGATGGTGGTGGTGGGGACTTGTAGTAATAGGGTGGTGGAGGAGATGGTGATGGTGGTGGTGGGGACTTGTAATAGTATGGCGGTGGAGGAGAGGGTGATGGTGGTGGTGGGGACTTGTAATAGTAGGGGGGAGGAGGAGAGGGTGAGGGTGGTGGTGGGGACTTGTAATAGTATGGAGGAGGAGGAGAGGGTGATGGTGGTGGTGGAGACTTGTAATAGTATGGAGGAGGAGGAGATGGTGATGGTGGTGGTGGAGACTTGTAATAATATGGTGGTGGAGGAGATGGTGACGGTGGAGGAGGGGACTTATAATAATACGGTGGAGGTGGAGAGGGTGAGGGTGGTGGAGGAGACTTATAATAATATGGAGGAGGTGGAGATTTCACCGGAGGAGGTGGTGACTTATA
The DNA here is from genome assembly GCA_902712375.1 of Dioscorea dumetorum. NCBI lineage: Eukaryota > Viridiplantae > Streptophyta > Magnoliopsida > Dioscoreales > Dioscoreaceae > Dioscorea > Dioscorea dumetorum. Next base: position 3,602,568 of record CACTHL010000870.1, on the reverse strand, counting down.
GTAGTAAGGAGGAGGCAATGGTTCCTTTGGAGGGGGCGGTGGTGACTTATAGTAATAAGGTGGGATAGAAGGTGGGTTCTTTGGCGGTGGAGGAGATGCATACTGATAAGGTGGAGACCAAGTCTTCACCGGTGGTGGAGGAGATGCATAATGATAAGGTGGAGACCAAGTCTTCACCGGTGGTGGAGGAGATGTATAATGATAAGGTGGAGACCAAGGCTTCACCGGCGGTGGAGGAGAAGTATAATGATAAGGTGGAGACCAAGTCTTCACCGGTGGTGGAGGAGAAGTATAATGATAAGGTGGAGACCAAGGCTTCACCGGCGGTGGAGGAGAAGTATAATGATAAGGTGGAGACCAAGGCTTCACCGGCGGTGGAGGAGAAGTATAATGATAAGGTGGAGACCAAGGCTTCACCGGCGGTGGAGGAGAAGTATAATGATAAGGTGGAGACCAAGGCTTCACCGGTGGTGGAGGAGAAGTATAATGATAAGGTGGAGACCAAGGCTTCACCGGTGGTGGAGGAGATGCATAATGATAAGTTGGTGTGGGAGGGGGTGTCTTATGGTGGTGGTGGTGGTGGTGGTGGTGGTGGTGGTGGTGCTCACAATGCTCATAGGGTTTCTCTGGTGCAAAGGCAAGTGGCTTGGCCTTAAGGACAACCTCCTCATGAGACTTGGAATACACATTCAGGGGAGCACACTCGTTGAGTTTTGTAGGCTTGTTGCAAGTGGAACCCTTGGGGGCAGCATGGAGATAAACCTTGCACCCCTTGGCTCCATGTTCCCAATACGGATACCCTTCAACAGTGACAATGTATTTGCCATGGCCTTTGGTCTCACCATATGCTACATACTCCTTGTGACCTGCCTCACATGTCACCTTCACTATGGCCCCTGTTTCCATATGACAGAAGAGTAGTTAGTAAGCTATACCTAGTAGTTTATTAAAACCACTTGGATTACATGAAAGTGAGTGATGGGATCAAGCAAAAAGAAGGACATTATTAGTGCCCATTATTACTGACTTTGTTGGGTGTTCATGAGATATATGCATGGGACCCAAGATTCTTGCTCTCAGCCATCCATGTGGGTTTACGTCTTTAGAGAGATGGATAAATGTCTGCTAGCTAGCTTTTCCTCATATAATTGAACCTAAGGTCTATCCATACCAACTTTTGTTTCTATGTCTTTGAATTATATATTTCGACCAACTTTAGATTAACATTTTCTGCGAATCAGTAACATAGAAAGATAAAGTTGGAGATTAATTATAGAAATTGTGAACTCCAACCACAGTATTCAGGTCATTTGACTTCTTTAACACAAATTCATGTTTGCTTATCAGACCAGTAAGAAAATTCTTTGTTTTTTTAATGTGAAAACAAAATGAAATAAATCAAGTAAACTAAATAAAATTCAGGATATAAGAGAAATTCAAATTATGATCACCTTCAAAAAGCTTCTTCTTGTAAGACTCCTTTGGGTTTTCCCAATTGTAGCACTTGTAACAGTAGACTCTTCCCACAACCTTGAGAATTGGTTCATGGTGGTAAGGTGGTGGCGGTGATGTGTAATAATATGGTGGCGGTAGTGATTTCACCGGCGGAGGTGGGGAGTTATAGTAGTACGGTGGTGGTGGCGATTTGACCGGAGGAGGTGGGGAGTTATAGTAGTACGGTGGTGGTGGTGATTTAACCGGTGGAGGTGGGGAATGGTAATAGTAAGGTGGTGGCGGTGATTTCACCGGAGGAGGTGGGGAATGATAATAGTATGGTGGCGGCGGAGATTTCACCGGTGGCGGTGGGGAGTGATAATAGTACGGTGGTGGAGGTGATTTCACCGGAGGAGGTGGGGAATGGTAATAGTAAGGTGGTGGCGGCGATTTCACCGGAGGAGGTGGGGAGTGATAGTAGTACGGTGGTGGTGGAGATTTCACCGGAGGAGGTGGGGAGTGATAGTAGTACGGTGGCGGAGGTGATTTCACCGGAGGGGGTGGCGAGTGATAGTAGTACGGTGGTGGAGGTGATTTCACCGGAGGAGGTGGGGAGTGATAGTAGTAAGGTGGTGGCGGAGATTTCACCGGTGGAGGTGGAGAGTGATAATAGTAAGGTGGTGGAGGTGAGGGAGAAGGTGGTGGTGGAGATTTATAGTGGTACGGTGGTGGTGGCGACGGAGAAGGTGGTGGTGGAGACTTGTAATAATAAGGTGGAGGAGGAGAAGGCGATGGTGGTGGTGGTGACTTGTACTGATAAGGCGGCGGCGGCGACGGCGACGGAGGTGGTGGTGATTTATAGACGTAAGGAGGAGGTGGCGAAGCGTAGATGTAAGGAGGATCGGCGAAAACTTGAGCTACATTACTAGAAACAAGCACCGCAACGAAGGCAAAGGCAAAGGCCGGCCATAGACGACCCCCCGGAGGGTCGCCGGAATGTAAGCCCATATCTCCCCGGAGAACTCACCGGAGAGAATGAAATGCAAGTAAATATCAAAGTATAGTTCCCTTGGAGAAGGGGAATAGAAAGAAGAGGGGTGAGTCCTGCTCTAAAAGAGTAGTGATATTTATAATGAAAGAAGGTTTGTTAGAGCTCAAGAAAACAGCTGTGAAGTAAGACTAACTATGATTGAAAAGAAGAGGAATTTGATGATGGTTTTATGATTAACATTTGATTTCCTAACTGTGAATTAGGTGGCTTTCTTTACTTTTGTGGCCTATGATATATATTTATATATATATATATATATTGCTTTTCTCTTTAGCATTTGGTCTATTTATAATTGGTGTGTTCTTTTAGAAATTTATGTAATGAATTATTATCTGTTTGTGCTTCTTGTTATTTTTTTACTTTTTACTTTATTTTAATGTTAAACAAGTAAGAATTTTTTTTTTATAATGGTCTCATCAGACATAGATCTAAGCATGTTAAAAATATGTCATTAATGTTTTGCATTGATATATTAAATATATGAAAGAAAGTAAGGGAAGGTTTCCAAGAAGCTGTTTGGCTAGCAATGCACCTTACCTTAGACACATGCATGTATTATATATATTTTTTTTTTAGGACTTAAAAGGAAGGGCTCAGCCACATTGCACCGCAAAATGGACCAACAAAAGCCACCTACCAATCAATTATTCACTTTCAACTGTATAATTCCCAAAATGCCCCTCGTGAACCCAATAGGGGCCTACCTTTTTCCCTGTTAAAAGTTCATATGGTACAGGAATCCAAGGAAAAATTTACAAGGACTATCAATTGGGGAGGAGAATTGTAATTCAAGGTGGGGATTTAATTTGGGATGTGAGTTGAATGATGTTTTCATTTTTGTGTGTGTGTTTTTTGTTTTTTTGAATACCATGAGAAGGAGTGTAGCATTTAAATACTAAGGGTTTGTTTTGTTTGTCTTTATCAGAAAAATAATGGGAGTTGATTTTATAGTCCAGCCCTGTTTCTATGTCTTCTTCTACAAAAAATAAATGAAGTATTAAATTTTTTTTTCCTAACAAGTGGAATTTGGTAAAGTTAATATAATATTTTTATAAACAGTAGAGCTGTATTAATGAATTTTGATCGACTTTGACATGTAATTAGATTATAGTATAATTTATTTAATATATTTTAGGGTTTTATTATGATAAACAAATGATTTTGTTAAACTTAACAATTGGCCATCACTGCTATATTTAATTTTCAAAATTAATAGAGCTATTTTTTTTTTCTTTCGGCATGTGAATTTTCCTAAATTTTCTCAAACTTATATTTATACTTTATTTTATTTTTATTCATTATCGTTAATTAATCTAGTTATGTTCAAGAAAACAACAAGAAATACATAATGAGGGAGATTAAATATTTATTTGTGACCAATCTAATCTTAAAACATTTTTTTGTACACATTAATAATATACAAAGAGCAAGATTCTTTGTATAGTGGTCATTCTTAATAATAAAGGAGTATAATCCAAAATTAGACAAATCATTAATCTAATTTAGATTATATATATATATATATATATATATGTGGATATTAAATTAGATTATAAATTGAGTAAGTATGTAGTCACATCAAGAGATATATATTTTCTCGTGGCTTGTTATTGTTGTATTTCACTTGGGCATCTTATTTCTCTGGTTCATAAAAAGAAAAATATGCACTCAAAATGTTTGAATTATGCAAACACTCATATGACTTTAGGAGACAGGTACAGATTAGCGCACTATATTCATCACTTTCTAGACCTACTTTTTCTTTTTCTTTTCTTATTCCAAAAAGTTAATTAAGAAAGCAATATGTCTATTTTTAAATATATATATATATATATATATATATATATATATATATATGTAGAAAATATTAAAAAATTTTAATTAATTGGGAAGTCTAAAAATTTCTATTTAGCCACTAACGGAATAAATAACTGATAAAACATTTGATTTTTATATAAGAGATTAATTGAGTTTTTAACTCTTTTTTTTTCATTAAATAGTTAAAAAGAAACAAAATAAGTGTGGTTACATTTTCAGATTAGAAGAAAAACACTTTACCTATAGTTTAATTTATTATTATATTTAAATTTATCATATTATTTTATATATGAATAATTGCTTCATCGGTTTTATGATGTAAAAAATTATATAACACAATGATCCTTGTATAAACTAATCATCACAAACACTAAAAGGATGATGACCATCACGTAGATTATTTTTTTCAACACATATATAGAATCAATTTTAAAATAAAAATCTTTGTATATTTACAAGTAAAATGCAAACACATATAAATATGATTTATATTTTCTCATGAAAGAAAACACTTCAGGCCTAGTTTAATTTATTATTATATTTGAATTTATCCTATTATTATTTTATATATGAATAATTATTTCATCAGTTTTATTATGTAAAAAATTATATAATACGATGATTCCCCCTATATAAACTAATCAGGACAAACCCTAAAAGGATTCTCTTTTAGATGCTCCTATTGCAAGCTATTATTATATATTTATATTTACATGTAAAATGCAAACACATATACATATGATTTACACCACTCCAAAATTTAAAATAATTTAATAATTAATTAATTAATTAATTAAATTTTTTAAGTCTATCATAAGCTCTCAAATTTATACACACACAATTCTAGTCAAACACGGCATATAGCATTGAATCAAGCAATGTAGAAGCAAATGGATCTCTTTCTAGGGTTAGGGTTGGAGACTTGGAGGCTTGCAAGAAAGCCAATAAATTGGAACACTCTCCCTCATCAAAGTTTCATTGGGAGCAGTTGTGCCGGTTCCATTAATAGATGCACTTATGCTTTGTTTGTTTGTCCTTGTTATTTTGCCACTTGTTGTTATATATGGCTTCCTTACTTTATGCACCATTATTTAATAGAACAACATACTTCTCTTCTTCATGGTTAATAAAAAAAAAAAAAAAATTTTAATTTTTAAATAATGTTAAAATATGTTATGAGATTATCTTTGATCGTTTAAGTAATTGGTTTGAAATTTGAATTCATCTGTATAAGCAAACACCAGCTGAAATATGTCCACGAGTTTTCAGTATTAGTTTTTTAATAAAATAAATATATAATTTACTATTCACACTATTTAAATTCTTGACCCTTGTATGAGATTTTAGTGTTTTACGTTATGATTTTTTCCAAAATTAAAATTTTTTTTTTATGTTGCAATTTTTTTTTTTTTTTTTTTTTGAGATAGGGCGACGAGCGCCAACTCTCAGAGGCGTACGCGTGGCGGGGGGATTGCCTACAACATCCTCACCCTCTTGGAACGGGGGAGCGCGATTCGGGGGGATTGAACTCGCGTCTCCTCCCACGAGGGGACCCTAGGTACCGCTGGGCTACAAGCCCTTTGGTTATGTTGCAATTTCTTATCAATGTGGTAATATATATATATATATATATATATATATATATATATATATAAAAAAAGTAAAAATAAAGATATATTTATATGTAATTACTGAGTTAGAAATGAACGGAATTGATAAGAAATAATTTGATTACTTTAATGACGACCGTACTGAAAAATAGCATCTCATGCACATGGTTGAGAATTTGAAAGGTCCTCCATTTGTAGTATATGCATGGAGTGGAGGGGGACACCTAACCAATGAATCTGACTACAGAGACTTCCATTGATGCATGAGAGAGTTTCACATTGGATTTTTATTTTTTTAATTTCATTATGTTTTAAATTATATATTTCTAAAATATGAACAGAAAATAGATATGTTATTTTATTACTATGGTTGTGCTACAAGTTAAAAATATTGAATGTTTGATACCTTGCCTTTTTCCATAACTCTTTTGCTTTCATCTTTTACATTTTTTATGAAACAATATAATAAAATATAAATTTTCTTCCAAAAATTTACTAGCAAACTGTATTATTTCATATTATTAATTCTAATCAAATGAATAACATTTTATTAATTATATAAAAAAGAAAAGAAATCATGTGACTTAATTTTTTTAAAAATGTAATGACAAGAGAGGAGATGCCGGCTATGATTGGGCAAGAAGGGAACAAGCTAGAAACATTGTGAATTGATGAGGAAGAAGACGTGATGCAATTGCCCATCACATGTCTTACACCTTTCTAGTGCAATCATCATTATAAGAACAGTTACAAATCATTTGCATGCATACAAAAACAAATCACTACTAAAACAATGTAAATAGTAAAATATATATATATATATATATTTTTTATATAATATTTATATAAATAAATAAATAAATAATAATCACTTAATTATAATTTAATAATTCTCAATTTTTATGATATATTATTATTTATCAAAAATATTGAGTAAAAATAGTTAAATCAAATTATTGTTATTTATATAAATGATATATAAAATATTATATATTTTTTTAATAATAAATATAATGATTATCATAATATTTCATAATGTAGAGAGACATTAAGTCATTTATATATATATATATATATATATTGATTTTCATAAAATATTCAACTTAGAATTAAGAAACCGGGCTCTAAAGAAATCTAGCTGGAACATTTCCAAAAGTAAAATGAATATATATATAAATGGCTAATGGACAAGAGCTACACTGCAAGGGAAAGAGTTTACAAAAATTAACAGATGAAATAGAAAAGCCTTTTCTAAAATTCTAATAATATTTATTTTATTATTTAAGTAAAATATTAAGTTTGATCACCTTGCAAAATTTTAGAGCGGCAAAAAAATAATTTTTATAATTATCGAAAAAAAAAAAAAAAAACGAGAGGAGTTGGTAGAGTGATGATGAGGACGTATGGAAAAAAAGGAGTGACTCGTGAGAGTGGGGCACAGCTCACGAACACGTGGCAGCAAGCTGTCACCATGTGGGAAGATGCATGGTGCGCGTTCGCTTACATTGACCCGTTATTTCCGCTTACTCGCTCAGCCGCCTCCCAAGTGATCTAATTAATTAATTAATTAATTAATTAATGTCCATGTCCGATATTATTATTTATGCCAGCTATATCTATCCGTTATTCTTATCCTTCCCTTTCTTTCCTATGACTTCTCTGCCCTTTGACTTTTATTTATTTTTATTTTTAATTTTCTTTTTCATATGGACTACAATCATATAAGGTCCATAATCTCATACTAAATAATATCAAAACAGTAAAAAAATATATAAGTTATATCATATTTATATTAATAATAATTATTTTATTAGATCTAATTATTATTAATTTTTTTATACATGCTAATACACTGTTTATCAAAGATAATATATACAAATACTTATTACAGTATTTATACCCTCCACCACCGATGAGAATTGAGTTTCAAATTAATCTCATCAATAAGGTGAATATTCATACAAAAAAATCTATTGACAATATTATATATATATATACATCTATTTTATTAGGGGTTAATTTTCTGGCACTTCATTTTAGCCATTAATTATTTTTTTTAAATATCAAATTTCCGTGTAATAGACGCTAGGTTACAACATAAAAAGGCTTGTACTGTTCTTTATAAAAATGAAAATGAATAATGATTCAAATTTTATAGACTATATATTTTTATGATTTTAATTTTGAAAGAATTATATTTGTAAATAGAAACATAAATTTAATAAGTGTGCATATATATATAGCTCTTTGAAATTTGTCATTGTTATCATTATAAAGTACCTCACTTTCTTAGTTGAAGCCCACATAATATTCAGCTAAAATAATTATAAACTAACTAATTCATTAAAAGAAAGAAACAATTTTATCTAAAATAATTATCTAAAAACATGAATTTTCCTTTTTTAAAAAAAAAAGGCATGAAAGAGAAGCTTCAATTTTACCTTCATCACCTAAAGCGACTCTTCAACTAAATGTAAGCAATTACAAAAATTTTATCAAGTTATAAATTAAACAATTATCTTTATATATATCAATGAAAAAAAATAAACTGTGATAATTTTGAGAGTTTGATTTTTTGAGACTTGTTGTGATGTATCTCATTGCTACATGATTAATGTGACTATTCTTTAATAATTGTACTATTTTTCGTGCCAAGTTGTGAAATATCTCATAATTATATTTGTCCAATTATCAAATAAATCAAGTATGAAGGATGATATACATATTTATTATTTATTTATTTTTTAAATTAATTTTGGGGACTAAAGTCATACAAAGTTGATTGAATGATCACAACAAGACAACCACCTCATCATGTTCTATATTTATGGACCACATATTGAACGTGTAATAACTAATAAATATATACTTCAATATAATTAATAAGTTTGATATTGATTGGTATAGACCTTCACTATCTTAAATTTCACTCACTACTTTGTCTACCTTACTTGGAGTGAGGAACAACACAAACTAAATTCATTTTTATTTATTCTTTTTATATTTTTGATGTGGTGTTTTATTGAATACAATCAAGCCAAAGAAGTCTATTTACATATAAAAAAAATATTATTTATTGAATATCTTTAATTATACTTCTGTGGATGGATGAAAAATATCACAGTAACTATTTATATATAGCTTGCATAATTAAATATGATATTGATACTTAGATTACAACTAGATAGTTTAGTTTTAAAATATTTTATTATAAATAATATATATAATTAGATTATTATAAATGAATAATGGAAGGGAATTAAAAAAAAAAAAAAAAGGTTAGCTTTGGGATTACGTGGGGGGTTGGCTGTAAGGTGGCCATGCATGCACATGTGAGAATCCTCAAAATGATAAGAGATATGAATTGAATATATATAGTGGCAAGTTGAAGATGGCTCTTTTGCTTTCATGTTCCCTTAAAAACTTTCTTCTCTTTGGTTCATCAACAAAGCAAATATAACCTCAAATAATACTAAATATTAATAATTAATATTCATGTCATGACCATTGCTTTCCTTTCAAAACCCTAACTTAATTTAAGTGCACTCACTTATCATTCTCATTGGAATATGCTAAACATACAAACAGTGACAACAACTAAGTTCCATGTTCCCAAAGCTAGTCTTCATTTCATTAACACTGCTCCTATTTTTTTGTTTTTATGGACAAAATTATCATTTAGAAATATTAAAGAATCTATAAATCTTATTTATGGGAATTTTATTTAAACCGCATTACCACCTCTCTCATTAAATTACGCTTCCATAGTTTCAGAATTGTTTATAATATTTTGAATGTATAAATTCAAATTCTTTGACTTGACTTTGAGAATTAATGCTCTTGAACAAACGGTAAGAAAACATAGGGTTCCTACATTAATGGCTTGTTTTAAGATGACAAATTTTTAAATTAATGTCTTATGTGAGTTCTTCCATAAGATGTTTTGAAGGCCTTGCTTATAGTGCATGTTAATATATATCTAGCTATTATATTGCAATTAATCAGACAATGAGCATGACTCATTAATTAATGACCCACCACAACATTGCATTGTTTGAAAATTTTAGTTAATTAATTAAATTAATTAATTAAAGGCTTACATGTGTTTTATATTATATTAAAAGATTTTCTTAGTTTATAACCTCCTTCACTTGTTTGTCAGGGAATATATGACTTAATTATTGTAATCTAAAGTCGTTCAAACAAGTGGTGCATATAAATATATATAGTGTGTGATTTTAATTTATATCTATTTAGAAATATATATATATATATATATATATTAGATTTGTTCTATATGATCTAAAAATTAAATTAGTGAAAAAATTGTAATTATATATTTAACTGAATGTAAGAAGATTATTAGGGTTAATAGGATTGCATGTTATCTTTAGTATTCTCAAATTAAGTTAGAATATTATTTAAGAAGAAAAGTTATAATTCAAAGAATATTTATTCAATAATTATTGGATATATTATAACTATCACTCTCTTTTTTTTGTACGCAAATACGGTTTGATCTTTTTAAAAATAAAAAGAAAAATATTGAAGATGTGATGCAAACAAAGGATTTTCTTCAAAACTTAAAGCGTATTTATGGTATCAGTATATGATTTTTATATCTAAGTACAATTATTTTTTTAATATAGATTGGATCTTGTCTAAAAATTAAATTAAAGAAAAAAAAAATAGCAAGTATATATAATTAAATGAATGTAAGATGATCATGTGCTCTTAATAGTTTTTTTTTAACAATGGCTTAGTAGAAATATTCTCAAATTAATTTAGACTATTATTTACAAAAAATATATAATTTAAGGAATATTAATTCTATTTTTTTTATTTGAACAGGGTTTTGTTCTTTTTAAATTTAAAAAGAATAGACTGAAGATGTGATGCAAACAAAACTTATTCCACAAAAAGTAAACTCTAAGTTCATCATTTTTATTCATTTTAAATATAACTTTATGTCAAAACTAATTTTGAAAATATTGAACTTTGGGGCTTACAGAGTGAGTACCAAATTAAAAGCTATATATAGTTCTATGAACAAAGTGAAACCCTAAAATATTTTACTGTGGTCCTAATGTTTCTTTGATGATCTCACTAGATAAACTTTAGAATCCAAATTGTCTCCTTTGATTCTTTTTTTTATGCACCCTTTTGTCTTTATTCTTTCTCTTTCTATTCTTTCTATGGTGATTGTTCCTCCATCTTTGCACTCCACATGAAGTAGATCATGGGTAGGGTTAGGGTTAGGGTTAGGGTTAGGGTTTCTGTTCATCTTTTAGGTCCACCAATGAAAGCCCTTGATCTATTGCATGAATCATGAGTCCCTTGAACAAGTTTTATATAAAAGTGAGTTGAGGACCGCAACTCATATATTCATTGTCTAAAAATTAAATAAAGTGGAGCACCAATATTTTGTACATTTATTCCGCACCATAAATTAATACTAGACTTTGTTTTTCCTTTTTAAATTAAAGTTGAGTCAATCTTATTTATACCTTTAAACTTTAGAGGTAAACAATGTAGCGTATTATTTATCTATTATGTTTTAATGTAGACATTGGATTTTTTTTTTTACAGAGATGTGTACAGATGTGGAGTAAACTCAACGAGCACCTGTACTCTCACTTTACGTGAATTAAAAAAGAACCCAGTACCAATAGACCAAGAGGCAGTTGGTGAAGTTAGATGTTTCATTAAGTCTAAAGTTTACATTTTATTCAATAAAATCTAAACTTTTTTTTGGGATTGAACTTATATGGATTATGTAGTGACCAACTAACACCACTATATATATGTCAAGACAGAAGTATGGGCCCAAAACTAGTGCTTTACAAGAACAAAAGGCCTACTTTTCAGGGCCCAATAAATACTTTTAATCAAGTGAATAGAAGTCATAGTTTCATACTAAATATAATTAGGTTGCCCTCTGTTTTGGGGCTACTAAGTGCTACACTCTACTTTAGCTCCATTAAGCTCAAGCCATTAATCTACAGGGGGCAGGGGTTCGAACCTGTTTTTGTTAACTCCGACTTCTTTTCTTCATGGTTCTTCCGATGCTCCTGTGTACTCAGAGTGGCAGAGGTATACCGGAAACGTGATAAGAGAGATAGAGGATTCTTCCGATAAGAAAAGATCTTAACTTCAATTTCCCCCACTTATTCTTACAGATAGAAGGCCCTTCTTATAGACTGAAGGTCTTGGAAATAATTACATAAGATACCCTTGAAAACACACATAGTAGGAGTATTTTCTGGAAAAATAAAATTACATTAATTACCTTTTGCCGACATTATACAGTAGGGGCAAAGTGGTAACTTCACTATTCTTCTGGAGAGTTTTGTAGTCAGTGTTAATTAAACTCATCCCAGCCTTCTTCATTTTCACCGAGAACAGGTTCTTCTTCCATTGGTTATGGTTCATTTTCATATATTGCTCCTGGGAGTTGTGGGTAGAGTTTAAGAATTCTTCCTATCATATACCTGGTCTTGCTTGAAGAGAAGGGTTGAAAGGGGGTTTTGGAAGGTTTAGGAGGTAAGGGTTGAGACAACCCTTGCTTCGGGAGAATGGCTGGGAGAGAAGAGAAGGGTTTAGAAGGTAAATGCGGCGGTAGAAAATGCCTCACTTTATCTCCACTTCTCAACCCTCCAAATTAGAAGGTTGGGAAGGGTTAATAATTTTATGGACGAAAATATCCTTGTGATAATTTTGTAATGACCAATAATGTCTTTTTGTGTTTGAAGTGAATACAAAGAAAAAAACCTTAGCATTGAGCTTCTCTTCTTCTCTCGTAGCCGGAGATCCACCGGAACATCTTTTTGTAATTTTATTGGATGGAAATACCTTTATTATATATGTTTATTAATATATATTTGGTTGTATAATAAATTTAAAAATATTTATATAAACTTTTTTTTTATGTTAATTAATTATTTTTCTAGCAATACGTAATTGAGGTTATTGATTAGAATTTGTTTATTGATCAATTGTTTATCATTATATAATATAATTTTGAGATTTAAAAGGTATTTTGGTAATATTAGTATATAACCTTATTTTGATAACATTGCTTTATTTTACTTTTGTATCAAACAACGTATTGATTGATTTTTTGGCTTCGTTTCTCTTTACCTTCGCTTGCATTATGAACTCTCACTGTACTTCATCTAAGGAAGGTCTTAGTCACCGGAATATTCTATTGTTGGGAATAAATAATTATTGGAATACTTTTATTAATTTCATTATGAACATAAAAATAATACATTTTTTAAATTATTTTCTTGGGAATCTTAAATTAATTTTTTCTTAGTTTGAGCCAAGACAGAGTGCTCGCTAGGTCTAATCAAATTGCTACTATTATTTCTAACATTTTATATTTTTAAAAATGTTATTTATTCTAAATTTATAATCAAAACATAAATAAAATATTATAATACTTAATATTAAATATTTATAATATAGTATATTAAATTAAACTATATATGGCTTTTAAAAATACAAATAGATTATTTCTTTTTCAAATAAATTAAAGTATTTTATAATGAGAGAATCAGAAACAATTTTTCAAAACTTTAGATTAAGTGTGTTCTATTTAAAAATTTGGGCAAGAATATATTTGCTCAAATTTCAAACATTACTATTAAAATCATCTATGGCTCTGATGTGAATATCATTACTAACACCATCTATTATGTTGGGCTCTCCTTATGTACAACATTGGCGTAACACTAGCATATATTTATGTATACTATAGAAATTTGAGTAAATGACTTAAATGGTTTTCTTATTCAAAGTGTTGGTGTAGATGGCATGCAACACTGGTTCTTAGGGTGCGTTTGGTTCCCGAAATAGGAATGGGAGTGATGAAGAAAGTAATGAAAATGTAGGTATAATGAGGAGAATATGAGTGAAAACTGTGTTTAATTTTTAAATGTCACTCTATGTTTCATTTTTTATAATTAATTATTTAAATTACTTAAATACCATTTCACTTATATGGTTAATTGGTATAATTATTGTTTAATCAAATAATTTTTTGAATTGTTGAGGGCAAAACAGTAATTTTATGGAGGAAAATGTGCTATTCCCCCCAAATTTGGAAGGAATAGGTTATTCTCCTGGTAGAGGTAATGATTTTCACCAAGATAGAATCATTATCTCCATAAAATTAGCATCCAAATATGGTGAACAGATTGCGTAAGCAATGATTATTATTGATGGGGTAATCATTGTTGTCAACCAAATACACCATTAATGTTTAGATGAGATTATGAGTTGTCACGTCCTTTGTCCTTATCCTTACTCTTCCCTCAATTAGTTATGAAAACTAGTCCTACTATGTGCTCACATGAAGGGCGTGTTTGTTTGGCTTCATTTGGGGGGGAAGTGGCGGAAGTGGAGACTTCCGCACCACTTCCGACCGTTTGTTTGGCTTCATTTGGGCCTGAAGTGGTTGACAAGACACTTCAGAATAACCCTCACTTCGCCCAAAAAAGGACCGAAGTGGGGACTTCACCCATCTCACTTCCATTTTGATTAAAATAATAAATAATCAATTTTTTAATGTAATTAAAAAAGGTTACATTCACTTATTTATTTCATTTTTATTTCATGTAATTTTTTAATAAAGTCATACTTTGAAATTATATATATATATATCATAATGAAGTTAAAATAATTAATAATAAAAATTTTAAACACAATAACAAATCTAAAACATAAAACAATTTAATAATCGCTCAAAAAAATAAATTAATTTATTAAATATTTAAAAATTATATTTAATAAATTAAAGGGGCGGACTAACCATTTATCGAATAATTACAAATTATTCACAAAATTACAAATTCAATAAACAAAATAGGATGAAATTGTCATCATATTAATATAATAAATAAATATACACTAATTGAATAATTAAAAATTTTAATCACAAATATTACAAGGGAGGTAACCATACCCCCTCCCGAAGTGGTGATCATACACCCACTTCCAGATTTCACTTCAACCAACCAAACACTGGAAGTGGTTACTGACATGACACTTCCAGCAACAACCAAACACAAGAAGTTTACACTTCCAACTGAACTATACACTTTCACTGAAGTTGCCACTTCCAGGAACTCACCACTTCAGAAAATCACTTCCGTACCAAACGGCCCGAAGCATCTTTGCCAATGTTAGTGCTAAATGAGTTAATAAATTATAAGAAAAAAAATAAAAGAAAAAATTTTTTTTTTAATAAAACACACTATTTCATATGTGGAGAGTTATCTATTTCTTTATAGGCTTTAGTATTTTTTTGTTTAGACCGATTTAAAATTTATCTCTTACAAAATTACTTGGTTAAAGGCTAAAAAAATATCACTGGGTTTATAATAAAAAATTTTAAAAATTAACAACAGATGAATGATAGATAACTAAAATTTAAAGTGAAAAAAAACTTCAATAATCTTTTGAAAATTGTCCTAATTACTAGCGGTGGAGCTTTGATTATATCAAATCAATTGAATTCGCATCAAATAATTAGTTGATCGACATTTTTTATTGTCATTAATACTGAAGTAAATAATTAATTATAGCTATTTATATTTAATAAAAAAACCCATCACTTTATATAATTGCATCTTGACATAAGAGAGTATCTCTCTTGCACACATTTGTATATTCAGAGTTATTTTGTGCATATACATTAAGGTCTAAATTTTATTTTATATTCAACAAATAATTTATTTTGGAATAAAAGACTTCACTCAAAGGAAATATCTGAAATGTAATTTCATTACTAAAGCAATTAAAAATGAAAGGGGAGTTGGAATAAAAGACGTCACAAATAGGATTAAGTCAAATTGAGTAAAATGGAGAGTGTTTTCTAGAGTTTTATAAGATCTTATACCTGTTAGATTGAAAAATAAATTTTATATAATGATAGTTAAGCCAACTATAATATACAAGTCAGAATATTGAATGGTTAAAAAATAGTGCACTTAAAAATGAGTGTGGTTGAAATGAAAAATGCCAAAATAGACGCATGCCATTATTAGGAAAGACTGATTAAAAAAAATATATTTATTTAATATAGATTGCGAGTGATACTTATTGCTGACAAGTTAAGAATAAATATGTTAAGATAATGCAAACATGTCTTTTAAATACCCACAACTATGTCCAATAAGAAAATTAGAACTTGTTCTATGTGAAAAGTCATAGAGAAGATAAAGGTGTCGAGATTTCATTGATTCAAGTTTCTATTAATGACTAATTGATATCTTTGTAATCAGTGATTGATTGGCTCACTAACATCCTTGTAATTAGATATTGTGCTAAGATATATAGCTTGATTACAAGGATTCTCCTCTATTTATTGATTGTAAATGTAATCAGAAAGTAAGTATGAAAAATAAAAATGTGTAATTTTCTTCTACTTTGATTTAGATCTAAAACATATTTAGTAAAATCCTTACTTATTTAATGATATGTCTATGTCTATGCATGATTTATCTATTCCTCTAACTTTGATAGAACAATGTGGAAGAGAAATATTCATGAAACCAACGCTAAAAAATTGGAACTAATTAATGACTTCTTGTTGTTGTAGTTGTAGAATCATGCATGAGTTCAATATCAAACTACTTTGAGGGCACCTTTAACCAACTGGTTACGTCCCCTTACACAAATGGACCCAAATTTTTTAAGAGACCAGCCTTCTTTATATCCCTGGCCTTGTCCTGGCTTTTTGGTTCAATGAGTGAAGTTTGTAGTCATAAGAAGGGGACTTTGACAAACATGTGTTTTTACCAAATTAACTTGCCAAGTGAGTTGACTCTATTAATTTGGTTCCATTTTTAGTTAATTCAGATCTCGATTAAAATAAATACATAGTTTATAATAATTTTAAAAATTATAATTTTAATCTCAGAATGTTTTAATTAATAATAATGAAGTCCAAATTTGACCAACTTTGTTAACTTGTTGTTATACAAATTAATGAGTGTCAACATTTGTTATTATGTTCTTTTTTTTTGTTAAATTTGTATTATTATGTTCTAATGTTGTTGATTATTAATTGTTATTCGATTAATTTACTGTTTTTAACTTGATATTCATTGATTAATGGAATTTTAAATTTATATAAAAATTTTTTAATATTATATTTATACAAGGACATGGACATGGTTTTGTGTCGAGACTTTGCGCCAAAAGTATAACAGCAAAATTGTAGCGCTGATGTTTATCATTGTCATCAAACCTAAATACTGTTTATAGTACTATTTAAATGAGTACGGTAGTTTTTCTGTGGGAGGTGTTACATCGCTCCCTTTAAGGTGCATAGTAGAGAGATTTTATTAGCGCACTTTAGTTCACAAAAATCTTCTAAATGTGCTCGCAGTGGGACTTTCATTGGCTCATATAAGTGCCAACCAGATTAATAAATTAAATGCCAACACAACCCAACAACTAATTATGAAAAGAGAGCGCACATTAATTAATTGTCAACTAGAAAAATATCATTAAAACATAGAAATATCAATCTTTAATTATAAGTCAAGCATTGTACAAAACCCAATTAGTTCGAACTTAATTTATTAATTACAAAATTGAACATCTTTCAACAACATGAAGACTTAATATATACGTTATGGTTTAAATTTCCAGTGCAATTAATGATAAACAAATGCACTTCATTCTTGTGGTTCAAGTGCTCTTTCTTGATATGTATAAATATATGTATGAAGAGGAGTTGGTTGTACTTGCAATTTGATTAAATATAAGATTTGACAAATGAATGAGAGAGAGAGAGAGAGAGAGAGAGAGAGGGAGGGAGAGAATATTATAAGGTTATAATTAAGAGAACATAGGAAAGGATAATTAACATGTAAATGCTCTAAAACATTAATAAAATTAATGTTATGGTTGGCATTGGTTCAAATAGATATAGCTGAAAACGCTGCCCATTAATTTATTTACTTGATGGAGAGATGGATGGAGAGGATGGTGGTGATGGTGAGCCTTGCATTGTAGCAATATTTGACCTGTTCTTCTTCTTCTTCTTCTTCTTCTTTAATTCCTATACTTATTTATGAAAATTTGAGCAAGATTGGCATGGCCATCAATGCACATCCATAAGAAGCAATTCATAACTCTTGCTAGTTAATGGTGTAGGTATGGAAGGAACTTGGCCACATGCAAATCATTTTTCAACTAAATTTTTCATACTGGCTACTTTATTTAATTATCTTAGTATAATCAATGAAACCTCTTGATTAATAACTCTGGTTCGGGCTCGGGCTTTATTAGGCATTGTGTAAAGTAATGTGATTAGTCCTAGTATAAGTAAGAACTCGGGCTTGGGCTTCATTTGGTCGGGTTTATATAAGAGCCCGGGAACGGGCAGGCCGACCGTTTAACCCTAATTGTCAACATATTATTGATTGAAACAAGTGTTAAAAAATGTATTAAGATTAATGATCCAACCAATTGGTAGTTGGCATTTGAATGCAAGGTTTAATTTTTCCAAAATATGAAATCATTTTCAAGTATAACAAAGTACAGAGTTTCCATTAATCTTCATTAATTAAAAACTCAATGAATGAGATATGCATTTGAGGAGATCCAATTAGCAAGGAGTTAGATTTTGGTGGTTGAAGCCCTGAAGGAGAAGCATCAAGATGTTAATAGTTTGGTAACATATTCATGCATATAAAATAAAAGGAGACTTGAATGGAGAGCAAGGAGAAGGTTTATTTCTAAAGCATTTAAGGTCACTTTACTTGTCACTTTTAATGCTTGGCCTGCCCTCCTTTTAATGAGTTCAATGAGACCCATTTAAGAACCCTCTTTAGTATCCAAACTTCTCTTGGTTCTTAGCATGAATGACTTCTTCTCCTTCTCCTCCTCTTTTGCCTCCAAAGAAGAAGTAGAAGAAGAAGAAGACATTAAAGTAATGGCTAAGAGGAAAGCTTTACTTGAAGATCAGATGAATTTTGATGATCATCCAGAGCTATCTCTTGCTCCTTCTTCTCTTTCTACCTTCATTGACAACACTTACACTTCTTCTTCCACTGAGTCAGAAGCTAACTCTTCTTGTATAAGGAAGAGAAAGATTCTTCATACTAGCATTGAACTCCATCTCAATCATCCTCTTCCTTTTGATTGGGAGCAATGCTTAGACCTTCAAGTAATATACTATCTCTCTCTCTCTCTCTCTCTCTCTCTCTCTATATATATATATATATATATATATATATATATATATGTTTTTTAAAGTTTATTAATTACGACTATGATCATGTTTGTTATCACAGTCAGGGAGAGTGTACTACATGAATAGAGAAACACTAAAGAGGAGTTGGAGTAGGCCAAAGGAAAGAAAGGTGGACTTAGAGTTAAACATCTCAAGAAACTCAAGCATGGAAGAGATCATGAAGAAGGAGGAGGAAAGCGTAATAACAACAAGTAGCATGATTGCAGTGCCATGTTTCAACTGTCATCTTCTTGTCATGCTTTGCAAGTCTTCTCCTACGTGTCCTAATTGCAAGTATGTTTATCCTCTTCATGCACTTCAAACTCCTACCAATCCTTCTCCTCCTCCTCCTCCTCCCAAGTCCTTGGAAACCCTAAGTCTTCTCAACTAGAAGTTAGAAGATATATTTAAGCTTTGTTTATATGTTTATATGTTATGGAATTAAGCTATATATATATATATATAAGTGCATGCTTGGGAATTATTCTAATGGTAAGTACCTTGCTCATCTTTGGAGAGGTAAGCGCACAGAGTTTTGCATGTATATATATATATATATATATGGAAGACTATATATAATATTGATATAGCGAAAATATAATGGAAAAATTATATGGGAAAACACATGGTTAGGGTGAATCACAAGTGAATTATATATGCAATTTGGAAAGCTACCCTATTTAAATGCTTAGAGGTATTAACTCAGGGCTCTTGGGGGGGAGAAAAAAACTGATGTGACTTGTGAGTTCAAACCTGCGCATAGATATCAACTTTGTGTGAGTTTGGATCTCGTGCGGGCACTATTTACCCAAAGTGATATGAGGGCATATATATATATGGAAAAACACAGTTCCAAAAAATATAAGTTCTATGGTTATATACTTATATTACTAACTATTAAATATACAGAATATAAAACATTTTTTTTATGAATGACATGATATATAGCACCATCTAGGCTTTTGAGAATTATGTGAATCAAAGCTTAAATCTTGAACATATCATACTATATATATATATATATATATTACAATCATCTTGAACATTCTCTTATGATGACAATTATCTGACCTATGTTTTTCTTAAAAAAAATAAAATGAACTTTTATGATGGCTCTTTCCGAGAGTAAATGTTTCACCAAATAATTCATTTATTACAACACTCCATCATATATAGGATAGGCTGTACATATGTATATATATATATTTTATTCTGCAAAAAATGAACTTACCAACTCGTAATACAATTATTAATTGGGTAGGATTTAGTGGTAAAATCAAGGGAGATTATTCAAGAGTGCTTATTACAAAGATTCACGTCCCAAATAAACTAGATTGGATCACTTATGACCAACATTTAATATTATGAGTAAATATATAATTAATACTTGAAAAGTATTAATTTATTTTAAAATAATTAAAAATAAAATATATGGCTTGCAGAAGTGCGTGTATGAGTGTAACGTACAAGCAACTTTCATCTATTTTCATATGTCATGTTTTTTTAATAATTTCAATTAACAATAAAAAGCTAAAATTAATAATTTATTACATATTACTTAAAATTTACAAATGTCAAAATAGTCAAAATTTCTTTAATATATTTTATTTAAAATGGTTTAAATAATTTTTCATATTATTCATTTCTCTTTCCTAAGGGAATTAATTAAACAACAAATCCCACCAAAGGCCAAATCACACAAAAGTCCAAAGATAGTGCATAATTGGAAATACATTTCATGGTAAAATGGTAGTCCAAGAAGGCGCACACACACTTTGTTTATATTAATGGAAAACAATTTGAGACTCAAAAGAGATAATACCAAAAAGATCAAGCACAAATCCATCAGATAGCCTCCAATTCAGACTGTTGACAAGAAGAGAGAATTAAGAAGAAAAATTTTAAATTAAAAAACAAACAAAAACAAAAGCGATAAAAGGAGGGTGGTGATGGTGAGTGGCATAACATTTTCCTGTAAACCAATGGAGACCATGCTTTGAGGGGGTGTGCCTTTCCTTTCCTTTTCTTTTTCTTTTTTTCAAGCCTTCAGAAAGGGCCATTGAAGCCAAGTTGCATGCATTTCCAGCCTGTCCTTCAACATCTTTCACAACCTCCATGGCTACAATGACAAGAAGAAATTAAAAAGCTTTGTCAATACAGATGAGACTATAGAAACACTTTGTTTGGTGTCAAGAGAAATTAACACCTCAACCACTCAATTAATTGATTCATCATTTGACATAATTCATTTGATTTCAGGTGAAAAATTATGGTAAGCATGGGTTAAAACATTCGTATTTCAGCTCTTTTTATTAACAGTAAATACAATAAGCTAAGTAGCTCAAGAAATTTGATAAAAGGAACACATTGTCATCAGATTCATTGATCACACAGAGGCTCGGTTTGTCGTATTCATACTCTTTTCCTAATAACAGAACACAAAAGTACGAGGATTAATTTGAGTATTATAATGTGCAGTAATCATGTGATTAACACTAAAACTAGCTGCTAATCATGTTCCAGAAGAGGATTAATTTCATCAACTAAACACAGAGAGGCACTGTTTGTCATATTCATACTCTTTTTTAATAACAGTATAAAAAAAACTACGAGGATTAATTTGATACAATGTACAGTAACCATGTGATAAACACTTAATTTAGCTGCTAATCATGTTCCAAAAACAAGAAAAATGCCTAAAGATCAAGGCTTTACCAACCAGAAGGAATTAAGATAAAGTAAACACAAAGACATGGTTTTTCATATCCATACTCTTCCGTAGTACAAAAATACCAGGATTAATTTGATATAATGTGCATTAATAATGTGAATAACACTTGATTTAGCTCCTAATCATGTTCCAGAAACAAGAATAATGCCTAAAAATCAAGGCCTTTACCAGAAGGATTGAATGCATACAGCATTAGCATAAGATCCACCACAAGAGAAGAATGGAATCCAATGTCACATATCACTAACAAACAAAGAAACAAATCACTAAGGGCCCCTCCACCATTCAAAAGCCAACCTTTTCCAGCCGCACCAGTAAAAGCCTGAGCCTCTGCAATTTGTTCTTCAGATCCATCCATCCATCCATCCATCAATAATCAAACAACAAATTTACTCACAAAAGAAGTCCTTGTCCTTTTTTTTTTTTAATCAAATAAAATTATGGAAATTGATACCGTCATTGAACAGCAATTGCTATAATCACTAAATTTCTGCCGATTTTAGAGATAAATTATGTGATTGTTGAGAGAAAATCAATGAGATTATGGAAATTAATGCAAAGATTTGAGCTTTTTCATGCTGTGATTGCAATCAAGTCAAAAGGAAAGAAAGATCTAAATGAAAGGGTTTCTTCTTCACCTTTAGATTTTGATGATTTTGGCGGCTCTGATGAGAGGATTGGCCTTGGAGATCTCTTCCCGGCCGGCGGCCTTGTAATCAAAGGAGCAATCATGGAACTCCGAGTACCGGTGGCGCGAGCAGAACAAATCGCCGCACCGGCACCGGAATCCGGTGAGCCCTACCCTTTTCCGGCAAC
Organism: Dioscorea dumetorum; assembly: GCA_902712375.1. Lineage (NCBI taxonomy): Eukaryota > Viridiplantae > Streptophyta > Magnoliopsida > Dioscoreales > Dioscoreaceae > Dioscorea > Dioscorea dumetorum. The sequence goes on along the minus strand of CACTHL010000870.1, from coordinate 3,579,856 downwards.
TAGAGCATCGATTCGCGAACCGCACCGACGTAGCTACCTCTGGCTTCTCGGACGACCCAGCGATGGGCTCCGCCGCCGTCGCCTCCACCCCTGGCCTCTCTGGCCTTGGAGATTGAAATTCCTGAGACGATTGTTTGAGAAACAGAGATGGCGGTGATGAAGATGGAGCCGCCGCAGCAGCCGTAGGAGGAGGAGGAGGAGAAGAAGAGCTTGGCTTCAAGATCTCAGCTTCGTCTTTGTCAAGATTGCAGCTCTCTTGCGCCATTTTCAAGAAAAATCGAGAAAATTCAGGAAAAAATTCAGGAAACACGCAGAGATGTTGCAGATCGAAGAATAAAACAAGGATAAAAATCCAATCTTGATCGAAAACGAAGAAGAAAAAGATAAAATTAGGTAGTAGATGGAGAAAAAAAAAAGGAAAAGAAAAATGAAGCCAAAGGTTAGGGAGGTTAGGCTGAGTATGGAGATGGTGAAGAAACCCAAAAAGAAGACCAAATTAATATAATACTAATACTAATAATAATAATAATAATAAATTTCTTTGATTTTATACATATAATTAAAGATATGGTTTAAAGATTGTTTTTAATAATATTATAAAAAAAGCAAAACTTGTTGGATTTGTCTTACTTTTTTGTGATTCACTCCGGTAAGTTTGTTAGTTTACCACGGGAATCTTAGTATAGAATGTAATTGATGGGAATGTAATTTTTAAGAAAGTAACATTTTTTTGTTTGGTATGCATTGAAAAATTTAATTAAATTGATGGGAATGTAATATTTTTGTGTTTGGTATGAGAACACATTCTTTAGAATTTTATGTAAAATGACATAAATACCCCCATATTATTTTACTTATAAACGACTTGACATTATTTAAATATTAAATTAATAATCAATTAACTCTTCATACATACTAACAATTTCATTAGCAATAAAACTAATAATAATTAACATTAAGCAAAAATCTATAAACAATAAATACAAAAATAGATATACGACGATGTACATATAGTATATAATACCCTAATGGCAATGATGTAATTTTGAAAAACAAATGAGGGTAGTTTGGTCAAAGCACACACATTCACTTTCCATTCCCATAGAAACCGGACTTTCCAACAAAGTATTGAGGGAATCACTTTTCCTCAACCTAATGGAATCAGTCTCCCAAAATAATCTCATTTTTCAACAATAACACTCTACCAAACATGGCAAAATCATTCTCTTGGTTTATTTTCCAGGGAAAGTAAGGGGCTTTCCCATGTACCAAACGCCCCCTAAGAATTTAGCACCACAAATAATGGAAAATTTTTAAATATATATTGTCCATTATTCTAATAATTGCATACTAACCCATGCATGCGACCATGAATAATATTATTTTTTTATAAATATATAAAAATATATGATAAAATAGATAAATGATAGTTTTGTTTAATAAAATAGAAAATTATTTTCTCGTCATCAAAGTTTCAAAACTTCAAAATCATCTTTACGCATTTGAATATTTTAAAGTGTAAATTGCCAAAAAAAAACCCATAATTTTGCGAAATGGACAAAAACACCCCGTTAATTTCCAAATCCCTAAAAACCCTTCCTTTTAAACACAATGATTTTCAAACCCCCAAAGAATGAAACGGTAGTTAACGGAGTTATTTTTCAATTTCACGGACGGAATTGCTCTTATTTTGCATGGGAAGTAGTGGTGCAATCATTTCGCCGGTTAGAGAGGAAGTGGAGGGTTTTTCGTGTGGGAATCCCAAGAGTGCCGTATTTGCTTTTCTTCTCTACTTAACTTTCTTCAGTTTTTCCCTCTCCAAAGCTCACTCTGCTTCGACATCCTCTGTAACTTCAGTCCACCTGAATCACTCGTGCGCAATTATCCGATACTTTCATCAGTTTGCAGCTCAAGGTATTGCAGAAGTTATGTTTTAAGTAAGGCTTTTATTTGAACTACTCTGTTACACAGAGATATTCGTCGGTTTTGTTTTGCGTGGATCTGTTTTAATCGGAAGACACTGAAGCATGGGGGGGGGGGATTTCTCGGCTGGGGTTTTTCTAATCTACAGGTAGATTTCTTGGTCAGGGTTTTGGTTTAGGGTTTAGGGTTTAGGGTTTTCGGCTGTGCCCACGATCAATGAAAGCGTTTTCGGTTGTTTTTGTTTGTGAAAGGCTTATAATATGCGTTTCCCCTTCCATTTGTTATGGTTGCAGTTTGTAAAATGAGGTTTCCGTGTAAGAAATGAGTTGTTGTTTAAAACTTTTGTCTCCGTTTAACGGTGCATATCTCTGTTTAAGCAGTGAGCTTTCCGTGTAAAACCCTTTGTCTCTGTGTAACAGTTGAGATATCTGTTTAACAGGTGTTGTTATTGTTGCAGTCTTGTGATTATGGCGGTAAACCTAGTCAACGGGAGATGTTACTTGACACCGGTGGTAGAGACGTTGGCCGAATTGAAAGTCCACATGACCTCCCGACATTGGGAGATCATCCAAAGGACACCGTTTGCGTCATTCACTGAGGTAGAAGCTGTATTCCAAGAGAGGACCCTTCTTGATTCGCTTCTGCAGAGGTACGATGGCCAAACCAATAAATTCAGGATCGGGGCGAGCCTGCTGAGCTTCAGGCCTGAGGATGCGGCTCTCGTTCTAGGCCTGCACTGTGATGGAGACGCGGTCTTGTTTAAGAAGAAGAAAACATAGTCAGCATTCGAGGGGAGGTATTTGTGAAACTCTTGATGGCGTGCCTCATGGGGACAATGTACGCATGGGCGCAGGCGACGCACAAATGGCTTATGGAGGACGTTCCACAAGCTGCCGCTCGAGTGCAAGCCAGATGCGAGGGGGGGAAGGTAAACACGGGGTACATTAAGGGTTGCTCAATCGCGCTCACCATCTAGTTTTACGAGGTGACCGGAACCGGCAAAAAAGTCCGTTTCGGTAAGACCCCAAGGGTACTGTGCTATTGTGAAAGTACTTACCGGAAGCATGCGACGATAGAAACCAGCTGGAACAATGTGTTTAAAAAGAGCAGTTAATGTTTAATTATATGCTTCACCGTTTAAGAAATGTAGTTTGTGTTTAACGCTTGCTGACTTCGTTTAACCTTGTTATATACTACGTTTAAATGTGTGCCATATCGTTTACGTATATATGTCAAATGTTTAAATACGTTTGTTTTGGATTAAATTGAATGATTTGACTGAGATTGTTTTCTTTATATATGTTATTTTTCCGAGCTGGTCCCGATGAATGCTAAGGAGGTGACTTTTGTTCGGGCCAACTGGGGAGGGATGCTGTTGCGCCACGAACCACTTGCACGACAGCAAGAGGAGAGGCCAGCCAGTCCCGTCCGTTCTCGACGACGTTGTTCCCCCACTTCCAGCCCAACACGCAACCCTCGACGTCGAATAGGCCCTCAGCTACCTCGCCCAATAGCAACACCCGCCCCGGTCGCGACAACGACAGTCCCCCCGACCGAGGCAGCCCCACCGACGGCATTAGGCGACGACGTCACTACAGCCTTTTTGCAGGCGTGCCAGGTGATGATGAACGCTTTCCCCCCGCTTGTCGCTCGGGTAGAGGCATTGGAGGCAAGGTTTCAATCGGCTGCACCGTCGGGACAAATACATGAAGTGTCCGGGGCGAAGGAGGCGTCTGAATTTGGCGACGACGACTTCGTCGGGAAGGCCATTCCAAGACGACCACCTGTGAAGAGGAAACGTTCGAAAAGGCTTGCACAAAAGGCGAAGACAATAATGCCGCCTATGTGTCCACCACCGACCGATGATGAAACAAAAGCAGCACTACCAGCAGCTGATGCTGTTGTGGAGACCGTTGCAGTTGATGACGTAACCTTCGCGGTGGAGGAGATCGTCGACGCTGTTGGCAATGCCGCGTCTGAGGAAGTCTCCGAAATCCCCGTCTCGGTGGAGCCGGCGGCCGCAGCCGACAATGGCGCATCGAGGGTGGTGGTGACTATCCCTAAAGAAGAAGAACCATCCGAGGGTGTGGAGGTTGCCTTGGCCGTGGTTGGGAAGACCGTTGCCTCTATTGTGAAGGAACTCCTGCCCGCGGAGGAATGGCCGACCGACAGTGCCACATCTAGTGTAGGCGCAATCCCGCAACAGCAAGAAGCATCTAAGGATGATCCCAATAAAGCTGTTGACGGGGGGCAAGGGAACGTCACTGAGAATAAAACGAAAGCGGTGACCCTTGCCAACCAGCAATATCAAGAAGTTCGGAAACACTTCGTTCTGGGGAAGAAAAAATACGCTGGTCTATCGCGCCTCGACGTATTCGAGAAGGAGTTGATCAAGATCTTCCTCAACTTCCCCATGGACGAGTAAGTATGATCGTGTAGATGTTAGTGTTTATATATAGATCATCAAATTTACGTCGTTGCGTTTCCGTTTAGTTATAGAAGTTACCATTTAAACTAGTGATTTACCGTTTAACTTACCATGTTACTGTTTAACAATATAAATTATCATTTACGTATGGGTTGTTCCCACTTAACGTCTACGTGTTATTAATCAATCACATTTGTTGTTGTTTAACCGCAGTTTCGTCGTCTGGAAGAATGATTATGTCAGCACCACCCGGGCTAACTTATTCGTACTGGTCGACTATAAGGAGATGGTGACAGATGATGTGTTGGACGCCTTCATGTGCATTGTACAAAACACATTTACCAGAATGCCATATCCTCATAAGAAGCGCGCCTCCATCACTCGACCACTGGTATTGTTTATGTCAAAGGTGGAAGACGCACATGAGACGACTTTAGTTATGATCGGAGCTGCCACCAAAGGTTTCAATGACGTTGACATCATCATCCTTCCCATAATCTTGAATGGCCACTTCCACGTCGTGGTGTTCGACACTAACAAGAAAGAGTACATGCATTACACTTCATGCCAAAGTGAAGAGTACGATAGAGACGCGGTAGCAATGGTAAGTTCTCTGCGATATAGATTTCAATTGTCAGGGTGCCATAGATGCTTGCTATTCTAACCTCGAGTTGTATACTTCGACAGTGGGAACAATTCGACACCTGTCTCGAAATGGAGTACGGCACGACGGTGACTGCACAGTACCAGTTTGTTCACGATGATGAAACACCGCGACAAAAAAAGGGCAGTGTTGATTGCGCCGTCTACGTGATGCGGTTTATCGAGCAATTACTCCGCGGTGAAAAGCTACGGATACCGCACACGGACGTCCCCTATTTGAGATTAAAGTATGCTGCCCACATACTTAAGGAAGGACGCGCATCCGGTATCAAGCAACGAGTGATGCCTCCAGCCGTGGGGAAGTAAGATTCTTAAGCACCTGCATTATTTATCAAATGTAACACAGTTTTGTCGTTATTGTTTTCAATTAAATTGATTTAATTCATTCTTTGCCAGCGACATGGCAGAAATTTCAATTTAAATTTAGTATTGTTTGTTATTGTTTCAGATTCAATCATTTTTTTTAAATTCCATGGTACCGTTTGAAAGTCCTCGCTGCTTTATAAAAAGAAGTATATATGTAAAAAATGGCGTTGTCACTATTAAAACATTATGTTACACTTTAATAATACGGATTTCCGTGCAATATTCACCCTTAACGTTTAACACCAGGGGTACCTGGTTGATCACATAGTCTCCGTTTAGATATTAATGGTGGACGTTTAACTCTCTATGTCCCTGTTTAACATATGGCAGCTGTTGTCAAAGGTAAGAGACCCTATTATACTTTCGTTGTCTGTTTTTAAAGGTAAGAGACCCTATTCTACATAACTTTTTAAATGTCTTCATCAACTGCGCTATGGATCCGTAAGCACGGAATTTTTTTGTTAAAGTATGTCACCCATCACGTGTTGTTGTCTCCGTTTAAAATATAGAATTACCAGGAAAAAAAGGCATTCTCTGTTTATCTTTTGTCATTACAGGTTTAATATTACCTTTCCCTTTTAATATTATGATTCGCCACGTAAAGTTTGGTGATATTGTTTACTTGCGACTGTTGCCATTTAAACCGTGCATGTCATGTGTAGGTATGGGTTGGCATTTGCTTAAGATATACGGCTTGTCATTTAAAGTTCAGCGTGTCTTTTTAACATGCGTCCTCCACGTTTAACATTTATCAAAGAGTGACAACGAACTTAAAATTTCTGAATGAGAGAACGTCCCATAATTAAGCAAAGTTCTAATACACATCTGGGTTCTTATTTGGTAACTGAAAACATCACTAAACAGGACAAAAATTGTCATTTCGTCATTTGATACACTTTGGCGTACCGGAGCAGCCTCTCGACATCCCTCTTATGGGATACTACTCGATCCTCGAAAAAATTTAAACGGAAGAGAGATACTGCTTTTTCCGCCAGATCCTCGAAAAAATCTTCCAGAAACCACTCCTGGGGATAGGTCATCGGCCCTGCAATGAAGACCTAAACAATTCAGGGAAATATTTCTAAACACGCATAGGTAAACCGTACGATATGCAGTTCCTCCACTTGCGACACCATCGGCAGCAGTGGGAGACGTATCCCTTGTCCTTAGGTGCGAAGGACAGAGCTCATAGAACGCCACCATGGCAGCAATGTTCTGGGATGCCTTCTCGGTTTTCTCAGGTCTACGGCTGGAATAAGTAGTCCCATCCACCGTGACCGTGGTCACGAAAGCGGGAGAGTCGTGGGTTCCTTCCCTGGAGGTGGAGTACACTGGTGTGGAACGGTACGTCTTCTGGCAGTACGCGTTGAGAATTTCCACATAATATCTGAGTGCGTCTCTGGTTTACGATTCTTCTTTAAATACAAATTTATTTATCGGAAGTTTGAACTATTTCTCGAGTCTGACGCCAATAAATTTGACGCTTGAATTCGAAAACCAAATTTAATTGTATTAGATAACACTAAATTGCACTGACGGGTTAATCAATGAACACTTTCCCAATGCTAACTTAATAGACTCCGTTGAATGCATGTATTATTCAAAATGTTTTGCCTCAAGTTAAACTTCGTGTGTCACCCGTTCACATTAAGACTTTCCGTTTAACTATCACACCCTTCGTTTAACTATTTAAGGACATGTAACAAATTTCGTGTTGCTATGGTTACATATCAGTCATTGACAATCAAATAAGTTAGTTTAATTTATTATCTTACATTAAACAAATTAGCTGTGCGGTAATGGTAATCGTATATGGTTAATAGTCGGTGTATACGTTGAAATATAAACGTCTGCCAAAATAATGTAGTCTCCGTTTAAACTACGGTGTCTCTGTGTAAGTATATTTGGTGCAGTTTATGTTTAAGAGTCCCCGTGTAATTTTACGTGTCTCCGTTTGTTGTTTCATTCCACGTGACAGTATTTGCTAAACAAATATCCATAACTTAAGCTTCTCGCCACAGAGATTACATATATTTTAAATAGTCGTGACAATGATTTTATTTTTCAGAATTAATGGTGAAAGTAATTGATATTGGTTTTTGATGCAAGCGGTTAGTAATAAAATTTAGCAATTAGTGATATGTGTTTAAATATAGATGACTCGGTTTAAATATCAATGACTCTGTTTGCATTCAGATGACTCAATTTAAAATTAGACGACTCAATTTAGATAACTCAATTTACAAAACGACAGCAAATCGAACATAATCTTTTACTCCGACCTCTTCTTGTCATTCAAATCTTATTGCAGCTTTTGTACACGTGCCTTTCGATCTTTTAATCCTTCAAGTTTTGCGTTTAGTGCACGGACCAGGTGTTCAAAAACCCACTCCAACTGTTTACCGCTGGAGTAATCCCCGGCGCCTCGTGAAGGCCCTGCAATGGAGAGTTCAAGGTTTACGTATGGAAGCAGGTTCTTTTTAACACTCAAGTGAGAAGTCTTACAGTATGACGTACCTGCGTTGGAGACGTCATCGTCAGCAACGAGGGACTTGGACATCTCCACACTACAGGAAGGACACAGCTGCTTCAACACCATCTCAGCAGCAATGTTCTGCGCCTGCTCCGCACTTTCCTCGGAGGCAGCACCGGAGAAAGGGGTTACATCGACCGTCACCGTGGCCAGAAAGACGGGGTTGTTGTCGGGGCCTTCCCGGAGAATGGCGTACTCTGGCTAGGGCCGTCGTGTCTTCTGGCAAAATTCGGTTAGACGTGCCTTAAACATTGTTGTGGGATGTGGATAATATCTGCTTGTGTATCTTGTTCCAGCTTGATGTTTATATAGAACCATAACGCTTTGTATAAAAATGGCATTGGTTTTCGATGAAATAAATGGAATATAGTAAATGGCATTGGTTACGTTCACGTTGAACGATTCGCGTATCAACATTAAATTCGAGTAACTAATAATAAATTCACATTGTATGGTTTCACTGATTACGTTATATCGTAATTAGCTTAAATTCAATTCTATTTATGCCTGCGACGTTTCAGAATTTTCCAATGTAAATTTTCTAGTTTTCATTCTATTTTGTAAACATCAATGACGGTCTTTAATCTATAAAGCTCACTGTGTGAAACTCCTCGTCACCGTTTAAATATAACTGTTATCACTTGCCCCTACGCGTTACCATTTAACAATCGGTCCCAGCGTTTACCTATCAAAGAGCTCAAACGAGAGGTCTCTCAGATTAACAATACGTGGCTTAGTTTATTACCATGTGTCTCCATGTAACATTCGTTGTGTACGTTTGGATTGTCTTGTTTAAATATCAATGAACCTGTGTAAATACTATTTTTACTATTTACAAACAGTCTCGCTTTTTAAATATTGTCGTCACCACTTTACAAACGCCCATGTTTATAATTTAGTGCCGATGTTCAAATATTCACGTCTCTGTTTAAAGATCAAAACATTTCAGCGTAACAAATTTCTTTCCCTTCAAAAATTTTTCGTTCAAACAAAGTTCTATTACAACAAGTGTAGATATACTAAATTATATATCTACAAATTGAAAACAACATTATTTATCAAAAATTGCCACGTCCGCCTTCATTTCGCCTTCAGGCCCTGGAGCATCTTCTCGACGTGGGCCTTGCGGGATCTTATTCCGTCGAGTTTTACGGAGAGGACTACTTCCTTCTCAGTAAGCTCGACGAGCATGTCTTCCAGAAACAACTCCAACTCTTCGCTGATGGAGTGCTAGCGAGCGAGTGAAAGCGCTGCATCTGAAGGCGCTGCGGTGGAAGGCCCTGCAATGAAGGCTTTAACAATTTAGAAAATTATTAAATTTTTTAAACATGCACCTAGAAATCTTGAGGTATGCCTTACCTCCATATGATCGATCATCGGCAGCAGCGGGAGGCGTATACATCCCCCCAGGGTATGGGGGACAGAGGTCATTGTACGCCACCTCGGCCGCAGAGTTCTGGGCGTCCTTTGATGTTCTCACAGGGTAAGGACTGTAGTAAGTGGTCCCATCCACCGCCACCGTGCCCACGAAGGCGGGGATGTGGTCGGGGCCCTCTCTAACGGTTGAGTACTCAGCGTCGTCCGGCGTGTTCTCTAGCAGAGCTCGTTGAGAAGGGACTTGTACATATTTCTTTGTCTGTGTATAATATGTGGATCTGCCTCTGGTTTCCGTTTATTGTTAAAATAGAAATATAGGGGTCGCCGTGCATTGACGCTTACGTGTAGAAATTGAATTCAAATTTAATTGCACTAAATAGTAATGAATTCGCATTTGCACTGAACGGTCACTCTAATTACATTTTTTAATGCCATGCCAGACTTTTCAATGAATATTCTCTAGAGTTCTACGAGTGTCCGTATTATTAAGATATAGTCTACTTTATTTGCTTAAGGTTAAACTGTACAGTGCAAATATCAAACCTCCTGTGTAACATTTTAACCACTATGTGTAACATACAACGTCTCTGTTTAACTTTTCACCAAAGATATGTAAAACTCGCCGCCGTATCTGTTTAAATATAACGAGCATCCCTTAAGTTTATGCGTCAATGTTTAACATTCGTACCAAAGTAAATATACCATCTTCTGTTCACCGTCTGTGCGTCTTTATACTTCGCATTCTTGGCTTGAGTTGCAATTGTAACGAGGGTTTCGTTATAAAATTAAGTACATATGCTTAAACGAAGTTGAAGGATATTGACCAAGCTTCAACGGCTATACTCTTGTGTAACTGAGTTAAATTGATTAAATGTTACGTACCTGACATGGCCACAATTCAAATTCAAATCATTCTTTCCCAATGACATGACCACAACATGATTATGTTCCTGTGTTAGTCCAACGGTTGTACTCTTGTGTAACTGAGTTAAATTGATTAAATGTTACAAGATTCCGAATGGCTGCCAACACTTCAGTTCAAATAATCGTTTAAGTTTCAGTTATCCTATGAAAAATAAAGTACTATCTTTTTAAATATTTGTGTCACCGTTTAGAAACTATGAATCCCGTTTAATATACAGTGTCCCCTTTAAATATGTGTGTTGCCAGTTAGGCCCAATCGTTACCGTTTAACATCGGGAATCACCGTTTAAATATATACGTCCGACTTTAAATAGAAAATGTTTACACTGAAACAAATGTCTTTCCCTTCATAAATTATTCCTTCACAATGCTGTTAGTCGACGACGGTTTCATTGCAGGGTCTGCGATTGTGCTCGGACGCGTGGCAACGGCTGTAATGTAACTCGCGGACTTCAAATGCTTGGGACTCGATCCTCCTTCGTCTAGGATGGCCAGGTTGCCTTCTCGTCACAGGCGGCCGTAAACGCAGATAGCGATTTTCGCCCGTAGGCCGATCATTGTCGGGTATGGAGAATATGGCTTCCTTATACACCAGCTTGTAAGTGTAGACGGTAAAATAGCCGCTTATAAAACGATGGACGTTGGTGTCCCTCTGCATTATTGCAGCGCAAGCGTGTTTGCATGGGATACCAAAAACTTGCCATCTACGACATGAGCAAACTCGGGTGGTAAGATTTACAGCGTTGCTACACTGGTCAATAACTTCGTAACAGTTATCGACACAGCGACCAACGTGAAGACTTCGGCTGTCCGCAACAAGCGTCTCAACCTTCGAATGTATGTCCGGGCATAAGTAGGTCTCCCATTTATTCGCTTGCTCGCGACGAGTGCATAACATGCGCATCAACTTGAACCTGCACAACGAAGATCATAAATTTTGAAGAAATTGAAGTGAATATATTGATACTTAAACAGAAATCCATATCGGTAAACGGTATTGTCAAAAAGTAAACATTAATCCCGAAAGTTACACGAAGACAATGATATTGAAACACTGATGTGGTATCTTAAATACAGACAATGTGTGTTAAATGATAAAGCAAAAGTTTAAGCGGTATAAACGAACAAAAGTCGACTACCTTATCGCGTCGACCATTTTCGTCACCGGCAAATGACGAGATTCTTTGATCCAAGCATTGAAAGACTCCGCGACGTTTGAATACATCTTCCCCCAGCGTTCGCCTTTGAACAGATAATTCGACCAATGTGCCATGTCCGACTTATGAATCAACCACTGATAGGCTTCGGGTGATGCGGCCTGCAGTTCATTGATGGTGTCATCGAATTCTTTAGCCGTCGATGCCCACGCAATACGAAAATATATAGACCAGCACTCCTCCCTCAATGCCTTCCCAAGTCTGACATTGGCTTTCATAAAATTGGCCTCCAAGTGTCGAAGGCAGTACGCATGTGGGGATGAAGGGAAGACTCTGGCAATCGCGTTGACAAGGCCCTTTGACCTGTCCGACACGAATGTAACTATCTCCTCATAATCGCCGTCGTCGTATAAAGCATCACCTAACTTGGCAATGAACCACGTCCAGTTGGCGTCGGTCTCGTTGTCGACAATAGCGAAGGCGACGTGGAAGAAGCCATTGTTCCCATCTTTACCTATAGCAACCAACAGAGTAGCCAGGTACTTTCCCAGGAGGTGGGTACCATCGAGAAACAGCAGCGGCCTGCATGCCCGCTTGAATCCCGAAATGCACGCGCTGAAAGAGAAGAACGCACGCTTAAACAACTCACCGTCTCTATCCATAAACGCAATGCTGCCGGGGTTCGTCTCAACCACCTTATCGACGTACCAAAGCAACACGTCGTAGCTGGAGACATCGCTGCCGTCGAGGGTCACCCGGGCATGTTCTTTTCCCAACCAAGCCTGCTTGTATGGAATGTGGACACCATGCTCCCGCAACATCCCCTTCTGAATGTCGATGGCCTTGTATAAGGGCCGGTCCTTGAGCTTCTGGATCACTCGTATGCTTACCCATTTTTTGGACGCTTTCGGGTGTGACGTCGAGCCAATTCCACCGCCGCAAGAGTGTGACGGGTCCATTGTCTTGATTCTGAATGTATTTCTGTTATATTCTTTTGATGCGTGCATGCGCCATTCACAACCACTGGCAGCGCATTCCATAGTGACCCGGTGCTTTTCGTTCTTTACAAATTTGAAGTCAAAGTTTAGTTTGATGGCAAAATTTCGAAGTGCGTCTCTGAAATGCTCAACGCCTTGAAAATGTTGTCCGACGTCCAACGACAGCATTTCAGGTTGTTCTGACGAGGAAGGTACGCATGCAAGACCATCAGGGTCGCTATGAGGTGGAACATAAGTGCTCCCAGATTCCGAATTCCTGCCAACACTTCAGTTCAAACAAAAACGATCAGGATTTAACCATAAACTTCATTTTGTTAAACGGTAAATATAAAACTGTAAACGTTAAAATCGATAGTTAAACAAAGACTCCATAATGTAAACGGTATAATAAATAGTTAAACAGTAACGTCACAACTTACACGGGGAAACCAAATATTAAACGGTAACTTGTCTAACTTAAACAGAGAAGGGAACTACTAAACCATACCTAACATATACAACTACATAAATGTCTGAGACTAACACATTACCACGAGAGGATCTCGTTTTCAGTAGGATGCGATGTTACACCATCCGTCTCGACAACAAGGTTAACTACACCGCCTTTTAAGTTGGAGAAAACATGACACATGCGCTGGAAGTTGACCTCGTTCTCTATCGGACAAACCGTATTATGTCCATCGGGTGGGACAAACTTCACCCTCACAAGGGAAGTATCGAGACCCCATCTCTGACATATCTCAGCTAACACAACCTCCCAAGTAGTCAGCGCCGTGAACATGAGCACTCGTCCCTCCCCGTTGTATCTAGCAATAACACAAAAACTCTCCATAATACCGACGAACGGCCAGACCTCTGATGCGAAAGATAAGAAGAAGAAGACGAAGATGTAATTGGCATTCTAAATTCTCTTTCACAAAAAGCCAGCATGAAGGGGAAAAAACCCACAATTGTGTGCATTAATGGAGGACATGACGTGATGTGATCGGGCGGGTTTTTTTCCCACCATTTCCAAGGGCAAAGATGGAATTTCATACCAAGGACACATTTTAAGTGACGGGCAGGGGGTAGACATGAAGTAAACTATAACAGAGGGGTTGTCCGGGATGTACAAAAGTTGGAGGGGGTTTTTAGGAAGTTTGAAAATTCGTGAGGAATGAACAGTAATTTTCCCCTATTTTAAACCATCATTTGACATTTAAATATTTTAAATCATATAATTTTTTCAGTTTAATTTTTTAAAGTCCTTGTAGCTCACTGTGTCAGTTTATTTTATCTAAAATTTAAATTTTATTTTGCTTACGAAATAAATTTTTTCATTTATTAAATATATTCTCATATACAATTAGGTTGTTATATATTTATATATAGGTTTTCAATTAATATGTTACATTTATGTTTAATTATTTTTTTGATGTTTAGTATGTGATCATGCTTGAAAGACAGTACATCGAGTTGAGGAGTATTTTCGTAACTTAACTTTTAAATAAGCAGTTTTAACAAAAAAAAAAATTGAAAAACATATTATAAAAAAATGACTTAACCAAATAAATACTATAAAACTTACCTAGATATTTTAGAAATAATAAAACTTGTGGGGACTTTTTGGAGGTTAAAAAAAAAGAAAAAAAAAAAGTTAAGTTCAAAAGTTGGGCGATATCATGTTACTTGAACTTTTCATCTTTCGGTGACCTTTATTGATGTTGTCCTTTCTTTCTTGTTATTAATTTGAATTTATATTGAGTAAATACACTAAAAAATACACTATAAAAAACTCAATTAGATTATATATTATTTTCTCATTGGTTAATAGTAATTAGATATTTATATTGTTTTTAAACAAAAATAAAAAAAAGGAAACATGATATTCCAAATTTAAAAAGAGTACACAAGATAAGAACAAGTGGCTAGGACAAAGATAACAAAAAGTTGGAATTGTCCTTTATTGCCACATTTTTTGGTGTTGTCCTTATTGTTATCACATTAAAATGTGAGGATTTTATGGTCAATACTCAAAGGACAGCCATTTTAAGCTGGATTGGGTTGTGAGGTTAACCCACTAAGGTTTGGTGATTTAAATAAATGTAAATATTAATATAGATAAACAATTGTTATTGATAAGAAAAATAATATTTTAATGTTAAAATATTTATTCATATATCTGTCAAAGTTAAATCAATTCTGTATAAAAGTTATTATAATAATTTTTTATATATTGAATTACATTTAACTCTTTGTTATTAAGTTTTTAAAATTTTCAACCACTTTATATGATTATACAATCTTTTGTTATAATTTTTTAATGAATAAATAATTTAATTTTATGACATTTAAACTATTGTCCTCTGTTGTTTATGATTGTCTCTTCTAAAAGGAAAAAAACCAATCAAAACCTAGCATACAAATAATAAGGATTTATATGTGTTAAAGTATTAACTTCATCTTAAACATGGCTCTAACATGACTTGTCCACATTTTATTAATAAAATAAAATATATTATTGACTTTGTCAAATAGAAACAAATAATTTTTGATATAATTAAAACAATTAAAAAAATGGTTCTTTGTAAAATAATTTTTTAAGGTCAATAATTGGATAATATATTTTGTTTTTATCATCTAAATACAGTTTGTGTTAAATGTCTTTTTATTATATTAATCCAAAATATATTATATAAATATCTTTGATCAATAAAAAGTGTTTTTTTTTTAATAAGTGAATAAGTCACGTAGCAGTGACTTGCGTGGGCTTTCTAAATATACCACATACTCTTACTTTGCAATATAGAAATTAACAAATAGAGGACTCAGTGTCAAAAGATTTAACTATTATTGGTCGAATGAACATAGTGAAAGATATTAAACTCAAGTGACTGAAAAATCAACCAAACACTTTAAGTAACTAATCTACATTTTATTAGTAATCTTTGTTTTTTCCATATTGAGTATGGTAAATAAGTCACCATTTTTAAAGGTCACAAAGTTAAAAACCTTCAAATAGTTTGTGAGCAATTAGCATAGAGTTTATTAATTAAAAAAAAAAAACATTTATGAAGCTCTTCTTAAAAGAGAAATGAATATTTTCTATTACTTGGGTGGCCTTTGGATTCATTTCCTTTAATCTTGGATCAAACTTCACATTACTTTGAAATGGGCTCTTGAATTAGTGTTTGGGCACTATGTCTATAAAAGTGAACTAAAGTTTGAAACCACTTGATTGATCCATAACAAAATCAATTCAAGTCTTATTTTTAATAATTTCTGTTTTTATGTATTGAAAATAAATACCTTGGATTATTTAACTTTTTATATTATCTTCAAAATATTATAATTTTTTTTTTTGCATTTTAAAATCCTAAAAAATTGTTTTCCATAAGCTTGAAAAACAAAGTCTGCCCATATTTTCACTTATGGAAGTGTTTTAAGTAATTTTAATATTTATTAATCTTATACTAATATAGTCAAAAGATTTGATATTGCTTTTAAAAACATACTAATAATTAAAACATTTTGGAGGTGAAATAAAATATTTAAACTTATACTTCGATGGTTTACAAACATAGTATTTTTTTTTTATTTGTTAATGCCGTAATAATTATGCTAGACCTAACTACACTAACATATTTATTTAACATTTATATATATATTTTTCATTGATAATAATCCAAATAATTAAATCTTATAATTAACACATATAAAAACAAACATGGCGACACCAATTTAAAATAATGGTCTAGTGTATATTATTAATAAAGAAGCAAAAACATGTTGAAGATATTGAAGTGCTGAAAGATTAAATGAGTGTTAAGTTAAGCCCTGAATTTGTATTAGATTGTTTTTTAATAAAGTAGGTAAATCAGGAACTCTTAATCAAATTGAAAGAGAGTCAAAATATTAACTTTGCATTTAGGAGGAAGTTAAATTAATATTCTATTCTATTTTTCTTTTGCAAACTCATAATCTCAAAAAAAATATTTAAAAGTAAATATTTTTGTTAAAACTTTATTTTAAGACATCATTTGAAAAAATATAAATTATTGCTAAAACCTTGGTTCAAGTGGTTAGAGGTACTAATATGAGTCCTTCGTGTGGCGTACGGAGTGATGACGCTTTGAGTCCTTAATTAATTACTAGAGGAAATAACTCACTGATGATGATGACGCATTCACTTGATAAAAGAATGCTCAAAGCAACAAATAACGTGTGTATGTTTCTTGACAGATGCATTCGAGGCAAATAACTAACGCGTGATAAAGATATTGACAAGTGTTTATCACATCTATAAAAAAAAAAATTTCAAATTATTATTTTTTTAAAAAAGGAAAAGAGAAAATGATTTATTACATTTGCTAAGAAGAAGAGTAACGTATAGTAAATAAGAAATGATAAAAATGACAAGGAAAAATGATTGTGAGATGACTTAGATCATACACATCTTACAATGTCAATTTTTACTAACAACTTATTATGTTTTTTTTGCCTATACATCATTCACTCATTATTTGACATAATCTCTGTTTGATTAATCATTGTTAATATGACCCAATATCTCATCAAAGTTATTCCAATAATTTAAGCAGTAAAACAAAGTCCGCATCACATTAATGGTGATTGGAGTATGTGGTGACATCACACATCATTCCCATTCATATTAATGAATCTGTGAAGTTTCTCTCAATAAAACATCCTTTTTTAAGTTCATTCACCCTCCCCAAAGTCCCAAACAACTAATATTTTAAACATTAGGACACTTTTAGCATGCTTAAAAAGTAATAATAAACAAAAATATTTGGTACAAATTCATATTCACTTATTTAATGGTCAAGTGTATCTAGAGATGAAACAAAAATAACTCTAATTAATTGAATTTAAAAAAAAAAAAAAAAAAGGCAAGTCATGGGCTGCTGAAAGGATGTTCATAGGTTGGATTCAATGCAGGGTGTGGGACCATTAAAGGTAACAATTAAGGCTAGGTCTTCCTTCAATTGATATGGATGTAATGAAAAATTAATAATTAAAAAAAAAAAAAACACTTTTTTAAGGGTTGTAATTTTGGTAGGTTTTTAAAAAGTTGCCTAACTAAAACTCTTTCATTTGATAAGATCTCTTGATTAGGTGGGAAAAATTGAAATTTAATTATCTAATTTTTTATTTTATCTTTTTATAGCTGCTTTCTATTTCATTTGCTCAAAGAATGGGTATAATTGAGATGTGTTGTTGCATTTGTTTCTAACATCAAATCAAATGATGTGGTGCAATATATATAATTAATTATCAATGTCACTTTTTTGCTTGTAATATAATTTCATAAAATGAATTATTTTTGGTACTAGAGAATTCAAATTTTTTTTTTAAAGATAGATAAATTATAATTCATTAAAAAAAAGACAAGTGCAAAAAAAAAAAAAAAAAGAATATGAACAATAAAATAAAACAAAAAAAATTTAAAAGTCTACTACTACTGATTGAGAAATGACACTACCAAACAAACAAGAAAAATGTTTAGAACTACAAGATTTCAAAAAAATACAAAAAATATGGATGATGCTTTTCAAAGCCATCATAGTTGCCAAGCTATCCCATCAGTGTTTCAAACTAATGTAACCACAAAGTTAAAAGGTATTTTTCAACCTCAATTGTTATTTGAAATATTTGATAAAAAAACATAATAAAATGATATTCGATAACAAATCCCTCTGCATTACTCTATTATCATAAAGATCGATAAATTACCATTTTTCATTCATTTCTAATTGGATTTGTCAAACGTTATTTCTCCATTTGTAGTTTTGAGAAACTAGGGTGCACAATACGACGAAACATACATCCTAATAATTCGGTGCCTGATAATGTTAACATAGATGAACAACTTCTATAAAATTTTGTTTTTAATTTTAGTTTTGTCTTGATTTGCCAACTTCTTATGGTCTTTGAGATTTATTTTAATGCATCTTCTTATAAAATTTTATAATTTGCATTCTTAACTTTTAAAAAAATTCATTAGATATGTGAATTAAGTTTAATGAATATATAATTGGTTTGCATCTATATCTTCTGTGAATGTATCCTTTTTCTTTTATTTTAACAAAGTTATGATTTATTCCACTTTTATTTAAAAAATCTATCGTACTGGATGTTATATTGGAAAACCAATCAATGTGAGATAATAAGACTAGATTAGCCTTTGCACTGATTGGGGGGTTGTTAGCTGCATGCATGCATGCATGGCATCTTTTTTAAAGTCCAAATAGTTTGGAATTAATTAGAGATTAAGCTTATCCTATGAGATAATTAAGAACATAGCTTCCTATCAAAGATAGCATTAGGAACTATTTTAAAACTATTTAATCTTTGAGCATTATATGTAAAGTTGGACGTTACTCAATGAACAAGGAAAGAATAAAACCCATATGAACATTTGAGATGCCTCCCCCTCCATCCATCACCTAACTAACTAATTAATTAATTAATTGAAGTCATATATAAATATATGGTAAAAAGATCTTATAAACAAAAAAAAAAAAAAAAATAAAGCAACCAATGAACAAAAAAAATTAAAGCCGATGAAAAAGTTCAAAGATTAGCCATATATATATATGGTAAAGATATACATGTCTAAAGTATGAATTTTATATCTGTAAACGTTCCTAAAGTCATATAGTTTCTTCAGTTGAAAAAAAAAAAAAGAAGATAACTAAGAAATGAAATAATTAAGAAAAGGAATCATGTCATTAAAACTAAGACTAACTACAATATTCCTCTCTTTTCATAGACAAAAATGTACACTTTATGACATGCTTAGTGTTGCTTATACAGTTGATGGTGTTCTTGGATATATATGTTTTCATTGTTTAAAATGAGTTTCCTCTTGTCCTTTGAATATAGTGAAACTCTATCATTGTTGTTATCATCATCAGCAACTATCTTTGTCAAGCTATCTTGTGACTTGTGAGCAAATGCTTCATTAACTAATAGTTATGATAAGGCAGGGTAAAAAAAAAAGAAAAAAGAAAAAATTGATTTAATTATAAAATTTATTACTCTTTCAGATAAAAGTTTTTCAACTTCGGCCCGCTACATTTTCAATCTATTAACACCGAATCGTTTATATAAAATGCTTTTTTTTTTTTTTTTACAAGAGTTCAAATTTCAACGGTGAAAACACAATTATTTTTATAGAATAACTTTATATTTGTGCATATCTTTGAAAAATGATTTGTTCATATTTTATTAAAAAAAATAGTTTTTTAAAGATGGATGTTCATTATATATATATAAAAGGAAAGTGAATTAAGTTGTTAGTTGTGAAGATGAGAAGAGAACGAATATTTTGAAAAGGAAATTACAATTTAAAAAAAATTGAATAAGAAAATTTGATACCATTTTAATTGTACACGTACTGTGTTTGACTTAATCAAACCCAAAATCTTTAATTAATTGAAAGAAGGATTGATAGTTTTACATTCTCAAGTTTAGATTTATTTAATTAACTAAATAAAACTATTAAGTACAATAATATCATAGTCCGATTGACTTTTGGTTATTGACCATGGTTTTATTGATGATTGTGCAACGAATAAATTGTTGCATCGATGAGAAGATTTACAACTTGTTAATCTCTGATTTCAATTTTGCAATGTACTAACCCAATCACCAAAATCAGTTTTCTTCTAGAAAAATTAAAAATAATTTTTTTTTTTAAAAAAAATGAATATACTTAAATTTTGTAATGAGGAAATAAAGTGCGTTAAGAACATGAGAAAAATGAGCCGATAAGACTAAAAAGAACGGAAAAAAGTCCATTAAAAGTGAAGAACAATGAAGATAGACAGGGTAAGCACAAAAGGAAAAAAAAAACATAAAAGCAAGGCCTTATCTTTTTTGGAGGCGATAAAGGATATAGGCTTCCTCCCCCAGACTTTTGGGGCGATACACTCCATCTTGAGTATCGAAACTAGTCAAAGCTCATGTTAATCATATACTCTCTATGATTGCTTGTGTCACTTATACAGGACTCTAGGACTTTAGTTTTGTTTTTAAAATACTAACTTTTCCTGCTTAGCATTGTCACATCATGTTCTAGAAATATGTTAATTTTGACAACGAATATAATTGATGGAAGTGAGTGAAAATTGAAAATGGGGAGTTAAGCTAAGGGCATGTTTATTTGGGCTGAAGTGAGAGAAAATAAAAAGGTGGGGGGAGTGAGACTTTCTGAAGTGAGCAGAAGGGATATCAGTTCTGTTGTTTCAAGTGTTCATTTGGGAGGAAGTGACACTTTTCTGAAGTGACAACTTCACTACTTTAAGTGTTTATTTGAGGGGAAGTGGGATCATTTGGGGATTGACTTCCATATTATGTTTCTTTCCATGAAAATGGGGAAGTAAATAAACATATTAAATATTTATGAAAAAACTATTATCATAGTTTATATTAATAATAATATCATCGTTATTTCTATTATTATTAATATTATAAAATTTTTTTGCATCTTTAATTGTGAAACTATTGACGGCATAGAGTTACTCGGATTCTATATTATTGTCAAAAATTGAAAAAATTAACAAATGCAAAATGAGATTCCAACTTCACATGTAAAGACTCACATACAAAAATTCATGTATACAAGAAATTACAATGTCATTATTCTGGAGACATTCATCCACATACCAGACTCACATATAAAAATTCTTGTAGAATTCACATTATTCTAGAGGCATTCATCAGTCTAACAAACTCACACGTAAAAAGTTCACATTTATGTCATCATGCAAGAATTCCCATTATTCTAGGGACATTCATCCACCTAACAAACTCACATATAAAAATTCACATTATTATAAAGACAATGTTCCACAATGCATAGGGAAAAAAAAGTTTCACACATTGCATAATGAAGAACAACACAGGGTTTTGCATTACAAAATCAAAAGCTAAAGAAACAACATGTTGGCAAAATTTTGGTTTTTTATAAGATCTGCTTGCACCAACAAACCCATAAACTCCATGCAGCATGATCACCAACAAATACATACTCTCGTTTCTTGCAAAACAAGCAATTGATATTAAACTAAGAAATTTTCAAACTTAGTGTCAATATCTTTAAGAAAAGATAATCCAAAAATTTTGGTAGCTAGCTCTATTGCAAAATGTAATTGGTATAAAAAATCTGGGAAACACGTTTAAGAAATTATTTCAAAAGGAACAAGCACCTAAACATGAATACAAATCTAAACCCTAACAGGAAATATTCTCCGTTTTAAAAAAAAAAACTTAAATTTGATCAAGCATTAGAAAACATTCTTGAAACCAAGAATATTAGCACCAAAAGCAAGAATACCAATTAAAGGAAAAACTATTAAAAGGATCTAGGCATTGTGATTGCAAATGAAGAAATCGTCCTAGGAGAGCATTTTAATTTTGAAACAAACTCTAAGTATGATATGATAATCTAAAGAAACCCACTCTAGAAATTCATTTTAAAACAAACATGCACTCAATTGTGTGCAATGTCAAAGCATATAAACACAAGGAAAGGTGGACAACCCTAAAACCCAACAAACCACTCAGATTCACAACCATGATCTAGGATTAGGATGTCACGCCCTGTCCCGCAGGACCGGCACGTAACAACTGCCGCGACAACTCGGGGGGGCACCCACGCCACTCAACCCTCGAGTCACCGCAAGGCTAACCGGCAATCGGTGGAGAATAACTTTGAACAGGAATTCACAGAAATCAATAATCACAAGATAGGGTAAAAGAGTACACAGAGAAAGCGACTAAACATTATATTGATAAAAGAGTCTAGCAAAACATGTATGTTAAGAACACAGTAAAATTTTACAAAATTTGGACAGGCATAAAACCATGCATAAGAGTGTCAAATATGCTAGTGGATCAATGTCCTTATACAATGCATATATTCAAGAAGAAACATACATAAAAATAGAAGTTGCAAATAAATAACTGGAAGATGCACAGCAGTCCGGTCCGCCACAATACCTCTACTAGCTACAACTTGGAAGAGGGAGAGGGTGAGTAACTAGAGTCACTCAGTGAAAGGGTCAACACTAATCCCACATAATACAAAAATAAAATAAAAATGTAGTCAAACCAAATTATGTAGTAACACATATAGATTCAAATATATACAAATATAAGATGCTTAGACCAGTAAATCACAAAGCTCTTTAGTAAATTAATTAAATTTGCATAAGAATATACTTTCTTAAAAATATGAACTTTTCATCTCAAATAGCCGAACAATGGTATAAAACTTCTCTAAACTATAGCCGTGGCTACGGCTAAGTTAAAAACCGTCAAGGCACTCATGTCATTGACATTGACCCACGGGGTCCGTATAGTGACTCCAGGCTCACGATGTACATCCATTCAGGGCTCTATGCGTCACCTGAGTGGATAGATCAGCCGGGTTCACCACGCTACCTCTAAAAGTTTGACCGTGAGGACCCCCTACTGCAGCAGGCAGGTTACAACATCATCACCATCAAAACATCACGGAGAGCATTATTGATAAAATCTAAGTAAAACAGTTCATAGGGTCCTTGTCTAGGACATAATTTCATACGTTAAGCATAAGCATCATATTCGCATAAGCCAAGTCGACGTGCATAACATAGGTATGAAATTCCACAATTTAATTCAATCCCGTATAGCAACATGTAGCAACGTAGTAGTGCCCAAATTTTCTTCAAATAACAAGAGTTTTGCTTTCAGAATACAAAACATGGAAATTCATTTCAAGTAATTAAATCAATTAACATGATAAATCATGAATTTCCATCAAAACGAAGTATACATATATTTAGAGAAAATAATTAAAATTGTACAATCAAGACCCACTCACACTTAGAAGAATGACTCCTCGACGACGCTAATCTTCCTCCGGCTCCTTGCCTTGAGCCGAGCTCTCACCACCTGAACCAACACAAGCCACAAAGCTCAAAACCAAAAGAAAGCACAACACTACAGAAAAGCATGAGCTTCTTCAAACTACATGCCAAGAAAAACTCTAGCAAGGCTTGGGTATAGCCTGGACTTGTCCCTAAGGGTTCCAAAGAACCTCTATGGGGATTACCTCTCAAAACAACTAGGAATACAAAGGTCTAACAAGGGAATTCTCGGTGCTACAATAACTCCTAATTCAAAAACAAGGGAAGCAAGCTTCAACAAGGTAGCAAGGGACAAATCGCTACAACTATCTCATGATACAACGAAGAATGAAGGAAAACAATCAGATTAATCAACAAATTCCTCAATAACATCCAAAGATTCAAGATCTAAGATCTAGGCTAGCATGCTCATCCTCACAAGATAAAACAAGGGGAAAGAGGAAGAAGATGAGCTTACCTCGAAGGATCTTCTGCCGAAAGGAAGAGGAAAAGGTCTAGGAATAGCCCTTCCTCCTTAACCGACGCAATGGGGACCAAGGGGAGAAGAAGAAGAAGAAGATGAAGATTGAGGAAAATTAGGGCTCAGAGTTTTGGATTTATATACCCCTAGCCGAACACTAGTCGAACACGGGAGTGCAGAACCCTGTTTGACTGTGCTTTACTTTGAAAAGGGTCATCCCGACACAAGCATGAGCGTGATTTGCCCTGTACACTTTACAGGAAAACAGGTCGGGATTTCTCTACCAAAACACGGCTTTTCTGCCTCGAGCACGGCCGTGAACTCGGAAGCACGGCCTAAGCACGGGCGTGCTTATGCCCGTACACTTTACACATGTCACTGGAAAGGAAGTCCCAAAACATCCCGTGAAGTGCACGCCCGACAGCACGGTCCCAAGCACGGGCGTGCTTAACTCTGCGAGCTGCGTCCTAAGCCCAAAACAACTTACAACTCGCCTAAAACTCACGGCACAACTAATCTAGGACAATTGGATAACAACTCACACTCGGAAAAGCCGAAACACCACATAGGGCATCATTGACGGAAAAATTGCAAGCATAGACAACATTTGAATTTTGATGTAAACCCAACCCTAATTACAATCGGAGAATCCAGGGACCATTCAATAAATTCTTTCCACACACACACACACACACACACACACACACACACACACACGGCCTAAATTAAGTTAAATCTTGAAACCCATAACAAGAAGAAAGGTCATAAACCCTAAACCTCACAACCTCAACTCTGAGGATTCAAAGAAAAAAAAATTCCAAACCTCACTCAAACACAATTGAATATCCATTAACATTCATGAAACAAAGAATTGTATCAACAAAACTAGGGTTTGTGAATGGTAACCGGAGGACTTAGCATGCAAAAAGAGCATTAAAATGTAAGGTTTAGGGTTACCTATTTACAATATAAGAACCCAGGGAAGCTGATCCAA
This sequence comes from Dioscorea dumetorum, assembly GCA_902712375.1. Taxonomy (NCBI): domain Eukaryota; kingdom Viridiplantae; phylum Streptophyta; class Magnoliopsida; order Dioscoreales; family Dioscoreaceae; genus Dioscorea; species Dioscorea dumetorum. Next base: position 3,555,117 of record CACTHL010000870.1, on the reverse strand, counting down.
AATACTCATTAAATAATGACTTAAACCAACGAAAATCTTGAAGAATTACAAGAAAGAAAGAAACACTAAAACCCATCTCCCTTAATTCAAAGGCAAAACTATCTAATATGACATTAAGAATGACAAATTTACTTGAATCGCATACAAAGAATAGAACATTATGATTTTGAAACAAATCCTTATTCAAGATTTGTTTAAAGAAAAAGGCAAAAACTCAAACGAATCTTGAAACAACCAAACAAGAAAAAAAAAATAGAAAACCCTAAACCCCTAATTGCACGGCATTTCCAAAACTAAGACACGATTCTTGAAAGTGAACAAAAAAAATAGACAAATAAATAATGGGATTAGGGGTTACAATTGAGGAAATCGCACCTTGGATGAGAGGCAGACGACGTGTTCTCTGGCGAATTGTCGATGAAGACGACGCCGAGATACGACATCTACTCAGTCTACTTGTCTCCTGGAATTGAGATCATGCTCTCATCTCGGCTGAGCAAAGCTGCTATTTATAGATGCTTTTGAACTAATGGACCCAAGTGTAAAGCTCACCGCGGCACCCGAAACCGATTTGTATCAACTTGCAGCCCCCCTGTCAGCACCGGCGCCGGAGAGGTTGGGGCTAAGGTGGCAGATCTGACAAACATTCTCTATCTCAGTATCATCAGCATCCGCGCGAAAAGGAGATGGTCACCGCCACTTCCAAGGAGTTCATTAGAGTGCAGGAAGTGGAAAAAAGTTAGTATATATATGGTAGCTACTTCGGCCACTTCAGCAACAAAAGCATTGAAGTGGGTTTAGTTATGTTTTCACTTCAGTGAGAAGTGGGAGAAGTGCCACTTCCCCCACTTCAGCCCAAATGAACATATGAAGTGGGGGAAAGTCAACCCACTTCCCTGCACTTCAACCCAAATGAACATGCTCTAAATGTTCCATACAATGGCAGGAAAAATCCAATATTTCCAAAAATATTGTTATAAAGCCAAGCTTCCAAGAATCTTCTAATGCATCTAGGGAGTTAGAAAATTGTGTGAGATCAAATATAAGACCAAAATGGTTCCAAATTTTAACAATAAAAAAAAGGCATTAAAAGAAGAGGTGATCCACCAATTCTATTTAAACTTTACCAAAGCACATAACTTGTGGTTTAGTCCGATTACTGAGCGTTGAAAATTCTTGGCCTAAATCAACCCGTTTAGCAAATCAATTTCCCAGGAACAATTGTAATTATTATATTAAGTGATATTTAATAACTATTGAATACATGATCATAAACATGAAAAGAAAATAGATAGTTATTTTATTAATTCCTGTTAGAGCTGAGGCTCCATGTTGGTATCATTAGACACATATTGGTGATGATGTGGCAGATGTGATGATGTGGCATGTTGATAAGGCATCGAAATAAAGTTGAAGACAAGAAATGATCTTAAGAGGAGCTATATTTGGCAAGTAAATCACTCGTATATCATATTTGAAGAGCAAGCAAATCTAAATGAAGACATCTATATTTGGCAAGAGTTTCAATTTGGAAGATCAACTATTTAGAGATCAAGTTTATTGTGTTATTTATTTAGAAGCTAAATGAAGATACAAGCTATGGAATACAAACAAGCAAAAAGACAAGGCTTAAAAAGATATGAATCTATATTTAGTAAGGCAACTTGAAGCTTATATTAGGAGGAAAATATTAGAGCTAATTATGGGCAACTCGATTTGAAGGCATTGTTATACATGGAGGATATTGAAAACCAAGCTTGGATGAATGAATATCAAGTTTAGAAGATTGTGAAGAGCTAAATTTAGATGAATGTGAGATCAAGTTTAGTAACAAAATGATTATGAAGATTCAAACTTAGATGAATTAAGATCAGGTTTGAAAATTGAGAAAACCAAGCTTGAAAGGATAGAGATCAAGTTTGGAAGAAAATTTGAAGATCTTTTGAAAACTACCTTTGATATGATGAAGATGCTCTGTGTGGGGTGCGATTCTTGAGAAAGTGTTAGTGATAGAACGTAAGGAGGAAAGTTAGTTGCTGGCAAGTCGAGATGGAGAGGATTTGATTGCATTCGACTTAGATTGCAAAACCAGGAGGATTTAAGACATCACAATGTCACATTGTAACGGGAGTTAAAACTCAACTATGATTAGAAATTGAGCCATGTTACAAGCTCATTTACAACTAGAAGTGCGATGTCTAAGCTTAGAAGGTGTCCAAATTAGAAAGCTGCGGGGATTCTAAAAGAGGGAGGTGCTCTATTTGGGACGTGGAGACAACTATGCAAAAACCCTGCATGGAAGATTAATTAGGATGAGCCATTGGGGTGAGAGACCCTTGTGTGGGGATGAAAGAGTGATTATCGGGCAATTTAAAAAGGGTTTTGTATATTTTTATAAGGTTGAGTGATTGTGTTGTACTAATATTTATTATATTATTTTAGTAGATTTTATCTCCTGCTTTGACCCCAGATGTAAGTGGTGTTCCAAACTAGGTTACTCATTTGTGTGCCTTTTTTTTTTAATTGTTTGGCATTGCAGTGTATGAGATTATATGAGATTTTGAGTAACTAATAACTCACTTACACCTGGCTAGAACTAACAATTCTTATTAAAGAGTCCAAAAAAATCAGTAAAACTGATGAGCAATGCCATTTAAAGAATAAGTTACATTATATAGTCAAACAAAGTTTTCACTAAAAATAAAACCAGATGAAATCAAAAGAAAACAACACTAAACAATAAAAAAGAGACACAAAAAAAAGAGTCAACAGTCAAAGTTCCCATAAAAAATGGCAATATTTTATGAGAACTAATAAATTAGTCCACCAATAAATACAAAGGAAACATTTAACGAGATCCAAATGATAACGCTATCCAACTCCAACATGCGCCAACTCAAACAAACAATTGTCAACAAACTGCAAGTTTTTGGTCAAGAGGAAAAAAGTGAACAAATGGGGAGTCTTAGCTGCAAAAATTAAGCCCAGTGTTACAAGTGTAGGGTTATAACTTATATGACCTCAAAGCATAGAGTTGATATAGACCCACATCATTAACGGTAGATAAGTGCACCAATAATAATAATAATAATAATAATAATAATAATAATAATAATAATAATAATAAGCGGTTTATATATATCTTTAAATAAATGAAATTACATAATAGAGAAAAATTGCTTCCACAGTTATATAAAAGTGGATAATTACTAATATACCCTCATAAAAATATATTTCTTTACATACATTTATAAAATATTTTGTCATTTTCGTATACACTTAATCGTTGAAAAGTAAACTTACAAAATTTAAAAAATATATATAAATTACAATTTTGTTTTTCTGTGTTTGTTTTGGTTTCTCGAAATGAATTAAGACAATGGCATACAAAATAATTTAATTTTCTAATAAATGTTTTTAGCTGAATTTTCTAATTTAATTTATGGGGAGCTTTCTTAAACAATTGGTACAATGACTGAACTATTCTTTTAAAAGAATGATATAACATCATTATTTAAATAACTAGTTCATTTAGTTGTTTTTTCATTATTTTTATTTTTAACAAAATATGTGAGCAATGCATTAATAGTTACAACATTTAACCTCTATAATAACTGATCAAGAGTTGGATGAGATGGGTGCATAGCTTATACTTAAAAAAAAAAACAAAAAAACAAAACCTACTAATAATGCCCAATGACGTTATAATTTATTGGTATCTAATCTTCTGTATATATAAAGTGTTTATTTTTTATAAAAAAAAAATAAGTTTAAATTTCAACTCACATAAAATAAAGATATATGTATATCAAAATAGTAACTTTAAATATGTGCACGTCCCTGGCATGATTTATCCACTCAATTCCTCAAAAACTCACTAATCATAAGAAAAAAAAGTTATGTTAAAAAAAAAATGATTTAATGAGCATTAAATTTCACATATTTTTGTGGGGGTATAAAAGTAATTGCACAGAACTAATAATAAGAAAGAGGAAGATACTTTTCCACCAACCCGTTGAGAGAGAAAGCAACATTGCGTGCGTGGGAGAGCGAGAGGGTGGGGAGAGAAGACTTGGAAACCACCGTCACCAATAATGCAATTAGCCCCAACTTTATATATATATTTATATCTACACCCATATATAACTTCCTCTTCTTCATCTACTCTCTGGAACCGTGTTGAAATTTTGATTTAATTGCATCCGTTAAAAAAAAAAATGAAAAAATTAATGAAGAAATTAACAATGTAAGCATGAGATCTAAGGAAAAATGTCGGCGTTCATAACGAAAACCTCACCTTTCTTTGCTTATTAAAGCGTTAATGTCAAATCTTATTAGATTTATTCGTTTCTCTAAGTCAACTCCCTTTGATTTGAGTGCTCCATGCCGGGTAGCAAAGCCACATATCCATGCAGCATGCTTTGCTCGCTTTGAAATTTTTGTCCCAAATTCAATATTAATTAATTAAATATTCATCTTAAATATTTCTATTTGAGGATCTTTTTTATAAACACAATAAATGCTATTTATATACATATATAATCTGGGCATACACTATCACCTAGTAGTTAGTAACTCCACCACACTGAGGACTCTTTAACACTACTCCATCTGATGTATTTTATATCCAAGTAATGAAAAGATCTGCAAAATAATCTTCAATATGTACAGTGGGGCCAAAACCCAAAACCGTTGGATTAAAAGCTTTTTGACATATTTTAGTCTTTAATATATATTGTATTTATAAATATTTGAATTTAAAATTATTTATTTAAAAATAAGTAAAATTATTTTTTTTTTGTAAATTTGTGTTTTTTTTAGAATTATTTTTAATTAGTTTGTGTTTAATTTCATGGATGCTAGCTTTTGTTCCCATGATAAGAGTGATGTAGCCAAAAAAAAAAAAAAAAAAAGGAGATTGAAAAGCACATCCTTCCTTATAAGTGCTTTTCTCATCCGGAGCTATACCGACCACTAAACGATATCTTGGAAAACCGGTCAACTACTCGCCAAGCGTGTCCTTAGTTTTCATATTGCCCAACGTTAATTTCCATAATCCTCCTCTTAAAACCTTTTGCCTATAAATCCCCCAAATAACTACTTTCCTTCACTTCAAAATCCAAGCTCACCAATGGCTTGTGCCATTAATGCCACCACAATAATGCCATCAACTCAGTCTCTCATTCCTCACAAGATTAGCCTATCTTCCAATAACCCCATGATCCATCATCCTTCCATGTCCATTGATCAACCATCACAACGGTCTATCAGTTACTCATCTCTCCCTCGTCTTGCCACTATGTGGAAAGAAATCCAAGGTTCCAAGAATTGGCACAATCTCATCAATCCTTTAAGTCCTCTTCTCCGGCAAGAACTCATTCGATACGGCGACTTCGTCGCCGCTTGTTACAAGGCTTGCGATCTCGACACAAGCTCGAAGATGTACTCAAAATGCAAGCATGCAAAGAACAACATGTTCGAAGAAGTCGGCATGGACAACTGTGGTTATACGATAACAAAGTACATATACGCGACACCGGAGATTGGTATTCCGGCGAAAGATGGTGCTTGGATAGGCTACGTCGCCGTGTCATCAGACAATGAGAGTGCAAGGATTGGGAGAAGAGATATATTAGTTAGTTTCCGAGGAACTGTGACTCGGTGTGAGTGGATTGCTAATTTCATGAGTTCATTGTCGCCGGCAAGACTACACCGGAGTAATCCCCGGCCGGAGATTAAAGTCGAGTCCGGCTTCCTCAGCCTTTACACATCATCAAACAACAGCTCAAAGTTGTGTCAAGAGAGTTGCAGGGAGCAACTGTTGAGTGAGATAAGTAGACTGATGAACAAATATGGTGGGCATGATGATCATGAAGAGATGAGTATTTCCCTTGCAGGGCATAGTATGGGGAGCTCATTGGCTCTTTTGTTAGGGTATGACCTTGCAGAGCTAGGGCTGAATTATGGGGCCCCTATCACTGTCTACTCCTTTGGAGGTCCTAGAGTGGGGAACATAGGGTTCAAGAAGAGGTGTGAGGAGTTGGGAGTGAAGGTGCTAAGGGTGGTCAATGTGCATGATCCAGTGACCAAGTTGCCAGGAGTTTTTCTCAATGAGAATTTCAGGGTTTTTGGAGATGAAACTTCATGTTATGCTCATGTGGGTGTTGAGCTTGGTCTCAATTTCTTCAAGATGAAGAACCCTGCTTGTGTTCATGATTTGGAAGCTTATCTTGGCCTGCTTAAGTTCCCAAAAAATAATAATAAGAAGAAGAAGAGTAGTAGTAGTAGTAGTCATGAGTACAACTTGGTTGAGAGTGCTTGGAAGAAGAGCTTGCTAAGCTTGCAAAACATTGATGCATGGCCTTGGCATGATGCTGCTAGACAAGTTGGTGATTTGGTTCAGTCTTTAGGCTTTTAATCAAGCATCTTTGTGTAGGTTTCTTGGACCTTGTAAAATACATACACATGCATGTACATACCAAATCTATTGATTTATTTCATATAAAATTCTTTTCCTTTTTTTAGATAAACAAGTTTTCTTTTTCTTTTTCTTTTTTATTTTTTCCTTGTTGAGGTTAGTTAATTAATTAATTAATTGGTCAAACTTTGTTCAAGAAGATAGTGAGAAGAGAGGGAAGTGAGGCGGTCTATGAGCATAGATTCTCATGTGTGTCAGAGGATGAAAAGGAATGTCATGGTGCAATGCATCAAACTTGGTCTCTGTTTTCATACCAATGAAGTTCTTTCCCATTAATTATTCAAATTTTAGTCCTCTTGTTGTTTTAACTTTTGAAGAGGATCAAAATGGGCCTCATGAATGAGCTCAATCTCTTTCAATATTTGGTGCAAACCCACCATGACTTTGCTGTCACAGTTGATTAGTCTTTCCAAAATGCCTACTTGGTTTGTTTCACAAGTGTATGGACATATAAAAGCAATTCCTGATTTATTTAATCATTTATGTTTTTATTTTTTTTTATTATCATATATATATATATATATATATATATAGTTAGAGTTTTTTTTTTTTATTTTTGGTATTTAACTATTAGTTTTTTAAGAGCTATAATCTCTAAACTAATCCAGAAAAGATCAGATATATTACATACACAAAGATTAAAACTTGAAACTATTTGATTGAGCAATCCGAATCTTTACAACTTAAATCATCTTTTCTTATTTAAATTAGAGTATTAATAGATCTTGCTAATATATAAAATTTTATTTTTTGACATCATATTTTATAATGAATAAACTTCACAAATTTATTACAACAACAATAATCATTATGTTCTTTAAAAATCTTAAATGCAGCACATGCTTTCAAAAAAAAATTAAAAAAAAAAATGTAGTTCAAGCGACACCAATATATTTTAAATCAAAATCAATAATTCATCAAACTAAAATCATAATTAATAAGAATAATCATAGCAATTATTCTTCCACAACCAAACACATCTAGAAGTAGTATATCTTCTTCACTTTCGCTTGTTATAATAATTAGTATTAATTATGATTTTAGCACATTATTCCAATCTCTTGAATGGAATATAAAATCCTGAATTCTGTTCATGGGCAGAGCATATATTTAACTTAAGCTTAAAATTATGTCTGCTATATTGACTGGAGTTTGTTTTGATTCTCTGTATGAAACTTCTACTTTGGTTCAATTTAGCTTGTGATGGAGACTAGACTCAATTAAACTCAAAATTAGAAAACTTATTTAGTATAGCTTAAAATAGAAATTATACTCTTTATAAAGTAGTTTTATATTGAATAATTTAAATATGAAAACAAATTATTTGTAAATAAGTAAATTTATATATCTAATGAAGACAAATAATATGGACTGTTCAATCTCTAATACAATGCCACATCATCATCATCATTATTATATACTTTAGTATGTGCTTGATCTCATTTAAGTTGTTTTTAGAAATGTTGACAAGGCATTAGAATTCAAACTCTTATTTATTTATTTATTTATTTATTTAAGTTGGGAGGGAATGAAAAAGTGACTACCTATTTACATTGAACGTGGTTTATCCATTTTTTTTTAAAAAAAAATCTATTTACAGATGTGATAATTCCAATCAAATCAGTCTGTATTTAGCGAAGTCAGAATATACTATTCATTCAAATTAGCACTAATCAAATTAAAATTGTGCTAAAATTAAATTTCACCATCTTTGTAATATTCAAATAACAGTACAATTATTTTTTTTTATGTGAAAAATCTCGTATTTGACTCTCAGCTCCTTTTCAAAATACAGTTAAAGTCATAGGTGTCGAAAGATGTCTCAATTTATTTTAATTGATCTTCATTTATTATTTTATTTTAGATAAAATGTGAATAAATCAAATCATAAATATGCATAGAAGTAGAATTATTGTCCTAATATATTTGTGCTCTCATTATGTATGAACTCAGATTTAAATTTGTCGATAGGATAAAAATATAAATATTCTATAATACTATAATACCGTGTTAATAAATAAAAAAAAGTGATTGGCATCTTGATTTTTTATATTTAAATAAAAAACAGTATATTGTGTATACATATATATATATATATAATCATGATAAGTACTTCAAGAAAGGGTGGCAAAGTGATGATGCATGCAAGAGTGAAGCAGGGGGTAACGTGGAGGCAAGCCAAGTGTGTTGGCAGCCATACCAACATGACAAGCGTCCTCTGTTTTCTCAAACCAAGCAATTAAGTCCATGATGATGATGATGATGATGATGATGATGCACTAATCATGGCAACATCTCCTCTGGATCACCATCAATCACTCACCTACCATTCATGCATTCCCCTCCATTCTTTGGTTTCCTCCTAATTTAGGCCCTCTCTTTCTCTTTCTGTCTCTCTCAAACAACAGGGATTTCATCTTCTCTTTCTCTTTCAATCCTTTCCTTTTCTAAGCTTGCTGAATAGATCAATGGAGGTTGAGGAGGAGTCTAAGGTTGTGGTAATTAAGCTTTTGACTCATTTCATTTCTCCCTTCTTATGAATGTCTGTTTAGTTGTGTATTAATGGAGTCTTCTTTTCTTCTTCTATTCCACTACCGTTCTGTTGCTATTAATAAGGATGAACATATGCAATAAGATCATGAAATTTAATGCGCTTAAATTCCATGAATTACTGAAGTTCTCTTTTCTAGTATATCATTTTCATTCTGTTCTTGTTCACAAGGATGAACATATAAATTTTTGTTTCCTACTCTGAGATTTGTATTTTGGATGCATTATTTCATTACCACTCTGTTGTAATACAGATATATCATACTGTTCAAACCATTGCTGCCCTTACATATCCCAAATTAACTTCAAAAAAATATCGAAAAAGAACAAATCCAATGCATTTACATGATTTCATGCTGTGAAAATTTAAATTCACAGGTCTCTCAAAGATCATTATTTACTAGAGATCACCGGCCGCGGCTTCTATACATCACCGGAACCTCATTCATTGCCATTGCACGCAAAGCTGTCCGAAGAGCAGAGGAATTCCATGGCCCTCTTGGCAATCTAATGAGAACATTAGCGACAGTGATTAGCCCTTTCATCAACCCTCTAGAGCATCACTGCTTGTCGATCCTCTCATCCCTCGATGACCGAATTCTAGCTACCGAAGATATAACAATGCAAGTATTCCCTTTATCCGTGCACTTGTTCACCAAGTTTGACGAGCTAGCGATACTCCTCAATTCTCTTCCCGAAATGTTCGATCAAGTGTTCGACCAAATAACATTGCTAATCCACAAACTTCCACTGATCGACTGGACATTGGATCAGTTGATACATGTTCTTCAAACCTTGACATCAACAGTCGAGAAATTAATACCGGTACTTCAGTTTTCAAAGTCCGAAACTGTGAATTACAATTCTAGTCAAGAAATGGAGATTATGGTAGACATAAACTGTGACCAACAACGCAATGTAGATGAAAGTAAGAAAGAAAATGTCGAAGATGCACGTCGTGCTGAGAAGGTGGCTGACGATATAAGGGAGGTGGAGAACACATGCAACAAGATAATTGCGGCGCTAGAGAAAATGGGGAAGGTTGAAGAGGATAGCAGTGCCGATGTCCAGGGACCGCCACCGCCTCCCCGGCCGCCACCTATTCTCAAGTTGTTTCTTGGAGGCAAAGTGAAGAAGACTAGGAAACATGCTGAAAGCAATGAAGAGGTTAAGGATGATCCAATTTTGGAGTTGTTTGATGAAGGATGGTTAAAAAGGTAGAAGCAAGTTTATGTGTGGTTTCTTCTGTGTTGTAAATTTTTTATATGAATGTAAAGTTTTAATGTGTATATATATATACACATATATACTTGGGTAAATTGTAATATACTTGTGTTTTTGTTTAATAAACTATAATTTTTCTGAAATAAAGGATTGATGAATGTAAGTTTGTATCAAAGGGCTTGTAGCCAAGGGGTATATCGAGTCCCCTCGTGGGAGGAGACCCGAGTTTAATCCCCTGAACCGCGCTCCCCCGTTTCAAGAGGGTGAGGACATTGTAGGTAATCTCACCGCCACGCGTACGCCCTGAGAGTTGGCGGAGAAGCGGGGAAATTGTGAAAATTTTGAAGGTGAGTTAAAAAAAAAATGTGACACTTTAGTTATTTTTACCATGCCAGAAAGTGTTGGTAAAATTATTTTTATGTACCACTGAGAATTAGTATTTTTAATTGTAAATTATATGGTTTTTATAGTAAAAAACATTATAATAAAAATTTCAACTCAGAACCGCCCACCGTGGGGCTCGAACCCACGACCACAAGGTTAAGAGCCTTGCGCTCTACCAACTGAGCTAGACGGGCTTTGGCAGAATGGTAACTTTAAAAGAATTTAGAGATATACCCTTATCTTCTCATAGTGAGAACCTTGTGAAAAATTTGTATCATCTAATACAAACCCCTAATCCTTGTCTAGCTTCACTTTCAAGTCGGTAAATATTTAGAAGAAAAGGATAATTACACTTTTAAAATTATTTTGAAATCAAAGTGAAAAACAATGAAACATGCCTAATTAGGTTAATTTAGAGAATTTAAATTTAATCAACATTAATTCGGTTAGGGTATAAAAAAAAAGTTATAATGGTTGAAACTTACCATTCTTCATGAAATTTATAAAATAATTTTTTATTATTAATTTATTTAAATCTTGTTAGAGAGGAGACACCAAATTCGCATCATTTGGCACATAATGATGATGACGCAGAAATTTGATGATGCGGCAAGATGACATAACAACTATAATGATGTGGCACGAGATGATGAGGCATGAGATAACATGGCATCAACTTGAAGACAAAGTGCTATGTTTTGAGGAGTTATATTTCTCAAGCAAATCGACTTTGAAAATCTCTCTCATAGAGACGGAACCATGAGTTATTGGTAAGGGGGACTAAAGGCCAAATATAAAAAAAAAAAATCAACATAAGTCAAAAATTAGTGAAAGAGTTGAGTTTTGGTTAGTGATGGCAACAGGTCGGGTGCGGGTTTTGCCATACCCGCAACCGAACCCGTACCCGAACCCGACGGGTTTTTAGAACCCCATCCCGCACCCCCACCCGCACCCGACGAGTATCGGGTACCCGCGGGTATACCTGACCCACCATGAGTCCTATTTAAAAATATTTAACATAAAATTAAAAATCAAGTAGAAATTAAAATAAACATTCAAACCTATACAATATACAAATTCAACATAAAATAGACATTCAAATCATAGGTTTTTTTGCTCAAATGAACATCATTCAAGTAGAAATTAAAATAGGCATTCAAAACAACACAAATTTATATACAAATTCAACCTAAAATAAACATTTAAATTTTTTTTTTTTTTTTCAAATGACCATCATTCATCATCATCATTTTCATAGAGATCAAGTGTCTTCCTGCCTCTCTCTCTATTGGAACGCGGGATTTACGGCGGCTTCTCCCTGCCTCTCCCTCTCTCTTTCCTATCCAAACCCTAAGATAAAAAAAAAGAGGATCAAGGTGAAACCCTAAATTAATTAATCACAAACATTTACACATCAATGGATAGCAAAGAAGATGAAAAACTTATTAGAGAAATTGGGGAAGAATTAAAGAAAAAAAATCTCACCTTCTAAAACGTGAGGCGGACGGTGACTTCTCCCTCTCTCTTTTCCTATCTGGATGATGGTTAGGTCATATAGCTAACTATTTACAAATCACCCCCTCAAATTTAACAAAATTCTTGCTTCTTATTTGATAGGGTTTAGAAAGAAAATAAATAAATATTAGGGATGTTTTTGTAATATAGCCTCGGGTACGGGTTCGGGTCGGGTATCAGAATTCCCATACCCGACCCGCACCCGTTTTATCCTTATCTGGTTTTACTCGAACCTGACCCGAAACCTTGTCAAACATGGTATTACCCGTCAAACTCGGGTCAGGTCGGGTCGGATCTGGTTTGGTTATTTTTGCCATCTCTAGTTTTGGTGGACTCAGCGATGGTAGGGGTATGTACCCAATGATTCTAACAATAACATATATATATTATAAAATAATTTATGTATAAACAACATGGTAAAAGTAATTTTAATGCAAATTAAAACATCAAAAAAATTGTTCCAAAAATTACAAAGACAAACTAAAAAAACATGGCAGCACATGCAGTGTGTTTCAAGTAAAAAATTATAAAACCCAATGATGAAACATGGCAGTAACCAGATCCGACCCGACATGAAGACCATGGGATCCGAAAAGTCTTCAATGAAGTCATGGGACTAAAGGTGGCTATGGGGCATGGTGTCGTGATCCCATGCTCATAACCAAACTCCTCCGCCTCTCTTAACAACTCCCCAAACAACAGATGGTTAAAGTATATCACCGGCACAACGTCCCGCTTCGATCCTTCTTCTCTGCCTCCTCTTCTTTGCCCGCCTTCCATTCTGCTACCCACGTACACCACCAAATGCTCTCTCAGAGGAGGCTTATCGCCGGCACAGGAGGTCTCCGTCCGGCGATAACCTCATCCTCCTCAGCTGCCATTGCTGCTGCTGGCAAAGAATTGGTGAGCCCAGTCTAAGAGGCGAGGTTTTGAGGGTTTTGGGTGGTGGAGTCACGGCGTTGGTATCGATCTGGGCGGAGGAGTACGCAGGGATAGCCGAAGCCAAGGGGGGGCTGAAGCCCCCGCTAACCCCTCCCTTGGTTCCATCTTTGATCTCTTTTGAAAAGCAAGTAATGACCATATATAGACAAAACTAAATGAAGACACATTTATATTTGACAAGAGAATCAACTTGTCAAACTTCATGATGAACCCCACTTTGGTAACAAGCTAAATAAAGTCACAAGTTATGAACGGAAACAAGATCTAATAACCAAATTGGGTTGAGGTTTAGTGAAGACAAAAATTAATTATAAGTGGAGCTATTTGAAGACATAATTATATATGGAGAAGATTGACGACATGTTTGTGAAAACCAAACTTAGATAATTAAAGATCAAATTTGAAAGATCATGAAAAACCAAAGTTGGATGAATGACGATCAACTTTAGAAGATTATGAAAAACTAAACTTAGATTAATTAGAAGATTAATGGAGATCAAGTTTCAGAGAAAAGATGAGACTAAACTTAGATGACTTAGAGAACAAATTTTGTAGAAGATTTGAATATCTTTGAAGACTATAATAGTAATAATAATAGTCATCTCCCCAATAGGAGATTGAAGTTGGTTTTTCTCCGAATCAAATATAGATGGAATCCTTCTATTTCAACAGTGGTGGGCTTGTAATAATTTCTTCACATTTATTAAAAAAAATGAAAAAACTCTAAATATAAGAGTACCAGTTTTTAGAGAAATCAAACAAGTAGATGAAAACAAGATTAAGGGGGTCATACAGGTGGATATACATCCGACAAATATCAATTAAAAAATATAGGAGTCACATAGATTAATATATACAAAGGTATAACTAACGTTATTTTAATAAATATGTAAAATTGAGTGTTACTTAAAAAACTCCTTAATTTAGTAATATAATTTTTGTAAAATACCCCAAAATAAATATATATCAAATAAATAACACAAGTAGTTGTCCTCTTAATAAAATTTTAATCATTTTACTCCTTTAAAAAAAAAAACCAAATTTGTCTTTTCTGGTCCATATTAGTGACATGTTAATTTCTATATAATGAGGTAATTAGCATGTGAGCTTTAAGTGATAAAAAACAAATAAACATTTCTAGATAAACCTTAATCAAACATACAAATGAGGCATGATTAGTAATATTTAATTATTTATCAAAATCCAACAAAGGAAAGAAGGCCACAAGAACACCTCATACTTATTAGCATGGCCAGGCATGCATCATTACTTGACCAGCTAAAACCGGAATAGTATATACTTGTCATTGATATCAACTAATTCCTCTATATACTGAGGAATAGTGTTCCATTTACACAAGACAAGAAGACATGCCCACGGAGTCTCACATTGGAGGAGGTGAGAAAAACAATAACAAGAACAACCACTTCCATCCACTTCCTCTTTCTTGTTCTCTCCTTGATTTCATCCAACCTTGACTTCCTCGCAGTTAAAATTACTACTCCAAAGTTCAGATCCATGGAGCTCAGAAGACATCTTCATCAGATATTGAATCCTGCTCAGTGTTTTCAGAAAGGATCAATAATAAAGAGAAGAGCAAAAGATGGTCTTGAAACTGATCAACTTGTTTCAGTGGAGCTCAGTTCAGCAGTGTCTGCAGTGAGTCAAGAACAGAAAGATTCAGTTGTGAGGATTGTTCTCGCAGGAAGAATGGTGGAGATGTACACTGGAGCCATTGGAGCAAGGTTGGTGATGGATAAATACCCCGGTCTTTGTCTCGCGAGGCCGGGGATTTTCAAGAACCCTTATGACTCCGTCGTTAAGCCGACAGAGAAGTTGTTGCCCGGGCAAAAGTTTTATATGATTCCCTGGACTACTGTGATTAAACTCCGGAGAAATCAACTAGCTGTGATGAATAACAAGAAGAAAATGATAATGAAATATGATCAAGAGGGTGAAGGAGAAGAGGAAGAGAGAGTTTGTTCTTCTTCCAAGAAGAAAATAATGGAATATGATCATGATGATGAAGGAGATGAGGAGGGGAGTGTTTGTTCTTTTGCAAATGAGTTTTATGCTAGTAGAAAAAGGTGGCAAGTGACAAGAGGAAGTGAGCAAGAGGTGAAGAAGGAGAAGCCTTTTAAGCCTCCAATAATTAAGGTTAGAAGCACTCAAGACTGCATGTTGGGTGGGTGGAGGCCAAGTTTGCCTACTGTGAGTGAGGTTTCTCCATGATTAATTTGTGTTTGATCATTTTGATTTGTGACTTTTTTTTTTTTTTTTTTTTGGTTAAAATCAAGAGAGTTGGGTGTTGTTGATTTTAGTTTGTTTGTATGTATTGATGAATACATTTCATTTTGGATGAGCTTCATTTTATCTCGGTCGTTCTGATTTGATGATGGTGTTTGGAATGTATATGTTACAATGAATAATTTGTGTTGTTAATTTTGTTTGTATGGATAATTGTTATGAGACCACAACAATGTGTAAACAGGGTGCTGTAGTAGTCGGCATAGGTATTGTAGCAACCGTGCTAAAGTCTTTAACTTTGACATGTATTCAGCAAGGCCTCTATACGTGGGTACTACTACCGATGCTATTCTTAGAAATTCTTCATGATATTTAATACTAATAGTACTATCACTGTAATATCAGTAATGTAGCACATTATGAAAAAACTTTGGCTTATGATCAGTACGGCCTTAGCACATTAACTAATACAATTGTGCTAAAATCTAAAAATTTTAGAAATATCTTTAATTCTTCTTCCTCTTTGGGTACAAAATGAGATCTAAACTATAATCAATCAAATACACTAATGCAGACAAAATTTTTATATGGAAAATCTCTCCAGAAGTTGAAAACCATAAAACTTTAAGACCACTTAAATTTTTTCACTATGTCAATATGGGGTTATGTACAATCATCACCTCTTTGGACACAAGCTAAACATTCATAACAACATAAACATCATCATCACAAGATGATTTCACAAGAGATAACTTCAAGAGAAAATTTAAATATCACAACTATGAGTATCACATCAAACACCGAGGAAGATTGATCAAGGAGATATCAAATTGATAGATTTGTAGGGCAACTTGTAAAGATTCTCTTACTCAAGTTAAATGAAATCCGGCACCATATGACTGTTTGACCATCTTGCAACCTTACTTTCTCAACTATTAACATTACTATGTTAAAAGTTGCACCCCACATGGCACGTCTTCATTATACCAAATTATTATAAAATATTTTTCAAAAATTTTCAAATCTACTAAACTTGATCTTCATTAATTTAAGTTTGGTCTTTCCATACTCTTATTTACAAACTTGATCTTAATTCATCATACTTTAATTCTTTATACTTCAAATCTTCATCATATTCAGATATGTCTTCAAATTGCTTTGCCTATAATTAGCTTCAATCTTCCCTCCAAACTGAGCTTCAAGTTGTGTTGCTAGGTATGGGTTCATGTCTTATTTTAGCCCTTGTTTTCTTGTTTGTTTATTTTTCTTTTCATATGTCTTCATTTGGTTTCTCATCAAATTTAACCTCCAAATAGTTTCTCTCTTAAGCAGGTCCTCTTGCCATAAATAGGTGTGTCTTTATTTAGTTTAAATATTTTAATGTTTAAAATATCTAATCAGGTACTACAACTATAATATAAAATATATATTTTAATCAAAGAGACAGGTTAATTAATTAATTAATTATTATTATTATTCAGGTTTATTAAACATTTATATTTTTTAAAAATATTTAAAAAAACGAGATAAATCCCATCTGCCCTTTCTCGCTCTCTTGGCCTTTATTTATTCCTTTCTTTCCTTGCGGTTTCGTTTACATCTCGTCCTCGATTTGGCATCAAACTCCCATCGAGGAGCACAGCGGTAGGCGGCGATCGATCTCCGAAGGGGGTTCTCTCATGGCGTCTGGAAACCAAGGTCGTCTTCTCTTTACCGCCTTGTTCTCTTTGTTCTAGGGTTTCTCCTCCCTTTCATACATGTGATTAGGTTTTCAATTTGCTGTTTTCAAAAGGGATGGAATACGTTTTGTTTTGAAGGCTACTGATGAAATTTTAGTGGTTGCTATTGCAAGTCTTGTGTTTGAATCGATTACTAAGGAAGAAGCATCCATGAGTTGGATTGGTCGATGCTTTTAGCTAGGGTTTTCTTACCAAGGTTCAGTCTTTTGTTTTGATGAGCAAGAGTGATAAAATTATTGGTTTTAGTACTCGATTGAGGACCGGTTTTCTTTTTCGCACTTATTTATGTTAGATTTTGCTTTGATATTTCTTTTTTTTTTTCTGTTATTGTTGATTCTTCATGCTGCAAAAGGTTCTGAGCATAGTGTTCCTTATGTGAATATGGTGCTTTTTTGTTTTTCAGATGGGAAGTCATCTTCGAAGGGAGGCAATAGCTCTAATTCTGAGGCACCATCCTCGCAGCCGCAGCCACTACCAACCGACTTTCCTGCGAATCCTTTTGATTTCTCTGCATTGACCAACATGCTGAATGTATTTCCTTTTTTCCCTCACATGCTGTGCCTTTGCTAGCATCATGCTTTAGATTATTGATAGTTTTGAACTTTGAAGCTGGTCTTTGCTCAAGTGTCGCAACGCCTTAGATTTTTATGATCTATGTAAAATTCTTATGCAAGTAAAAAATTATGTAAGGTAAACTCGAGCTTATGTTGTGATTAGCCTATCTTATTTAGCCTGATAATAAGAAACCCTTCCTTTTCCCTGATAATGCCCATTCATGCTGAAGCCAGGATTTTGTCTATGGAGGCCAATACTAGTGGAGGTGGTACAGATTTGCACCAATTAATTTTCACCTAAATTTATCAGAAGCGAATATTAGTTATGCGTGTCTACTAGGTTAGCCAATATTGAATGTTGGATTTTTTATTTAGCTGAGTAATTCCGGGAGCATGCTAATTATTATATTGAACTAAATCTAAATGTAGTGAAAGTGAATATAAGGTCAGCTTACCAACTAGATTAAATCAATGTCGGATGTTGGGTTCATCAATTAGTTTGGTGATCCTCTTGCTAAATTGTATCTCTTATTAGATTATTGCATTTAAATTGAATGTGAACAAGAGAAATACAACTGTCTTGAGGTCAATGTTTAAAGACAAAAGTTAAAATTTCTGGTAAAAATTTAATATGAAGTGCTGGTTTTCCTCCTTGTTATGACTTCTTTTCAACCTGCACCAGAGAGATATTCAGTTAGCAATTAGCAATTATGTTGATGTCTAGTTGAAGGATTGGTGTGATTCGGGCCGTAAATGGGTTGAGATGAGCTTGATCAGGTTGGGTCTGACTCAATCTTGAGCCAATCTCAAAATTAGCTAAAAAATGTTTGTTAAAGCTTGGTTTGATTTGACTTGAAGTTAAAATTGATTAGCTTTATTGCTGAGAATTCAAATGCGAGCCTAGCTTGGCTCAAGCTCGCCACAAAATTTATTTCAAGTTTGAAACCATGCTCGAGTTTGATTCAAAAGATCAAAATTTTGAGCCAAGCGGGAGCTTCTCGTGAATGGTTTGATCATTTGGCAGCTCAAGGTTTGACAATTGAGAGACTGGAGATTGTTGATATCTAAGGTGTAATCTAATGTTTGGGTAATCACTAATAATTGAGCAAAGAAGGAAGTGACAATGTTTCATGATCGAATGCACTTGCTTAAATGTGCCAACACCCGAAACCTCCAGCACAGAGCTCCTATATTGCACATATAGCAAAAGGAAGCTGCAGATGATGAATATTGTTTAGTTAACTACGTTAGTGTTTTAGTGTCTACATTTCCATTCTCTATCCTCCAATACAATAACTTCTATGTGTGTGTGTTATATGGCATGTTAACAGGATCAAAGTATAAGAGAGCTGGCACAACAGATAGCAGAAGACCCTGTTTTTAACCAGATGGCTGAACAACTCCACAAAAGTGTCCAAGGTGCAGGTCAAGATGGCGTTCCTGCATTGGATACTAATCAATATATTTCAACTATGCAGCAAGTTATGCAGAACCCTCAATTCATGACAATGGCTGAACGCCTTGGGAATGCTCTAATGCAGGTTCGTTGAGCTTTATTAGACACTTCTTCAGTAATACTAGACACAAGAAAAGGCCCTCAGTGAACATTATGAGGTTATCTGTAAACAGGATCCTGCTATGTCTAATATTCTCGAGAATATGACCAATCCTTCCAATAAAGAAAAACTTGAAGATCAAATGTCACGCATTAAGGAAGATCCAACACTGAAGCCAATCCTTGATGAAATTGAGAGTGGAGGTCCATCTGCAATGATGAAGTATGTGATGCTGATCTTCACAAATGATGTGCTGGCATTTTTGTGGACTAATGTTATATTTTTTGCCTAGGTACTGGAATGACCAAGATGTTCTTAAAAAACTTGGCCAAGCAATGGGAATTGGTAGTTCTGGGGAAGCTGCAACTTCAGGTGAAATTTCTGGTCCTGAAGAAGCAGAAGAAGCTGGATATGAGGATGAGTCTATTGTGCATCATACTGCCAGTACTGGTGATGTTGAGGTATTGTGGATGATAGCATGCTGCAGTTGTTCTTCACTTAATTTATCAAAGTGTGTAAATCTAACGTTTCATGGGTAGGAGTGCAATTAATTTGTCATAGTCAATGCAGATAGGGAATAGTTCGAATTTGTTTATATTTAATGCTTTTTGGTTCTTTTATTTAGCCCAATTTATTAAACTAGAAAGAAGTGCATGCAAGTGCCCCTCCAGGCAAGATCAATTTTTAATAATAATTGTTACAACTGTAATGTCTGTGCTCTAGAGTCCTTGTTTGACTGGCAAACAAAGAGCAGTTGCTCGTAATCTGCATCTGATCTTTCCATTACATTTTACAACCTTGTGGAAATCCAAGAAGGAAATCATGCCAACTGTTGGTAGTGACCAATTATTTGCACGAACATTAATGTTTGTCACCTGCCATTTAAATTAAGTTATCTGGACTTGTGAAATAGGGCTTGAAGAGTGCTCTTGCTGCTGGAGCTGACAAGGATGAAGAAGACTCCGAGGGAAGAAGAGCTTTGCATTTTGCTTGTGGGTATGGTGAGGTATGGCTGGGTCTCTCATGATATAGCTTTGGCGAATTTGTTCTTTTAGATCTATCTTTTATCTTTTTGTTTTGTGTTCAATATTGTTTGGCCTTACTTATTTAGTTTTGTTTAATGATAAAACCCTTCCCAAATTATTAACAAAAGTGACTTCTTGCCACAATATATAAAATACTTTTTTCTCTGTCTTGGGGTGCTTCAATTTTCATGCAAAATTCTGATCTAGCCATGACAGTTTGAAGTGTCCTAAGCGACTCCCGCTCTCTAGGTTAGCTACTTAAATTACTGTGAAGGATAATTAAGTCAATCATTTTTTTAATCATAGCAGATTATTAAAATCCTGATGTTGGACAGCCTGAAGTGGTCTCAGTGATACACAGTTCTTTAGGAGATCTACTTAAATAACTGTTGATCAAGAAGGACCTGATCTATGACACTAAGACAGTCTAAAGTAGCCTGACTTAGCCAATTTCTGACATGATTAATCTCACATTGCATGTGGTCTTTGATGAACATGGTAGTGCTTGAAACCAATATATAGCACATGTTGTGGTCAACCTTGCAAAGCATGTGGTCCTTTTGAATATTGCTCGTTTCCTAGTTATTGATTTATAATAAAAAAATTGCTTAATGGACGTATCAGATGGTGTTAAGGAGTTTGGGTTGCTTGTCGAGAAGAGATCTGTAAAATTTCAGAAGGATATGTTTGATCATAGTGTGACATGGAAACCCTGCTCTCATTTTTTATTTTCAGTAGAAATGTAGGGATTAGACATGTTGTTAGACTATGTATCTCATCAAATGACGGTGAGCATGTGCTTCTGTGGCATACGATTTTTCAAACGAGCTTCGTTTTCTTCAATTGAAAAAGGTACAAATTGTGGAATGGCCAATAAATGGAGGACTATAGCCAGTGAGTTACTAGTTTTTAAGCCAAACCTATCCTGTATACACTTGACAGTCGCAACAAAGACAGAATTTCGAAGTAAACTAAGCTGCTTGATTTGTGTTTCAGGTGAAATGTGCCCAAGTGCTTCTTGAGGCTGGAGCTGCAGTGGATGCATTGGACAAGAACAAAAACACCGCACTCCATTATGCTGCTGGTTATGGGAGAAAGGACTGTGTGGCACTTCTTTTAGAACACGGCGCTGCTGTGTAAGCTTAAGCTCAGCATCTTCCTTTCCCTGTCCAGTCATTTACCTGACTCCTATTCCTCTTTTCTCGTACAGCACCCTGCAAAATTTGGACAGCAAGACACCCATCGATGTTGCCAAGCTAAACAACCAGGACGAGGTGCTGAAATTGCTCGAGAAGGATGCCTTTTTATAAATCCGCTGCAACGCCTGAAGATGGTGCGCCAGTATGTTATCCAGTCTCATCCTTTCGCCAGATAGCTATGCATCTTTTTACTTTTTTCAGAGTGGCAAAATTTGATATCTTGTCGGTGTTTTTGTCATCTATGTCTTTAACTTAATGGTTGTGATTAGTTATCTATGCTTAATAATCCGGGGCATCCAAACTTGTCTGTATTTGTTTATCAAGAATTGGGGTTGGATTGGATGGTATTTGTTGAAGTGAAGTCTCTGTATCTCCATACTGCTGTTCATTTATTTTTAGTTTCAAGATGGTCTATATGGTTTCATGTCTTCATTCTTTTATAAATCACTTGTCTATTCACTTTATCTTAAACAAAAAAGAGGGATTTGGACACGCAACTGAGAAAGCCAGAACAGTTAAGACATAATGGTTAAATGGACGGTGACACTTTTAATTCAACCTGGGCTTATTTATTTAATACAATTTGATATTTTAGTCGGGTACATTGTGCGTGTGTGTATATAAAAATTAATTCATTTTATAGCATATCGTTTTTATTTATATAAAATTGATTTTAATTAAAAAATTATTTTCTTTGATAAAAACAAAAGAACATGCTATTAATTTTTTTAGTATACTTAATTTAATGGGATGCATTATAAAAGTATTTTATGTGAAAACAATAATTAAATTTATTTACTTATTTTAACTTAAATTAAAACATCAGATTTTGCAGAGTAGTTAAAAAAGCATTTATAAGAAGCGAGGTGGTGATATGCAATTCCTAATTTTTAAAGGGGGCCCGAGTAAAAATCCCTCGAGAGAAGTGAGTTTGGGTTGGTTTGGATTTAGTTTGAAGGGAGTCCATGGAACTGATGGAAGAGCTCTTGCAGAGCTTGTCGTCATGCTAATGGTGCTACTCGGGAACTCCTCAGCGCGCCTTTAATCATGCTGATATCTTGCAGCTCGATCTTGTCCCCATGCCCCTCTCCGGTGCGGCGGAGCTATCGCCATCCCATCGCCGGTGCTCGCATCCACGGTGGCAGTGGCAGCTACCTCAAAGCTCTCAATAATCGTGGAATCCTTAAAATAAGGGAAAATACCCTTCTTTGCTATGCGGATGAGTCCGCTAAGGGTCCAGTAACAAACAGCAGGAGCGTCGATGACTCCAGTAGTACCGCGATCCAGCTCTACTCTCAGATCGAAAGGCACGTTTTTTCTCACTTTTGGTTTGGATTTTGGTTTAATTCACCTTACTGTTTTATTGGTTTTGATTTGTTTTGTTCTCAGATTGATGACAGAAACTGCAAAGCAATCTCAGGATGGGTGGAGGAGTTCTGGAGATTGGACTGAAATGGAGGTATTCATTCATTCAATCATTCTCTTGTTCTTAGTTTTGTTCATTCATTCATTCTATTGTATTCTCTTGTGTGTGTGTGTGCGTGTGTGTGTGGATTTCATTAGAAATGCTAGAATTGCTTGTTCGTGATTCGTCTACAGGGGGCGTGGGTGCTCAAACCAAGAAACATGAAACCCACATCAGTTATCCATTTTATTGGCGGTATCTTTGTTGGGGCTGCACCTCAGCTCACATATCGCTTTTTCCTTGAGCGCCTCTCTGAAAAGTTAGTACCTTTTCTGTTTTGTAAATGGTTACTTTTGATTTAGATTTTAAGCCTAGAATTGTTATTCTTGAAATTGAGATTGCTGTTTATTGTGAGAAATGATTAATGATTTGTATATTCAATCTTTCATATGAATTCCCTGTGAAGTTTGCTCTTGATTGTTTTTCTTGTATGATTCAGGGGTGCTTTGGTCATTGCAACGCCATTTGCTAGTGGATTCGATCATTTTCTCATAGCAGATGAAGTGCAATTTAAATATGATAGGTGCCTTCGTTTCTTAAAAGATACTGTGAGTCTGTTGACTCTATTAATGTGTTTCCAGTTTCTTAGAAAATTTTAAGCTTATGTCAATGTATTTATTTGTATAGGTAAATGACCTTCCGACATTTGGTGTTGGTCATTCCTTGGGATCTTGCATCCACCTCCTGATAGGTATCAACACTTAGCTAGATTGTGGATCATTTGTATATTATATTCTAAATTTTTTAAAGAATGAATTTTGTATTGAATATCAGGATCTAGGTATGCCATCCAAAGAACTGGAAATGTATTAATGGCTTTCAACAACAAGGTACTCCATCTCCTTTGTTTTTAGTCCGTGGAAGTGGTATTTATTTCAATTGCAATATCCAGATGTGATTTCATAAATTTTCCTTGATGTTGCCAACATGATTGCCTTTGGAGTTGTAACCATGATGTTTTAACATGCACTTGTTAGTGCTATATGTTTCACATGGATTTTTCATTCGTTATGTTGTTAGAGACTTGAGGGATGAGGATGAATTGTACTGAATTCTGAAATGTTTTAGGAGATCAGTTACCTATTATTATATTTTAAGAACTTAAGGATTGTTGTGTTAATAGATACTCTCAGAAACACATTGATACTATGAGAAAACAAGAAAGGAATCACACACAGAAATGAATACACAGAACACAGATTTATGTGGTCACCAACCTTGTCTACTCTGAAAAAGTATAATCAGAATCGCTTCTTCACTATCTCAATCAGCACAGAGAGCATTACAAAAAACTAGCAGCCTGACATTACCTTTCTACTCTGAGTCATTTTCAAAAGGATTTTATACTATAATCCTAATGGCTTTGTAAGTTCTTATAAAGAATGGTTGTGAATTAGGCGCCACATCGATCATGTTGTTAAAGAGTTTACATGTTGTAATTCATTCTTTTAGTTAGCAGTTAGCTTAGATAATTCTTCATCTCTTTCTGCTTCCTTCAATGATAAAGCCAAATTAAAACTTATCTTAATTTTTTTTTGTTGAGTCTAGTCCAAAATGGCAAAATTGCTTGAGCCAAAGAAAGGAACAGATTTTTGGAGCTTCATGGTCTGTATAGCTTGTAAGCCTTGGTACTTGCTCTTTAATGGGTTATTAATTTAAAAGGCATAGTGAAAAATTATTTGACAAACATAAGAGTTTCTAGATTGAGGTGTTTCACTGCAGTTACAACTTACATTTGAGTATTACAGTTTCAAGGCCCTCTTCCACTTGGCTATGTAATACGAAAGTGCTTCCTGGAATCATTTATTGTATAGGGCATAAATTTAATATATCTAACTTGGTTATATATTCTCTTCCATTTTTCTGCGGGAATGATTCTTATCTTGTTCTTGAACTTTTGTGTTTTCATCCTATTTTGTTATAAATGAATGAAGATCAAATGTCTGAAGATCCATACTGACTGTATCCACTCATCAGGATTGAATATGTCACATCTGAAACAGTTTGGAAAACCTTTGTTTGAAAGAGCAGAAACTGAAACATTTCTGTATTTTGCAGGAGGCAAGCTCAGCAGTTCCACTATTTTCTCCTGTTATTGTACCTATGGCTCAAAGCTTTGGTCCCCTTTTATCCCAACTTACTTCATCTCCAACAATAATTCGTGGGGTGAGCATTTGAACACACCTTTTAGATTCTCCAATTTTAAATAAAAAATTGCATTAGCAATTCACCTAGTAGTAATGCACAAAATCATGTTTATGTGCGGTTACAGCACACATCTAGATTTGCTTCTTTAGAGTTCTCCGTTTGTGTGCAGAATCCCTGTTTGCACATCTTCAAATTCTATTTAGTAAAAGAGTAGGCATCGTTTAGAAAGGACTCTAGAAAGTATCAACTCTTCATCATGTAGAAACTGATGCAATGACCTCTCAGCTCTCAAGCAGTCGTGCTTCTACTTTGTTATGGTTCATTTCACTTTTCCACTCTTTGAACTAGTACTCTGTCTTTTTAATTGTATAAAACAGGCGGAAATGGCAATGAAGCAACTTGAGAATCTCAGCCCTCCAATCATGAAGCAAGTTCTGCCTTTGGTGGAGCAACTTCCTCCATTGTATATGGACTTGGTTAAGGGAAGAGAAGATTTCACTCCGAAACCAGAAGAGACAAGACGGCTGGTTTGATTCAGACCCAATGCCCCTTTCTCACATTTTAAGGGAAAAAAATGCGAAGACTTGAAATGCTTAGCTTTGTAATTGAGAAACTTGATATGGTGTGGTGATGATTTTATTTCTGCTCCCTTTTCTTTCCTGCCTTCACTGCAGGTAAAGTCTTATTATGGTGTGTCACGAAACCTCCTCATAAAGTTCAAGGATGATACAATAGATGAGACACCAACTTTAGTTCAGGTATTAAGTGTCGAATCTGCCATAAGCTCAAGTCTGGATATGTCGATCCGTTCATTGCCGGGAGATCATGGACTGCCACTGCAACAAGTATGTCTATTCATCCATTCATTCTCTTTTCGAGAACTTCTTCCTAATCGGAAAGTCCATTTTCCAGTTAATGTGATTACCACTATTATGTCTATTCTTAACTAAGTTTTTGACCAAGTGCATGCATAGTTTGGGCATTTTTGTATAAAAGTACGGTTTACTGAAGTGACTCTAAACCTTTCAAACAAAGATGATGAGTTTCAGCTCTGATGATGCCTTCTAAAGGATAAAGTCTTTGCAGATCTTACCTGATGTTCCACCGGCTATGGCCGATGCAGTGAACCGTGGCGGCGAGTTTCTAGCAAATCTTACCGCGGGAACGCCATGGGAATCAGTTGCCAAAGAAGTGGGCAACACTTTTGGCTCGAACTCAGGGATCCTCAGAGCGCAAATATCAAAAGAGGTTAATAACCTTGTAGATGTGATTACTTCATGGATGGATACAAATTCTTCCTCTAGGCTTCTTCGACCATGACCACCTTTTAGTATACTCCATATTTCTCTGTTCACCGGTAGATGGTAAGGTCCAAAGTTTGAAAAATAAAAATAATTACAGGCAAAATATCAGTTATCAATGGTAGCTTGTGTATACAGTTTTCTGTGAACAATCAATTCACTTGAAAACTAGAGAGTTTCAAGGTATGTATCAGTGTCATGTAAATGTTTCATTGTGCTTGGCTCATGTTACTTGATGTTACTCTATAGACAATAAACGTACAGAAAGTTACAGCAAATTTGTTGTTAGCTTCTTGCCTCTCCAAATTCCTGTTTATTTTTCTGTATTTTGGTCCCCAAGTGCTGAACGAAATCCCTTATTTCCACCAAAACAAAATAAATGATTTTAGGAAATGCAACAAAACAAATTTGACCATATCTTGCAATTTTCCACTCTTCAAAAATCTTAATTCATGATTTTTCAATCAAACATTTCAGCCCTAAATGAAAACATTTGAGTTGAATAAAGATCCAAGAAAACTATAATTCTGCATCATTTGGGAATTCACTAGTGTAGTTCATTGTGAGAATACATTAATTTCACACCCTGCAAGATTGTGATCATGGACAGCAGCACGAGCAAACACTACTCATCAACTAGATAAAAATTCTAGTTGGGCATTGTGAAACAAAAGTACACACTAAATCTATTAAGCTACTAAATCAGCTCCTCTAATACTGAAAGGATATACAGCTCTACTCAGATTACACCTGATCTCCATCCCTATAGATGAAATCATGAAAGAAGTTTTTGATGACATAATTCTGCTTTAAAGCAGATTTTGCTAAGCCATTAGACCAACAAAGTTCCATTTCATCGATGTCTAGGTGAAAGACTAAGGCCAAGAAGTAGTGGTAGCACTGCAGTGCAAGTCACCGGGCAAGCATGTTCATGTGGCACCCATGTCTCCTGTCACGATATTCCACAGTATTAAGCATCAATTTCAGCTTTGTTTATTGATCTCCATGCAACTAAAAACAAATAGAAGATACAAATATGATACCTTTTCCAGCTAGCTTAGAGTGGAAAATGATGTATACTTCCCGGCGGAGAGCTTCAATGTCCCTAGCATAGTCTTTTAAGTCCTCTTGAGTCATCAAGTTCTCAAGGTGGTCTCTTGCTCTCTCCAGTACTCCATCCAAGTCACAGAAAATCTTGAAAACTGACGCTTCCGCGTATGAAAGTTGTAGCAGACTCCTTATTGCCGATAATGCCTGCATGAAGTATGTTGCAAGAACCAGAATTCGGTCATTAGGATAACTGTAAAACCCTTGATGCCTTCAGTTTCACTCCCTACTCAAACTATGAAGGAAACAAAAAAAACATCAAATTGTTTTTCAGGCCATCAGGAACCATTAAGATAAAAGGGTTGAGAACCCATGAAAAAGGCACAGACTAACATAACTAATTTGGAAATATAGGTTCAGAACCATGAAAATGATTTCTATTGATCAAAATTCATTGATAAAATAACTCTCACTTCAGATCATCAAAGGATTCATCTACCTATAGACACAATCTGAGATGAGAAATAATTCGTCTGAAAATGAGTGCCATCATGATGTTAGAACAACTTCTGGAAACTGTGCCAACCAATTTTATGGATTTGCTTAAAAGAGTTATTGTTACTTTTGGTAGTCTTTATATTTGACTATACAATCAGAGCAAGGCCAGAAGAAAACCTTCTCTTGAAGATCAAGGTCTGTAGATGATGCCAGACCAACCACAGACTTCAATAGGAGGCGGCTGCTGAAGAAGGGAAGTTTCACATTATCCACATTTGCTAATTGATAGTCTGCTAAATCTGAAACTAAAAGAGCAGCCTTCTTATGAAGCCGGATATCAGCATTAGAATCATTCATTATGTCCTGCAAGATGGAATTGATTCCTCACAGTAATCATACTGACAATTGTAATTCTTAAATGTCTTTCCAAACAAGAAAAGAATCAGCCAGTCTCAAGATATAGCAATGAAGTTCTTCTAGACACCCTGAATGGGCCATGCAATATATTAGAACATTCAATGCGCTTAAATAAATTAAGACAAAAAAAAAATGACCATCTATGGCTGAAAAGTTGATTCAGACTTAACTAGATTACCTGAAGTACTAAATCTCCATTCTCAGAGAAAAACAACTCCTGGCCAATATTGTTATTTCTGACCAGAGAAGAAACCGCATATAATGCCTTTATTACTTCCTCTGTGGAACCAGACTTCACCATCTCCATCAATTTTTTCAGAGCACCAAGGGACAGAATCTGAGTGGATGGAACAAGATGAGACCTTAATTAGATATATGGAATTTAAAAAAAAAATAATGCCAACACAGATTAAGCCAAGAGAAATGACTCATAAGCCATGATATTATCATATTATACAGAACAGAATCAGAAATCAAATAATATGCTCTCTAATGGATACACTAGCAGACCTTCAGTAAAGGATCCTATGTTCCTAACATTTATGTGAAGAGCATAATAGATTCTTTGATTTTTTAAATTGGTTACTCCTCTGATTAAATTTGAATAGAATTATAAGATATAAAATTATAGATGCCCATCATAAATTAATAAAACTCAAATGGTGCATGCTGCTCAAAGTGAAAAATACCAAACAAGATTATGCTAGTGGTTACAAACTAAACAACAGCAGCTATGAAATGATAAATTATCTCAGCAGAAGACTTTGAATAAAAGTTGACTGTCATTAGAAATGTCAGCTGTTTCTTATTTACAACTTCATACATTTCACTGGATGGACTTCACCAGAAAAGGCATCAAATGCGTAGTTCTGAATGCAACTTGCTATCCTAAATTTGCTCCTCTACTGAAAGGTATAATGCCCCATCAGTCAAAGCTGATTTCACTGAGATGTGTTAACCACCAACCTTTCCAAAAGGACCTAGAAAGAGAAAAGTCATACTACAGGTGTCAATTAACAGAGGACAAGACTGGACAGTTCCCTCTTAAAAGACAGGACAGAGTTAGAACCTAAGGTACCATTTCAGAATTTAATACAAACATTAATGGGATATTCAATAGGTATTCCATCCGTCCATGGTCAAGTTAGTTGGAACAGTAGAAAGGATTAATGTCATGCTAACTCTTTCGGGTGTAACTCAAGTAAGGATGTGTGGACGAGCTGGACACGAGATAGGTGGGCAAATGCATAAAAAAACGAGGAATTCCAAGCATTAGATGATCATAAGGGCCAACTCATGGGAGACACATGGAAGAATCGGTTGCAGGCTGCGGGCGCGATCAAGGAGAACAAATCAGAGACAGACATGTGTGAGAATCGTCTTCAGACAGCGCGAGCAATCAAGGATAATTGATCACTGACAAAAACATGTCGAAGGGGAGAGTAAAATGGAGCAGCACTCGTCAAAAAAGGAGCAACCAGCTATACAAAAGGTTTGCCAGGGAATGAAAAAGGGAAAGAAAAAGGAATAAAAAGTAGTAGGGTTTGGCCTGGCCAGAGCTAGGAAGAGGTGAAACATTCTTACGGCTGGAGCTGGGAAGTGCGATACCTAGTATGATTGATGTGAATTCAATGTCTTTCTTATGTTTCTGTTGAGGTCACTGTTAGTTCTATTTCATATTAGCTTCAATGCGTGTCCATCTGTGATTAATTCTCCTTGATCGTGTGTGTTGTCCAAAGATGATTCTTCAACGTATTCATCTGTGATTTGTTCTCCTTGTAAACTGACGTAGACCGCAACCGATTCCTCCATGTGACCTCCCGTGAATTGACCCTTATGATCATCTAATGCTTGGAATTCCCCTTTTTTTCATGCATTCATCCACCTGTCTCGTGTCAAGCCCATCCAAGCGTCCTTGCTTGATTTTCACCCAAAAGGGTGGCATGACAAATTGCACAGTTGATGAGACTTAGAGCAAACCATCAATCCCCGTAGCAATATACTTGTTCCACACAGCACTTTAAAAGGCTTCTAAGACAAAGTGAAGAAATAACCTGCTTTTGAACAAGTGCATTATTTTGACTGGCTTTACCAAGAATCCAAGCAGATGTTATCCGAATCCCTGGCTCAGAGTTATGAAGCTCACGAATTACCGCAACAAGGCCACCAAGTTTGTCAAGATCTAGTCAACATACAATGGATCAGCTAGTGAAAAAGATTATCAAGGAAAAAAAACATTATGGTTGCATCAAAGTAGAACAAACACGAGCGACAGATGGGGGTAACATCGACACAAAGAAAAGGCAGATATCTGTTTCCACATGTGCCCAAATTAAAATCTAGTACCATTTCAAGTTTATCCATAGTTACTGCAGATGATCAACAATACATGCTTAATGACATTTTCACCCTCCACAAAAGAAGCACAGGATTACATTAGTAGGCAAAGCCTTAAAACAGCCACATGATGTGAGTAGATGGTTATATCTCAGGAAGTCAATGTGAGCTAGTAAGATCATGGACCATGAGGAGCATATCACCAGTAATTCTTGTTCATATCTATGGTTGCACTACTCAAAATGGCAATTACATGCCAAAACAGAGAACTAGCATTTTATTAAGTGCGGTAGAATACTCACCATTTGCATTATCAATAGGCTCAACAAGAATCAAAAGCTCATTCAATGCACGTTGTCTATCTTCTAAAGAAAGAGAAGAATTATCCAAATCAGCTATTGCTATTCGCATCAACTCTGCGTCTGACGGCATCTTTAACTTCTCCATCAATTCCTGTTTTTTAAGAAACAATATAGACACAGGCTAGCTAAGTTCCAAAAGCTAAGTAAACAGTAAAATTTTTCCTTGAAATGGTGCTTGGAAAACAATAAATAATGTCTGTACAGATCAAAGCAAGCAAGAAAGCCAACAGTCAAAAATTGCATTCAATGATGAAATCATGCATATCTCACAACAGAAGCTCTGCCACTTGCTGACGACAGAACAAGTAGAGACTCCAGAGTAGATTAACATCTCACAGATGGTTAGATCACGGTAGGCTGTGTAGGAAATAACTTTTTCACAATACATATACTTCCGACCATCATGCTAAGTCATGCAGAATCCAGGGAAATGACTTTCTAAGAGTATAAAACAGGTAAGTTTCAAACTAAATTAAATATGATAAGTTACAGCAAGAAAAAAATCATTACTTTTGGAATCCCAAAGAGTCCGTCAGAAGCGTGCAAGCTACAAGCAGTTGAAATTTCAATTCCATTACAAGCTCAAATCATTACTAATAGTAGGATGAAATTCTTAATACAGGTTTGTATAAGATCATCACTAATCAAACCTCATTAGTAAAACAAAGACAAAATTATACATAAAATAAGACTTTATGTTGGATAATTTTATCCCAAATGTTCAGGTTACAAGTTTCTTCATCCTTCAATGATTAAAAAGCAATAGCAAGATAAGCCAATAAAAATCCTACAAAAGAAACCAAGTTGTCACCTTTAACTCTAATTGACGTTTTTTCATTTCATCTGCAGATGATCTCCGAACATCACTTGCTTTTTCCTTCAGCTTTGCAGGATCAGAATGACCTAATTCATCAATACCACAAAGCAATTATTCCTCAAAGAGAGACAGATGAATACTTCTTGCATCCACACATCAAAGACAAGAGAGAAAGAGGAACAAAAAAAAAGGGGGTAAACTTAAAGCTCAAAACGATCTTTTGAAAGCTCAAGTTCCCATCATACCAATAGCCCACTGCAGCATGCCGTCCAAGGACGAGAAGCCACCGGCGAACTCATCAGTCTGTTCCTCAACAGGGGAAGAGTCGGCCATAACGAGCGGATCCCCTTCCGTCGTGCCAAGGGACCACAAGAACCCACCCAGCGAGTTCGATGAAGAATGGTTCTCCCGCTCCGCCGCCAGCGTCATCAGCGACACCATCGACATGAATAGCATGGATTCGAGGAGGAGGAGGAGAAGGATCGAAGCCTTCGCCATGATCGAGTACGTGGGCACTTCGATTCTGCAATGCAGGGGGGCACTGAAACGGATTCGGTGATGGCTTTCCTTGATTATATACTGAGCATTTGGGGAACCTTCACGGCTTCACGGCTTGATCTACGATAGCAAGCCAATAGTAAATTGAAACGTGGATTTGTCCGAAATAATTGGACGAAAAAATTTGCAAAATAAATCCTTGTAAATTGTTTTTCTTCGAAAATCATTTTGTTTTATTTTTTTATTTTTTTATTTTTGTTGGTTTTAATTCATATATATTAAAGTCATATAACATAGCGTGTGCTTTTATTTTTTATTTTTTATTTAAAGTCATATAACATAGCGTGTGCTTTTATTAGCCAATCATTTTATTTCTATAAATTAAATTAATCATAAAATAAAAGAGTAAAAAATAAATCTTTAAATTAAACAATACTTCAATTATATAATATATATATATATATATTGGATAATCCATTTATTTTAATTAATATTATGATCTAAAGTTAGATTCTTTGAACTTTTTAGATGACAAAAGAGAGAGCTACATTCTTTTGATATAAAGGTATAGAAATACAAATATCAATATTACGAAGTTAATAAAAATATAACTGTATAACTTAAAGAGAAAAAAAATTCCTATGGAAAAATGTGGATGCATTTAGATAAAAATGAAGGTGTTTTCTTGAGTTCTTATTTCAAATGAAACTTTATGAACATTTTTTTTTTAAAAACAAAACACAAGGGGCAAACCAAAATTTGCAGCAGCATACACGAAATAATGAAAAGTTTTAGGGATTTATATGTAAAAAGAGATGGACTAGAATACAAAGTGGAGTGATTGTGAGAAGAGGCGGTGACAACCCTTGGCAAGTTCTTCGTCTTCGATCCCCGGCGGCGATGGTGAGACTCACCGCCGATCTCATATGGAAGAGTCCTCACTTCTTCAATGCCATCAAGGAGCGCGAGCTTGATCTTCGAGGTTCCAAATCCTTCTTCATTTCCCCTAATCCCTAACCCTATTCTTGCTTTCTTTTTTCTCATTTTTTTCCCGTGTTTATTGGATTTATGTCTCAC
This sequence comes from Dioscorea dumetorum, assembly GCA_902712375.1. Classification (NCBI taxonomy): domain Eukaryota; kingdom Viridiplantae; phylum Streptophyta; class Magnoliopsida; order Dioscoreales; family Dioscoreaceae; genus Dioscorea; species Dioscorea dumetorum. Next base: position 3,521,737 of record CACTHL010000870.1, on the reverse strand, counting down.
GAGGTTTTTCATTGCTTGATTTGGTTTTCAGGTAACAAAATTGCGGTTATCGAGAATCTGGGCGCCACGGAGGTGAGTTTTTAATTTCAAAAATCCTTTTTATTTAATCTCTTTGTTGATTTGTTCCTTTTCTTATTCTTCTCTCTCTCTCTCTTTTATCTTTGCGATCGATTTGTTGGCTTTTATTTAGTTTTATTTACTATTTTATTGAATGGGAACCCTAGAACTTCACTCAGCTAACTGATCGGCTCAGTAGTAAAACCCTAATCAAGGGTGGTTCTGCGAGAATGAGCCATGCTGCAATACAATTTTTTATATATTGATTACCTTTGTATTATTGTTATATATTATATTCTTTCCAAGAATTGAATTTTGCTGGAACTATTGATTAACAGTGGTAAACCTTAATCAATGTGCTTAGAGTTAGCTAATATTATTTGAAACATGTTTGAATGTAAATTTTCTTTTTAATGATCCTTTTCATTTTATGATGTGCTTCAATCCACTTTGGTGTTGGATGTCTCTTCAAGTAGGAATTTGGTCCTCTGGAGTGGAAAATGTGAAGTACGGTAATTATGTGTGCCATTGTATTTTTTGCAGGACCAATTCGATACCATTGATTTATCTGATAATGAGATTGTGAAGCTTGAAAATTTCCCTTATTTCAATCGTCTGGGCACTTTGCTGATAAATAATAATAGAATTACTCGTATCAACCCTAACCTTGGAGGTAATGATACGTGGACATAGTGGATGTAATTTAATCCTCTGATTCATGATACTGTGATTTCTGAAGTACATTTTGCTTTTCAGAATTCCTGCCAAAATTGCACACTCTCATCCTGACAAACAACCGTCTTGTAAACCTGGTGGAGATTGACCCCCTTGCTTCTCTCCCAAAGTTGCAAATGCTCAGCCTACTGGACAACAATGTGACAAAGAAACCAAATTATCGTCTGTATGTCATCCACAAATTGAAAGGGCTGCGACTGCTAGATTTCAAGAAAGTGAAGCAAAAGGTTAGCTTCTTTCCTGGTAACATCTTTTGTTTGAAAGATAACGTCTTTTGTTTGAGTTTATCTTTCAGTTGACTTTGCCTTAATTATGTATAAAAACTAAAAAGTTGGATGTGTGAGAATTATAGGAATCAACATGCATGGCAATAGAAGGATATTTAATAATAGTCCTTTTCATTGGCATGTAACACATAAATTTCTGTGATCATAATTTAATGGGAATGGAAACATCTTTTGCTTGAGTTTATCTTTCAAATCACTTTGCCTTTTGCATAAAAACTGAAAGTTGGGTGTATAATAATAATCTTGAAGGAATAAGACTTATGAAAGCTGATAATAATCATCTTGAAGAAAAAGTCTTATTAAAACTGAAGGTTGGCTGTATGATAATCATCTGAAGATTGAAGACATTCATGAAAATGCTTAAGTGGAATGCCTATCTTGATCCTTGAAGTTCAATGATTTTCTTTTGTCAGAGAAAAATAACATAGCGGCATAATTAACCTTGTAAATGTTTGATTTAAAACTGCATCATTTTCGGTTGTGATCGTGATAGGATTCACACATTTTCGTGTGATAACGCATATAGATCACTCTTATCATCTTGCCAGCGTTTAGCCTACAGCTTCCTAGTTGTACTTGAGAAATTATGGAGTACATTAGCAACTATATTACCAAGAATTGCAAAGATTCTGATTGATTATATGCCACTTCAAATTTTTTAAATATAGTAGGTGTGCATAGGATTGATTTCTAATGGTCTTTGTTAAAATGGGACAATTTCTGATGTTCTCCGTATGTATAATACATACATAGGATAGATTTTTGGAATGCAGCATCTCCTTGAAAGAGCTAGCAACCTTTGCCCATTTGGCACATGGAGAAGCGGTCTTTTTTATTTTTTATTTTCATTTTTGAACTTTATCAAGATTTTGCATATGCGAGCCTTGAGTTATATGATTTTTTTTTTTTTTTGCTAAATCATCTCAAATATTGTTTCTAATCTTGATAAATAGGAGAGGATTGAAGCACAAAATATGTTTGCAACGAAGCAAGCAGAAGAAGAGGCCAAAAAGTTGCCGGCAAAGACTGCCACTCTAGGCGAGGTGCAGGATGTGCCAGTAAATACAAAGACAGAGAAGCCTCCTAGAGTTGTGGCCCCCACTCCAGAGCAAATTACTGCCATCAAGGTGAAGTGAGATGGAATGGCCTTTTGCCAAACTCTGATAGCTCTTAAGAGTTAGACATGCCATTTCAATGTGACAAATCTTGAAATAATTTTGAACTAACATATGTTGCTAATATATGTCTACTATTAGATTTTATTCATTTTGGGGAAGTTCTTCAGATTGACTATTCACTTGTGGGGAGTTTTTCTCTGTCTCCCCTAAGATTGATCAAGAGTTCTTTGAAATGCAGGCTGCAATAGTAAATTCTCAAACACTTGAAGAAGTTGCAAGGCTTGAGCAGGTAATTTCTTATTTTAGTACCATCTTTCTATTGTGAATTCCTGAACTAATCCGCATGGGTTACCTTGCAGGCACTTAAATCTGGTCAAATTCCTGCAGAGTTTAATGTCCCAGGCAATGATACGGAAATGAGTACTGTTCAGGACAATGATGATCAAATGGAAACAGATGGCAAAAATGATGTGGATGATACCCCAAATCAAGGGGCTGAGTGAAGATGCTGCAATAATCAGTCAGGTATCTACTTTGCACCCTAAATCCTCCTCTCTTTCTCTTAATCACTTGCGAATGTATGAGCCATTTTTGATATTACATGTGCCTTTTTGTTCTCCGAACTGAAATTCATTTTGAGTTTCTTACATGAACGCAAATTGATTTGCTCCCAAATCAGAATCATATGTTTTCCTGTTTCTGTGAGATATGACCATAGGATCGTTAATTTCAGGGTGGAACACAGCATCCAAATGCTGTGTCGTGGAGGTTACTTTGATCAGCAAAGTGACTTGTGCGTGATCAGGATTCTGCCGTATTAACTGGATATGAGAAACATGGATCGGCCCTCAGTTCTGTTGCACCTATCCATTTTGAACTTTCAGACTCGATCAAGATTCTGTATTGTCTAAAGTTTAATCAGTAGATCGGATTATAATGCTTGAAGTCAAGCCTGTTTTTGTTTTGAGGATATATGTGATCTTATTGTATCAATGAGAGTTGTTAGTCATGCTTACCATGGCCCTATATGACCAAGATACTACTAACCTGAATGATAATTAATTTTGATTGAGCCTGTTTTGCAGAAATTGTATTTCAGGTCACAAGCAAATGCCACATTTACAAACATATCCAAATGAAACAATTCAATGCAAATAATTGAGAATACCACAAATGGACAATAAAACGGAGCTGGGGTTCAATCATTCACAATCAGATGACCCAAAACCAGGACACTACAGAACCAACTGCCAAACCAATTGCCAAGAATATAACCATCAGGATCCCAGCAGTCTCAGAGTGCTGAATTGCCACAAGTTTTGGAGCAATGATCATCAACACAGAGGTCAAGTAACCGTTTGTGAGTCCCAGAATGCATGTCAATACCGTCACCGGTATCTCCGTCTGGAAAAAGTTAGGCCCATGTAAACAACCCAAAAACAGAGGATAAAACAGCAGCCTCAGCACACAGGAAACAACTGCAATCTTTGCATTCTCCAGCATGTAAACAGCAGTTAAACACTTGCCAACCAGGTCGAAGATATTGTACGCTGCAATGAGCATGATAGGGTACCAATCTTTAAGTGCCTTCGAATGCACATCTTCGGAGATATACCCGGGAAATATTGAGAGTGTGACGACATAAATCAAGGCATTTGCAAGCCCCAACCATTTGATTCTTAGAATGATGTGGCGGAGCGACAAGCTCCAGGCCGATGTGATTTCCGGTCCTTGTTCACTTCTCTCTTCTTTGAGAGCTTGCGTTTTGAGGTTCTTGTAGTAGTGAACAACAGGGAGCTTTTCAACAATGTTGTAGCAAATAACACATATGATCATCATCACAATGCTGACAATGAAGTAGAGGTTTGCACTCTTTCTCAGTCCATCAGCATCTTGAGGGTATATTGATTTTGTTATTATTCTCATGGCTGATACCAGAACTCCTGCAGTAATTGAAGACGTTTCAATTAGTAACATACTTCAATGGAAGAGAACCTCATAAGAAAGCTACCAAAATCTCCATTAAAATTGCATAAAGGATCAGAACATTAAAATAATAGAAGTTAACAGGAAACCACAATTCATATGGTCATGGAGTCACAAGGAAATTGGAGAGAAAGAAAGTAGAAGCAAACAATAAGAATCCAAAGCTCCTTGAATGGAAAGAAAAGACAAATTTGTAAGAAAAAGCATCACAAGTTTCACAACGCATTGCTACATTGTTTTTTAACTTGTTATTAAAAGTCTAAAATAACATAACCACCACTCTTGAAAAATTAGTTCAATCAATTAAAAAATATTTATTCATGGAACCTTTTTTCCCGACATATTAAATATCCTACCTGATTTTAGCCAACATTGATAATGTGGGGTTATTTATTTCCAAAATTTAAATTACCAACGCATAATAATCTTATATAAGAGCCACACATGTCAATTTTAAATAGCTGGCATTAGAAATTCCATAATATATATATATATGACTCATCGTTTAGTAACATTTATTATAACCATTAGATGTATACATAATAATAAATAATATTAAACAATATTTAACAGTACAATCAGTAAAATATATATAATAATTTACAAACAAAGCAAATGGTCCTAAAAGCAACAAGACTAATCCAACACTCTATCAAAATAAATAAATAAAATAATCCAAGACATTTCTTTCCTGATTACCTTGCCAAGGACATCACCAAAAAAGAAAAAAAGGAGACATCAAAGCATAAACACACCACTCAAAGCACAGCAATCAAATCGCATATATATGTCAATGGATTCCGCAGTGTCACAAATTCTTTTTTTTTTTCTCATTCTTTTATTAAAACAATGCTCAATTCTGAAGAATAAATATTGATAAGCATCTCAAAAATTCCAAAAGAAACATCTCACCACAAAGCCCTTAAATTATACACTTACAGAAAAATATATATATTAATAAATAAACAAATTTTCAAGTAAAAGCATCTCAAAAATTTCAAGAACACATCACACATTGATCAACAAATCCCTCAGTTTTCAAGTAAAACCAACTAAACGATCCCAAAGAAACACAAAGCACATTGATCCACAATTCCTTGAAATCCATTTTTCGAAAATAAAACCAGTTCAAGTTTCAAATAAAATCATCTCAAAATTTTCGATCAATAAAAAAATTCAAAAACCAAATCACAAATTAATCCCCAATTCCCTCAAATTCCACAATCAAACCAGCAAAAAATCCCCCAAAATAATCCCAATATTTTTAAAAAGAAATTCATGAACAAAGTAAATGACAATGGATTGGAATCAGTACCAGAGGCGGCGGTGCCAGCGACGGTGGCTTGCATGTATCTCTCTGGAAGCTCCCCAGCCTCACCAATGACTCCACTCTGAACCATAGCATCCGAGATGCCGGCAAGTACCACCGTCGCCACCGTGACATCATAAGCAGCATACATCCCTTGCACGCCTTTCACCCAAGCGGCGTCCATCACCGGCACAACAACCAACGAAACCACGAAAAGACACAAACCGGCGTTGATCCTCATCGGAGATCTGGATTTGCCGGCCACGCCGAGGACGAGGACGAGGAAAACGACGTTGGTCACCATATAGGCCACCGGGAAGACACGATCGACGGACGCCGCCGGGTAGAGGTAGGAGAAATAGTCTACGGCGGTGATGAAGGCGTTCCATGGGAGAAGGTAGCCGGTGCCAAGGATGAAGTAGATGACGTATGCAATGAAGGAGCCCTCCTCCGGTGGCGGAGGGAGTGCCGCCGCTGTTCCCAGCGGCAGCGCTGTGGTACCAGGGGCAAGGAGGCTCTCGGTGGCTGCGCTGCGGCCAGTGGCGTCTTCATCATCTCTTCCGGCGCTCGCCGAGTATCCCATCGATCTCTCTTTTCTCAAATTTGGAGAAAACTTTGGGTTTTATTGAAAATTCGAAATTTGACTTCAAATTTCCTCACTCTGACTTCAAATATCGTATAATTTTAAAGTTTTTTATTAATTTATGACAAAATTTAAATTTAGTTTTTATCCTACGTTTGTTCTTTTTTTTTATCTTTAAAAATAAAGATAATATTTATTTTTGATAAAATAATATGTCCTAATTAACCATTTTGATCGTTATACTATATTTTTTTTTTTGATATTCTTATCAATTTATTAAATTATTTTTTATAATAGTTATATTATAACATAGGACCATAATCAATCTATTAAACTTTTATCTATTCAAAATAAAAATTTAAAAATTTAAAAATTAATCATGGGTCGCATACTTTATTTTGAAATTTTTAAAAAAATATTTTATGAAAAAAAATTATAGGCCCCATGGGTTGAGCGCTCAATGCTCACAATGGGGCAACTTTGATGAGCGGGAGTCACAGTAATCATTAAAGTTGTTTTTACCAGTTGATTTTTTGGATGAGAATAGATTATGTGAAATGTAGCTTTTATATATATATATATATATTGATAAAAATGACAAGTACCGTTTTATTAAAAAAATTAAAAAGGCAGGTAAGTAAAGAATTGCATTATTTGAATCATTTATAAAGTATTTTAAATTGTTTCATTATATTAAAGGTATTGATAAATCTGGAAACGCATTTTTTTTCCCTAAAAAAAAATTATAGCTTCTTTGGTTGATGGTCTACATATACTGTCTTATAATTTTATAGCCTGTTCTCTTTAGTGCTTGTTATATTTCCGTATTTTTTATTGTATTAATTGACGTGCTGTTTCAACAACCTTTTAGAAATAATTTTTTTTAAGAGATTCTTTATTGTCTCATCTTTTGGTGGCGCATTATTAGATCAAGTAAGCGAATGGAGGAACGTTCACAGGGCCTTTTTTATTTTATATATCACGTTACCTTATTTTCAAAGAAAAAGGAACCTCATTAATTAATAATAATAATAATAATAATAATAATAAGAAGTAGAAGAAAAAGAAAATAGATAGTATAATGCACTCATCCAACATGCAGGCACAGGTTCAACATTAATGTTGTTTTCTTAGTTTCTCCGCTCAACCTCATGATAAAAAGCTTGATACATAAACATTGCTGAAAATTTTGAAATCACAGAACAAAAAGTGAACATTGGACCAAAATACATTGATCAAAAACAATTTTAATAATCCAATAAATAAACTTAACAAGTAACACTTTGTATGCCTTGTTTAACTATCTTCAGCCTACCCGATCTTGCGTAGCACATAGCAGTTATGTAACTGGTAATATATTAATATAGCCACTGTAGCAACAGAGAAACAATATCTTCAATAAATTAGCATCATCAATTGTGCTGGTTATACTTAGTATATATTTGCAGTAATTGTTTCTTCATCATCACAATTGTGCTCATCTTTAATGGCTCCCTAAGAGAGAAGAACAAGAGCCTGGGGTTTGCAACCATCAAGCATTGTCCTCAACTACCTTGATTATAGAGAAACAAATGCAGTAGCAACAAAAAAAAACATGGGATCATAGACAACAGTTTACATAACAGCAGTCATGGTTTCCTTCCTTGCTCATATACAACCAAATGCATTAGCAACAGTAAAAAGAAAAAAAAAAAAAAAAAAAGATCATATACGATACCAGCAAGCAATTATATCAGTTTCATATGTGGCACATTCGTCGTATTTCTATATTGGCAGTAGTAGGACCATCATCATCATCATAATAGTATTCATCTTTGAAGTCTTCCTTAGCTAGAACTGTATGTTTAAACTACCATTCTTTGTCCTCAACTGCCTTAAACAACAAAGAAGGCCTTATCACACAATCAAGACTGTCTAGCTATCAAGCAAGCCCTCACTACAAGATGTATGATCACTTCCACAATGTAAAAAATATGCAGTGCAAAATACTTTGCACAAGGAAAAGTTTAGTTCTTCGACAACTGAAAGCATGAAGAAATGATATAAATTAAGTTGCACAAAGAATTAGTTCTTAGGAAAGGTTAAAAGATCATCATCATTTAAAACTTGCTTATCAGGATAAGTCACATCCAACTAATGTAAAAGTTTATCAGGAAGAACAACACGCAGGTAGTAAATATAAATTTAAATCTGCTGTAAAGGCATCATCCGTTATAAGTGTTGCTGGTGATGATCAGCTCATAGCTGTAACTTACGAACTAGCAATTATTTAATTGCACAAATAACAACAAATAAGATACTTATGTAAGACTGCAAAGACATGCTTACAGAAAATAAGTATAAACCATAGAACTCAATTTCTTATCTTTGGATGAATCAACATTCAGGAACAAATTGCTTTCTCCAACAGCTCCTGCAACTTTCCATTCTTTAATGCTTCTGTAAACACAAACCATATGCAATATAATAACGATATAGGAGCCAAAGCATGATCTAAGTCAATTTCTCCATGCTTATACCTACAGTGATAATCTCATGCTGAACCAACATTTAGGAACAAATTGCTTTCTCCAAGAGTTCCTGTAACTGTCCGCTTTCGTATGCTTCTGTAACAAAAAAAAATACAAAATAATAAGCACAGAGAAACATGAACAACAGCATATAAAAACATTAAACCATGCTAACAGGTAATGACATTTTGATACAATTCTAAACTTCCAGTTTACTCACAGTATTATTCAGCAATCAAAAGTGCCTAAAGTTGCCCAAAGTGACCATGGTGTGTCATGTGAACTCACACTATAAGAATTTCCAATAATAAAGGAAGCTGAGTGCTTAAATCAAGATACACCAAAACAAATCCTAATAATACTTTCTTAAAGAGCAAACAAAATAGGAAAAAAAATCCAAAAGAACATGAACGAGGAGCTATACCAACTGTGATGTCACAGCCACCAAAGAACTCGCCATCGATGTAGAGCTGAGGGAAAGTAGGCCAATTGGAGTACTCCTTCAAGCCCTGGCGAAGCATTTCATTCTCCAGGATATTGAGAGTCTCAAACGGCACATTCAATGACTTGAGAATCTGCACAACAGTGTTGGAGAAGCCACACTGAGGGAAATCCTTGGTGCCCTTCATGAAAAGGATCACTTTTTGAGACTTCACCACCTTATCCAATGTCGATTTCAGCTCCGGACTCAGCGCTGAAACACAAACCCTAAGAAATAAAAATTCCAAATTCCAAATTTCAAAAATCCAATCTTTTCCGCAAAGGAGAACAAAACAAAAGGAAAGCAATTGTTTTGTGGATTCAGTAATTGATGAGATGGTGATTGGATACCGGAAAAGCATCGAGCAGAGAGTGATGAACCAGGGCGCTTGGAGCACAAACGGCCGGGCGGGGAGATGAGGGCAACGCCGGCCGTGCCAAAGCAGCGAGAGAGGAATGGATTGAGAGAAGGACGGGAGAACGCGAGCACTCGAATCGGAGAAGAGAAGGCGGAGGAGCACTTGAGAGGTTGGATCGATGCGGCGATGGAAGCCATGAACGAGGCGAACGGAAAATGAATTAGAGTTCGGTGAATTCTTTTCTCTTCGCTCTTGGTGTGGAAATTTTGATGGAAGCCCTTGTCTTTTATTTAATTCTTTTACGCCCTCAATATCTTTTTCATCCAAGGCCCTGCTAAGTTCTTTATTTGCATTTCCTCGTGTATTGCTCAAGATTAAGACTTCATATAAATACCTTTCGATTGGTTAATAATAAGTTATTGTACTAAAAGATTGAATTAATTGATAGCAAAAACATTTTGCCTTCTATTTAAATATCTTAAAATTTTATTCTGTGAGATCTCTTTGACAGGAATAAATATAAAAATTACATAAAACGATATAAATAATTATAACAACAATACAATTAAATAAAAAACAAACCATATAACAAATATAAAAGATATTTAATTATTTTCCATTAAAAGTATACATAGCCGATAGGAATAAAAATCAATTTCACAACATACATATACATGAAAGGAAAAACAATACACGTGTTTTTGGTTTCTTGCATGTTTTGATAAACATAGAAAAAAAAAACCTCAACGAAGACAAAACTTAATACAACACTGATGATTTAAAGGGTAGAAAATTTTTCAAAAAATAAATAAACAAAAACTTGAATTTTTCCTAAACCAAAAAAAAAAAAAAAAAAAAAAGATGTTAAGCATCAGATCTGTCTAGAAAAAGCTACATAAATCAACTCCATGATCTTCCAATGCTAACAAGAGATAAATTGCAGTCAGGCAAGCATAAGCAAGCAGGACACAGACAAACAGGAATACCCAGTCAGCTCCTGTTCAAGCTTAGTTTTGCAATTTATATATTAAACATGCAGGGGAGAATTTAATGTAATAAATTCACAACCCAGAGGCATATTAAGGGCTGCTTCAGGATGGAAAAAAGGAAACAAGAAACAATTCTGAACCACTCTCAGCAAGCAGCAAGTCCCATGTCCAAAACATGCAGCTTTTATGCAGTATGGGGATATACAAAGGAAATCAAACACAATAGCAGGAGGCATAGTAGAAGCATGGCAAGAAGCTTGAGAGCTTCTTACATAAATGGTGGCATTGCTGGAGGTGGAATGCGCTGATATCCGTTGTCTTGACGGCTTTGAGTGGCTCTGTCGCTTGTTGGTCTCTGAGGGAAGAAGTTCCTTGTCACTGAATCTGTGGCTCCAGGCTGCGCATTTAGGTTGGGAGGGTTGAAGGGGCCCCACCACTGTGATTCTGCTTCGAGAGGGATCCATGGCAGCGGAGGGAAGCTGTCTCGTCCCCATCCAAATGTCCGATCAAAATGCCTGCCGATGTTCTCGCCATCTTGGACACTCCTGCTAATGGATCCAGAAACAGAAAAACCGTAAAACCCTGCACTGGGTTCAGCTGAGGAAGGGGGTGCCGCTGTCAGAGCCAACCCCCTTGGTCTTGTCCTCCTGACAGGAGGAAAGGGCGAACCTCGGACAGCTGAAGATGGCACAGACTGCTGATAGACATGGCCACCATGGCCACGTGTATGAGCCCTCGCATCGCCCATCACAGGTGGGCCAAGCTGTGTGCCCATATTGCTTGCATTGCGTGTGGTAGACCTGTGAAAATAGAAAGGTAGTGTAGAGAGTTAACCGGCTGAGTGTAAATTGGTCTTCATCATAAATACTGCCACTTACCCATGTAGGAAGGGCCGAGGGTGAATGAAAGAACCTACACCCTGCTGGCCTCCAGCGTCATTTCGGGGCAATCTCAAACCTAATTGAGACGCGGACTGATCTACATTTGCAGAAATAGAGAAGGAAAGTGATGGCTGTTGTTGCCAGCTGTGATTTTGTGCCTCTATTGCTGAATAGCTGTGCGAGTTCATTATCTCAGCAGAGGACTGCCCTCCCAAAACAGTTGCAAGCCTATGAAACCGGCCATTATCAGGAACCGCATCAGCAGTGCTTGGTGCAGTGTGCATAGAATGAGGAAACCCATGCATAGCTAAGTAAGGGCAAACTTGGGTACTACTGGATGCACTTGAATGATCTCCAAATCCAATGTTACCCATTAGCTCATGATCTTCAATATAGATGACAACAAAAACAATTTAGACTAGTGTTCAGAAACTTCAATTGCAGAAGAGATATCAAGTGACCGAAAGAGTAGTGATTAAGCGCTTACAAGAACTTGGCTGGAGTTCTCCTTCACTGCAATCAGAAAACCTTATGTCAATACACTGAAGATCAAGTTAGATAGGAATGCCAATAAAGACTATCATAAAGTTTTGAGCTACACAATCTGAGAACAAGAAGCAACTTGTTACCATAGTCATGCTAAAAGACTATTCTCAGAGGACCGGCCACTAAAGACACACCTCTAGAGACAATTCAGATATGCAGTAATGTCTTTAACAGCAAACTAAGTATACAGAATTCTACCATAGAAGCAACTACTGCAATGAGACACCATGAACCCGTGATAGATTAACATGATAATCATAGATGAAAACAGAAATCAAGATCACAGTCAATGAATTGAAAAATGTGACATATCAAATTTTGCCTTTTATTGCCCCCAATGGATAAGAAAGACGAATCTAAATATCATGACAAAGTAATCTGATTTACAAAAAACCAAATCAAAACCAGGATATAGGATGTGAATACTGTTCCAATTTGAAATCAACAACCAATAGCTTGGTCAATAAGCAAAATGTATAGTCTCTATTGTATCAACAACTTCAAGGAGGCACCAATATATGAGATTCATAACAAACCTAACAGTACAAGAATAAGGATGGCAAAATGTGCAAGTTGTTGCAACAAGCTTCCCATCATATGATGTAATCATGTAACAGCAGACATAAATCCTCGGGTAGGGTTAACTGTGTGAATACAAACATTGAAAACTCTCTGGAAATGGCCCTTAAATTACATTTAGAAAAAAAATTAATGTCAATTTCATGTTCTTAAGCCAACTGATGCAATAAGAATTTATGATCCCAACTGGAGGCCCACAAACACATGAATTGCTCATTTTAGCTACGATTTAAGTGACAATACCTACAAATAAGTCTTTAAATTTTAAAGCGGAGAAGACAATATGACTTCTAGAGCTGACCTCACCATCCATATAATCTTGTGAAAGTACGTAGTCAGAATTTTGAGTATTTAAATTAGAAGTACTTTGACCAAGATTATTAATGTATAATTTGTTTAGGTCTAGTGGCCCTTGGAGTAGGAATTACTGTCTATTTTGTCTTTTCAAGTAAAAACACCTTATTTTCAAGTTAAAACACATTTCATTTTAGTACCCAAATTGTATGAATTTGATTGTTTTGGTCACCCTTAAATAGATAAATTATCATCTATCCACATTAATCAGTGGGGCCAAAAAGAACAAATCAATCAAGTTCAGGAGTATAATGAACATGCTTTTACTTGAGGGATCAAAACAAACAACGACCCCACCTCAAGACTATTGGTGGACTTTAAATCTCTTCTTAAAAGAGAATTTTGAACATAAAGCACTAGTTTCCTTATTTCCCTTCAAGTCAATAAGAATTTTGTGAGATTATTAATTCTTTTATGTCCCACAAATTCCATTTTTAAATAATAACTTCTGTAATGATTTGAATGAGCTGCGTTATGCAAAGTCCACAGTAACTTAAAAAGAAATGATATTTAGAGTTTGATTGCATGCCTGACCTAGTATATACCATTTTAAATATAAAAACTACAAGATGCTCAATGAGATCTTTGTCCACAAATAACAAAAATAGATTCTCTTTTCGGTAAAAAATGAAAAAAAGAATCAATATATTGTATGAAGACAGCTAAAGTATCTTATAGCCCCCTGTAAAATTCGATCAATATCATAAGGATAATACTCATAAGATTTGAATAAAGACATATTTGTTCATATCTTGTCTATCCTCTTCGAAACATGATTTAACATGAAGAAAATGTTTGCAGTAATGAGCATGATCCAGCAATACTTTAATTGCAATGTTGATGGATATGGGTATCTTAGTATCCAATTATTGACAAATTCATATACTTGAATTCAGTGGCACCAGGACACATGCACATGGACATAAATACACACACATATTAATTTGTATAAATATACATACATACGTGCTGTCCGGCTCAAATGGAAAATAATACGACCAATATTACCACATTGTTTAGACAATACATTATATACTCTTGCACATTCTTGAATTAACCAAAAAAAATTCGTCATATCTTCCACTCTGTGAATATAACAAGGCACGCCTTTTTTTTTGGAGAAATGAAAACAAGGATTTAGATCAAAGGAAATTAAAATTAAAATAAGATAAGGTATACAAAAATAGAATTTTTTTTTTAAATCAATAAGAATTTAACATCCAAAAGGATTAAAAGATAATATTCATGAGGATTTAAAAAATAAGAAACATGGAAGGGTGTTTAAAAAATTATATATATATATATAAAGAGAACATAAAAAAATTTGAAAACAGAGGATATGTGACCAAAGGTGTAATACACATATCACCCACCGTGAGATGTGTATGATGTGCCTATGAATTTTACTTTGCGCTCAACTGTCAATCTCAAGATGTTTAAAGGTCAAAACATTTATTTATGAACATATAGCTCATCAACAACCACCACCAATGTCATATTTTCATTAAGCACGTAGCTAATTTCCTCATCCTAGTGTTCAGGTCTACAAATCAATGCAAAGAGGGGATAACTATGAGAAGGTTCTAACTTGAAGACAGCAAATAGTGTTGATTCTATAGCTTCAGAATATGTTTGCCATGGTACCATGTGAACATTTGTTTAGACAACTCTAATACCAATATCATACTCATACAAAACTTTATTGGATTTATCCTCAAGGAGAGAGATGATTGTTGGTATCATTTTCTCTATGACGATGAGGGAGAAGAAAATGAATGGAAGAATGTTGATGTTGTCAATATTGATAATTTGAAGAGGAATTTGGATAAGACCTTATTATGGATTTAAGAAATTGTTCAAGTAACATGGTATCTCTTTCAGTTTCCAACAGGGCCAAAATATAAGAGGTATTGGTAAGAAATATAAGTGAAGTTGGAATCTTTATAGTGATTTGTGCTTATGTGCCCAAACAACAAGGGCAAAAGGAAGCATGAACATGCTGGAGACCTTACTTTCCCAAAGAATCAGAAACAACAGAACTGTTCCACCGTTATATGTCCCTATATAAGGCAATTATTCATCAAACCAAACTATATCTTCCATGCTTCGTCATTGATAATTTCTTTATCCATAGAACTATCTAGGAACCTTCAATGAGAATTAGGAGCAACATTTATATATAACATTTCATATTATTTGATTTTTACCTACTGTCAATGTTAATATTTGTGTTTCTCGTTAAATAATTCTAACTCCCAGAAGCCTATTTCATTTGAAGATCTTCACACTTCTCACTTTCCTTTCCATTTTCCTAAAGCATTTTTTTTTCTTTCCCAAAAATACATTTGTTACAGAAAATTAGAAGGTTTTTAAAATGATAGAGGACATGGGGCAGGTAGGGTGGACTGATGAAGTTCAGAAAGGGTATAAATAGTATAGAGAGAGAGAGAAGACATTTAGGCAATGAAAGGGGTGTGGTGAGGCCAAGAAAGCAATTACTATGACCTTTTGCCAGTCACTCCAATGATAAAGACAAATCTCAAAACAAGAGGTTGCATGTCAAATTTCCCTATCAGCCATAAACCATCCAGAAATATTTTTATACATATACAAAAGGAGGCAAACATTATCTTTCTTGCAATCAATGCAATCAATGATAAAGACAAATCTCAAAACAAGAGGTTGCATGTCAAATTTCCCTATCAGCCAAAAACCATCCAGAAATATTTTATACATATACAAAAGGAGGCACACATTATCTTTCTTGCAATCAATGCAAAACCACAACATCTTTAAACAATGCCTAAACAGTTAACTGGTATAAGATTGATGTTGAAATGATCTAGCAATTGATTAAAACATTCGGTTATCATCTTAATAATGACCTACCAAAAAGAAATGCAAAAAATTAACATATGTTAGTCACATGCTCAGGTGTACTAAATCTTTCGCAAATAACAATTAATTGTGAATTTAAAATGACAGCTATAGACAGCCAAACTTACTCAAACAGTGACGCTAGTTGTGGGAATCCACGAAATGGACACCACTGTATCCCAAATGGCTGTCAGAAAGAATAATAATTACCATATTAGCTCACAACAAAAATAATGCAGTGCAGTTATAATTATGAACAACTGACAAGAAAAATTATTAACAATGGACTCTCAGTTTTGCACAAAAGGCTTTTGAACAAGTAACATAGACAGTGACATATTGCCAACACTTTTTAACTAGTAACAAGTAAGCTTTATTTGCATCAACTTAAATGATAACATCTTTCATTTTTACAAAGCTTATGTAGAGCAAATTCCAGACAATAACTTTATTCAAGTTAAATTGCTTAATGTTCTTCTAACTCAAACATACTAAAAATAATAAAGTTGAACTTTAGCATAAGTAATTGACAAAAAAAATCCAAAACTAACCAATATTAACCAAATGATATTTAGTTACTGACAATCACACATCCTAGCTGATAATAGCATGAATAACATTTGAAATGATGCCTACTCCAGAGGTCCTGAAAGCAATTCCCACATGATTGTTCTAGGAAGAGATGTAAACTAAGCAAGCTGTTGTTCTCCCCAAAAGTGAACTAGAAAAAATAATTACAAATGAAATCACTGGAAAAAGCTGATTATCAACAGAGTAAAACTCAAAGAATTGATGCATGAAATGCACAACAGGTAAGTATGAACAATACTGGCTTCATAGATTATCTTTTCACTGTGAAAAGAATTAAAGAGTATTTCTGGCAATTTATGCTGAAGATATAAACTTATATAAAAGCATATACCATTAAATATTAAACCTTAATATCAAATACAATGCATTGCATAGAAGTGTATCACCAACATCAACATAACATAATGCAAGCCCTCTTACAATCCTGCTTTACAAAGTTCAAATCAGTAAATATGATGACAAGTAACTTGTCTTTTTGTTCTAGTGACAAGAAGAATAAACATTGGCAGTAGAGTGAATTGTTTATTAAATGAATGCGAGGTTGTAACCCCCACCATGCAGAATGGGTAAGGGTAATCAAATAATTCAGAATAAAGTTGTAACCCAACCATGCAGATCTCTATTGCTAAGGTCATGCTTCTAATCTTCAATGCATAACCTTGCACAAAGAGAATGAAGGGACGGGAAGCAAATTAATAACACTAATTCTTGTGGGAGCAAAATCAAGAAAACACATACCAGCTCTGAGGAATACAAACCAAGGATCTCCCCAACTGTTAATCCTTCAAAATCAAACTCAGCAGATGAACGATTTCCAGTAGCATATAGCCACCGGCCCTTCTCAACTTTCCGGCAATTTGGGCACTGCATTGCTCCTTTTACATTGAATGCAGAACCAATACAATCTGCATATAATGCATGCAAAGAATAAGGTTCGACAGATAATTACCGAAGGAGCAAACATAGTTAAATTTAAGTAGATGAAAGAGAAATGTTATGGAGAAAATAAAGAAATTAAGAAAATTTCATCTTTGTTGGGAGTGAAAAGCTAAGGCTTTCATAATAACATGTGTATGTCTGCGCATATATTGCAGGAAGAGGAGTTCCTCTAGCATGGTATGCTTATGCAGAAAATATTTTGACTGTCATGTAAAGAAATTTAAATTACAAACAATGAGAAAATCCACTATTGCAGAAGTAGCTTTTAGCTCTCACAACATAGAATGATAAAATTCCATCCACATATGATGAGAAAGATCATCATAAAAGCACAAATATAGTATTTGCGATACATTTTTTGAGGACAACAATCCACAAACACTATTTCTTGATCAAGAGTGAGCATGACTATAGAGGAAAAAGTTTATTTTCTTTTCTTGGAAAGAGCTGTTGCCACACACAGAGACACAATCCACAGCGATTTCACAGTTTGAAAGGTCAACACATACTAAATGTCCCCAAAAACCTGATGCTGGCTACATAAACAAGAGTAAATCTAAATCCACCAACACGCGGAAGCAAGCAGAAGTGGCAACTTATTCCAATACAATCTCACAAAGCATCAGCCCATCTCAAATTGAGAAGTCAAAAAAAAAAAAAAAAACTCAGTCCAGCTGAATTTCCTGGACAAGATGCAGCTTTTAGAAGCCAATTAATAGCAAAATCCACTCTATAACGCTAACTCCAGTGGATCAATAATCTCTCCCTTACCTCCCAATTCTTGTATATTTTTCACAACAAGGAGAAGAAAAAAAAAAAGAGATCTCCAAATCACAACCACAATATCAGTAAACCTAAATGCACCTAAAAATTCAATCTTTTAATTGGCGCACAGCAGTTAACAACAATCAAAGGCCATTTTTTCAGCTCATTATCCTTAAACAATCACATTTTTCCGACATCAATTCACGAGTTTCCCACACGGATTCAAACAAACAAAAACATCAAATCCAAAACAAGGGCAAACCGGCTAAATACGCTCGCGTGCGCCCAGAAGCAAATACATCCACACATCTTCGATCAAAAACCAGATTTTGAAAACCGAAAAGGGAAAGGCAAAAAGAAAGTACCGAGATGGAATTCATGCCCGCATTGAAGCTTGGCGATGGATCTCTCCCCGCGATCCTGCACGAGCTCCAAACAGATGGAGCACGACGCGTCGAGATCCATCGTTTCAGAGGTCTTGGTGGCGCAACTCATGGGCACCGATCCCCCTTTCCTTGGCCTCTACAACGTCGTCCGCCCTTCAGAGCTCCATGGGCAAGAGCACGGGGAAGGGAAGCATCAAGAGCTCCGATGGATTGGACAGCAGACGAGAAGAAATCGGGATCTCGTTTGTAAAATTTATTTCCCAACTCTCTCCGGACCCTCTGCTCTCTTTTTCCCGGATTTCGATGTCATTTTATGGTCTTGCTCCTCGATTTGTCTGTACACTTCCGTTTTACTCCTCTAAAACTTTTCTTTTTCGTTTTCAGTCCTTCATTTGCTGCATTTCGTGTTTACTATTTTACCACCCCCTTTATTTAATTTATTTATGTTTTGATCCTCGCCTGTTTTAGCATCTTGGACGTTTCTTATTACATTTTTTTTTTTTAATATCTAAAAAAATGACAGGTTTAATGGAACTATTTTTTATTTTTCCAATAGCAACCAAAATTGAGTTTCAATCATATATCTTTCCTGAAATAAATACTTTAGGCTAAAAACTAAATACTAATAAGTCAAAATACCGCTAACATAGCGGTCTTTTATATCAAATGTTAACAATAATAATAATAATAAATAAATGTGATTTTTTAAAAAAATATTTTTCTAAAAATTTCAGCCGTCTCAATGAAAACAAGGAAATAAATTACAAAAATAAATTATATTTCAAATAATTTCTAAAGTTAATTTCACTTTCTACATTTATTTAAATTTATCTTTTTATAAAATATGGACATATATGCAGTAAAATCAATGATTTTTAACGGGTAAATTTGTTTTGTTTTGTTTTTACTTGTTTGATAAATAACCTATTTAATTTTTACTATTGGATTTTTTTTCTTTGTTACAATCCAACTTTATACTTCTCAATTTACAAAACGAATGTATATATATATATATATTTGGGGCATTCTCACAAAAGCTATCATTTTGACATATTTGGCTTGAAAGAAATTGGTCCATTTTTTATTTATCTTGTATTTCTCATATTTCTCTTATTATTAAAATTTACAACATTTTTTTCTCTTGTATTTTTAACAAAAGCATGGAGTTCACAATTTCCATGGGGTGCTTAGTAACCCTTGAAAGTTTCCTGATCAATCCCACCAGTCTTTCTACTTGCTGAGTTCCACTATTTTTGTTTTTTTGTTTTTTTTCAATTTGTTGTAATTTTCTCATTGCTTCCTGGCTACTGGAACTGTTGTCTTTGTTAACTGTTGTGCTTGTTCTTTAAATAAACTTTGGGGTTTATTATATTTATATATATAAAGGTAGATTACAAACTTTGAAGATTTTTTGATATAAGTAAAATTAAAAACGTCAGGGGATACAATACACACAATTTTCTGTTTTTACGGGGTTAAATATGCAAATGACTCTTGTCTTCAAGGAATAAAACTCCATCTTAACAAAGATTAAGAAAAATCTTAATCAAACGGTCAGTTTAGTTAAGACAATATCATGGGAAAGCCAACTAAATTTAATCTTTTTTTCATATCCTTGTTAATGTTCAACATTATTTTTTAAAAAGCACTAGATTCACAGCATCTATCATTTTATCATAATATATTATATTATAATCCAACAACCAAAATTAATCCAAATATATGCAACAGTCGCATAGAAAGCAAATAAATATGAACCTTCGAAAAGCTGATCATAAAGTCCAATTAATTACAAATTATCATTTAATAATACCAAAAAAAATCATTTTTTTATAATTTTTACATATGCATTTCGAAGCATTTAATATTTCAGAATTCCATTATTTACATTGATTTATATTTTTAATTATAACTGTTTATAAATAAATTTATTCTCCTAATTATTATATTAATAAGCCTAACAAATATGCTTCAATGATTAAAATCTTTTTCAATAAAAAATAATTCAATGGTTGCAAACTCGCCATAGCCATGATCTCAACTTTTCATTATATATATATATATAAGATTCCTAGGTTTTCCAGGGGAATACATCTAAAATAACCCAAATAAAAAATTGGTCTTAATCAAACCCCTTGTCAATGTTTAAGACATTGATAAATAAACCATAGTAAGAGATAGTGGACTAATTATTTAGTAAGCTCTTTTCACTACTGACCTTAATCACTAATGAATGTTACAATAAACCACTCAGTTGGTCAAACCAATAAATTAGGTATGAATGCACTCTCACAGCGCAAAAAGAAAATTCACAAAATCCAAATCTCAAACCTAAGAAATCAGTGCCAATTTGTTTAATAAACAGACTTGTAATGCTCTAAAATATTCATTTTATATAAAGTACAAGAACTTCAATTTCCTGACTCATGATGTCCATAGGAAGAAAAAGAAGCAGATAAGCAGAAAATTTTGTTCTGCTATGAAAAGATCAAACATAAATTATGTACTGACTTATCTCTTCTTTGATCAATAATGGCAGCTTGGGACATGGAAGGCTGGAAAATTGGTGACAATAAATGCAAAGTAAACCATGAACTTGTTTGTCCATAGTTTGCAGTCAATGTCCTCAGAAATGAATGATGCTGATGACTTCTACAGTGAATCAATGGTGCCTGGCAAATGTGGTGTTCCTGCAAGTCTGAAACAGTGAAGCAGACAAGAGTTCAGTGATGCCTGCAAAAATGCTGCCAGTTCTTTTTGTATTTCTGAAGATCAACAGAACAGATTAAAGATTAAGAAAAATCAGCAGAAAATTGATCGATTTCAATCGCAAGGAAAAGAAAACAATTTGTTTAAATTTCAATAGCCATCAGTGTTAATTTATTATTTATAGTCAAAACTATGTCAAAATTCTGCAATGGTGTGCTGGGGAGAGAATTTTCATGAATTTTGTGTGACACTAGCAAAGGTTTTAATGCTCGAAACGAATTCAAGCTCAGCAAAAACATAACCAAGTTGAGAGAACAAGCTCTCTAGAAAATTAAGACTATGATTCACATATAAAAATCTATAGCTAGAGATGAGAATGGAAAGTCTTCACTTGGAATTCATTGTTCACGTCAATGTCCACAACCTACTACTTTTCACTGAAAGTCAGCCATTACAACTACTATTTATATGACTTGAACCAAAATTCAACGGGATTATTACCTCTCGCTAAAAGTCAAACAAATGGAGTTTCATATTTAACCGGTTTTAGAATAAGCAGCATATACAGCAATGTAATTCACATTACCTGATATTAAGAGCAATAACTATTGCATTACAACAGAAGTTTCTCCCCTAAAAAAAGGTCAATCAATTATAACTAAATGTCAGACCTTAAGATTTTCTTTTTCAGAAAAAATAAAAAGGGAAATTAAACAAGAGAATTGCAAGCAAACTGTTATCTTGCACCTTACTTCAAGGATCTTCTTTGACTACTCATGAGACAAGCAGTACTGATATCTACAGCAGTCAAAGCAGCAATATTACGGGCAATGCCAGAGCACCCCCTGCAAAAGCATCTAATACACATTTAAAAATTATAAAGTGAAAAGAATATAAATAATCTCCTCGCACAGGCACAGACAGCAGTGTCTGATAAGAAACAGAAGTAAACTATTCATACAGATTATAAACATGTATAAGTATTGATTCTCTTTAACACACTATGATGAACAATTTCATATGCTGAAAAGAACCTTACAGTTTTTAGCGAATTACCCCGAGGTAACAATCACATGAAAAAAGCTACAGATAATTTTAATCCGAAATCTAAAGCACTTTCAATAGCGTCTAAACACGCAAACTATATTTTACAATACAGAATGGTTTGAGAGACAAAAAAAGGTAATAATAATTGCTTAAAAGGTATTTCACTACAATCCAAAAAAGTATATTATAAGAGGAGTCATGGTACTATGGTGGGTCACTGGGATATAAGAAATTAAAATTAGCAGGCCACAGCAGGGACATAGCTGGTAAATTAGATCCCAAAAATAAAATATGCAGTCTACTCCAGTGATTGCTGTAACAGGCAGATAGAATTTCAACATCTTAAAGGATACAGAAAAAAGATTTGAGTTTGCAGCAAGATTTCAACACATATTCCTGGAAAAACACCTCCACATTAACTACTCCTAAAACAAAATGAAGCTTATCAAGTGTCAAGTGAGAAGCAATGATTGAAATAAGAAAAGATGTCTTATACAAAACACAAACTACTTAGGAAGAGCTATGTGCAGCATATGAATAACAATATAACTCACAATAAGACCAAAATTAATTTGAATCAACAAAATCACCAACCTTCTAGGCCTCAGAAAATCTGAGAGGACCTGTAGAAGTGATATGATATTTGAGAATTTATTAACAACAAGATTTGTACCAAAGTGCTGTGTAAAAGCCTATTATTTCACATAGATAGGATAAAAGACATAACTAGTCAACCAAACTTCTCAGAATTATAGAAGCTGTTCAGGATAGCGTTACATACCCCATATAAATAGCTCAAATATAGAACAAACCAACCAAAGCTAACTCTGCAGTTCAAATATTAATAACCAAAATCATTATCAACATCAATCTTAGAAAAGACAGGCCCCTCAGTTGCTTTAATTGCTAAACATTGCATAGGCAACATGAATGAAGAGAGATACAACTCATCTAATTTTCATTTGAAGCCACTTGGAAGTTGGAATGGCTTCACACTAGTTGATGATCATACAAAGGACCATGTCATTCCAGAAGTATGATAGAACTGTATGGAATGATCCTGACCTCAATTTACTAACTAATCAAAACAGTTAAGTTTCGACTCACAACAATCTGCTCTCTGGGAAACTGGAACTATGTCCTTATATTAGCCTCCTGTGTGTTGGGATAATTGCAGTACATGCATTACACTGAGAGCAAGATCTTCCAGATGTTCACCCTCACACAAGTCTCTTATAGCATCTGATGTCTTGCAAGTGTAGCCCATGATAATATCACCTCAGGGCAAGGTGGAAAGCACCCTTCCCAACAAATTTTTATCATGAACTTGTTTCAGGAAATTATAGCAACTTGAAGTGCTTCACTTGACAAATTCTCTTCGTTCCAGTTGATAAGATGCATACAAGATGGAGATTATCACACATCATCTTCATGCTGTATCATGGATCCTCTTCTTAGTTTTTTTGGATCAAAGACATCAAAATAGCCCCTCAACCTTGAGCGAAATTAGTCATTGGTTATTCAAGTGACTTGATCAGCAATTCTTTGCAGAGATTAATATTATCGGCCAAGTGCTAAGGAAGCAACATCTAGAACAAATAACTAGACTCTGATGCCACAGGTCATGCCAAGAAGAACAACAAATCATCTCCCTCAGAACATATTCTAGATCTCCGCATTATCATTCAGACAAGGCTGAAACAAGTTTTATTGCTCAATCATAGGGAGATACTTGCCAAAGATCAGAGTTTTCAATAAACAAACAACATAACGAACGAAACAAAAACCATAACTCAGATCACCATATACAATTTGAGAAGCAGAATAAACAAGCGTTCATTACCAGAATAAAATCTGTAAAACATGCATACTTGAGGATAAGTACATACGTTCGGTTCATCAAACCACTAGTCTCCATTCCACACTTTTCACTGATTAAATCAGTGGAGGAAAAAGCCAAAAACCAGAAATTTCAAGCAACTACATAAACAAACAGATGAAAACAACTCCGAAAACAACGAAAGACGGTCTCTTGAGTTCAGGTATCCATGAAACTTTCTCGTTGAGTATCCACTCGGAAGGCCAAAAGATTTTACAGAAATCTTCTCAGATGCAGAAAAGAAACACAAAATTCTTTAAATTCAAACATAAAAAAGACGATTTGATGACAATGTGGTGTTGAATTCATAGATACAAGTCCTCAGTTCAGGTCTCCAAATTTTTTTCCGCATAGGTAGGATCACCACCGTCGGAAGAACGAAAGTATATAACAATCATCATTGGAAGCAATCCATGAACACACCACCACTGCATACCAATAACAAAAACCCAAATCGATCGAAATGTCAGAAAAATAGGTAGCACACTACAGCGCCACCGCCGCCGTGGGGGAGAGAGAGAGGGAGGGAGATTGAGATTTGGGAATTCAAAGATGACGCAAAGGCACTACCTTTATTTATAGAGAAATCTTTTGTTCGCCCTAGTTGCTGTTTTTGCAAAAAAGCCCAAATAAGGTAATAAGTAAGTTACACCTACTCATAATTGAAGCGTTTTATGTAAACATCCTCAAAACATAGAGAGAAAATATATATATATATATATATATATATATATATATATATATATATCATGTATACAATTAACATAAAAGCATATAATGGTTATATATAGTAAATAAAGTAATAAAATAGATGGTATTTCATTTTTCTCTCTCAAATTAGTTAGGGACTATTTGGCTACCATTAAATTTTATAAGAATTAGAATTTAATATTACATAAAAATTTATAATATGGGTTGTTTGGACATTTATTTTACAGTATAAAATTACTATGAAATCATATGATTCTATAGTAATTTTATAAAGAGGCGGGGACCAAATTTTTTTTTCCTTTGTTTTTCGAACTGGGCGTTTGGGGCGATCGAAAAAAAAATAGCACTACCATCAGGGTAAATTTCACATATTTCATAGTAATTTCATGTGCATATCCAAAATACCATTCCGTATAAATTTTTTCTGTAGTAAATTCCATAGAAATCACATTTGAATCCTATAAAATAAATTTCTTATAGAAAAATTTATTATGCATTCAAACATGCCCTTAATAATCAGCTTTTGGCTTATTGCATTTCTAAAAAAAGAATGCATATATAAAAATTTTATTTTATTTAGTTAGGGAATGATTACACAACCCTTTCCGTACATAAAAGAAATAGCTAATTTTTTATAAAACATTCTTAATGCTATCTTAATGCTATTAATTCCTAACCAATCTCCATAGCTTCGCAAATTTAAACCTTTAATGTTCATTATGTCTTGTTAGTTATTGATCTAATTGATAAATTAGCTCTTTCCTCTTGATTTTGAAAAGTTATTTAAAAAAATAAGATTATAAATTAAGTTAGTACAGTTGTATGAAAAATAAGATTATAAATTGACAAGAATTAACTTTAATTCACTATAAAATAAAATAAATCTACTTGGAAATGCTATTTTTTAAAAATATTAAATTGAGAAATTAAATGTGGTTGAAATAAAAATATTATTGACATAAATTAACTTAAATATATTATAAGATAGAACAACATACTTCCATACTTTGAAAACTTATTTTATTATAGTTGAAATAATAATGCTAGAAAGTTATTTTTAACGCGGAATGGCCAAAAACACCCCCTAAGTTTGCGAAATGGGCGAAAACACCCCGTTAATTTTCAAATCCCTAAAAACCCCTTCCTTTTAAACACAATGTTTTCTGACCCCCCAAAACATATAATAATGGTTAATAAAGTTATTTTTGAATTTTATGGACGAAATTGCCCATTGCACGGGAAGTCGTGGCACTCCAACATCTTCCTCGTCATCAGCGCCGCCCACGGCGACATCCCCTCCCTCGCCGCCGACTCCGTCGCGGCCTCTTAATGGGCGGCCGCCAACGTGCTCACCTACTTATCAGCCTCCTCCATCTCTGTCGTCTCCGTGGGCAATGAATTCCTCAGCTCCAGCGATTCCTCCCTTTTTCCCAACTCCTCCTAGCGATGCAAAACCTTCACTCCGCCCTCTCTACCGCCGCCCCATCTATCAAGATCTCCACCGTCCACACCATGGCGGTGCTCGCCCAATCTGATCCCCTATCCACCGGCGCCTTCCACTCCGCCCCATTTAACAAGTGATATATTTATGTTTAAGATTTAAGGTTTTGTTTAAAAAAGTGTGTCTCCGTTTAAATATTGCGGTTTCTGTTTAACAAACTCAGTATCTATTTAACAAGTGATTTATTTCTGTTTAAAAACTTATATTTCCGCTTAAATATTGCGGTTTTGTTTAAGCATGATCATCTTGGTTAACTCAAACACATTAATGATGATTCACTTTACATGCAAAGGGAGAAGAACTTCATTTAATGCCACTTTAAAGCTTCACATTTTTCAAATTCACTTTACATGCAAAGGGAATTGAGGTTTTTGTTTAAAAAAGTGTCTCCGTTTAAATATTGCGTTTCTGTTTAACAAACTCAGTCTCTGTTTAACAAATGATTTATTTCTGTTTAAAAACTTATATTTCCGCTTAAATATTGCGGTTTTGTTTAAACATGATCATATTGGTTAACTCAAACACATTAATGATGATTCACTTTACATGCAAAGGGAGAAGAGCTTCATTTAATGCCACTTTAAAGCTTCACATTCTTCAAATTCACTTTACATGCAAAGGGAATTGAGGTTTTTGTTTAAAAAAGTGTCTCCGTTTAAATATTGCGTTTCTGTTTAACAAACTCAGTCTCTGTTTAACAAATGATTTATTTCTGTTTAAAAACTTATATTTCCGCTTAAATATTGCGGTTTTGTTTAAACATGATCATCTTGGTTAACTCAAACACATTAATGATGATTCACTTTACATGCAAAGGTTGAAAAGCTTCATTTAATGCCACTTTAAAGCTTCACATTTTTCAAATTCACTTTACATGCAAAGGGAATTGAGGTTTTTGTTTAAAAAAGTGTCTCCGTTTAAATATTGCGTTTCTGTTTAACAAACTCAGTATCTCTTTAACAAGTGATTTATTTCTGTTTAAAAACTTATATTTCCGCTTAAATATTGCGGTTTTGTTTAAGCATGATCATCTTGGTTAACTCAAACACATTAATGATGATTCACTTTACATGCAAAGGGAGAAGAGCTTCATTTAATGCCACTTTAAAGCTTCACATTTTTCAAATTCACTTTACATGCAAAGGGAATTGAGGTTTTTGTTTAAAAAAGTGTCTCCGTTTAAATATTGCGTTTCTGTTTAACAAACTCAGTCTCTGTTTAACAAATGATTTATTTCTGTTTAAAAACTTATATTTCCGCTTAAATATTGCGGTTTTGTTTAAACATAATCATATTGGTTAACTCAAACACATTAATGATGATTCACTTTACATGCAAAGGGAGAATAGCTTCATTTAATGCCACTTTAAAGCTTCACATTCTTCAAATTCACTTTACATGCAAAGGGAATTGAGGTTTTTGTTTAAAAAAGTGTCTCCGTTTAAATATTGCGTTTCTGTTTAACAAACTCACACTACACCAATTTAGCTTTTTGGAGGCAATTGATTAGAGGGGTTTTTTTGAAAACCGGATTTATAAAACATAGAGCATTAGAACCCAATTTGTAGTGCCGGTTTAAAATAACCGGCTATAAAAATAAAAAAACCTTTTAAAACCCTTCTCTCTCTCCTTTCGCTCTCTTTGAAGACGAAGCCGCCGCTCTCTCGTTTCCTTGAAGACGAGCCTCCGCCGCTCTTCGCCGCTCTCTCTCTTGTGTCCTTGAAGACGAGCCTCCTCCGCCGCCCTTCGCCGCCGCTCTCTCGTTTCCTTGAAGACGAGCCTCCGCCGCTCTTCGCCGCTCTCTCTCTCGTGTCCTTGAAGACGAGCCTCCTCCGCCGCCCTTCGCCGCCGCTCTCTCGTTTCCTTGAAGACGAGCCTCCGCCGCTCTTCGTCGTTCTCTCTCTCGTGTCCTTGAAGACGAACCTCCTCAGCCGCTCTTAAGGTACAATTGTGAAGTTCTTATGGTACAATTGTGAATGGTGAGCATCATAATTCATAGATCAAGCCCTTTTTGTCGTTCTGTTTCAGGGAGGGATAGGAGGCCCGGGAAGTCCTTGGTGGTTGGAAGACCGATCTTACTTACACTTGAAGATATTGATGGAAGTCCATCCTTCCTGGAAAAGGCACTCAGATACATTGAACAATATGGTGAAGTCTCTCATGTTGTTTTGCCATCAATTGCTTTTTTGGAAATAATTTTTTCTTTTTTTGTTGAATTTTGTGGAAATTGATTATAGTGGCATGTGAGGTTCCTTGTTTTACAAAAGCTATTTATATTTGATGATGATTTATAATAGCTTCTTATGAATAATTGCATGGACATGCACTCTACGCTCACATGATGTGCTCCTTTGTCTCATAATATGTTAGAAAGTAAGTTTATCAGCCAATATATAATATATGTTTCTAGTTTTGGTAAGTTGGATGATATTACTTAGGTTCCATATTCGGTGCTTCATAGTGTGCAACTACTTGATACCATGGTGGTTGAATTGCCAAAATAGAGGTATATGATGAATCTCTTGAAATTTCTTAAGGAACTCAACATCTGACTAATGTCAAACACCCAAGTTATTCATTAGAAATGCATAAGGAGAGTGCAAATGTATGACAGCCTTATAACAGAAAAATTCCTCACCTTAGCAACTATAAGTTAAATGTGTTGTCTTTGCCCAGTTGACTGCTTACTATACTGACCAGGAATGAAAGTGGAAGGGATCCTGCACCAATCTGCTGATGTTGAAGAGGTAGAGCGGAGGGTTCAAAAATACGAGCAGGGTCTGTTTTATATCCTGTTCTTGTTAGATCTTTGTTTACATTTGTCACTGGTTCTTTTCTTTCAAGTGAGAAATGGGTTCCATTTTGCAGAACCATACTACTATCTTGCATAGTATTTGAGCAATATTATAAGCTTCTGATAAATGTTTCTTCACAATTTTGATAGTTCCATTAGAGAATCCGATTTGGTTTGTATTTGAAAATTTCTTTTATAGGGAAAAATGAATTTTCTGCTGATGAGGATGCACATGTTATTGGCGATTGTATCAAGGTAAGCAATTGTTCAATATTTAATGAACATCTGACCTAGTGTCTATTATCATGTTAACATAAACATAAGTACAAATGTGGGATGCAACTCATAAAAGAACCGGATCGTCTACAATGTATAAAATGCCTGGGTCTTTCATCCTATCAACTCAAGCTTTTGTGTCGAATTAAGTGCAGATTAGTGTGTTTGTTATATCTGTTGCACATTATAGCACTTCCATATCAGTTTTTTGAGATGCCAGGCATCTTAATTTAAATTGCCAATTGCATTTGATATCCAGCCTTGCTTAGCATTGGGCTGCTGCTTTTTTTTTTTTGGTTTTTAGATGAAGTTGAAAGGAAAGAAATCCTATCTCACTTTGATTATGTGGTATGAGTTTGGTTCCACTGATTGTTCCATTATGAAATCTGGATCTGTTCAGCAACTGGTGCATGTTTAGAATCTGAAAGTTCTCATTTTTTATCCTCTCTGTTTTTTGGGTAATTTCTCTCATCCTTTATGTACTAATGAGTGGGCGTTGTATTCCTGCAAGTGGCTGGAAAGTTTTGTTTTACTTTGAGTTTAACACAGTTGATCAACTTGAGCTGTTGAAGTCACCTTTGCTTGAACTTGAGCGCTCAATTATTGTCTGGAAGAATTTATCTTATGTATTGCGGTTGTATGGTGTACGTTAAATTCTTGGTGGTCTTTCACTTTCAGAGCATTTCATATATAATAATTTGAGAATGGATAAGCGAAGCTGGCCTTGGAAGAAGAAATCGTCAGAAAGAGCAGCAGCAGCAGCAGCCACAGTAACAACTGATTCTGTATCCAGCTCAGATGGTAATCAAGCAGACCAGGTTTGTAACTGTGGTGACTGATTCTGCTATTGTCTGATAAGCTATGACAAGAATTTTATTCTCTCAAATCAAGTTTTGTTTATTTATTTATTTGTTTGCATTTTAATGTCGAACATTTGGTTAAATGTCTCCCTGTATCTATTCAAACTGTTGCTGGCTGCTTCTCTAACAAATTTTCCATTGATTTTGTCATCCAATATGTACACCTAACTTCTGGGCACCCATTTGTGCATTAGAAACTGTAGTATAGGGATATGAGCAGGAACATTAAAATTTTTGAGGAGTCAGCAGCCTGATTCTACAAATGAATGCTAGCCTTTCAATAATATGCCCATCTGATCATATGAGAATGAACGGTTAGATTTAGGATCTGGCTTCATTCCAGATTTACGAAAGAAAAAAAAAACCTAAATGTCAGCCTTGGGACAAGAAAATTTTTTGGGTGGCCTTTATCTTTTCAAGTGGCGTACTTGATGTGTCACCTTGAATATTGTGTACTGTTAAATATTTGAAGGATGCATTATAGAGGATAGGATAAAGTGTCAGAAGTAGGGTTGGATGAGAGAAACTTATTCAGTGGTACTTGGCTTCTTGAATAAACACACTAAACCGAGCTTAATAAACACACTAAAGGTTTTGCTAGTTGTCAGTATGTTTGTCCTGAGCTTAATAAACACACTAAACCGCCAAGACCACGGACAGACTCTTTTATGACGACTCCTCTTTGTAACTGCTGGGTAATGAATGGGAAAAATACTATAATCTGTTGGTCACTAAATTTTCTTTTGCCATGGTATCGTGTAGGTAAATAGCAGTTGTATGCACTACATGCTTTCACTTGCAGTCTTGTGCTATTTATCCTAATGATTTCCTATTTTCATTTATTTCAGTGTTGTACGAATTTTTTATGGTATTTTTAATATATGGTTTGGCCATGTCAAGTCTTATTTTGAAATAAATGAGTTTTATTATGTGAACTGTATGCTGCTCATGTTTTATTTATTCTGTGACATTTTGCATTATTTATTTAGTTTCAAATTTTGATGTTAAATATTTATGTTGTTTACTAAGGATGGTTAAGCTGACTTCTCTTTCTATGGATGGCCATATTATGCCAACAGACTAGTGCAAAGAGTGTCAACTATATACAAATTCCGGTAGAAACATATAATGCCAGACTGCTGCACATTATAGCACTTCCATATCAGTTTTTTTGGAAATCATTTTCTTCTGCTCATTCACTCTGTTGCCATTTTCTTGATTGTTGCAGTACTTTATTTTCATTGCAGTTAGACAAGAAGGTGGCAGAGCAAACACTTAGGGAGCACAAAGGTGATGCTGTTGCTGCAATTCGCTACTTACTTCGCTAGAAACATGAGCAATATACTCCTTGACATCTAGTTCAGCATCAAACCTAGAAAATTCTTTGTTGTTGAGGGTAGATACTGCAACTCTTTTCTAAGTATATGAAACATGAGTCATCAGCCATGAGTAAATCTCTACTTTACTCAACCACTTAACTCTTTAACGGTCTGATCTGCCTCAAACTAATGCCCTTTAGTGATTATCAGAACTCTCTTAATCGAGTCTCATGTGGCTTCTCAATATTATCTCATATTTGATATCCTTAAACATTTATTACTAATGTTGACAGTTTACATCGAGAGAATGGTGCATGGAGAGTGTGATAAATAAAAAGCTGAATCATTTTTGGTGAGTTTTCCTTGTTTGCATTAAATATATGCTTTTGTATTTCTGAAATGTTTCATTCAAGTATGACTATGTTTGGTTGCTAAACTGGAAAGTGAGAGATCTTGAGTAGGAAAAGAAAATTATGCAAATGATAATAGTAGAATGTGACCCCATCTCTATACCAATTCACATGAAATAATTAAGCGTCATAAGACTGCATCTTACCTTTCTTTTTTTTTTTTTTAATTCCTACAGTTTTTGTTTGCTAAGTTTTGGTGAGCTTCTTCAACCACTTAAAGGCCATTAATTATTTTTTTTCTATGTTTGAAGGACTTTCAAAAGTGTTTTGATTAGTTTCTGGTGGTTTTGTTTTATTGTTTTGCTCGTCTCTAAACAATATATGATTAATCAATCTTGTTAAGTCTTCATTTACAACCTTTGTGTCGTTTCAAGGTCAGATCAAACTCCAACATCCTCATTTATTTTGGATTTTGGTTTCAATATTGTGAACCTATTCAGAGAAAAAATGGGGGATTTTCAAGAAAAGGTCTGTTGAGACTACTGTTGTATTGATGGTATTGTTTGTTGTATTTGTTTGGTGATCCCAATTGAGCAAGCCCTACAAAAGCTCCTTACTTCTCCCTAAGGTTTAAGTTCTTTTCATGCTATGATCCTAGGTAGCATTTAGCTTCTTGTGGGCAGCAACATTCAATATTCATGGACATAATGATGTGTGTTTCCTAATGAGTTGACAAGATATGAAAGAAAGGAGGTAGCTTGAGAGAGCACGCAGTTAAAGCTGCTGCTATTGCAAATGTGATTGCAGTGCACTGTTAATTTCCTTATTTTTCAAGTATATGAACATATTATTTATATTATTGTCTATTATTGCTTGGCTGACTTTTGGTGGTTGTTCATCTGATGAAAGCTTAGTGTTAAGAGTCAAAGCTATGAAAGCTTATTACTTTCATGTTTTTGTTTCTGTAGGTGATGATTGTTATCAATTCTTCCTATATTTGTTTCTTTTTGTGCATGACTGACTTTTGGTGGTTGTTTATCTGATGATTTATTTGTTTATTTATTTACTTTTCGGTTCTCTCATGAATTTAACCAAGTGAACACTTTGGAAAGTTCAATCTTGTTTTGACAGAAGTTTGATTGCCTTTTAATTTTCTCAAATTAAAAATTTTTGTATTCTTAGGTTCATCAGAACAGATTCCAACTGTGCAAATGGGGCAGAAATTTCTTTTGTTGTTCATCGGTTTGTGGTTTTTGTCCTGCTCCTTGCTTCTTCTTGCTTCATCATCTGATGCCTTACTTAGAATCAAGTTGAAGAAGAAGGGATTTGATCTTGAATCTCTGGTAGCATTTTTGGTTTCCTTAAAGATCAGTGACTGTGATATGTCGGAGCTAATTGGGTTTTTCCAAGCTGCCAGGATGTTGGAAGACTTTGCTGGAGGTTCATTTGTTGAACACCCGGGAGAAGTGAACAGCAGGTACACAAATGTCCGGTTTCCTCCAAGGTTATGCCATATAGGTCTGACTTTCATGGGGACCAATGAGATGCCTATAATATTCCCTCTTGCTGCTGCGCTGAAGAAGTTGGATCTTCAGCTTACCTTTCTCAGTACTGAGGACCATTGCCAACTGATTCAACAGTGCCCAAATCTAGAGATTCTGGAGGTAGCATACAGCATCGCTTTTGGTGTCACATCTCAGGGGGTTGTTAATTTTGGTTTTAATTTATTGCCCATTAATAGTTCTCTTGTATTCATTAGATTCATTGAAGTTTTCTTGTTTCTTGCTATGTGTTGGGCGTGATAAATTTGTGCATATGTCTTTGTATCATTTCAGAATCGTCGGGACCTGTCCTGTAAAAATCAATTTTCTCAGTGATTAATGACATTTCTAGGATTTGCTTCTCTTTTTAAATGTGTATTGTGTGCTTGTGTTTTAAGAAATGGGATGCATGATTAAGCATGCATACATGTGTATTGAAATATAATTTTTAATTTTTAATTTTTAATTTTTTTTAATTGTTTTAGAGGTGGTTATAACCGCCTCTACCGCTTATAAGTTATAGAGGCGGTTATATACGCCTCTATAGCTAATAATTTTTAATTTTCAAATTATTAGCTATAGAGGCGGTTATAACCACCTCTATAGTTAATAATTTTTAATTTTCAAATTATTAGCTATAGAGGCGGTTATAACCGCCTCTATAGTTAATAATTTTTAATTTTCACTAATTGTTACACTACAGTTTATAAATTCTAGAGGCGGTTATAACCGCCTCTAAAACAATGACAATAGAATGAAACATTATTAGCTATAGAGGCGGTTATAACCGCCTCTAAAACAATGACAATAGAATGAAACATTATTAGCTATAGAGGCGGTTATAACCGCCTCTATAACTTAACATTTTCGAGACGGTCATAACCGCCTCTAAATTTGGAATAAAAAACCGCCTCCATATTTAAAGCTTACCCCGACGGTTGTTAAAAACCGGCTCTAAAGTGTAGAGCCGGCTTGATACGAGGCGGGTTAGAGGCGGTTCAAAAAACCAACACTAAAGCTATAGAGGCGGTTTTAACCGCCTCTGTAGATTTTGAAAACCGCCTCTAAATCCCTTTTGTGGTGTAGTGTCAGTCTCTGTTTAACAAATGATTTATTTCTGTTTAAAAACTTATATTTCCGCTTAAATATTGCGGTTTTGTTTAAACATGATCATCTTGGTTAACTCAAACACATTAATGATGATTCACTTTACATGCAAAGGGAGAAAAGCTTCATTTAATGCCACTTTAAAGCTTCACATTCTTCAAATTCACTTTACATGCAAAGGGAATTGAGGTTTTTGTTTAAAAAAGTGTGTCTCCGTTTAAATATTGCGTTTCTGTTTAACAAACTCAGTCTCTCTTTAAAAAGTGATGTTTTTCTCTTTAAAAACTTATATTTCCGCTTAAATAATGCGGTTTTGTTTAAGCATGATCATCTTGGTTAACTCAAACACATTAATGATGATTCACTTTACATGCAAAGGAAGAAGACCTTCATTTAATTCCACTTTAAAGCTTCAAATTCTTCAAATTCACTTTACATGCAATGGGAGAAGAGCTTCATTTAATGCCACTTTAAAACTTCAAAAATCTTCAAAGACCTTCACCATTGAATTGAGGTTTTTATTTAAAAAAGTGTGTCTCCGTTTAAATATTGCGTTTCTGTTTAACAAACTCAGTCTATGTTTAACAAGTGATTTTTTTCTGTTTAAAACTTATATTTCCGCTTAAATATTGCGGTTTTGTTTAAACATGATCATCTTGGTGGACTCAAACACATTAATGATGATTCACTTTACATGCAAAGGTAAAAGAGCTTCATTTAATGCCACTTTAAAGCTTCACATTCTTCAAATTCACTTTACATGCAAAGGGAATTGAGGTTTTGTTTAAAAAAGTGTGTCTCCGTTTAAATATTGCGTTTCTGTTTAACAAACTCAGTCTCTGTTTAACAAGTGATTTATTTCTGTTTAAAAACTTATATTTCCGCTTAAATATTGCGGTTTTGTTTAAGCATGATCATCTTGGTTAACTCAAACACATTAATGATGATTCACTTTACATGCAAAGGGAGAAGAGCTTCATTTAATGCCACTTTAAAGCTTCACATTTTTCAAATTCACTTTACATGCAAAGGGAATTGAAGTTTTTGTTTAAAAAAGTGTCTCCGTTTAAATATTGCGTTTCTGTTTAACAAACTCAGTCTCTGTTTAACAAGTGATTTATTTCTGTTTAAAAACTTATATTTCCGCTTAAATATTGCGGTTTTGTTTAAACATGATCATATTGGTTAACTCAAACACATTAATGATGATTCACTTTACATGCAAAGGGAGAAGAGCTTCATTTAATGCCACTTTAAAGCTTCACATTCTTCAAATTCACTTTACATGCAAAGGGAATTGAGGTTTTTGTTTAAAAAAGTGTCTCCGTTTAAATATTGCGTTTCTGTTTAACAAACTCAGTCTCTGTTTAACAAGTGATGTATTTCTGTTTAAAAACTTATATTTCCACTTAAATATTGCGGTTTTGTTTAAACATGATCATTTTGGTTAACTCAAACACATTAATGATGATTCACTTTACATGCAAAGGGAGAAAAGCTTCATTTAATGCCACTTTAAAGCTTCACATTTTTCAAATTCACTTTACATGCAAAGGGAATTGAGGTTTTTGTTTAAAAAAGTGTATCCGTTTAAATATTGCGTTTCTGTTTAACAAACTCAGTCTCTGTTTAACAAGTGATGTATTTCTGTTTAAAAACTTATATTTCCACTTAAATATTGCGGTTTTGTTTAAACATGATCATCTTGGTTAACTCAAACACATTAATGATGATTCACTTTACATGCAAAGGGAGAAGAGCTTCATTTAATGCCACTTTAAAGCTTCACATTTTTCAAATTCACTTTACATGCAAAGGGAATTGAGGTTTTTGTTTAAAAAGTGTCTCCGTTTAAATATTGCGTTTATGTTTAACAAACTCAGTCTCTGTTTAACAAGTGATGTATTTCTGTTTAAAAACTTATATTTCCACTTAAATATTGCGGTTTTGTTTAAACATGATCATCTTGGTTAACTCAAACACATTAATGATGATTCACTTTACATGCAAAGGGAGAAGAGCTTCATTTATGTCACTTTAAAGCTTCACATTCTTCGATTGTTATGATTGCTATGTTTGTAATGTACGATCGAAACTTTACATGCAACGATCGAAATAGTTTTTCGATTGTTATGATTTGTTTAATGTTTGTAATGTACGTTTCCTTTCATTTGATATGGTTGCAGTTTTACAAATGAAATTTTCGTATAAAAAATGAGTTTTAGTTTAAAAAAGTATGTCTCCGTTTAAATATTGTGGTTTCTTTTTAAAAAACGCGATCTCTTTTTAACAAATGATATCTCTCTATTGAATTGAGGTTTCCGTTTAAAACTTATATTTCTGCTTAAAAATTTGTGAATACTGCTGAATTTAAACGTTAAAACAAATATTTAAACAGAAACATAATAATTTAAACGGAGAATTCAGTTTTAAATGAAAACTTGATTGAGTTAAACAGAGACAAAAAAATGCACACTTGTATGCATAAAAGGTCAGACATGATGTGATTGGGCGGTATTTTTCGCATTATTTGTAAGGGCAAAAATGGAATTTTATAATATGGACCCACTTGAAGTGACTGATAGGGGGTAAAAGGGAATGTAAGCTATAAAGGAAGGGCTGTCCAGGGTGTGCAAAATTTGGAGGGGGTTTTTAGGAAGTTTTGAAATTTCTGATTGGTGAACAGTAATTTTTCCTATTTTTAATAAATAATAAGATAATATAACTTACCTCCATGTTTTAAAAAGTTATTTTTAAAACAATAATCCCAAAATTTAAATCAATGTTGAAATTATAAATGATTAGCAGAAATCAAAATTAATATGTTATAAGATAAATTACCCAACCTCTATATTTTAAAAGTTTATTTAAAAGTGCACTAGTACCAAAGTGCCATCCAGATTTTCAAAAGTTATTTTTTTTTATTTTTTGAGATAGGGCGACAAGCGCCAATTCTCAGGGGCGTACGCGTGGCGGGGGATTACCTACAACGTTCTCACCCTCTTGGAACGAGGGAGCGTGGTTCGGGGGGATTGAACTCGCGTCTCCTCCCACTAGGGGATCCGAGGTACCGCTGGGCTACAAGCTCTTTGGTTCAAAAGTTATTTTTAAAACAGTATTTTAGCTCACAAATTAAAATTGAATCAATATTAAAATAAAAATATTTTTTATGTATAAAAATTAACATAAAATAACATTAAAAAAAAAGTTATTTAAAAGATCAATAGTCATTTACATCCATATCAATCCAGATCCAGGGGTGATTTTAGACGGGACTCGTGAGTCGTGATCAAACAAAACGCATGAAAAGGTCCACTCAAGAGACCCGGTTCAGTAATTTTATTATGAATTAATTAGCAGAGAATTATCATGAATAGGAGAGGACTATAGCGTGGATGAGATGTATGGATGTGATATTTATGGATGTGATATTTATGGGTGTGAGAGTGGGTGATATGAATATTTGGGCTCTTATTATTATTATTAGAAGAGGATTGATGAAATCCTGATAATATTAGTGGTAAAGCAAATTACGTTAGAGACTAGCCTATAGCCAGAAGACACGTGTTCTCCCTGCCTTTCTCTTTCTCCTGTCCCTCTCCGTCCTCAATGCCTCAGTCCCGTATGAGCTGCATAAGCGACCATCACAGCACGCACCATTTTGAATGTTGCAACCTCAGTTTATTCTCACATCGCTGCTTGATTAACAGGAAGTGTATTTGTGCATATATGTAGGGAATAATTCTACTTTATTAAACAGGTTTTTTTGAGTTGTGAATCTTCCCCACCATGTGTATCATTAATGTTTCATTGAGAGGAGGTGGTGCAGGATTGTGCTTCGGATTGACCAGTGAAATACTGTTGAAGTGAATTGCTTAGATAGGTCTTTTTTGGTTGTGAGTCTTTCACTGTGTTGCAATATTGATGATTTTTTGAAAACAGGTAATGTGGGGCTGGGCGATAGATTGACCAGTGAAAGGTTATAAGCGAAGACAAATCTTGAGTGAAATGCTGTTGAGTGAATTACTATTGAGTGATGCATACCTAACTCAAGTCTGATTGGGGAAGCAATGTTGTAACTTTGATTTAGTCCATTGAGGGAAAATCCATATGTATAAACATGGAGCGTAACCATATATTATCCTTTTTTTTTTAATTGTGAATTATCGGCTATATGCAGCACGTATATATTGTTGGAAATCGGAGAGGAAGAATTCTTTGGGATGGAAGTGACTGAGGCGTGCGAAGGCACTGACCTTAAGAACAATTTCGCCTCCTTATTTCAGTGCACAGGATGCAGGCGTCGTTCTCCCAGGATACAACAGTCGGATCCTCCGTTCACGCACAAGAAAACAGGCGCAAAAACCCTAACTAGATGAAAGGGCATAAATCTAGTGCATTCGTGTCCGCACCATGCGCCTACGTGAGTTCAGAATTTCCAAGCTAAATTTCGGATCGAAACCCTGAAATTTGCACCCCCCCTGCGCCTGCGCGCGTAAGAGAGCATGACCCCAAGACCATAGTTGTAGGCTTAGGAATAGTATCATATATAAGGTGACTAAAAGTTTTCTCAATAGGCAATGTGGTACTAAAGTTATTTGGAATGTTTTGAAAGATGAAGGGCCATATTTATGGGCCTCCAACATATATTAATTTTAGATTCTTCAAGATATGGAGTACCAAGACTGGCGTCTAGACCCAGCTACGTCACTCCTCAAAATTGCACTCGATCATGTTGGTAATCCCATATTGCATCGTATACCCAACAGTTAGAACTCTACAACCTTCCAGCTTGTCAGTCGTACCATCAAGAGTCTGTGTTTATCTTTGTTTCATCATTTGTAAGAGTTGATGACTTTACACTTGGTTAGCGGGGTATACATTTCAACATAGCCCAAGTCACAAGGGCGCACAGCTGCGTGAATTGGGTAGTGCGCGGTTAGCGCGAGGCATGTGTTGTATTGTGAACAAGAGCGGGCGGAATATCCCGCACGATCATGTGCTGAGACCGTGAGGCGCGAGCTCTAGGTTGTGGGTGTGCGCGTGACCGATGAGCGAGTGGGGCAATCGCACCCATACAAAGAGTCAAGTGTTGCAGACTTAGATTATTTAGAGTGTGGATCTCTAGCAAGTCTAGACGGGGCGGGACACTTGATCAGGTCGGGAGACCCAGATGTTGATTCTGGATTTGATAAGGCATTACGCAGCAGGCGTATGCAAATGGGCACGCGGTCAAGAGCGTGACCGAGCCTTCTAAATTGGCTGAGGAAAAACTTTCAAAGTAGTTTGTTCTTTTTTCTGTTTGTTTGGATTCTTTTCTTTGTAGCAGCTTGTTTGTTTTTTCTTCTTTGTTTTTGTAGCAGTTTTCTTATTTCAATAAAAGCTTCTAGCTCTTGTTCTCAAAAAAAAAAAAAAAAAAAAAAAAAAAAAAAAAAAATAATATATATATATTAATTTTAATATGTGTGTGGCCCACACCCACACACACAGACTAAATTAAGTTTTGTTATCGGATCTATTTTTGTTATCGGATCGGGTCTAATTGTCTAGAAAAAACTCAGAAGTGGAGAGACAAAGAGGAAACCTACTCACCGAGCAGCGGATTCTTCTCGCCGCCCCAACTCCGCCGTTCCTTGATCTCTCTCTTCTCTCAGGTATCGCGCTCTTCCCCAATCTCTTCATCTTTCTCCTCGATCCGATTATTTTTCTCGCAAGATTTGGCTGTTGATTCGTCTCAACTTCTCAATTTCTTCATCGCCAGCAACCATGTCGCGCAAGGGATTGATGGAGCAGGATCTCAGCAAGCTCGATGTCACCAAATTGCACCCGCTTTCCCCTGAAGTGATTTCTCGCCAAGCTACCATCAATATTGGTGAGCTTAATCTCTCTTCTGCTTTGGTTTAGAATTTCATCGAATAAATGCGGGTTTTTTTCTTTTTGTTTCAGTCTTTTTTGATGATTTTACTTGGTGGATGATCGTATATTCAGAAGTTGGTCAAATTTATCTCCTAATCTTTTCATTCTTCATCTCCTTGCGTACTTTTCTGAGAACCCGAGGATTATGTATAGTTTCAAGGCTTGTTTTGGGGTGTGTGTGTTGGGGGGGGGGGCTTATTTTAGTTGATTACCTCAACTTTGGGTAGTCCAGAATTGGAAAGGTGGTGACTTTGGTGGGGCTTGTAGCAACAAAAGCTTCGGGCACTTTGGTTAGACAGAGAAGAACAAAGTTTATGATTAGTCACAATTAATTATTGATTAGTTGTGAATTATCTTTTCTTACCCCTTCTATTGGTGATCGATCATGTTTGTCAGAGGTATTTTGATAAACTCTTAAGCTTTTGCAATTGTTGCGCCTTTCAACTAGTCTTTCCTTCTGTTTTTTTTTTTCCTTTATATTTACTTACTTCATTTATTCTTTTATATTTTGAGAAATGTGGACTCAATGCCTTGAAAGGCCAATCTCTCATTTGGAGACTGACTGACTGTTTTACCAGCTCCCCATTGTGGGAACGGCTTTTGTTGTTTTCCTAGGTATAATTTATTTAGCTATAGTACCTATTCAGATAATTCTGAGTGTCTATTTTATTTTTCCTTTTCTCAGTCTGTCATTTTGACTATGCTTTTACTTTCTGTAATTTTTTTTGGTAGAAATATGTTTTATTACTGTCATGATATTTGATGTAGTTGGATATTTGATATTAGTTTGATCAATCTACAGGTACTATTGGTCATGTGGCTCATGGAAAGTCAACTGTTGTTAAAGCTATTTCTGGTGTTCAGGTGAATATATTTTGTTTGATGTTTTTTCTTGTTGTTACTCCCAGACATTGGAATATCTATTTATTTTAATTAATTGTAGTCTGGATGAAGTAATTGAGGCAATCTCTGCAAGTTCCCTTTGGTTTACATGTATCAATTTCATGGTAATAACAACTAATGTTGTATATGCATGCTAAAATAATTCTTACTTGCATGTAAGTTGGAAATGTTATCAAATGGTTGAGGTTTCATTTCTAATAATTTTCTTTTTAACAAAAAATAGCATCCTAACCACATCTCACAGTTCTGTGTTTGATCCTTATATATTTGCTAAAGTTGCCTACTTTTATCATGGATATTGTCTATATGTCTTGAAGTCAGGTTTTGCTGCTTAATATCATCAAAATTGCGATGATTGTGGCCTTTGCTTATGTTATAAGTGGCTGAATGATTTGGATATTTTTTCTTCCAAAATTTGTGCCTTTGTGGATATCAATTTTGCCTATTTTCCAAGGCTTTAAGAAGAATTATGTTACTGTATTGAATAGGATTCTTCTATTTGTGCAGACTGTTCGTTTCAAGAATGAGTTGGAGCGCAATATTACCATCAAGCTGGGATATGCTAATGCGAAAATTTATAAATGCGAAGATGATAGATGCCCTCGGCCTATGTGTTATAAGTATGTATGCCTTTTTGGTTGCAGGAATTTTGACATTTTATTTTGTTCCAGTCATTATGGTTTATACTATTTGCAGGGCGTATGGGAGTGGAAAAGAGGACAGTCCTCTTTGTGATGTGCCAGGATTTGAGAATGCTAGAATGAAGCTTTTAAGGCATGTTTCTTTTGTGGATTGCCCGGTGAGAGGACTTATCTTTTATAAAGGTTGATCTGCAACTGTTGAGTTAGGCATTGAGTTATGTGGTTAAGAATAGTAATGCTCTGGGAATATGATTACCCTTTTATCATGGGAGATGTGAACATGTTGTTAGTTTGACTTGAGGACTTAAAGGGTGTTCTTTGACTGGTAGTAAATGACTATGTAGATTTATTGCTTGATGGTTACAAATGTTCAAGGCTTGTGAAAAAGCTGAACTAGGTCGATATGTTATCGTGTTATCTTTATTTCTAGAAGATGAAACTGTCTTAGGTAAAGAGTGATATAGGGCAATGCTTCGTTAGGAGAAAAGGCAGAACGGAACTTCCCTTCAGGGGGAAAAAATCTGTTGCAAAATCAGTCACATGATTAAGTTTCCATTAAATAAGTAGTGCATATTTTTTTTGCCTTTGTGATGTTGAATGCCATGATAAATTTGCTTAGGTTTTATCAGTATGCCAATGTTAGGCGTCGTCTTCACTTGGATGTTGTGAATTCACTACCAATTTGCACGATTAATCCTATGTTTTAACTTGTATGGCCATGTAAAAGATGCCGAGTAAATCTGTTTATTCGTTATAGCCTGTATTTTTTAAGTAAACATACTGGAGAATATTGCTTATTTCCCTCAATTTTGTTGTTTCTAAGCTTGCATCACCAGTGGACTTCATGAAATCACAAACAAGTGTGCTTTACTTGCAACTAAATCCGTCGATATTGCTTAATTATTTTCTTTTGTTTCCCCTTCTATT
Source organism: Dioscorea dumetorum (assembly GCA_902712375.1). Taxonomy (NCBI): domain Eukaryota; kingdom Viridiplantae; phylum Streptophyta; class Magnoliopsida; order Dioscoreales; family Dioscoreaceae; genus Dioscorea; species Dioscorea dumetorum. The sequence goes on along the minus strand of CACTHL010000870.1, from coordinate 3,478,925 downwards.
ATGAGGATCTACCCTTACAACCCAAATCTACTTGGTATATGGCCAAGAAGGGCAAGGCACCATATGGATGTCGTGGTCTTGTGGACTTACTGTTTGTATAGTTCTACTATCACGCCTCTTTCTATGTTAAATGTCTAATTATTCTATTTCATGTTTCCCTTGATAGGGTCATGACATTCTTATGGCTACAATGCTTAATGGAGCTGCTATCATGGATGGCGCTTTGCTTCTGATAGCTGGTAATGAAAGCTGCCCCCAGCCTCAAACTTCTGAGCATCTGGCTGCTGTTGAGATCATGCGCCTCCAGCACATCATAATTCTGCAGAATAAGATTGACCTTATTCAGGAAAGTGCGGCGATTAATCAGCATGAATCAATCCAGAAGTTTATTCAGGTTAGCTTTTTGATATATATGGTCCTCAAGGTTTGAAGATGTTACTGACCCAAATTTTAAATTCAGTGACTTCCTAGAAACATATTAGACTTTCTTAGATGAAGTGACGCATGCAGGGCACTATTGCTGATGGGGCGCCGGTAATCCCCATATCTGCTCAACTGAAATACAATATTGATGTCGTATGTGAGAATATTGTTAAGAAGATCCCCATTCCAGAGAGAAACTTCACTTCACCCCCAAACATGATTGTCATCCGATCGTTTGATGTGAATAAGCCTGGGTCTGAGGTTGATGAAATTAAAGGAGGTGTTGCTGGTGGAAGTATCCTCAGGGTAAGCTAACACAAAGTGATGTCTTACTTTGTTTGTTGAACATACTCACAGTAGTTTTTGACTGAAGACAACCATTGCAATGTTTCATAATTCTTTGTCATTTATCTTTCTGCTAAGCTGTTGCATTTTAAGATATTATGTTTATTTCCTGAAAGCATTTATTTCTTGACGTTGATGTTATTATAGGGAGTTTTAAAGGTGAACCAGTTCATTGAAGTGCGCCCTGGTATTGTTGTCAAAGATGAAAGTGGAAATATTAAGTGCACTCCGATATACTCACGGATTGTCTCACTTTATGCTGAGCAAAATGAGCTCCAATTTGCAGTACCTGGCGGTCTAATCGGAGTAGGAACTACAATGGATCCTACATTGACTCGTGCCGATAGGCTGGTGGGCCAGGTTCTTGGGGAAGTTGGTTCACTTCCTGATGTCTTCGTGGAGCTGGAGGTAAGCAGAGAGATTTTACGTAAGCCTTCAGTTATCATTGATCAGTGACTAAATAATGCCCACCTAGCCATCTACTCTTATCTTTCTAGAACTTGAGTGTTTTCTAATCCTATAACCATATTATTTATCATAGGTTAACTTTTTCCTGCTTCGGAGGCTTTTGGGAGTGAGGACGAAGGGTACAGAGAAACAAAGCAAGGTGTCAAAGTTAGCGAAGGGTGAAATCCTCATGCTCAACATAGGGTCCATGTCAACTGGTGCCAGAGTAGTTGCTGTAAAGAATGATCTTGCTAAACTTCAGCTCACCGCACCAGTGTGCACGAGCAGAGGAGAGAAGGTTGCTCTCAGCCGGCGTGTTGAGAAGCATTGGCGTCTCATTGGCTGGGGTCAGATTCAGGCTGGTTTAACCCTTGAAGTGCCACCCTGCCCCATCTAGGACATCGTAACTGTAGGCAAAGAAGACCAAAAGAGAAGGTAAAGAAAAACCGAGAAACTTTTGTGAGAGAGATGATTTGCGAAGGTAGCCGACTTCTTCTAGTGTTTGGATTTTTGAGATGGAGAAGAAAACATGAATGCCTTTTTAGTAACGTTTGGTTTGTATTGATGTTGAGAAGATTATACTCTCAGAGTTGCTCTATTTCACACTGAAAATTGGTGGTAATCTATTCTTAACCATGATTCGTTTTTGAAGTCCATTTTCAAGTTTGTGATTCTCAGGTCTGAGGCTATTATTGTTAGGGCAATAAACGAGCCAAGCTCAATCAAATTTGAAATTGGCTTTTAGCCTATGCAATCAATTGGAAATTAGTCAATCTCATTATATGCATGTGCATGAAGAGATTTTCATGAAGTTTCTTATAAGTTGCAGAATTTTCCTCATGGTTTTGGGCTCCTGTTTTATAAACTATTTAATATTATGTCAATTGTTTTAAGCTATTGAGCCCGCTCTATGATCAAGTCTTGGGCTCAATTGCATGTCATTTAGAATTTCAAGTCAAGCTCAAGTTGCTCAAGGGTAACTTCATCATTAATCAATAGTCTTGCCAATAACATATATAGGGGAATCATAAATGTTTTCTGTTGCTTTTGCTTAAACATCACAACAATACAAGCACAAATTTGTTTGGTAATTCATGCTGCAACCTGCTTGTGATTAAGAGTTCTAATTTCAATGGATGCTGTTCAGCTAGTTTTTTTCTTCATATATATATATATATATATATATATGAACAAAAATAGAAGATATTACAATGGTTTAAACAATAAGAAACAATGCAACAGAAAATTTTCTCCACATTTTGATAGGACAAAACAACCTTGTGTTTTTTGGAATGTATTAAACAAACATTGAATGTTGTTGCTCAAATCAGACCATCACACAGCAACTAAAATAGCTCATGAAGTGCCTCTGCCTTCTTTTCTGCATGTTCAGTGAAGATCAAAAGATATGTAAAAATTAACAAAGAACTCAATGTTTATTGAAAGAAAATATGAATTTAATTCTACTTCAAATGAACAATTTAAGGCCATTTATTTTCTATGATTGGATGAATCAAAAGGCCTCTATGGTGTGTTATTCTATTTAAATTAGAAAAATTAAGAAAAAAGAAACTAAAGTTTTGGTTACATAATTTAATCTAGTGTTCTAGTATTTTCTAAGATATATATATTTACTGATGAATTATGCTCTTATTTATTTTTAAAAAACCGAGATCATATGCAGTTATTTAAATTCGTATTATAAAGTTCTTCATTAGAATCACTAATGATCATGGGACATCAAAAACAGTTAAAAGTTTCTGAAAATTTTATTAGGATAAATAATATGTACAGCAAAGTTTTCCCAAGTTGGACTCTCTAATCTAAACAAGTCCAAAAGATTAATCAACTCTTTAACATATTTATATATTCTACTAAAACTATGAGAGTAGCATACTACTATATATACCACAGATAACCTCAGGAAGTCAAAGATACGTTCTTCATGAATAAAATTGAGCTGATAAAAACCATCTCTCTCTATATACATACATACATACATACATGGGAGAACTTCCTTCTTATACATTTCACTCTCTTCTTATGATATAGAGCTGCAAACCTAGCTCGAGTCAAGTTTGAACTTTATTTTCCAGCTTGAGTAGTTAATCAAGCCAAACTCTAGCCTTACACTATTTGACTCATTAAGGGCCATGAGCCTCTTCATGAGCATGTTAAATAAGCCTACGGAAAAATCTTTATTCTCTCTCTCTCTATATATATATATATATATATATATATATATATATCTTCTATGGACGTCCATAGATAAAAAATATGTGGATGTCCATCATTAGCCGTTGGATCTTGATTACTATACATCATTGTTTCAAATAGTAACTACTGTACATTTATTGTTGTACATTTATTGTAGTAACTACTGTTTATCAATGTTAACCGTTGGATCTAAATCTAACGGTTAATGATGGACATCCATAGAGTTTTTATCTATGGACGTCTATAGAGAATTGATATATATATATATATATATAAACTATGTGTCACATAAAAATAATAGAGCTTGAGCTATGCTTGTTTTCATTATAAAAGAATATTTTTCAAACTGAGCGAAAATTGAAGTAGAACTGAATTTTATCAACTGGAGTTGAGTTTAAGCTTAGAAATTTGAGAGTTAAATTCAAATTTGCAACCAATATTACTAAGCCAAGCTCGAACACTTCCGAACTTGGCTCAACTTATAAGCTTGATTGCACTTGAAAAGGAGGTTATTTATATATTAAAAAAAAATAAAAAAAATAGAAAAAACAATTATTCGGATGTCTTTGGGATGAATCAAATCACATGTAATTTAAGATTTTGGATTTGTGTATGCATTCTTATAAGATTGAATAACCAGGGTAACTATGATAAGTAGATTTAATCACATTTGAAAAACTTAAAAAAACTTAATTGAATTGAATGGAGATCAGACAAAACAGAAGGAGATTTTCTAATAATTAGAAGCATAATGCCAAATTTGCTTGATTAAATAAACTTTAAAAAACTAGATAATAAAAATGGCAAGAAGAAGACAACAACAACAACAACAAATTAGTCCTCATCAAGAAAATCTCTTTTGAAAATGCACAATTGGCTCTTTCACCCTTTCTTATATCTTCCTTTTTATTTATTTTTTAAATTTTTTTGTTTTATCATTATCAGCTTTTCTATGATATATATATATATAAACTTCCTCAATGTTGCCAACCTTACGTAGACATGCATGCATGAAGATCAAAAAGAGAATAATCATTGTTTTATGATATAACTGGATGAATAAAATGCAGAAAGCTAATTATCATGGATATATCATTCTCATGCAATGCATGGCCTTAAAATAATATAACTTTGAAAAATAATAAAGAAATAAAAAGATAGATAAATCACCGTCGGAGGTGGTGGTGGTAGCGGTGGCCGAAGGGATGGCAGTGGTTGGTGGCCTTGTGGCAATATAAGCTCATTATCAGTAGACGCTGTGAAGCTAGAACGGTCGAGCACCGTCTTCCTCTGCTTCCTATTAGCACGAGCATTCGAAAACACCATTGAATAATCCGGTGAGCCATTGTTCCCATTGTTCCGGTCCCATCCTCCGAACTCCGGCACCGGCGTCCACTCCTTCCTCTGAAACAATCAATGCAACATTAGCCATCACTTCATTCTCTGCAACCCTTTCTTTTTTTTTTTTTTTTTTGCAATGCATGAAAAATGAATGCTCTCTAATGATGGTAACATTGAGGAATTTCTAATAAAATAAATTTATTTATTTATAATCATTGATTCCACTCATGTGAGAAATTATATATATATATATAGTATTACGTTAGGTTACCTCCTTGAATGCCTCCATGGTAGTAGGCATGCAAGAAGAGGAAGAGTGGCGATTGTGAGAGATGGTTTGTGAGTAATTTATAGAGGACCAACTTTTGCGCTTGGCCTTTGGTTTTGCATGAAGTTTTATCCACCAGTTTTGCTTGATTAATAAAGAGTTCGTTATTGTAACAGGTTTGATTCCATTAGTGGTGCAAGTTTATTTTCCTATATATATATATATATATATATATATATATATATATATATATATTCAGAAAAGATAAGCAACTATTTTATTATAAAGAAAATGGAATGACAAACATGCTACAAAACATACTGAAAAGACAGTAACATAAAACTAAAAAATAGACGAGAATAACCAACGACAAGTAAGACAAAGAAAGGAGATAATCACTAGTGGTGAGACTCAATAAAATAAACACAAGACTCAATTTTTAATATCCACCGTAAAGTAACATGGATGATGGAACCTACCTGCTAATTAGCTGTCAAGATGGAGGGGCTCACAGCTCACTCCCTTGGAGGCTGCGGTGTCGATATGCCAATAAAATCCCTAGTCTCGTGCTAAAAAAATCTAACAAATGTTTGAGATTTTGGATATCGATTTACCTGTAGCCATATATTCCAAATAATGGTTCTTGAAATTAAGTAAATCACATAAAACTCGCTTTCCAGTGTTAGAATCTAAGAGGTCCAAGTCTCGCATATAGATTGCGGGGTGAAAAAACAAATTAAGGATTTGTTGGAAGATCAAATGCCCGATGTGCTTCGCAAAATTGCATTTAAGAAAAATGTGATATGTCGATTCAAAAACGTAACAGAGGACATATGTATCAGTGGTTCAATGTATAGTACACCCTTTCTCGATGAGGTTATTGAGGGTTAGAATTTTATCATCCCAAGTTAATATTTTTTTTTAATGTTTATTAAAATATTATTAAAATGTTGTTATGATTTTTTAAAATTATATGTAAGATTATTTTGAATAAGGCAAAGAGCATTGTGAAGATCAAGATAAATTGACATACATATCTATTTTTTTTTATAATAATATATACTTTATGTTAACTAATAAAAAAAACATATGCCTGTACACCGTAAATGTTTAAAAACTAAAATTTACATTTAGAAAAAGAAAAATATGATTGCTTATGATTCTCTAAGACTTAAGAATCATTACTTATTATAGTAATCAATGAGAAAAATGTGCTGTTTTTGCTGGATTTCAATTTCATCTGCTGTTTTTAAATGAATCTTTTTTAATATTTATATATTATTACTATTAAAAATTTTTTAAGCCTCAGAGAATAACTAAGGCTGCTTTTGGATGGGGCCCCCTGATTCCCATGGTGGTGTTTAGATAGTTTTTGAACTTGGTAATCATTACCCTCGGGGGATCACCATTGACCCCCCGAGGGTAATCAGCCATTCCACCCAATTTGGGGGGGAATGGCCCATTACCCCCTAGAATTTTATTATATTGCCCCTGTCAACATTACAAAAGACAACATAATATAATCATTGAAATAATAGTTTGGGAAATATTAATAATATAAATATTTATATTTTCATTATTTTATAAATAATAATCATTTGAAATAAATATCATTAATCAGTAATAATGAAATAAATATTTTCGTTTTCATTATCGAATAAGATTTAATTACTCCAAATAAATATAGTTTGTGATTAATTAAAAACTTATAAGTATATAATATTAACTTAATCTTTAATAGATGTTAATTTTTAGTTAAACAATAATCAACAATGAGCAAATAAGTATTCACATTTTCATTATTTTATAAATTTTAATTATTTCAAATATATATTATTTGTAACTAATTATAAATTATAATTACGGAATTAAATTTATTTGCAGTTATTTTTTAATTAAACAATAATAACAAATAATAAAATGACTATTAATATTTATGTTTTCATTATTATAAGAATAAATACTATTTTTTTATACAAAGGTGAAAGGGTAATATTAACATAACTCTTTTTTTTACTTTTCTCATTCCCAATGAATTACCCCTCCCACCAAACACCTTTTTCAATACCACCACCTACCCATTCCTTGCTCCCTTTAATCATTACTTCATTCCCCCTCATTCTATTACCCCATCCAAACGCACCCTAAATTTTATTAAAAAGTTGATGGAATAACTTCTGAATGTATGATTAGAAAAAAAACCCTTGAAATAACTTGGGTTAGTGTTCAACCAAGTAAAGCTATTGGAACAAATGATTTGAGCTTTACTTTGTTTTTGGCTTTAACTTTTGTTTCTCTTATTGATAACAATAGAATAAATTAATAAGATACTTTATATAGGATTTAATTGTATTTTTAATTTTCTAAAATATTTTTTTTTTGTGACAAATATGAGAAGCGTAGTTAGTTGGGGATATATGCATAAGAGCTGATAATCAAACATCTAGTCAGTGCACCCCCATTCAGTGACTTGGAGTTTTGGGCTGCAAGCATGTAATCACATTATACCTGTCACCACTATATAGGATTTTAAATATATATGGGTAGTAATTGAACTTTGATACTTGAAAGTCCTATACCATATCTTTCATAATGGGGCTAATAGCACAAGGTGATAAGCCCTTATAATTTTCACATATGTTAGGGTACGTAGTAATTAGTTCTTTGAATTATTATAGGTGCAAGAGTTGCAGATCATCCTGGTGATCCAGATTCTTACCTGGCTCAAGAGTAGGCGTTTTTCCTTTTTGACCTGAGTTGGCCTGAGGTTCCAGACGGCCCCTTCCGCCTTCTCAGCTTGTTTTTCTCGTAGCTTGTCTTTCTTTCCGTTTTCTTGCTTTTGTTCTCATTTTACTTCACCTCTGGTGAGTGTTTTCCTTTTCTTTTGTCGTCTTTCTTTTTTCTAATAAATTAGTGGTTTATCCACTTTTATTCAAAAAAAAAAAAAAAAAAAAATTTTCCAATTTGTATCACTAGCTCTAATCAATATGTCTAGTGTTCTAGCAATATATATCGAAGTAATTAAATTAACAATAATCAATGCCCCATACTTATAACTTCTTAATTTTGATGTTAATATGATATGATATAATTATGGTATTCGGTTTGATCTTATTAGTGGCGGAGCAGCAAGTTTATCATCCCAATATATATGTTTATATTTTCTTCTTAAGATGACTTTTAAATGTGTTATAATCAAACTTCGTTTGAAATTTTGAAAGTTATGATGAATAAGATTAGAGTTAACAAGCAAAGAATTAATCATTGCAAAAATTAAGATAAATATTGATTTATGTTTCTACAATAAACTTCTATTTTATAATCAATGCTTGGGAGCTTCACTTTGACTTGAACTATGTGGAATTTTTCCTTATTTTTGCTTGATTTAAAAGTTTCTTGGTTTGTGTGGCGAAATAGAGTCCCAATAAAATATTAACATATAAAGTCTATCAAACAGATGAATAAGAAATTATACCACCAACCATCATAATAATCCATAAATACAAAAGCATTAATTTTTAGCTTGGAAAACCACTCCAATTAAGATGATAAATCATGAAATCCTTAGACCACTTAGTAACTATCACTATATTAACAATATGATTTTAAAGTCTCTCGACACACAAATTAGAGGACTTATACCACCACCAACAACAACATAACATCAAGAATTATTATTCTTCTCTCACCTAGTAATATATATCGGCATTATCATCAAGAACAAATAAATAAGAAAATATCAAGAAAAAATTATATCTTATTAAGTTAGGCGTATTTAAAAATATCAAAAAGAGATTAAATGCGAAATCAAGTCTGTAGACGAGAAGAGCAACTTCTAAGATTAGCAAGAATTCTTAAATAGCCCTTCTAGAATCTATATGCTTGTCATGCATGTTTTAAACACATATATAGACTTAGTATTGCTAAATATAAACATACTCGGATCGAGTTACCCCTTTGATACATTTATATCAACTTTATCTCTATCTAATGTTCTTTTCCATAATTTTCTTTGCTTCTTTCATCACTTGTGGGTGATTGCTTCTGTTATAAAGAATACAAAAAATGTAATATCATTTTCATTTCAGAGCTCACATGAACGCAAAAAAGTTCATAAGCTAGTGACATTTATCCATTACGAAAAGCATTCGAGTGGGAAGTAAAAATTTAAAGTTGAAATTTTGTTAGAGATGGTGACAGTAACAAATCCCCGGTTATAAGTGTAGACTAGCTCGCAATTCAAATTCTATGTTCTTGATCTGTGAGCATGCTCCTCATAAAGCTGTGCTTGTCTAATTATTTGTTAAAAAATAAAACTCAAGCTGAGGTTCTTAAAATAAATACGCATTTGTACAACAATTAAATAGAGAATTATGAAAACCAGAAGTTAGGAAATTTTATTTTTCTCATACAAATGTAGAGATTTCAATAAACAAACAAATAAATAGGCCAAAATCAAATCATCACAGAAAAAATCACATGCACAACTTGAAGCAAATGTTAATACCAGATTCTTACCAAGCTTTGTCTCCCCAAATCTATCTGGCACCTCAATCTAATAAACCGATCAACGGAATGCATACCAGAATGTAAACCAGTGAGAACTCAAGTTGGTTTAATTAATTATGGGGATCGTGGTAGGCAACAACTGCATAAAAGGCCTGAACGAAGGTGAGTATCAGAAGAACCACAGCTGCAATAACACTAATGGTAGTCCAAGGTGTCTCAAAGTATATACGCAGGAGGCTAGCCCACCATTTGTTAATTCTGCGTTCACTGTAATCCTTGACCTTCTTCCGAATCTCTCCAAATTTGCGGGTGGGATCATGAATGATCTCTTTAGTGAGATTGTTGAGAAGATCGGCAGCAGCCTGGTCGCTGCCAACGGCATTGTGAATGATATCTTTGGAGCAGAGCCAATGCACATCATTAGCCGAGTCACTGATCTCATCCATGAAGCAAACATAGGACGTAACCTCATCGTCGAGCCCGGCATGGAGGTGCTCGAAGGCCATGAGATTGAGGAAGATGGACTCCGTGGAGTCATCGATGATAAGGTGCGGGAGCTGGAAAATGCCTTTGTCGAAGCTTATGTCGTCGATCTTGTTGGTCGGGGACTGCATGAATTTTACTCCGGACTCATGTAGCTTCATTGTGGTGGGCAATATTGATGCATCTCCTTTTATTTGTGTTACTTTACAATAGTCATCTGTTGACTTAGAAACGGGTGGTTCTCCTTTCTTATTTTGAAGTGATTTAATATTACTATCATCTTGAGAGGTTTTGATCATGCCTTTTCTGCATAAGTCAAGAATGTGGAGTCCTAGGGTTGAGATCTTGCCAACCATGTCTGTCATCTTTAAAAACTTGAACACCATATCGTTTATCTGCCGGTCGATCTGTACATTGGGTAAATAGAAGTGATCAACAATGGTAATGCGTTATATACCAAGTAACAATATATATAGTCAAATTTTTTTGTAATAAATTATTCTTTGGAGTCAAAACATATTCAGTATCTCAATTATATCATAAGATAGTACATGTTCAATAACGAATAGCATAACTTTGAGTATAATTAATAATATTATTATAGTACGTACACTTAAAAGATAAATTCAATCATGGGTATAATGATGCTATACATTGACCTAAAAATTCGATTATACATATTACATACACAGATACATACCATTGGTGAATCCGGTTGGCCGGCCTTCTCTGCATGGATTAACACCTTGATAACTAAAAGAGGTAGTTGGTTCTCAAGCATAAGCATGTCCCTCTTTATATAAGGCATCTTGTGTTGAGCTGCATGATCACTAAAGATGGGATCATTAGAGCTATGATGAGTCTCTGGGGACTTACTATTGAATCGCAGAACCTCTAACATGAAGCAGCCATCAGTGATCATAAGTTTTATGAATTCGGCTTCATCTTTCCACTTGTCATCTAAAAATTCATAATGTGCTTGCAGTTCCTCCATGACTTCTTTGATTGCATTCGTAAAGTGTGGAAGGGGCTTTTTACTCCTATGGAGAAAATGTAGGAGTGAAGTTTCCTTATAGCCTTCTATCAAATTCAAGTTTTCCTCTCGGTGGTGATAGGGACCGAAAGAGACGACTTGAGGTGTAAACACGGGCGAGCTTTTCATCAACTTGGCGAATGGAGGTATGCGATATATCGACATTTTCTTCCTTCGCTCTTCTTCATTCTTAGGGTCGAATCTCTTCATTGCCTCTCCAGTGATGTCCTCCCATGAGTATTGATCAGACCTTATGTCCATCACATGGCATTCTCTTGTGGAGTTTGTCATGTTGGTTCAGGGATGGTTTTGAGTGCACAAGGGGATTGCATTTATAAGCTGGTTAGAATTAACCAGGAATACACTGCTTTAATTATCACCCCTCAAGTAATTAAGAGATCATCTTTTTTACCATCTGACATGTTCTTGTTAATGGTCATCTTCCAAGTAAGGGATTTTCTTGAGCACCATCTTTCAAGTTTTTGATGGATCTTTGAGCGCATGCATGAGGGACTCATATTTCTAAGGTTAGCAAATTATCAAGGAATACACTGCTTTATACACCCTTCAAGTAACAGAGATCTTCTTTATGATGAGTATCGGACTTGTCCTTGTTAATTATCATGTTCCAAGTAAGGGATTTTCTTGAGCACCATCTTTTCTGTTTTTGATATGGCCTTCTTTTAATTAATCATGTGATATTGCTTTGAAAAAAAAAAAATATTCTTTTTGTCATAGTGCCATTCACAATCCATTTATGGTCATTGGCTGCTTAATCTTTTAGTGGAGTTTTCAATAAGTTGCCACGGATGGTCATTTATTATGACAATTAAGTGACTGTAAAATGTTGTGTTCGTGACTGATTTTAGAATCAATAATGATAAACTGATAATTACCATGAGAAACTAATGCTATTTAATTTAATTAAAGAATACTTGCTTTTGGTTTCAAAGTTCAAATACAGTCCTCTTAAAGTGACAGTAGTACTCTTTATGGGGCCGCTTTATTCGTTGGAGTTTTATCTCGTTTGACTGATCAAATTATAACGTTTGAGATAGATGTTTCATGTTTGAACTTCTGCAAATTTGGGGGTAGGATCTTATATGAATGAGATGGGAGCAATATTTTACTAGCATCTATTAGAGTAAAATTTAGAGTGTGATTGATCTGAATAAAAAAAAATTAAAGAACTGCATGGAATTTTTTTTTTTTGTGTTTTATTTAATTGGATTTATAAATAAAGTATGAGAAGTGAACAAAAGAGTGGTGAGAGGCTGTACTGTTTGGAGGTTTTTTATACCACTAATGCTATGGCACAAAAATTCAAGAGATAGGGCAACAAAAGATATTATTGTCCTTAAGTAAAATGAAATATTATAGTAATGTCCCAGCCATTATCCACTTTGGTCAACAGCTGTTCATCTTAGTCAGCTAATCACCGGCGATTGCCATTGACAGATCATCGACCAACCATTTTTGACCACCACCTATCAACCATTGTTGATCACCACCGTTTGACCACTAATATCATCCGGTCATTGTTGCCGATAAGTCATTAGCCACTATTGACTATTGCAACTAACCACCAACATCATCCTACCATCGGTTTTTTTTTTTTTTTGAAGAAAAGAACCCAGTGGACTGATTTTATTAAAAAAGAAAGCAGAACAAACTAAACAAACTAACAGAAACTAAAGAAAGAAACAGATTACAAGAAAGAAAAGCCAGATGTCTTGAAGTCTTTCATGATCCAATAAAGAAGTTCCAAGCCAAAATGAAATAGAATAAGAGTGTGGATGTTTCGGCTAAAAGTAGCAAGGTTGGACGCATGCCGGTTCCAGATTTTTGGAATGATGTGTACATGAGGATGATTTAGTTTAGTAATTAAACTCTTAATGCTCAGCAGCCAAGGTTCTAGCCTCCAATCCCATATATGTTAACAAGTCGTGAGGATGCTATAGAGGTCCGGATTCTCAATAAAAACGTGCTCGACCGTCCCCCGCGCCTCTTTCACCACGTTCAAAGCTGTGTAAACTGCCATTGCTTCAGCAACCATAGGAGTCTCTGCAGAGATGGGTGAGCACCCTGCAATAGAAACAACATAGTTAGAGGTGGTAATGAAAAATCCTGAGCCACTTACCTCTCCAGGCAATCCCTCGCTGGTGGAAACAAAGATGAAGGAGCTGCCACTTTGAAAGTTATTCAAGAGAAGTTTCTTGCCAAACTGGTCGTTTCGGGCATGTATAAAGTCCATTGCATGAGCGATGGCTTTGTGAGGTAAAGAGTGCCAGTTAGGGGGTACCTGCCTGAAAATAAAGTCGCAACGCAACTTCCACACATACCAGATTAAAGCAGCAATAACAGCTTTGTCGAAGGAAGAAAAACTATTAGTGAGAAGCCAATCTCCAGTAACAATGCCATTACGATGAATTTCCTTATTAAGCAAACTACCAAGGATACACCAAACCTGCTTGATTTTGGGGCATTCTTGAAAGAGATGAGTAACAGTTTCAACCTCAAGCCCACATAAGGCACAATTGCTTCTAGGTCCTAAGTTAATGTAGTTAAGATAATCACAGGTGTGAACACGACCATGAAATAAAAACCACATAAAATTCTTAACCCTGGGAGCAATACAAAGAGACCAGATTTTATTCCAACCCTTCCGGTTATCATGACAAAATCTGTTCCTATTAATGACTGAGTAAACAGAATAGGAGATTCTATTGGAAGCAGCTTTAGGGTACCAGATCCAAAGATTAAAAGCATCATTGTTGATACTACTAAGATTAGCCACAAAAGTATTAAAGGAAGTACCAAAAAGCTGCTGAAGACAGTGAGTATTCCAATTACCATCACAACAAAGATCAGACAGATTAATGAGTTCTAAATTTATGTTTGTGTTGACATAGGTGGGCCAATATGCTAGAGGAATGACAGAGCACCAAGCATCAAATAAGAAGGAAGTGTTATGTACGTTGACAGAATGCAAACGAATAAAGTGCTTAATCTTGAAGGCAGAAATACACAAACCTCTGAAGAAACTGGAACATCCTACCATCGTTGTTGGTATGCCACTGGCTACTGCCATAGGCTAACCATTAGACTAGTGTGGAGAGTATTATAGTAATTTCACCATTTTTTTATCTTTTCATACTTTGTATTGTTCATGAAACATTAAATATAAAACAACATAAACACAGTGCTATACCCATGCGTGAATCCAACATAAATACATAGCGGTCTTCACAGCTTCTCCCCAAAACACAGCTGGGACGTGCTTGTTTTTTAACAGAGTACTCCTTGCCATTGCGAGGATGGTTTGATTTCTACTCTCATCGACCCCATTTTGTTGCGGTGTGCAAGATGCCGTGAGAAATCGTTTAATCCCTTGCTCATCATAGTACCGGTTGAAGACATTAGAGGTAAACTCACCACCTCTATTAGTATGAAATGCTTTCACTTTGACATCAGCTTCAAGTTCCACACTTGCTTTCACCTTCTTGAACGCTTGCAATGCCTCATCTTTGCTCTTAAGCATAATAACCCACATGAATCTGATTTAATCATTAACAAGTAACATAAAATAATTGTTACCTCCTAAGGTTATGGGAGTTATAGGTCCACACAAGTCACCGTGCAAGTTTTGGAGTTGACCATCTGCCCGATAGGTTGCAGCATGTGGAAAAGGGCACGGTGATGCTTGCCAATCACACAACAGTCGTAGATTTATGTCATATGCTCGACGTCCGACATTCCTTCCACCATACTCTTCTTTGTTAAGATTCTCGAAGCCCAAAAATTCAAATGGCCATATTGGGCATGCGACCACCATGCCACATCTCCGAGTTCTCCAAGTAAACACACAGGATGTGTTGCCTTAAGTCTGAGTATATATAATCTATTTTTTGACCACATCACCCTTTCTAACAGCCTTCCACCTTTATCATAGACACACAAGTACCCTCCTTTTATCATAGACTTGCATCCATGCTCATCAAGTTGCCGTAAACTCACAATATTGCTGCACAAACTAGGTATGAAGTAAACATCTGTGAAAAGACGATGCTCACCATTTTGACACTGAAACATTACAGTGCATTTTCCCTTGATGTCTACGATAGAGTCATCACTTAACCTGACTCTCCCAACCACTGTCTCGTCCAACTCTGAGAACTGGCTTCAGCTCCCAGTCATGTGGTTACTTGCCCCCATGTCAAGATACCACAAGTTTTGCTCATACACCATTTTCGTACTTCTTAGGCCATGCTTGATCTCTTCTGCCGCGTCTTTCATGCCTTGCAAGGGTTCACACGCCTTGGCCATGAGTAGCACCGGCTCATTATCATCTTGTTTCTCCAAAAGATGGGCCTTCTCATCTTTCTTCTTGGATCTGCACTCATAGGCATTGTGGCCAAAATAGTGACAATTATAGCATTTCACTTTGGTCTTGTCAAACTTCTTCTCTCGATGAGTGCTTTCATTTCCACAGCCACCATCACTGCGTCCGCATCCACGCACATGTCCGCGGCCGCACCAGTTGCTTCCTCCTTGTTCTCTCGACGAGTTTGATGCACCTTTGCCTTTTTCTCTAGTCTTCCATCTGGCCTTTGTTAATAGGACGTGTTCATTTCCTTTGTCATCGTGACCATGCAATTGCTCTTCATGGGCTTTAAGTGACCCGATAACCTCCTCCACAGTCATCGTTTTCAAGTTATACCAACAAATTGCTTGATTGTCGACGCGATCTAAAGGAACTTCGACGGGACAGTTCTCAACAGCTTCTTGACGACATAGGCCTCCTCTACCTTGTCTCCCAATGCATGGATCTTGTGGACAATGGTTGTCAACCTCGTGGCAAAATCATCAATAGTCTCCGCATTTCTCATGCGAAGTCCTTCAAACTCACAACGCAGAGTTTCAATCTTTGCCTCCTTGACTCGCTCGGCACCCAAGTGCTTTGTCTTGAGAGTGTCCCATCCCTCCTTGGCCGTCTCCTTCTCTGCCAACAAGAAGAGAGTGTCCTTACTAATAGCTTAATAGATAGCCGCAAGAGCCATCTGGTCCTTCAGCGTCTCTACCACCTCCGTCACATCTGCGGGCTCGATAGCATCCCATACACCTTGTGCGCACATGTACACCTTTATCTTGAGAGCCCACACCTTATAGTTAGTCTTCTTAAGCAATGGATATTGAAGGGACACACTTCCATCCTTCGCCGAGAACTTCGACGATGCAGAGTCTCTTGTATCACTTTCCTGACATAGTTCCTACTGGCATGAACTTAGGCATCAACGGCGAACCTCGCTCTTATACCAAATGTTTGAGGAATACGCACAATCACAATGGCTGGAAACACGAACGCTAAAAAACAAAGAAGAAGAATATGTTCTCTTGACTCTCTACTAAACTCACGTCTCACGTCTCACGTCTTTTCTTTCTTTTTTGATTGATATTAATAACTGAATACAAATTACGTTCCTCAATATACGCTCCACTAATAAACTAAACAAATCTCCTAACAAACTTATCCACTAATATACGCTCCACTTCCTTTTGAAACTAGGGTTTTGACGGGAGGATGGAGATGAAGGATGGAAGTGGTTGAGTTTGAGTTTGGAACCGCTATTATTGGCGGATTCGAACCCGTTTAGAGTTTTTTATATTT
The DNA here is from genome assembly GCA_902712375.1 of Dioscorea dumetorum. NCBI lineage: Eukaryota > Viridiplantae > Streptophyta > Magnoliopsida > Dioscoreales > Dioscoreaceae > Dioscorea > Dioscorea dumetorum. Next base: position 3,462,191 of record CACTHL010000870.1, on the reverse strand, counting down.
TAAGTAATTTTAAAATGATAATTTAATCCAATAATCAGCATTATTTAAAGGAAAATTTAACCTTGTTAGTATAAGGGATTTAATATTCCAAACTTAAAAAATAAAAGGAGCAAAAAAACTCAAATTATTTTAAAAGGACTAAAAAAGTCATATAAAAAAATAGTACTATTTTAGAGATTCAACTCCTATTTTAACATAATATATGCCATCATTAGTATGTTGCCAACTCACATGATCTGGAAGGTCCAGCACTGAGAGTAGAATCTGTCGAATTGCTCTCATATCTCGGGAGTCAAAGATATCATGGAGAAGATCAACATCTCAATTTGTATTTGAGGGCAAGAACAACTGCTAAATAAGAGCGTCTTCTAGACCAATTACAGGAGGTGTGGACCCTAGCGTCACCCATAATGGGAAGCCATGGGTCTCTCCAAACATTCACCGTTTCTCCGTCCCCTATTTGGCAGACCTACCCATCCTGCAATAGTTCTTGTGAAGCTATGATACTACTCCATAAGAGATATACATAAGAAATAGCTGTGATAGGCAATTGCCAAAACAAGATTAGGGGAAGAGATATAAATAAAAAAAAATTAATGGGTTCTAACATGGTCCAAACATCATAAAAACAAAAACAAACGAGATAGTTCAAACATCCACAAGCTACAGCACTACTTGAACTCCTAAGCAAGAAGACACTAAAGGTTAGTCATGAAAGCATGGCTGGAGGCAGCACCACTTACCTCCAAGCTTGCTGGTGAGTTGACGATGGAGACCATCTCTTTAACTTCATCCTCAACTGTCAACGGAGTTCTGGTGACCCTAATAACTTCAACTTTTCTAATAGATCTATAAGTGATATATAGAACAACGAAGGTTTTAGTCTAAGTCCCCAGGTGACAAGTGACAACTATGAGATGAATTCTGGGTTGCAACTTTTTAACAACAACATGAAGACAAAAGAAATGGGATCCACAGCTCACTACACTACAAAAGGGTTTTAGAGGCGGTTTTCAAAACCTACAGAGGCGGTTTTAACCTTCTCTATAGCTTTAGTGTTGATTTTTTCAACCGCCTTTAACCCGCCTCGTATCAAGCCGGCTCTACACTTTAGAGCTGGTTTCTACCAACCCTTGGGGTAAGGTTTAAATATGTAAACGGTTTTTTATCACAAATTTAGAGGCGGTTATAACTGCACCGCCTGTACAATTTATAAACGGTAGAGGCGGTTATAACCGCCTCTAAAACAATTAGTGAAAATTGAAAATTATGCAGTATAGAGGCAGTTATAACCACTCTAAAATTTTTAAGTTGTAGAGGCGGTTAAAACGGCCATGAAAACAATTAGAAAAAATTAAAAATTACTAGCTAAGGAGGTGGTTATAACCACCTCTAAAATTTATAAATTTATAAGCATCTCAAATTACTACGCATTCAAACTATACATACAAAACTGTAGATGATTAGTTACTTATATAATTCTTAACCACAACAATCAAATTTATATCAACATTAACCACACAAAATTAGACTTTTTCGTTTACACCAATCAAAATTCACTTAAACATGACCAGAAATGTGAGCTCAAATTCAATTACATCACAAGAATTAGTACAAAACGAGCAAAAGCATCAAACGACAAAACTGGTTCGAAATCCCATTACATACAGAGCCGAGAGTTTCACAAATTACAGCAGTCAAATTAAGTAGTTTTTAGTAATTCCACCTCTGAAACTGCAAGATGCTACTATTTCTACTACTGTTTCTTCTTCTTCTTCTTCTTTTTTGTTTTCAACTCTTCATAGCAAAATTACCAAACATAAATAAAGAATGGTAAAAATAAAAAAAATAGCCATAAAGATCTTTTACATACATTTACCAGCAGTCAGACTACGTACAATCTTCTATCACCATCAGATATGAAAATTTTATAAGAGGCAGCTTTGATCTCAAGGAAAAAAGGCAATGTGAATGCAGAAAACAAGATGTACAAAATCATTTGTACATGCAAGTTTGTGAATAAGTGGGGTTCTCAGGCAAGTAGGGAACCTGCTTAGCAGTTTGTGAAGTATGATAGTCAGGATAGCTGGGAATGGGTGATGATGGTGCCTTCCGCTTTCTATGTCCAGAATGCACACTCAAATCTTCATCTGAAGCACTTGAATAACAACATAGTAGCTCCTTCCCCCTTAACTCTGCTTCCAATTGAAATGCAGCCAAGATGTTATCAAGCATCTGCATTGACCATGCTCTCAAACATTATTATACTTAATCTTCTGGCCATTCCAATTGCTCCTTAAAGATGTGTATTGACAAGAGCCACAAAACAATAAAATACATTAACAATAGAGATCATCCTTTAGATAAGACTTGGTGAAGGCATAAACTAATAAAATGCTAGACATCCCAAGGGCAAAAATAAACAAACAAAAAAATAAAGCGCAGATCATATATGATGGAATTGATATTTCAAGGAATGTTTACACATTTACACTGTGATGTTCACCGAAAAAGTTGCAAATAATAACAACCAGCCCATAGGCAAGATTAAGTATATGGATAAGAAAAAAAAAACAACATCAAAAGAAATTGAAACACAAATGAGCATCCAAACGACAGGTCAAGAAAGGGCAGAAACGAAAATCATATGTTGCTATGTTATTCCCATGGTTTTTTTTAATGTCCTTGAAATTAGGTTTCAGTAGTCTTTAATGATCGAGAAATTCAGAAAATTCAGAAATTATAACTGAAGCCTTCAATGCATATATAATATGCCACGCCCCGAACCCGGAGCGTCGACAAATAGCCGCAAACCTAAAAAGCCGCGACCAAGTAGGTATGCAAGGCCTCAGAACATGTCTCACACTGAAAAATAGCTTCTAAAAAAAATATAGGCTCTTACATTAAATAAGCTATAAAATGCGAATTACATAACTTCTATATCCAATGTTTGGATAATCAATACAAAGTTCCAAGTCCTCAAAGAAAGAGAACTTAACAACTGGCTAAACTAGACTACGACTTGGCCAACGATCCTGCTAAGCTGCCCACCAAGTAACTCTGCTCTTAATCTGAAAAAAAAAAAACAGAACAAACTTCATGAGCTCGAGAGTCCAGTAAGTAACCACTAAAAGCATTTGGGATCAAATAGAAGTGTCAAAAATTCAAAACAAAAAATCATTACTATGATACAATAGAACATATGTCAAAATATAATTCGGAAACAAAACAAAACAGTTCAACAGAGTCTGATTTTCAGATAAACACAGTATAGGTCTCCCAATTCACTATGATCAAAACAAAATATCAGAGGTTATTTGTTTACCCTCGGTGACCCGAGCCAGAATATCATAGTTCATTTATTTACCTTCGGCGACCCGAGCCAGAATATCAGAGGCCGTTATTCTTCACCGACGGAATGGTGCGAAACTATAGTCTCTTAACAGAGTTACATGTCGACACGGTCAGTGTTTAACCCCCAATGACAGGATTATGCATAGTTAATTGGAGACTACAACTTATATATCAAAATAGTTATTCGCAAATAACATAATAGCAAGGTTCAGACTGAGTGAAAACAGAATAATCCATCAAACCAAAAATGTTAATATTCATATGATCCCGTTTTCCATATATCAAAATAAACCAATTATTTTCAAATCGAATAGCTTAACAAATAGGTTGTAATATAAATTTATATAACTCAAAATATATAATATACGTAGTTTATGAAAAACTTCAATGAATAAATTATCCAAAAATATAATTATTAAAAATAATACAAGAAAGAATCAAAATAGTAATTTAGCAAGTGTAAAAAAAAAATATATACTTATACCAGAATTTATATGTGGTTTACTTACCTAACTAATACAAGAAATCTAATTTGACACCAATTCAAGGGTTTTGGTTGGGTCTTAAATTTGGAAAAAAGAACCTATTAAATCACCCAAAATATATAAAATTTCAGGGGTATGCACGAAAGATTTCAAAACCCTAATGATGCTACTAAGGTTAAAGGCTAATGAGCAAGGGTAATGCAAAAGAAGTTTTCAGAAGGGTATAAATGCAGAAAGAGTCAAGATATTATTTTCTAAATTCGAATTCTTGACCATTGAGGACCAAAACATGCATAACTTTGTCTATCATCCTCCAAATCATAAAATTCTTTCTTCTACGAAAATGAGGCTATGACATATTCAAAATTCACACTGATTAGAATACTACTAAATTTATAGCATCAATTTGAATGTCTATCTATTTCTGCGAACCAGTAAAATCATATATGACCCTTTTAACATGCATATATCTCAGAATACATCCTCAAATAACATGATATTGTAAGAGTAGATAGTTAATTAAATCAGGAATAACTTTTATATTTTGCATCTTTCCGGATTCAACCTTTAAAACCATCAAAAATATTAATCAATCTCCAAGTTCTGCACAGAATACTATTTGACATAGCTACACTAATATGGTTGTATCTCAAAACTTACAGATCTATAAAATCTAAAATTTTGCACGTACTTAGTTGATTTCAAATCCTATAACTTTCTTATTGTTCACTTTGCTCGATTCAACTTCTAAAGTCATGTATTAGGCTGGTCAATCTTCAGGTTTGGCAGGGAATATTATTTTACAAAACTACACTAATAAGGTTATATTTCAAAAACTACAATTGTATAAAATTTGAAATTTTGCAAGCCAAATAAAATCTAAGGTTACTTACCTCACACATGCCGATAGATAAGTTCTTGATGGGGTTTCTCATGCCTGACTGCTAACATCTCTCCAATCAAACAATCAAAAATTTAAACTAGAACCTTGTTTTCCCTAAATACCAGGATCAGAAATTTCATGGTGTGGGAGTAGTAATCAATCATTTAAAACTGAATCAAGAAATTATTGAGGAGATAAGGAAGGGTCTCTTGAATTTTTTTTAAAAAAACTAGATGATAATAATAATAATAATAATAATAATAATAATAATAATCCTAGATAAGGTACGATCCCATAAAAGAATTACAAGATAAACTAGATAATAAAAATAATAAAAAGTGTGGGGTCCACATAAAATGCTCCTTACCCAACAACTTTCTACTATAAAGCAGGGCCTTTCTTGTAAGCCCCAACCATAATATTTAACTTGAAGGAAACAACAAATCAAGAACTTCAACATTTCATGTCACACCCAAGTGTACGGAATAATTTGCTTAATGCAAACTAAGCGCAACCACAGTATAATTCATAAACATCAAAACACAATTACATATCTTCATTCTAGTGTCCTATTGAACATTTATACATAAGAAAGAAAATTTGAAATAATAAAATGTCAACAGCCTAAATGACCAACATCAGGTTCCAAACACAGGATTCAAAAACAGGCATACCAGATGTTTCAAAAAATAAAAATGATTGGAACTAATAGTGCACAATAAATCAAAGAGAAAAATAACCCTAAGCATTTGCTATGATCATAATAAAGAATTTGAAATTATTACATCAATAACCAATATCTGTGTACATAAAATACCTCATCAGATTCACTATTAAGACGAATTATACTCTGTTTCAGAATCATGTTCAGCTTCTCCTTCTTAAGCTCAGAAAGTCCTTTACTTAAAGCGTCTTCACTAAAATAAGAACCGTTTCCACCAACAGAACAATTTCATGTTGCTGCCTCAATATCTGGTTCCTTTATAGGTAAAAGAGCGCCTCCATTTGGAAAAAGCAAATTGAGAAACAGATTCTTTCAATAACCAAAATAATCTGGTCCAAACTCAGGCCCTGTTTGGATAACCAAATATTATGCCATAATCCATACATTATGGCATAATATAATATTTTCACAGAATTATGCCATAATGGCTGTTTGGGTATCTAATTTACACTATAAAAGTATGCCATAATGTGAGAATTATGGCATAAAAAAATATTCAACTCGGAGTGGACTATTTTTTTATTTTGAAGTGTGTGACTTTTTCTCATTATAAAGTGATGAATTATTTATGTGATATTTTTTTATTTTGTTAACCAAACACTCATTCTGTAATAATAAAATATGCTACAATTTCTGTAGTAATTACATGCATTTCCTACGTAATAAAATTATGCCAGATTTTTTTATTTTGTAACCAAACAGGGCCTCATTCTCTCTTGAATCTTTGGACATTATATGACACTCCACCAACTGTACCATGTCATTTTACAGAAGAACCAATCAACATGTGCAGGTAAATACTACAATAATAATATACAATTTCAAAAATAAAAAATATGCAAGCATCAGATCAAGATGAACTCAGGAAAATCCAATAAACGATATGCAGATGGTGTCGATAAAGCATGCCCAGAGTCATTAGTTATTCAAGCAGAGATAAAGACTTGAAAACATGCTAAAGAGTAGCATAATACACACAACTTCATCTAAATTCATCAATAACAACAAATAGATTATAATCGATAGCTTTAGTTGGTTGGTAAGGAATCCATGTCCTACAAAGGACGTTGGTCCAAATTCTGCAAATCTTGCTCAAGGATTAGGCCTTAATTACCCAAAGTATACAAATCAAATACATCAAATTTAACCAACCAAATAACTAATTTATCAAAATTCACTTATAAGGAAAAATCAGAGTCATCAACATCCAAAAACCTCCCAATTAGGCCTCTATGCAGCGGGGTGGATGAAGCTCGTCTTCAAAGCAAGTGAGCGGCGGCGGGGCGCGGCGGCGGATGAAGCTCACCTTCAGTGAAACGAGAGAGAGAGAGAGTCTTCAAAGAGAATGAAAAGAGATAGAGAGAGAGTGAGTGCTATCTGTGAGGGGGTGCGTGAGGGTGTAAATGGCGAGAGTGTGTGTGACAGTGTGAGTGAGAGGAGAGAGAAAGAGAGGTTTTTTAATTTTTTATTAATTTAAAGTAAAAAGGTTTTTTTTAATGGGCTCTAATATTTGAGAGAAGAAATATTTAAATAATTATAGAGGGGTTTTTTGAAACCTCTCTACTAAACCATTTCTAAAAATAAAAAATAGTGTAGTGGCTAGTTAGGCATATTTTGTCACTCTTGAGGATAAAATAATGTTTTTTTATGTTGGTTATTTTTTTTAAAAAAACAATATATTTTCTATTAAAAATTTTGTCTTTTAAAATAAACACAATACTTTTTATTAATATATATATATATATATATATATAGACACACACACACTACATTTCTTCTGACCCTGAAAACAATCAACCACATAAAAAACAATCAATGACACCGATAAAAAAAATGAACAGAACAAACTAAGAAACAAAAGAAAAAAAAACCCACAACAACTGACCAAATCAAGAACATCAAAATTAAAGCCATGCAAAGACGTAAATAAAAAGCACACTTGTTAAAGACACCATAAGTTTATGTTCCACGGTGGTAGCCCAACCCGGAGTAAACAGTCTGAAGAATAGTGAGAACAAGAAGTAGAGTGGCAGCAAAAAGCGCAGTTACGGACCATGGGTTGCTGAAATGAGTGTGCTTCAAACTGGCCTTCCACTTGTTAATTTTCCACCGACTGTAAGCTTTAAGTTCTTCCCGAATAACTTTGAATCCTCCGCTTGGATCTGAAATGACTTCCTTTGTGAGACTGTTCAAGATTTCGGCAACTGCCTTCTCACTTCCTACCGCATTTACAACTATGCCCTTGGTGACGAGCAGGTGCACGTCCAAGGCAGAGTCGATGAGCTCGTCCATGAAGCAAATGTATGAAGTTATCTCATTTCCTTGTCCGACGTGCAGGTGCTCGAAGGCCATCAGGTTCAGGTATGTGCATTCTGCAGAATCATCGATCACAATAGGAGGAAGTTCGAGGACACCGTTGTTGAACTTAATTTGGTTGGACGTGCTCTTCTTGAATCGGACACCGCACTCGCGGAGTTTTGTCACTGTGAACACCACTTCTTGGTCATTTTCTGGGTCGTTTCCTGCCCTTGATGGTGAACGGATTGCGTCAGTGGTTTTGATCATATTTTTTCGGTATACATCGAGCACATGGAGTCCTAGTTTTTGATCAGTTTTGCATTCCTCATTTGGCCAATAAAACTTGTGCACAAGTTGATTGACATAATTTTCCGTCTGTTGTATAACAAATGCATGTTAGCCGAGATATATATTGATTTTGATGGAAATTATGGATAAATGAAAGATATGTATGTCGAAGATCACAATGTATATGTGTGTTTGTTTGTTTTTTTTTTTTTTTTTTTTTTTGACAAGCAAACACAGAGGTGCTCTGTCTATGTATAATACATGAATAATATTACGAGAACAAAGTTTTGAGCCCTCACCTTTACTTTATGATGAGTTAACCAGTTGGCAAGGGTCGCTCAAGTTTATGTGATATATATATATATATATATATATATAACCCTTTTTTATGAATAATGGAAAGATATATATAATTAAATATGGAAATTAAAATGCTGATCTCAAGAGTAGAATTTCTGAAGAATTCTGTAAAGAAACACTGCCCTAGTAACGTGACAATGATTACTCTGATTAATCTTAGCCCATAAAATGCAAATGCTTCTAAATTTCTAATATAGGAAGGTGAACTAACATGACTCCAAACACATACCGTTCTTGCACCAGTTTGGCCAGCCTCCACGTCAATTAACACCTTGAGAACCTTGAGAGGAAGTTGGTTCTCAAGCATGAGCATGTCCCTCTTTATATAAGGCAGTTTGTTGTGAGCTCCATGGTCACTAAATATGGGATCATGATCAGGATAACTCTTATCACCTTTTTTCTGGTCAACACGCAGGAGCTCAAGCATGAAGCAGCCATCCATGATCATAAGCTTAATGAACTTGTCCATGTCCATCATCCATTTCTCCTCCAGTCCTTGATAGGACCCTTGCAGCTCCTCCACCTCTGCTTCGATCGCATCCACAAAACGTTGCAGCGGAATGCGAGCCTTGTTGAGGAAATGCACAAGCACATGTCTTTTGTAGTCCTCGATCTGCTTCAAGTTGGAGTTTCCCTGGTGGATAGGGCCGAAAGAGGCCACTTGAGGTGTGAAAGCTTTCTCCTTCATCTTCTTGGCGAATGAGGGCAAGCAATATATGGAGGTTTTTCTCAGTTTCTTGTCCACTTCCTCACGATTGTACTTCTTCACTTGCTCTTGGATGTTTGATATCCAACATTTTTGGTGTTGTCCCTCAACGATGTCCACAGCATAGTTTTCTTGACTAGCCATGAAATTAAACAAGGTTGGACGTTAATGCATTCAAAGAAGGTGTAATATTTATTTGTGTAGCAAATTAGCTTGCATGGCAAGAGTTGCATGTAGAGAATTTATAGCTTTATGAACTATTCAAGTAAGGGACCTTGTTGGGCATTTGTTCATGACTTGCATAGGTTTGCTGCTTTAGTTTTTTAAAGGATGGGCCGCCATGCATTTTGTTGCTTTGGAATAGAATTTTGTCACATGCAGGGCCAACATAAAAGTGAAAGGACATGGGAACACAGTTTAGATATAATCTATGTGCATGTGTCTTCTTCTTGTCATTGAAAGGAGATTCTAAAGGTGAGTGAATGAGATTTAATTCATAATTAACATGTTTCCTAACACCACATCCAATATTATTAATGTTGTTGTTTCCCAAGTATTTTATTTTTATTATTATTATTATTATTATTATTATTTTTTTTTTTTTTTGATAAATATGACAAGAGCATATATATCCTTGTCTTCACTTGATCAACATAGAGTTCCAAACCCACTCCCATTCCTGAGAATCTTGGCACCATTATATTTTGAGTATTCCATTAGAATTATTATTATTGTGCATGTTCAATAATCTATTCTATTTTGCTTTTAAGCACTACCCAACTATTTTAGAGGAAAGGTTTTGTGCCCATTAATATGCATCATTTCTTTTAGACAACTACAAACATTGGTAACTCTCCCAATTAGTATTTTGAATTTTTCTTTTATAAGTGAACATGCCAAACACCGGCTGTAGTCAAGGATTTTTTTATTTTTATTTTTTGGCACTATTGCATTCCGCGGTGAACACCCCAACAATACACACCTCTAGACTTTTTACTATATTTTGAATTGATTGTGGTATATGGACCCCACATTTTGTTTTTTAACAACAACTGTTAGTATTTCTATTATATGCGAATTATTTGTCTCGAACGCTCATGTCAAAAAATATACATGTAAAACCCATCTTTTAATAGTCATCAGATTATCTTTTTAAGGTTTTTTTTTTTCAAATTTTAAACCTCCCCACCTTATCGTTTGTAAAGCCATCTTTTAATCTCAGCCCTTGGATTAGATTTTTAATTCTTTATTTTGTTTTAAACTTTAAACTTTCCGAACTTTATTCCCTATAACCATTAGATCGTGGGGAGAAGGCCTCGGAACTCACGAGAGAATTTCACCCGAGACCTAGCCCGCATCCTTCTTTCTTAATTTCATGAAGTGCCGGTGATGACGAAGAGGAAGAGATGATTCATGTTAATTTTTGTTCTCTGCCTTTTGAGGTAAGTAACGCTAGATTTTATTTGGCTTGCAAAATTCCAAATTTTATAAAATTGTGGTTTCAAAAATATAACCCTATTAGTGTATTATCTGCAAAACCTGAAAATTGACGGCAATAATACATGCCATTAGAGATTGAATCGAGTAAAGTGAAAAATACGAAAGTTATAGGGTTCGATATCAGCTAATTACCTGCAAAATTGCAGATTTTATACATCTGTATTTTATGAGATACGGCCATATTAGTGCAGCTGCATCAAATAGTATTCTGTGCAGAACTTGAAGATTGATTAATATTGTTGATGGTTTTAAAGGTTGAATCAGGCCAAGTGCAAAATACAAAAGTTGTTCCTTTTTCGATTAGCTATCTAGTCCGAAAATATCATATTATTTGAGGATGTATTCTAAGAGATATGCATGTTAAAATGGTCGTATATGATTTTACTGGTTTGCAGAAATAGATGAACATTTAAATTGATGCTATAAATTTAATAGTATTCTGATCAATGCGAATTTTGGATATGTCATAGCCTTGTTTGTCAAGTTTTCGTTAAAGAAATAATTTTGTGATTTGGAGGATGTTAGACAAAGTTATGCATATTTTAGTCCCTATTGGTCATGTTGAAATAGTTCATATCTTCATTAGACTTGATAATTTATTTTATACCCTTGAAAGAATCCGAATTTAGAAAATATTTTTTATTTCTGAAAATTATTTACATAATTATTTAGTTATTTTGGGTTTTATTGTGGAATAAATTTTCACGGCATTATATTTAATTGTTTTGAGTTTAAGATATTATGCATATTAATATTTTCAAACTTATTGATCATTTATGCATATATTTATTTATTTAATGATTTATCTAATTGTTATTTATTTAATTGATTTGAAATGGTTTGAGTTATGCTCATTAGAAAATGAGATCACCGAATTTTATTATTTTGTGTTGATACTGATTTTGAAACCGACATATTTTGATATAGCAAATTGTAGTTCCCAATTAACTTTGCAATAACTCTGTCATTGGGTGTTAAACACTGACCATGTCGACATGAACTCTAATTCTGATAAGAAACTATAGTTTCGCACTGTTCCGTCGGTGGAGAATAACGGCCTCTGATAATCTGGCTCGGGTTGCCGAGGGTAAATAAATGAACTCTGATAATCTGGCTCGGGTCGCCGAGGGTAAATAAATGAATTCTGTGTTTTATTTTTGGCATTAGTTATTTGGGGGACATATATGCATATTTATATGAAAAATTTATGCCTGTATGAAACATTCTTATGTCTGGGTTTTATTTTTGATATTTATTATATAACGTTACTTTTAAGTATATTTTTGAAATATTCTGAAGTCTGGGTTTGGATTTTGATGATTTTTGTACAACATCGCATATGAGCATGTTTTTTGAAACTATTGAGTTTTTGTGATCCCAATATTATTGTTTTTAGTAATTGCTTACTGAGCTATTTAGCTCATAAATAGTTGCTTTATCTTTTTTAGATCAGGAGTAGATGTGTGGTGACTAGCTTAGCAGGGACCTTTGAGTGAGCACCAAGTAGTTAGTATGAGGATAGTCTTCCCTTGGTGTTTATTAAATCTGTTATTTGTTTAAAACCTTGAGTTTTGCACCTTTAGTCTTCTTTGGATCTTAGTTGTAAACCTGATTATTTCATTTCTTGAATTTTTGGTTTTGGTTGAAATTAGTACGTTGCTATGATTTATATCTGAGAGATAGGTATTGAGGCTTTGTGTGTCCACTTGGTCTCGGCCTCGTGGTTATACGGCCGTTTGTCGACGCATTGAGTCCGGTGAGCCGAGTTCGAGGCGTGACAATACATGTGTAAGTTATTTTTGCCTCAAATACGCTTTGACCTCGTGGGTGCACACAAATGAAATACAATATCACCCATGAGTTATTTCAACCAAACCGTATCTTATTTCATTCTATTTTATTATTATTTAAAAAAGAAACCCACCAACCCTAGCCTTTTATTTATGTCCAACGTTATAGCCAATGTCAAAGCTGCGGCTTCATCATCAGTGCACTCTAGAATTGCCACGCTATACATCCCTAAGTCCTTGCTTCAAATTGTTGTTTATCTTTGCTCTATCTAATTAAGAATTACAATGACAAGATGTATAGCGAATTAATGGAAGGCAATGATAGGAATTAATTAAATTAAAATTTACCTCAGACTATAACAATGAAATCACACTAAACAAATACATCTTTTGTTTTTAATTGTATTTTCTTGAATACTGGTCTTTCACTCGATAATTTAATCGACCATTGAAGCGCATGGTGATGGATCCTTAAATAAATTTTTTTGTCATGGCTTGAGTTGGGTTCTTCTTTTAGAGTCATATGAATGTGTCATTCCACCAAAAGACATTTCCTTTGATAATAATGACTAGCAAGTATTTATTATAATTTGATTAAGAGGTCAGATATCCTGATGGCTGCTTGCTGTCACAACTGTACAGTTGGTGCCTGCCTTTCTTCAAACAGTCTATACAATCACTGCCTATTATAAGACTGAAAGAATTATACCACATTCTAATTTAAGTCTTGTTAAAAAAAAAACATTATTTTACATGTGTAAAGTGAGGTAGTAACAATATTAGTGTTTTTAGGTAAGTCTTCAATAAAGTACAAAATCATAAAAGCTATATAGATTTTTTGACATCTGATGAACAACTTTGTAGAAGAAACTCAAGGCTAAAACTCAGTATATTTATCAGAAAAATTCAAGCAAGCTCATTACTTCTTAAAAACAACAATAGAACAAAACCAGAACCTCTTCTAAAATAAAACAAACTTAACTAACACTCTTAATCTTATTACAAGATGAGTCACTAAGCCATATGTAGCTTCTACTTGACTCAACCGCTTAACATGTCACCCGTTTGATTTGCCTGGAGCTTATATGATCAGCTGATGATGATCAAATCCTGGCCGTCTACATACTTCCGTGAATCAATCCAACATCTACCGCGAACTTACTTTTTTCCCTGATGATCACATCCTCACCGTCACTTTTCATTTCTTAAGCTTCCCTCTTCAAACCAACTAACATAACTAACATTCAAATTTCCCTGCAAACAAAAACAATTCTACAATCATGCCATTTACTTGATGCTCAAGTTATTTGTTTCTTGATATTCAAATGATTTGTTTTCTATTTTATTGTAATCAGTTGCCTGATTTTGTGCTATGTAATATGTATATATATATATATACTGATATAATCTAATGGAAAGCCCGTGTCTTTTCTTCAAAGTTCTTCCCTTCACAAACCTCATCAATTGCCTTTGCACAACTCTCTTCTTTCCATAAACCTCGGCATGACTGACCAAGAGTTTATCCCCTTTGAAAAAAGTTTTACAGTATGAGAATTTTGAGATTAAGCATTGGGACTTTTGTTGCACTAAAAACAATTATTTAAATAAGTGTCCTAAATTTAATTGGCTTATATTATGTGTTAAATATGGTGTTTATTTTTTAAAATTGTATTATTAAGATTTGAGGTTGGCATTTGTTTGGTAAATTTTCCTTAATTATTTTTTTATTCATTGAAAAGGTAATGATACTAATTTTTTTAATTAAATTATAAGATAAATTTATTAATTATAGGGTTTCATTTCTAATATTAATATTGTGTGTTTTCTCTTGGTGTGTTTTTTACATTTCCGGTTGTAACTCTTATCGTTGTTTATTTTTATCTTTTTTTAATAAATTAGTGGGTTATTCATATTTTTTTCAAAAAAACAATTATGATATATCCAATATGAAGTTTTATATAATTAAGTATTTATAGTTTTTACATATTTTTAAAAAATATTCTTACATTTATTTCACATATTTACTGTATATTATTATAATTATTATTATTATTTAACAAAATAGATAAATCACGTTTATTATTGAAATAATGAAAATATACTTTTGCTCAATTTCACCTCTAAGCCATTCTCTCCAATGCAAAGCATTGAAAGGTCCCTTCCTTAATCCCATCCTTCCTCCCATTCCAGGCATTCCAATGTCCCTTTCTTCAACAGTTGGCAACCCTTCATTCTCTTCCCATTTAAATTTCCTGTTCCCTATAAAAACAACCACTTATCATACACTCATGGACAACCCATACACCAAAGACTTCCAACCCCCATATCTTGCCAAGAAAGTAACTCGGTGATGGATATCGTAGGACAACAGTCCTGGATTACAAAAATTGAAGAACAGGTGAAGACTTTCAATCCTGAAAGAGAAGAAGAGAGATGGAAGAAGATGTCGATATACCGAATACCAGAATTCACCAAGGAGTTGAAGGAGAAAGCATTCACACCTCAGGTGGCATCTTTTGGTCCCTACCATTATGGCAAGCAAAACTTAAAGCTGATAGAGGACTACAAACAGAAGGTACTCCTACACTTCCTAAAGAGGGCTGGCAAACCACTGAAAGACTATGTGAAAGCCATGGAAGATACAGTGGAGGACCTGCAGGCATGTTATCAAGGCCTGCAGGATACCCAGTGGAAGGACAAGTATAAGTTTGTGAGGCTTATGATCACGGATGGTTGTTTCATGCTTGAGATCTTGCGTCTCAACCCTGATAAACCTGGAGAGAGTGGCTATACTGATCATGATCCTATATTTAGCGTCCATGGAGCTCATCATAAACTCCCTTATATAAAGAGAGACATGATTATGCTTGAAAACCAAATACCACTTTTGGTTCTCAAGGTGTTATTACAAGTTGAGGCCAGCCAGACCACTAAGACACCATTGGTATGTATTTGCATACTAGTATTCGATCTTTGATAATATTTTTATGCATGGTTATATTCATTTTAATCTATATTTACATGCCAAGAAAAGAACATAGTGTACGTAGGGTTATTAAAATATATAAGAATAATTGGTAGTTTAGGAAAATTTGAGGTGATAATATATATAAAAAAGGACACAAATGAAGTTAAGATAACATTGGATAGTACAAGTGTACAACTATATATATATATATATATATGGTTTATTAGTTTTGTATGGGGTTATAATAAATTATTGTTTGCATACTATTTTAAAAATGAATTTATATAAAATAATTACTTCATAAAATGATAACTTTTCATAAGCAAATTAACCTCATTAGTTTGTATGTTTTAATTGATATTGCAACTTATCTTTCTGGAAAAAACCAGACACATGTCAGATGACAGGGTTTTTTTTATAAAAAAATAATAATAATAAATTACAATAGACTGTAAGAATATACACTGGCAAATATTAATATTTTGTAAATATGATTGTCCAAGGTGGTACATGGTCAAACATGCACTTTCATGAAGTATTTTTGAAATCTAAACAAAATATTGTACATCTGGTTGAGTATACAACAAATAAGGAGTGATAAAAGTTAAAACTGCAAAACAGAAGCACGTTTTTTACTCTCATCTTGTCATAAACAATATCACTAAAATTGCCGCAGTCAGACAAGGAGATCAACCAACTAGTATTCAAATTCTGCGGGCAGGGTGGCAAATGCCATATGGAAACCCTAGGCCTGCATGTGCTCGACGTGTGCCGGCAAAGCATGATCCAACGCCCGCATGGATCACGTATAGCTCCACCATACTATGAAGGTGAGCCGATGTTCACTGCAGCGCAGCTCCGTGAATCCGGTGTGCGTTTCAAGAAGAGCGACACCAACTATATCACAGACATAAGCTTTGACAATGGCGTCCTCACACTTCCAACCATTGTGGTCGATGACACCACCGAGTGCACGCTCCTTAACCTCATGGCCTTCGAGCACCTGCACGTCGGAGTGGGCAATGAGATCACCTCTTACGTTTGCTTCATGAACGAGCTAGTGGACACAGCCATGGATGTGCACTTGCTGCACACGAACCACATAATTCACAGCGCACTGGGGAGCAACAAGGCAGTGGCAGAGCTCTTCAATAGCATCACCGAGGATATCATACTTGATCCAAATAGTGAACTTGGAATTGTTAGGGAAGAAGTTAACAGGTACTGCAAGAAGAGGCATGTGAAGTGGCCTGCAGTGGCCCTTGCTTTTGTTATGGTGCTTCTGGTGCCCGTCGTTGTCCACAATGCCTACAAGTTATAATCAAATGAGCGTACGTGATGTACGTATGTGGGTTTGTGTTTCTGTGTAAAATAACTTGGCATGTACGTATGTGGGTTTGTTTTGTGGTGCTACTAGTGTACTATTTTATGATGGAAGCTATAGCAGGTTATCAAAACATTCATTCCAAAACACTATTTAATTAGAAAGAGGAATAACTTTTATGAGAAATTATTACTTCATTTTATTTCATAATAAAACACTATAAAGATAGTCATTTATATAGGTTCTATAAAACTATTGGTATTTTAAAATTCTCACATTTAACACACCAATAACACTGCATTAACTCATAACTCTTCAAATACTAAATATATATCTCCTAGCATAATTTTTAAATTTTTTTTTAAAACTCTTTATATTCTTAAATTTTAATTTAATGTTTCAAATACCTAAAAAGTCAATGGGTGTAGAGCGAGATTAGAGATAGATACGACGCAGAGGACAATAGGAAACATTAAACTAGTGGATGGAGAGAAGGAAGAAGGGTTCATAGAAGTGGCAAAGAAAAGAAAGATAAAGCATGAGATAAGATATTAAATCGCAGATCTTTGAATGGGATTTGTTATTCTTATTCCATTTACGAAATTTTTAATATACATCAGCTGTACAACGTCGTCACTGTTAGAATGTGGTGATTGAAGATATAGAGTTTGTGAAGAGACGTCAGTGTTTTTGAGTTACTAAAGAAGCTGTCAGTTTGAAGAGTAGTAGTTTGTGAAGTGCGTCTGTTGGCTGTGTTCTTCAGCTGTTCTTCAGAGGATTTAACTTTTTGGTTGAAGGAGGGAAGATGTGGTTTAAAGAAGCAACGGTGGAGATTGCATCATTACAGATTGGTTTAAGTTCGAGGCAGGAGCTAGGTGGGTTTTGATAGAAGATTGTTGACGGTCAGGATTTGATCATCTGAAAACAGTATAAGTTTGAGGCAAGATGAACGGCTGAAGCTTTAAGCGGTTGAGTTTGAGCAAGATCAACACCTGGCATGATGAGTCATGTTCAGTTAGTTAAAGTTGTTAAGTATTTAAGTTTTTCTGTTTTTCTTTTATGTATGTATGTGTGTTCTTATGTTGTTAGTTTTCACTTCTCTGAATTTTCCTGTAAGATTGAGTGAGTTTTAGCTTTGTCTTTGAACTACAAACTTGTTCTTCATGTGTTAAAGAGTGTAGCTAGTGAAAATCAGAAGCTGATGTGAACTATGCGTGGTGTATTTTGAGGTTAAACATTGTCCTGTTATTGAACTGCAGTTTTTTTGAAGTAGCTAACTTTATTGAATTTTCAAGATCAAATCTGTGATTTTCTGGTCTGAACTTGTACTACAAAGTTGTTCATCTGGTGTTGAAGAGTTCATCTAGTCATTATCAATCACTAGGCACTTTTGTTGTCACACCCCGAACCCGGCTCGCCGGACTCGACGCGTTGACAAACTGCCGTATGCCCACAAAGCCGAGACCAAGTGGACACACAAGGCCTCAATACCTGTCTCTCAAATACAAATAAAAACAATACACTAAATTCCAAACAAAACTAAATAATTGGAGAAACGAAAAGTAATCGGTTTACAACCCAAATTCAGAGAATACTAAAGGTCTTGACAAATAACAGATTTATTAACAAAAACTAATCTCCTGCTAGGTACCTAGTGCTCACTCAACAGTCCTTGCTAAACTAGCCACCACACACCTACTCTTGATCTGAAAAGAAATATAACAACAATTTATGAGCTAAATAGCCCAGTAAGCAACCACTAAAAGCCAATAGTAATATAGGGATCACCAAAAACTCGATGGTTTCAAAAACGTATTTAAAGTAACGTTATACAATAAATATCAACAAAATGAAACCCAGACATCAGAACATTTCAGGCAAACAAAGTTTTCAATGAACAGGTATATATGTCCACCAAATAACTAATGCCAAAAAAACAAAACACAGAATTCATTTATCCTCGGCGACCCAAGCCAGATTATCAGAGTTCATTTATTTACCCTCGGTGACCCGAGCCAGATTATTAGAGGCCGTTATTCTCCACCGACGGAACGGTGCGAAACTATAGTTTCTTATCATAATCAGAAATACAGATCAACATTGTCAGTGTTTAACCCCCCAATGACAGGGTTGTTGCAAAGTTAGTTGGGGACTATAATTTGCTATGCCAAAATATGTCGGTTCTAAAATCACTGTCAACAATAATTATTTAATAAGGGAATAAATACATAATTGAATAAAATATTCAAATCAATTGAATAAATAATAAATAAATAAATAAGTAAATGCATAAATAATCAATAAATTTGAATATAATAATATGCATAACATTTTAACCCAAAACAATTAAATATAATGTCGTGAAAAATTATTCCACAATAAAACCCAAATAATTAAATAATTATGTAAATAATTTCAGAAAACAAAAATTTTATATAAATACAAATATAAGGTATATACGTGGTTTACTTACCTGGAAAAATAACCCCAAGCTACAGAACGACTCGGGCAAAAATCAAGATTCAGGCATAGATCCTATAACATGAACATTGTACTTGCCTTAGATTCCAACTTAAATAGAAACATGATTCAGGCTCTAACACTTATCATGCTAGAAACACTAGAATATACAATGTACTACTTCTTACCCTAACAATCGCCCTAAAACCAAACCAAACCCACAAATATATATATATAGACACACACATATTGGCAGACATAAAAAAAAAAAAATTTACTTGCAGATGCACAAAATTTTAGAAGGTTTCAGCATCAGCAATTACTTTTAAGGAAATCGTCACAGCAAATTTCCTCTAACAAAAAAAAAATTAAATCAATTAGATCAACAGCATGTTTGTCAGGGTTCATATGACACCTTTAATTGTGAATGCATATCAAGACAAAATAAGAAAAGATTTCTAAACTATCTTTATGATTGTGCTGACAATATAGCATAAATTAAATACTATGAAGAGATCCTCTATCAGCAAGCAAAATTTGTAAATAACCAAGCAGATGGCATTCTAGCGCAACTTTATGGCCCACCCGAAATTATACTTTGACAACCTAATTACCATTAAACCCCCGAAGTCTTGCTGAATTAGGTTGGGCAAATGAATGTAGTCGACAGGTGACTAAAATGAGAGCAGTAAGTCATAATGAAGGAAAGATTATACTCTCGGTGAACATTGTTAATGAAGTGATTGAGAATTTCGATGAACCAGCTTGATATGATGGGTCGCTGGTCATATCCGGCGCTCAGAAGCATGCAGATCAACATTGGTGAAAGAACAAGGTCATCATGCCTTTTCCAGAGTCCTAGGAAGCTGTCTCACGTTATCTATTTAATGCTTTGTTTCATTGTATGCTTTGTTACTTTAAGTTAATCTGTTGCATTAGTTTTAAGTATCATTATGTAGAAATATATATGTATGCCTTTTGAAGGAATGAACTAGTGAGTAAGAAGGTCACAATTTATCAGCTTTTACAGTGTGAAACTTCTTTGGTTGCTGTATGAACCATTGAGTATCCAGTGAAGACTTGATCACTGGTTTACTACCTTAACTCACTCAATCACACGTCACAACCCAGTATCTATACTATCAGTGGTATCAGAGCTGTGAGAGCTGCTCTCTCTCGGCTAGCACATACAACCAAGCCTCTGTTGAAATGGCCAGCAATAGTCACCCACCAGTACCTCTTTTTGACGGGATCGAGTACGACCACTGGAGTGTGATGATGAAGACGCTGTTTCGGTCGCAGGACCTCTGGGATCTGGTTGAGCATGGAATACCTGAACATGAAGATGAGACAATGATGGAGTACCAGAAGAGGGACGCCCAAGCACTCTACTTGATCCAGCACTCCATGAAGCGAACTCTTTTTTCCAGAATCTCAGCTGCAGAAACAACGCATGAAGCATGGTCAAGACTTAAGAAGCAATATCAAGGCACTAACAAAGTTATGGTTGTGAAGTTGCAACACCTCCGTCAGTCATTCGAGTGTCTCAAGATCAAAGGAGGGGAGGATGTTCAGGACTACGTCACAAGGGTATCAGAACTCGTCAACCAGATGAGGGCCTTAGGAGATACCATCTCGGAGGCAATGGTGGTTGGGAAAGTGCTGAGAAGTATAGGGGCCAAGTATAATCATGTTGTTACAGCCATCGAGGAATCGAAAGACATCACAGAGCTCACACTGGATGAGCTCACAGGTTCACTTCAGGCTCACGAGGTGCGTCTTCTCAGTCAAACAGAGCAAAGTGAAGAGCAGGCTCTTCATGTCAAGGCTGAGGTTCTTCACATAAGGGATGAAACTCCCACTCCAAAGGAATACGACTCTAGTAACTTCCGAGGTCGTGGGAGAGGCTATTTCAGAGGCATAAGATGCGGACGAAGTCGACGAAAGGGAGCAGAGTAACAAGGACAGACCAGTGAACAAAGAAACTATACAGGTGGCATTCAATGCCACATTTGCAAGCGCTTCGGACATGTCAAGGCGCAGTGCTGGTTTAAAGACAAAGCAGCCGGCAGAGGAAATACACTTGTAGCAGAAGTCAAGGAGGAAGAGTCCAGCAATTTGTTCATGGCTCACTGCCAAGAAGAAGAATCTCTTCCCTTGCTGATGATGTAGGATGAAGATAGCTTGAGTAGGAGCTTGATATGGATTATCGATAGTGGTTGTTCTAACCACATGACTGGTGATAGAAACTTGCTTGTCTCACTGGATAAATTGCAACAACGAAGTGTCAAACTGGGCGATAACAAGGAGATGTCAGTTATGGGGACGGGAACGGTTGCACTAAAAGGAGAATCCGGGGAAGTGAAGTTGCTGAAGAACGTCCAGTTTGTTCCAGGACTGGCGCACAATCTCCTAAGCGTGGGACAGCTGCTAAGTAGAGGCTTTGATGTTCGATTCGAAGGAAATACTTGTGTGGTGGTTGATCGGAATTCCGGTGAGCCAGTTGTGAAAGTCAACCGAACTTTGAATAATATGTTTCCGTTAAATGTTTCAAAGGTCAGTCAAGTTGAGGTGTCAGCTAATGTGGCAGTAAGCGAGTCTGATGAATTTTAGACCTGGCATCAAAGATTAGGACATGTGGGGTATCAGGCACTGAAGGCAATGAAGACAAAAGGATTGGTGATGGGGCTTCCATGCATTGGTGACTCAAAAGATTGTGATGACTGTCTTGCTGGAAAGCAGACTCAGCTGCCATTCGTCCAAGAAGCCAACACTGAAAGAAGAACCACAGAGAGATTGCAATGTGTACACGTTGATCTCTGTGGTCCAATGAACGTGGAGTCTATTAGAAAGAATAGGTATTTTATTTTATTCATGGATGACTTTAGTCGCATGACGTGGATCTTTTCCCTCAGAACAAAAGACGAAGCCTTAGAGAAATTTCGCATCTTCCAGGCCATGGTGGAACGAGACTCGGGGGAAAAGATCAAGATTCTTCGTTCAGATAGAGGAGGGGAGTTTGTCTTGCAAGAGTTCAATGGATACTGTGAGACGATGGGAATTAAACGAGAGCTCACACCTCCCTACACTCCGCAACACAATGGCATAGTGGAAAGACGAAACAGGACGGTCGTGGAGAAGGTCCGGTGTCTATTGAAGTGCGGAGGAGTACCCTCATCTTTCTGGGCGGAGGCAGCATCCACTGCAGTTTACATAATGAATATCACTCCAACTGGAACCCTATCAGCAACAACTCCATATGAAGTGTGGACATGTATCAAGTCTAATATATCACACTTGAGAATTTTTGGGTGTATTGCTATGATGCAGGTCCCATGTCAAAGAAGGCACAAACTCGACTACAAGACAGAGAGATGTATTCTCTTGGGATATTGTAGCGGTACAAAAACATACAAATTATACAACCCGAATACAGAGATAGTGAAGTACAGTCGAGATGTGTGTTTCAGAGAAAACGAGCGCTGGGACAGGACTTTAACTGAAGGGAGTCAGGCTGACTACTCATGGCACGATATACTTGGAGGTGAACCAAGTTCTGGGAGGCAATCTCAAGGTGGAAGCTCTGATCAAGTAGCCGAGACCTTTGCAGAGCCAGAGGCTCAAACTATACCAGAGGACAGTGATGAATCACCACCACGACGCACACGACCAATCACTGACATTTATAATACCTGCTCGTTTGTATTGCATACTATCGATCCAATCACGTATGAAGATGCTGAAAAGAGCCCTGGTTGGCAGAAAGCGATGCATGATGAGATTGAGTCTATATGCCAAAATGATACATGGGAATTGGTTGACAAGCCTAATGGAAGCAAGGTAATTGGTTTAAAATGGATTTTCAAAACCAAGTTCAAGGCTGATGGTGAGATACAAAACCTCAAGGCTCGACTAGCAGCCAAAGGGTACACACAACAGCTGGGCATTGATGTTGATGAAGTCTTTGCTCCTGTGGCACGTATGGAGACTATCAGACTTTTGTTTGCTTTGGCAGCACATAGGAAATGGGATTTGTTTCACCTAGACATAAAATCTGCATTCCTGAATGGTGAATCGGAAGAGGACGTCTATGTAGAGCAACCAATTGGTTTTAAAGTGGAGGACAAACCTCATCATGTGTACAAGCTAAGGAAAGCCCTCTACGGACTGAAACAAGCCCCCCGGGCTTGGTACAGCAAGATAGACTCTTATCTCACAGAGCAAGGCTTCAATAGAAGTGAAACTGAGTACACTCTCTATAAGAAGATTGATGAGCACTATGATGTTTTGTTGGTCTGCATTTATGTAGATGATATTCTATACTTGGGCTCATCACAAACACTGATAAGAGAATTTAAAGTTAACATGCAGAGGCAGTTTAGCATGACTGGTCTTGGGTTACTGTCATACTTCCTAGGATTGGAAGTAACACAGGAAGAGCAAGGAGTGTTTGTCTGTCAGAAGAAATACACTCATGATTTGTTCAAAAGATTCAATATGGTAAATTGCAAACCGGTTCCTACTCCTCTAAGTGCAAATGAGAAATTGCAATCTAATGACGGGTCAGGTGAAGCAGATATACAAAGATATAGAAGTCTAGTTGGGAAACTGATCTACTTGACTCACACCAGACCCGACTTGGCATTTGCTGTGGGGGTACTGTCCAGGTTCATGAGTAAACCAACTCAAATTCATGCTGGAGCTGGGAAGAAAGTTCTGAGATACATTGTAGGCACAGCAGACTATGGCTTGTGGTTTGGGTACAATGCTGAATTCGAGTTGAATGCCTTCTCCGATAGTGATTGGGCTGGGAGTATTGAGGACCGGAGGAGTACTACGGGAGCAGTATTCAAGTTGGGATCATCCACTGTGACCTGGATCTCCAAAAAGCAGGAAGTCATTGCCCTTTCAACCTCTGAAGCTGAATACATCGCAGCTTCATCAGCAGCTTGCAAAATCCTGTGGCTGAAAAAACTTACTGAAGATTGTGGAATTGAGCTCAAGCCCGCAATCAAGCTGTGGTGTGACAATAGGTCTGCAATTGCCATTGCGAAAGATCTAATACACCATGGGAGAACCAAACATATCGACATCAAGTATCATTTTATTCGCAAGTTAGTGAAAGATGGAACAATTGGCATGAAGTTCTGTAACTCTGAAGACCAACTAGCTGACATACTCACCAAGCCGTTGAGCATTCAAAAATTTGTGAAATTCAGAGAACAACTAGGAGTGACGAATTCTCAATCAAGGGGAGGATATGTTAATGAAGTGATTGAGAATTTCGATGAACCAGCTTGATATGATGGGTCGCTGGTCATATCCGGTGCTCAGAAGCATGCAGATCAACGTTGGTGAAAGAACAAGGTCATCATGCCTTTTCCAGAGTCCTAGGAAGCTGTCTCACATTATCTATTTAATGCTTTGTTTCATTGTATGCTTTGTTACTTTATGTTAATATGTTGCATTAGTTTTAAGTATCATTATGTAGACATATATATGTATGCCTTTTGAAGGAATGAACTAGTGAGTAAGAAGGTCACAAGTTATCAGCTTTTACAGTGTGAAACTTCTCTGGTTGCTGTATGAACCATTGAGTATCCGGTGAAGACTTGATCATTGGTTTACTACCTTAACTCACTCAATCACACGTCACAACCCAGTATCCATACTATCAAACATCAGAGTTATCTCATCAAGATCTAGCAGCAAACCTGCATGGAAGAGTCACTTCAAGAATAGCTAATGCCTCGGTAGCAATACTTACTAATTTGAGATCTAGCCTACTTAATAACCTAATCTCTAGATCTCCACGTCATACACAGAAAGGCATGCACACCTGCAGTTCAGGCCCTTCATCAAGATCCCTTATTGGTTGGTTCTTCCTCATACATAAATCTAGACCAATGCCCATATATACGACTAATGATACTGAAGATTCGGAGAAAGATAATTTACTTACACTCAACGATCAAACAACGCACAAACAAAACCCTAGATCTAAGAAAAAGGTGCTTACCTCAAGAAGTAAGAAAAACACTTGACTTGAAATCCTCTCCTACTCCGCGTCGTCACCGGCACTTCATGAAAACCAAGAAGGACGGCGAGGCTAGGTCTCGGGAAAAATCTCTCGTAGGTTACGAGATTTTTCTCCCCGATCTCTCTGTTATGGGGATAAGACGGGAGAGTTTAAAATTTAAAATAAAACAGATTTTTAAAATGGCGGTTTTACATTTGTTATTCTTAATCCCCGTCTTTCCCATGCAAGAGCATAGTCAAAAACGTGGCTTTGGGATCATGTCTATACAAGAAGTCTTTTCCCACCATGAAATGTAAGAGAACAGCAGCACAAACAAGCAGAGCAACGCCCAAATGCTCCTAAAAAATGTCCTTTTGATATAGCTGCCGCAGCGTCTCCACTTGCTATCCCAATAACTATTGATGTCAAAACGGATGGATAAAGTTTCAGCGGTGGGCCGGGGTAGGCCACAGGAGATGTGCCTGTAGAAATTGACCACCTCTTGAGGACTCTCAAGGCAGTCGTCGATGATCCCCGCTGCTCGAAGCACGCTCACATCCTCCGGCGTCTTCATAAGATCAACCATGAGATTCACATAGGTAGTCACCGTTGTTGTCTTACAGAGATTCCGTTCATAACCGATGAGGTTCAAGAGCTTTCGCCTGGTTTTGATCTCCTCCACCCTCATGAAAGGGAGTCTGAAGATGCCATTGGAGAATCCAATGCTGTCACTGGGGAGGAACTTGACCCCGGCATTGGAGAGCTCAAATGCCGATTTTGTAGTTGGTAATACGTAGCCTTCTTGCAATTGCAATGGCTGGGGAGACTGGAGAGTACTCATGCTGGAATAAAGGTAATCCAGAGGATGAAGGGCGGTTTTCAAGTCATTCACTCTAACCATATTCTTGAAAGGGTTGTCCCAGTGAATGAATCTCAATATACGTTTGGCATCCCTCTACAATGAAGTTAATTTAGATGGTGGGTAGATTGGTGAAAAGAATTCAAGCATCCATGTGTTTTCCCTACTTAAACAAATACCTAGAATGGAATGAAACATGCATTGAGAGAGTTTTATATATTAAAATCAAGTGACATGTGATTACCTCGAAACTACTGCTTTTATTTGGTGAAGACTTATTCAGCACAGTCAGAAGCGAGTACAGAAGCCGGAAAGGGAGCTGGTTATCCAATAGCAACATGTCCTCACGTATAAGAATGATTTTATGAGGCCAATTCTCTGGCCCTATGAATGGTTCATGGGGTGGGTATTCCTCATTATTGTATTCAAATGCTAGATGAACGATCTCCAACATAAAGCATCCATCCGTCAACATAAGCCTCACAAAATCTTGAGGAGAAGAACTCCACTTCTTCTCAAGTTTATCATAGCACTTCATAAGTATGTCCACATCTTTTTGGACTGCTTCAAAAAACTTCTCAGGCTTTATGCCTGATCTCCTGACAAAGTGGATGAGGGCTTTCCACTTGTGCTCTTCGAAGGTCTGGAGGTTTTGTTTGCCATGATGATAAGGACCCAAGGACACCATTTGTGGCTCGTAGTCGTTCATGCACTTTGTGTTCCTCCTAGGCACCCTCATGATGCTTGACAGATGGTGCTTCTCCAGCAACAGGCTTTCTCGAGTAGCAGCAGTCTGGATATCTTTTCTAAGATCCGACACCCAAGAGGGATAGCTAGACTCAAGGTTCTCCATTTCAATTTTGATAATTAATTAAGGTTTGTTAACAGCTAGCAAGCAATTAATGGATTGGGAAAAGAATGAGAAATGTAGATGTTATATGTATGTATATATACTTGTCATATGATGGTGGCATATAATGAAGCTTTGCAAGCAAGCAATTGCTAGTAAAATATGCTTTCCTGTCCGAAGCTTTTCTTGATCAACTATTATTATTCTACCAAACGTTTTTAGTTTTAGAATAACTTCAAACTTAAATCAAGGCAGGTTCTTCATATGATAGTTTTTCCTATGTGGTTTATTTGTTGATCACATAGGAAACTATTAGCCGCGTCATGCATCACATGGAGTGATGAAAATCTTGGCACATGTACATCCGAAAAATGGATTTGAAATTAGGTGGGATTTAGATGACTGTAATTGAAATTAGGTGGGATTTCCTATGCGGTGTGTGTCCGAAAAAAGTTTTAGAACAACTTCAAACTATTAGTTTTTCCTTCTTCCGATCATCATCGTCACCGGTGTGTGTCGGTCATACGTTGGCATCATAATATAAAGTTAAAATGTTAAATAAAATTTGTATGTATGGAACCAAAATATTTTATTTAGTTAAATTAACAATCATAATATAAAAATTAATATAATTAATTAAAATTTTTTAAGTACGGAATAAAATTAATAGTTATATGAAATTAATTTTTGATTAAACATTAATCAATAATAATAAAATAAATATTTATGTTTTTATTATTTTAAAAATAATAATTATTTGAAATAAATATCATTTGAAATAAATTAAAAATTTTAAGTATGGAATGAAATTAATAGTTATTTGATATTAATTTTTAATTAAACATTAGTCAATAATAATAAAATAAATATTTATGTTTTCATTATTTTATAAATAATAATTATTTGAAATAAATGTCATTTGTTATTAATTAAAAAAAAAATTTTTTTTTTTGAAAAGGTGGATAAACCACATTCATTAAAATAAGAGATAACAAGCAAACAAAAGTACAATAACAAAGACAAAAAGACAAAAAGTGCCGAAACAAGAAACAGAAAGCCCCCACTAGGAGTGGAGAAAAAACAAAAAGCTACAAAAAAAGAAAAAACCCCAATGGAGGAGAGAGAGAGAGATCCCCCACCAGGGTGATCCCAGTTGCTGTCGTCTAGATCTCACCTGGTGATGTAATATGCTCCCGGGGGGGGCGGCGCTCTGATCTGTTACCCTGAAAGTGAGAAACTCCAGGCTGCGCTTAACCTTTGCCATCGGTTCCTCTAGCTTGATTCTCTTGGCGTCATGAGCTGCATTTAGCCACATGAGTATCATATAATTAATTTTCAAAATAATGGAATCAGGCGAGAGACCTATATATGAGAAAATACGAGCATTTCTCTCAATCCAGATGTTCCATGTAATAGCTCTCATCAGTAAATCCCAAAAGGAGAGAATGGATTTTTTGATGTTCGATCTCCATGCGCCCCACAGGTCATGCAGAGATTTCGGATTACGATGAGTCTCACAAAGATTCCCAAAGTAGCTCCAGATATGTGTTGCCAATGGACATTTAATTAGAAGATGGTCCGTTGTCTCATTTCCTGCAAAACACATAACACATATGGTCGTCTGCAGCCGATTACACCTTTTATTGGCTAAATTTTCCAGAGTTAGAATTTTATCATCCCATGCCAACCAATTAAACAGATTGATTTTGTTGGGACATCCACCTTTCAAAATAGTTGGGGACAAGCGACATCGGAGGCCACCATCAATCAAAAAATTGTAAAAAGAATTGACTGAGAACACTCCATTCGCTGTTAGCTTCCAACGCTTTTCATCACATTCCAATTGGGTATGTGCAATGATTCTCTCAAGTTTAGCACCCGAGTTAGGGAATTCCCCGAAAGGCACAAAGGTCACCAACCCAGAGAGCTCCTTCACCGTACCTTTCGGGAGATGAGTCAAAGTGTATAGATGTGGCCAGATATCAACTGGTGCCCGACCATCTACCCAATTGTCCCACCAAAAAAGCGTAGTGGCTCCGTCATGAACGAAGGACGCTATGTTTTTCCTAAAGGCTGGCAGTGTGTGGAGAAGTCCATTCCAAAAGAAGGATCTTCTGCTCACGTGTGAATGGAACATGTTCCATGGGGCGTTATTCCTAAAGTAAAGATCATCAATAATGGGGGTTCCACACCATTGCCTTCCTGATAGGAATTTCCACCACCATTTGCCCAACAACGCACTATTAAAGGTGCGCAAATTTAAGATGCCCCACCCCCATTGATCCTTGGGTCTACAAAGGCGCATCCAGCTCACCAGTCTAATCTTGGGATGAAGTTGATCTGGACCAGACCACAGAAAATCTCTCCTGATTCTATCAATAGCCTTGATGACCCAGCTAGGGAGTTTGAAAATAGACATCCAGTAAGTGGGAATTGCTGACAAAACCGAGTTTAATAGAGTGAGTCTTCCACCTAGGGAAAGCAGCTTGGACTTCCAAGAAGCTAATCTAGATCGAATTTTATGTATCAGGATTTCCCAATCTTGTTTTCTTGGTCGGCATCCCGAAATGGGGATCCTTAGATAAGTGAGTGGCAGAGTGCCATAGGAACAGTGCAATGTCTTAGCTAGGGAGTCAAGCGGAGCAAGTGTTTTAAGTGAGGAAAATAAACATGTTTTTTCCGAATTCACTGTCAGCCCTGAAAGCCCCTCGAACAGATATAGCAAAAGCTTGATAATCCGTAGGTCTTCTTCACCACCTGTTGTCATGATGAGAAGATCATCTGCATATTGAAGATGACACATTCGTGATCCTACGCCTTCCAAGGCAACCCCATGAAAGATTCCTGATCTCATAGCATTATTGAATAAAGTGCTTAGAACATCTGTGACTAAGACAAACAGTAGGG
The DNA here is from genome assembly GCA_902712375.1 of Dioscorea dumetorum. NCBI lineage: Eukaryota > Viridiplantae > Streptophyta > Magnoliopsida > Dioscoreales > Dioscoreaceae > Dioscorea > Dioscorea dumetorum. Next base: position 3,432,416 of record CACTHL010000870.1, on the reverse strand, counting down.
GAGAGAGGGGATCCCCCTATCTAAGCCCTCTACGGTAACGGACATAGCCACATTCAGAGCCATTTACTAAAAAATTTGCCTTGGATGAGGTGAGAATGGCCCCAATCCATCCAATCCATCTCTCACTAAAACCCCGCTCTTTCAGGAGTTCCAAGAGGAAGTCCCAGTCTACCATATCAAAAGCTTTGCTGAAGTCCACCTTGAGAATAAGGCCAGAGAGGCTATGTTTTTGCATAAAGAAGATCAGCTCTTGCGCAGTAGCAATATTATCAATGATACACCGTCCTTTGATGAATGCCGATTGAGTCAAATCAACCAAGGCATTGATTTTACGACTTAGTCTAGTGCTCAACAGCTTTGAAACAATTTTAAGCGAAGAATTTATCAAGCTGATTGGACGAAAATGTGAAGGGTCTTCCGGTGTTTGGACCTTTGGGATTAGTGTAATGCTTGCTAAATTAATTCTTTCCAGGTTGGCCCTACCCCAATAGAAGTCCTCTAATAGATTAAAGATGTCCTCCTTAACTATCTCCCAATATTTCTGAAAGAACAACATGGGGAGACCATCAGGTCCCGGCGCCTTATTTGCACTCAAGTCAAAAACAGCAACCTTCACTTCCTCCTGAGAGAAGGGGATGTCTAAAGACGCCAGGTCGCAAGAGGCTTTGGGGCCCAGCAGGCATGGCCAACTAATGTGTAATCTCCTCTCATGCGTAGTGCCATATAAGTCCTTGAAATAAGAGGTGAAAACATTCCCTATCTCTCTATTAGATTCCAATCTACGCTCACCCTGTTGCACCCAGGGAATGTAGTTTCTATTCTTACGACCATTGGCGATAGAGTGGAAGAATTTGGTATTTTCATCTCCTTCCTTTAACCAGGTTACTCTGGCCCTCTGTTTCCAGTAGATGTCTTCTTGCTTTAGAATCAAACCCATGTCTGTTCGTAGGGAAAGGTCCCTATCAGTCTCCTCACTAGTGAGGTCGCGGAATTCTTTTGCTAGGTCAAAGCTCTCCAACTCATGAAGCAAAGCTAACGTCTTTAGTCTGATTGACCCAAATTCCAATTTCGCCCAAATCTTGAGTCTCTTGCGAATCTGCGAAATTTTTTTTGCAAGAACAAAAGCACCACAACCCTGAAGTTGGGGGCCATGCCACCACTCCTTAATAAGATCGTCAAATCCTTCCGCCGAGCACCACGCTTGCTCAAAACGAAATGGGCGGACAACAGGGATGTGTACCCCGGATTCTAATCTAATAGGGACATGATCAGACCCTAAACGGGGGAGACAACTTTGAGAAACTTTTGGGAAAAGCGCAAACCAATGTGAATTAACAAGAAAACGGTCCAATCTAATCCACAATGGATTTTCTTGCCCATTAGTCCAGGTAAACTGTTTTCCGAAAGCAGGTGGTTCGATTAAGAGGAGATCTCTAATTAGCTCTTGGGTATGTCTTATGTCCTCTCGGTTGGGATTACCTCGTGACTTATCGTGAGTAGCAAAGATTGAATTGAAATCACCACATATTACCCAAGGGATATTCGGTCCCGGGTGACAACTCCGGATCTCATCCCAAAAACTCTGCTTCAGGTGACGCGCGTTGGGACCATAAACTGTGGTACATACCCAATGTAAGTTATTCAAACGGTTCCTAAACTCAATTGAAAGGCAGAAAGAACCTTGGCGGCTCAAGCTTCCTTCAAACAAGTTACTATTCCAACCCACAATTAATCCACCAGCAGATCCCAAGGCCGGGGAATAGGCGAATTGGTCTAACCGGGTTCCACCTATGGCCCTCCATATAGTTTGGTCAACCACATTAAGTTTGGATTCCTGAATGCAACAAATTTCTGCATGATGTAATTGAAGGAAATCCTTTACTAGGAATCTCTTAGACGGCATTCCTAGACCGCAAACATTCCAACTTATGACATTCATGTGGAAACTAACAAGTCTCTAAAAAGAGGACGGACCTAACTAGAGGTCTCCGCCACCTCCCCTTGAGGGACAGTCCTTTTTTATTCAAGCATACGTAAATGTGAAAAACACTTATCTCTATGCAACAATGAATCAAAAACAATACCACAAGCATTGCAATAGTTATTTAATTGAGTATCAGTCCAATCAGCAATAAGAAGAGGATGGGAAGAAGTACCGTCCGGTGTCGTGGTTGCAGTCCCCTTCTTCTTGATTGATTTGGGGGGTTGTGGTATGAAGCCCGATTCCTCAGTCCATCGGGATGATGGCTTCTTCTGCCTCTCACTCCGTCTCGTTCCTTGAACAGGCTCTTCAGACTGATCAGTATGTAACAAGCGTCTGATTTTCTCCTCAAAATCCGTCTCAGAATCCTCAAGATCCCGGCTGTCAGTGCTATTCAGCTCCTGACCAGATCTCCCATCTTCAGGTTGGGACTTTCCCATCAAATTGACATCCTCCATATTCTCACCTTCCCAAATTTCCAATTTTTCTTTCAAGGCCTCCTCATTTGGATTGGAAGACAATTTTCCAATATTTTTGGAAAATTTTGTCGGCACCAAAGTCCAAATGCCATGAAGGTAGACCCAGTCAAAATTGGGAGGAAGGTCTAGTTTGGATGGGGGTCTTGATGGATCACAAAAAATGTTTCTTCCAAAAAGTCTTCATGGGCCTTATTCTCCACATCCTTACTATTGTCCATGAGTTCAGAATTTTCCAAGGCTTTCATGGTATGCTGAGGTGGCCCAATATCTTTTATTTGGCCCATCTCTCTCAGCCCATCCAGGATAGGTTGGCCCAATTCCTGCAAATGAGAAGATGGCTGAAATTCAGAAGTTGGCACCAGCTTTCTCAAATTTATATCAGTGACTTGGCTTAAAAGATTTATGCCACTTGTCAACATTTGATCCGCCCTTTTATCTAACAATTCACCCATGCCCCTCTGATCCGTAACAGTCTCAACCAATGGTTGGGAGACAACGGCGTTCGAGATTAGACGCATGTCAGTCACGCCTCTATTCCCATGCAGTATTATTTTATCCGATGTGCTTGTCGTAAATCCGGTGGATAAACAAGGCAACGTTGGACCAACGGTCCGTTCCATCGTCTGTACTGAAGGAAGCGCACCTCTCCGACGAACATCTGTCGGGGCATCCTCCTCCACCATTCGTATGACCTCGGGAGCTGAGCTCTCTGGTCGAGTCGGTTTCGCCACCCTTATTGAGACCCCGGGAGCTGGGCTCGCCGAACGGGTCGACTGAGAACGCGGCCGCCATTCAGCACCTAGTCTACGCTCCCCATCATCGTCCTTCCCCTCAATCTCCATTCCTTGTTCGATACCCAACACCTCTTTGCCTTTTTCTGCTCGTGGGATTTCATGTATGTTACGACCACATGAGCCTTCGACTCCTTTCAACGACCTCGCCGGAACCTTTGCTTGACACACATACCTCTCCAAATCCTTGCGGAAAGTTGGGAAAGGGTCTTTGTTGTCTGTGACAAGGATGATAAACTTCCTCATGCCAAAACTGAGGATGATTTCGTGAGGGAGCACAGCCCTATGCCGACACCTAACGACGACTGATAAGAAGCTTTTGTGTGGCTTGCTGGGCTGCGGGATGGCGACCAGATCTCCAATCGGCTTCAGCATCTCAACCAACACTGGCCATGTCCACGCATGCAATGGCAAGTTCCAAACTAGCAATACTTGACCTTTCCCAGTAGCTGACCCCACTGATCCCACCTCGGCTGACCAAGGAGTGATAGCGAGGGTGCAAGGACCCAACCGCGAGGAGAGGTTGAGCTCGCCAACCTTGCTTGCTTTCACCGCCTCTTCTTCGCTGCTTAGTGTGGCGAGGTATGAGTTTCCCCTGAAGGTATAAACTGCATCCACTCTTGGTGTATTCAGTGCCCCCGGGAGAAGTTTCGAAAGGATTTCTTCATTTGTTAGCCCTAAGATAACATCCAGCACTATGATCTTCGACAGGTCCTTCCGAAGCTTCGAAGTCTCCTGCGTTAACGAAAGAGAAATGTGAGACTGTTGCATTCGAGTTTGGTTCGAGTTCTCTCGGTTAACGGCAGCCAAATTTCCTCCATTCTTATCCGACATTGAGCGTCCCTCCCTTGCTCGAGGACAGACTCTTCTCCGACGAGGTGGTACTGGGAGTTCCACTCTACATCCCGTAGCCATGTGTCCAGTGCCGCCGCAACGTTTGCAAGTCAGAAGATGGCGACATTCCGATGTCTTATGTGTCGACCGAAGGCAGTGGCCGCATGTCGGAGGCGTTCGAGGTCTCTTGTTTCCACTCGGTTGAGAGTGATGATGGGATGGATAGACATTCAAGACAGTTTCCTCTCGACCCGGGCTGGTCTTAGCTCTCCGATGTTGTACCATCTTCCAGTCCGCCTGATCAATATCTTCCGAGGTCGCCGCCAATGAAAATGTGCCGCCATCTGTCGTCAGGTCTCTGGGTGGGCTGGCAGCTTGAGCGAACGAGATCCCCGATCGCACGAGACTGTTCCAAGCTGGACGCTGTTGAGCTTGAGGACGAGCATGCGTGTACGTTGGCCTACTCGCTGCACCTCCGCGACGTCCACCGCGGGCTCCGCCGTGCCGGCCACCGCGACCCCCGCCAAGGATATCATCGTGCAAGGATATCATTCTTTTTTCGCTGCTTCTCTCTTTCCCTCCTCTGAATTAAAAAATTTTAAGTACCGAATGGAATTAATAGTTATTTAAAATTAATTTTTAATTAAACATTAATTAATAATAATAATAAAATAAATATTTATATTTTCATTATTTTATAAGTAATAATTATTTGAAATAAATATTATTTTTTACCACAGGTAAAAAGGTAATCTTCGCACAATTTCATTTTTTACTTTTCCTATTCCCAATGAATTACGCTTCAATCAAACACATTTTTCATTATCATCCATTACTCATTCCTTTCCCCCTCTTTATTATCTCAGTTCTCCTCATTCTATTACAGTAATCTAAACACTGCTAAAAAATAATACACACAAAAAGGGATCCAAAACCCCAAAAAGCCTTTCTAATATGGTGAAACTACTCTCACATATATGCACATGGACACTCCTAATTATGGGACAAAACTAAAAGTTGCAACTCTCTCTCTCTCTCTTCATATTTTTATGTTTGCTAATACTTCTGTGGCATTCCCTGAGTATTATTTTTTTCATCAATAGTAAGTTCTAAATATTAGTTCTTTAATTGTTGTAGATGCTTTGAAGTATATTGATTCTCACCTATGGCGCATGGTTTTCTTAATTGTCATGTTTTATGCCATGCTAGTTTTTGTCCTTTTAAGTTTTATTATTTTAAATAGTTTAGTTTTTAAATGAATTTAATTGTGAATATTCTAAAAAACTTTTGGCAAATCCAACTACTATTTGGTCTGTTGTCATTGAGTTATTTGTATATGATATTTCTCCCGTTGAGGAAATGGGTTTAAAACCCAATTCACATAGTTGAAGGACATAAGGTATAATAAAACTTAGCTCTTCGTAGATGTCATCCTTCACACGTGACTTATATATATATTTATAAAAAAATCGGTGAAAAAAAAACATTACCTTTTAGTCATGTTTACGCTTTCACTCAGAGCTTGTTTAGCAGCAAGAAGTGTAGGAGAAATATTGTACTTTCCCCTTAATAGCTACTGAACAACCATAAAAATGTAGGAGAATCGCTTAAGTTATTATACTCCACACATATTTTAGCACTTAAAATATTCCTTTATTCCCTATTCCATATTCCCTATTCCCTATATATTCACAGAGCTTTCAAGAAATTGATGACGAAGTTTATATATATATATATATATTGTCAAAGCATCAATCTAATATTGATCAAGCTTGATTGAAGTAATGATTTATCACTTGCAACCTTTATTGTTCGATTAAGGTGGCGTTTAGTTGCAAGGAGTGGAAGAGTAATGAAAATGAGGAGGATTGGAAAAGGCATGGGAATGAAAACTATGTTTGGTTGGAAGGATTGGAGAAGTAGTTTATTGGGAATGAAAAAAGTGGAAAAAGAAAAATATGATAAAATGACTATTATGCCCTTTATGTAAATAAATATTGTTATATATATAATAATGAGATTTACCAATTATATTTTTAAAAATATTTAAATATTAAAATAAATTAATAGTTATAAATATATATTTCATTTTAGTCTATCAAATCTAAAAAAATATTATTTTTCATTATTATAATTAATTATTTGAATTAAATATTGTGCTTAAATTATTAAGTATTATTAAAATTATCTATGTACTTATTATTTGAATTAGATTATTATTTTTAATTATTAGTTAATGTAATTCAATTATTAGTTATCATTATTTTCAATTTAAATATTTTCATTATTTATTTAATTATTATGTAAATTAATTATAATTTAAATTATGAAATAAGATTATTTGAATTAAATTATTATTTTAATTATTAGTTATTATTATTTTCAATTTAATTATTTTTATTATTTATTTAATTATTATGTTAATTAATTATGATTTAAATTATTAAATAAAAGGGGTATAATTGGTATTTCACCCCAAATTGTGAGGAGGAATGAGCAATCCTCCCATTTTTGAGAGGATTGCTCACTCCCCCTTCACTCCTTACTCACTCTCACCCACTCCTCTCTCACTCCCATTACTCCACATCCAAACAAAGTAATGCATAATGTAAGTAATGACTCCAATTCTATTATTTGCAACCAAACACCACCTTAATCTTCTAGGTTAGTTATTAATTTTGGGTACATTGGAAGCTTTGTCAGTTGCTGCAAGTTGAAGAGTTAAAAGCAAGACACTGCCAACTTGCACTTATTTTCTGGCGGTTTTCTTATATTTATAATTCAAGAATTAGGCCAAGAATTTCTCATGTTATTACTTAAAAGAAAATAGGCTTGAACATAGTATTTGATAAAAAGGCGATTGGAATCTTAGCACATCCAACGTCAAAACATAGTATTTTAATTATGTATTAACTCTATATTTGTTCATATAATTTATTTATATTTAATAAAAAAATAAAAAAATTAATGCATTTGATGATAGTGCCGGGGCAAAACATCAGCCTTAATTTGCTAGCTATTAGCTATGTGTCACGCTCCGAACCTGGCTCACCGGACTCGATGCGTCGACAAACGGCCGTATACCCACAAGGCCGAGACCAAGTGGGCACACAAGGCCTCAATACCTATCCCTCAGATATAAATCATAACAATATAATAATTCCAATCAAAACTAAAGAATTAGCGAAACGAAAAATAATCGGTTTACAACCAAGATTCACAGAATACTAAAGGTATTGACAGATATCAGACTTATTAAACGAAAAACTAAACTCCTGCTAGCCACCTGGTGATCACTCAACGGTCCCCGCTAAACTAGTCACCACATACATACCCTTGATCTGAAAAGAATAGAGCAACTATTGATGAGCTAAACAACCTAGTAAGCAACCACTAAAAACAATAATATTGGGATCACAAAAACTCAATAATTTCAAAAACATGCTCATATGCGATGTTGTACAAAAATCATCAAAATCCAAAACCCAGACTCCCGACAAATATAAAAGTTCAAATCCTGAGTATATATGTCCCCTAAATAACTAATACCAAAAACAAAACACAGAATTCATTTATTTACCCTCGGCGACCCGAGCCTGATTATCAAAATTCATTTATTTACCCTCGGCGACCCGAGCCAGATTATCAGAGTCCATTATTCTCCACCGACGGAACGGTGCGAAACTATAGTTCCTTATCAGAGTCAAAGTTCATGTCGACATGGTCAGTGTTTAACCCCCCATGACAGGGTTCTTGCAAAGTTAGTTGAGGACTATAAGTTGCTATGTCAAAATATGCCGGGTCCAAAATCATTATCAACACAAAGTAAAGAAATTCGGTGATCCCAATTTTTCTATGAACGTAAATCAGATTACTTCAAAATATAATAATACTGAAATGTGACAATAATAATTAAAATATAATATTCAATAACCGAATAAAATACATAGTTGATTAAAATATTTAAATCAATTAAATAAATAATAATAAAATAATTAATTAATTAATTAATTAAATATATGTATAAATAATCAAAATTTAAAACCAATAATATGCATAATATCTTAAACACAAAATAATTAAATAATTATCTAAATAATTTTCAGAAATCAAAATTTAATATATATATATATACACACACACACAAATATATGGTATATATGGTTTACTTACCTGGAATAATGTCCCCAAGCTATAGGATTCCCGCAGACACTCAAAATTAGGATTCGAGTAAAAACCCTAAACATGAACATCACACTTGTCTTAAATTCCAAACTTACAAACAAATATTGACCACTGGTTAAACATGATCGAGGCTCTAAACACTAACTATACTAGCAACACCGGAATGCACAATGTATTACTTACCCCACAAGTATGCTAAAATCAAACTCACAACTATATAAATATATGTGTGTGTGTGTATTACATGTGGCTAATGAGCAAGGGTAATGCAAAAGAAGTTTTTAGAAGGGTATAAATGCAAAAAGGGTCAAGATCTTATTTTCTAAATTCGGATTCTTTCAAGTGTATAAAATCAATTATCAAGTCTAATGGAGATATGGACTATTCCAACATGACCAATAGGGACTAAAATATGCATAATTTTATCTAACATCCCTTAAATCTCAAAATTCTTTCTTTAACGAAAACTAGACAGACAATACTATGACATATCCAAAATTAGCATTGATCAGAACATTATTAAATTTATAGCATCCATTTGAATGTCCATCTATTTCTGCAAATTAAACCAGTAAAATCATATACGACCATTTTAACATGCATATCTCTCATAATACATCCTCAAATAACATGATATTGTAGGAGTAGATAGTCAATTCACAAAGGAACAACTTTCGTATTTTGCACCTTATCTGATTCAACCTTTAAAATCATGAAACATAATAATCAATCTTCAAGTTCTGCACAGAGTTCTATTTGACGTAGCTACCCTATTATGTCTGTATCTCATAAAATATAGATGTATAAAATATGAAAATTTGCAGGTACTTAGTTGAGATCGAACCATATAACTTTCTTATTTTTCACGTTTTTGGATTCAACCCATAAAGTCATGTATTATGCCCGTCAATCTTCAGGTTCTGCCGAGAATATTATTTTACACAACTACACTAATAGGTTTATATTTTATAAACCATAATTGTATAAAATTTGAAATTTTGCATACTAAATAAAATCTAGGGTTACTTACCTCAAAAAGCAGAGAACAAAAATTGACATGAATCCTCTCTTCCTCTTCGTCATCACCGGCATTTCACGAAACTAAGGAAGAATGATGCGGGCTAGATCTCGTGTGAAATTCTTTCGTGAGTTCCGAGGCCTTCTCCCCACGATCTAATGGTTATAGGGGATAAGGTTCGGAAGGTTTAAAGTTTAAAACAAAATAAGGAATTAAAAATCTAATCTAATGGCTTAGATTAAAAGATGGCTTTACAAACGATAAGATCGGGAGGTTTAAAATTTGAAAAAAAATACTATTAAAAGATGGGTTTTACACTATGCATGTAAAAATGCCATCTTATAATCACCAATCACCGTTTCTTATAACATAGGACTGTAAAATACATAGTTAAGTGGGCTATCAAAAAAATCTAGCAAACAGACAGTGTGATAAAGCAAAAGCAGCGAGCAGCGGAGAAAGCAAATCAAAGAGTCATGGGAAATGGACAATTATAAGACGGTGATGGATTCTAAATTGAAAACAAAGCTGATCATAATTTCCCACGTAGGATGTCTCCCACAACTAGCTTTCTTGTTGTTGCTTGCTTTTCAGTTCTTGTTTTTCATTTTTAAATCATTGGACTTGTCATAGCTTTTTCTGCTTAATTAATGAAACATTATAATACCAAGTGCTGCAGTACAGTACAATACGATATAAATATTATAAAATACTATAAAAATATTATAACAATATTATTTATATATTATCAGTAGAAAAAATCATATTTTTTTCAGAATAATATGATGGAGAAATTTATTATTATAGAAATATAATCCAGGATATATGGTAGCTAGATCATCATTGTTTTGTGGGTTAACCCTTACAAATTTTTAAAAGATTATTAAATTATTAACTATTACACTGTCATAATTGTTTATCTATTTAACAATTTTTTTGGGATGATATTTGTTGTTCTTGTTTAAAAAAATGTTATACCATTTTTAAAGTTAAGAGAAGCATTTCAAGCTCTTTGGTTTTTTTTTTTTTTTTTCTGTTTTAGCCTTGAGTTTAAAAAAATATCAAATACTAATTGAAAACAAAATATCATATTTACAAAACTCACTCCGTGTATGCGCGTTGAGACTCTTTATGAGATAAAGTCAAAAAGCAACAAAGCAATGAAAAAAATAAAAAATGTTAGTGGAGAGAGTTGAAATTCACAGGATAAAAATGTGTCTGAGAACTATGAACACAAACTATGAGTGGTCTCAGTGCCCATATATGTGTAAATCCCACAAACTCTACGTAGTGAGATGTGTTCATGTCCCGATTTTAGTTTAATAAATCTATTAGAAATTTCGCTCTCACCCAACCAAAAATAATGGCTTCCCTACAATAATAACAACTAATCCAGAACCTCACAACATATAAAGTGCTAAGGTATATATACCTTATGTATATTATTTTATTTCAGTTCTGAATTGGGAAGCTTCACATCTCAATCTCTCATTCTTTAATATTCCTCACTCATCACTGTTAGTGTTCATATTTAAATATATGGAGGAGAGTAATCATTCTAGCTCTCCCTCTTGGTTGTTGGATCTTGAGAGGCAAATCCGACATGAAAACTCAGAATTCCAGTCGCCGGTGCAACCATCCATTTTCAGGGCCCCTCCGAGCATCCGAAAGGGTGGAGATGCGGAATACGAGCCAAGAGTGGTGTCTTTAGGCCCTTACCATCATGGCAAGCAACACCTCATGGCCTTTGAAGCTCACAAGTGGAGAGCCCTTGTCCACTGCGCCAAGAGATCAAAGAAAGACATCAACCAGTTGGTTAAAAGAATTGAAAAAGATGCGCAAGAACTCATGGCTTGCTATGACAACCTTGATGAGAAGTGGAGTGAATCTACTGAAGATTTTGTGAAGCTTATGGTGATGGATGGATGCTTCATGTTGGAGATCATTCGTCTTGCATTTATTCACAAGATAAACCACAGTGAAGCTATTTTCTGCCAGCCCAATACAAAGAATGACTACCCATCTTATGACCCAATTTTCAGCCGGCATGGTCTGGCTTACAACATGAGCGACGTTCAAAAGGACTTGATGCTCCTGGAGAACCAGCTTCCTCTTCAGCTTCTGAGGTTGCTCTTCTCTGTTCTGCGTTTCTCTGATGATATTCGAATATGGGAGGTAACATTCCCCACTGCACTTTTCTTTTTTAAATCTTTTAGCAAAGTTTAGACAAAATACTATTAAGGGTATAAACTTGACTTCCTATGTATTTGAAAGATCAAATTAAAATTTAAGAATACGAAAAGTTTTCAATAAATGTTTAGCACTAGAAATTATAAGGTTGGTATTTGAAGAGTTATGAGCTAATATAGTGTTATTTGTGAGAATTTTAGAATGTTTTATAAAACTTATATAAATAGCTCTTTTTTAGTATTTTATCATGAAATAAAATAAAATAATTTTTTCACTTACCAGTTGTTGCTTTTTTTAAATAATATTTTGGAGTAAATGTTTTGAGAGCCCACTACAACTTCTAAGAAATACATTTACAATGCTAATAACAATATGAATAAAATGTTAGTAACAACATGAATAACAACAGCAGCAAGAATAAGTATGATTTTCATGACTTTGGTTTGCTATGTTTTGGTGTCTTATCGGATATTATGTATGGTTTATTTCCAAGCATTCATATTAATTTGATTTGAGGACCATATATCTCTATAATTGATTCTGGCATTTCACTTTCCTCGTTAGTTAGAAGCTGAGGATTTTAATCTCCTTTCCCTCAAAGTAGTTTACAATATGCAGGAAATGTATGGGTGAATCCTAAAGTATAATATGAAAGCACATTAATTTGCAAACCGTCTTAAATATTTTTATGTGTGTTAACGGACAAGTACTCTTATTTCCTGCTTTATTTTATAAGAAAAAAAAAATCATTCCATTCAAGACCATTCACATCATAATCTCAATTGAATCTTTGCAGAGCGAAACAAAAAAATTCATTTACAGCAACATGGGTTTTAAGTCAGTGCTTCGAGCTAGTCTGGATTCCAAAAGTATATTTCATCACTTAGATTACGCTTATCGTTGCATGGATGTCAGTTTCCGGCCAGATCTGTCCGACCGACAATACAACTCATCACCTACAATGAGAACAGCAATTGAGCTTTCCAACGCCGGAGCAGAGCTCAGAAGGAACCCAGACAACATCATCAAATTCTACAAAGGCACTCTCACAGTCCCACCAGCCGTCGTCGATGAAACAACAAAGGGAAAGCTCTTCAACCTCATCGCTTATGAACGGCTTCGCTGCACCTGCGCTGTCGTCAATACCTACGTGATTTTCATGGCCAATCTTATGAAGAAGCCGGAGGATGTCACTTTGCTTTGTGCTGTTGGGATACTTGAGAATAACCTTGGTAGCCCTCAAGATGTTGTGGAGCTCTACAGTGCCATTTCTGATGGACTAATGGATTCTGAAGGCCATCTTGAAGGTATTCATGGAATGATTAATGAGTTTTGTGACACCAAATGGAGACGCTGCCGAGCTTATCTTAAAAGGACGTACTTTAGAAGCCCTTGGGCTTTGTTATCTCTTGTGTATGCTCTTGTTCTCTTTCTCTTCACTGTTGCACAGACTTACTACACCATTGCTGCTTACTATGGTCCCAAAGAACAATCACTTCGTAAGTGATGTGTTTTAAGTGAGTGAGAAGAATTAAGAGAGCTCACCGTGAAGATTGTCTGTTTGTTTGCTTGATTTTTCCAGTTGAGAGTCGGTAAAATAAGTGTGGAAGTGGTGGTAACGATATCTAATGTTCATGTTGGTTGAGATTTTTTGGCCTTTCTTGTGTTTTTTGTAGGCCTTTTTACGGGCTCTATAGGTTTTGGAATAAGAATGCAGCATATAGCTCCAATTTGCATTTCTTTTTATTATTTTCTTTACTGCAACTTCTTCTTCTTTTTTTTTTTTTTTTTTACAAAGTGGATAGTATTAAAGTAAAATTAAAAAAAATATAATGAAAAAATGAAGTTCGGGACACAGTATAACAACACAGAGTATATAATTATCACAAAACCACTATTTTCATAGCATATGATTATATTAATAATTTTTTTTTTTTCATAATAACAAAAAGTGGTAATTGTAAAAAAAAAACCCTCTAAGTTAGCGAAATAGCCAAAAACACCAAGTTAATTTGGCAATCCCTAAAAACATCTTTCTTTTAAACATAATATTTTCTAACCCCCCAAAGCATATAATGATGGTTAATAAAGTTATTTTTGAATTTTATGGGCGAAATTGGCCATTGCATGGGAAGTCATAGCACTCCAACATCTTCATTGTCATCGGCGTCGCCAACGGCGACATCCCCTCCCTCGCCGTTGACCCCGCCAACGTGCTCACCTACTTCCCAGCCTCCTCCATCTCCATCGTCTCAGTGGGCAACGAGGTCCTCAGCTCCGGCGATTCCTACCTTACTTCCCAACTCCTCCTGGCGATGCAAAACCTTCACTTTGCCCTTTCCACCACCACCCCATCTGTCAAGATCTCCACTGTCCACACCATGGCGGTGCTCGCCCAATCCGATCCCCCATCCATCGGCGCCTTCCACTCCGATCTCGTCCCCGTCCTCAAAAGAGTCATAGGGTTTCCAAGATCAACTACATGAACATGTTCGACGCCCAGATCGACGCCGTGCGGGCGGCATTGGACGCCACCGGATTCCCCGAAGTGGAGATCGTGGTGGCGGAGACCGGTTGGCCATACAAAGGCTCTCTCTATTTAAGAATTGAGGTTTCTGTTTAAAAAGTATGTCTCCGTTTAAATATTGCGGTTTTTGTTTAACAAACTCGCTTTGTTTAACAACTGATATCTCTCTGTTTAAAAACTTATATTTTCGCTTAAATATTGCGGTTTCTGTTTAATAAACACTGTCTCTGTTTAACAAATGATATCTCTCTGTTTAAGAATTGAATTAAAATTGTTACAAAAAAAACACTTGAAACCTAACACCTTAAAAATCTAATTGGATCAAAGAATGTGATCAGGTCCCAATGACATCATGGTCATCTTGGTCAACTCAAACACATTAATGACGATTCACTTTACATGCAAAGGGAGAAGAGCTTGATTTAATGTAATCAGGTCCCAATGACATCATGATCATCTTAGTCAACTCAAACACATTAATGACGATTCACTTTACATGCAAAGAAAGAAGAGCTTCATTTAATGCCACTTTAAAGCTTCACATTCTTCAAAGACCCTCTTTGTTTAAGAATTGAGGTTTTTGTTTAAAAACGTATGTCTCCGTTTAAATACTGAGCTTTTTGTTTAACAAACTTGGCTCTGTTTAACAAGTGATATCTCTCTATTTAAGAATTGAGATTTCTGTTTAAAAACTTATATTTCCGCTTAAATATTTCCGCTCAAACACATTAATGATGATTCATTTTACATGCAAAGGGAGAAGAGCTTTATTCTTCAAAGACTCTCACCATCACCCATGCAATGCCATGCCATGCATGCATGCAAACAAACAACATCATGGCAAGCTTTGTCCTCCTTGTAACAATGGTTGCTTCTCTTCTCCTTGTTTTAGCTTCTTCAAACTCTTTGCCAACTCTTTTGCAAGTGAAAGCTTCATTCTCTCATGATCCTTTGAATTTGCTGGAGAACTGGAGCTTTGACAACACTGATTATTGTTCATGGACTGGAATAACTTGTGATGGTGACGTGGTCACCGGTGTTAACCTCTCGTCAGCGTCACTGGCAGGTGGTGTCTCGTCGTTACTCGGTTTGCTCACTGCCTTGCAAGTTCTTGACCCCCGTACAACTCTGCGAAGCACAACATAGTCGACTCGCCACAGATTGAAGACTTGATTCAAGGCATCATAGACAGTTTTGTTTTGTTTTACATTTTCGTATGTGTACACGATCAAAATAGTTTTTCAATTGTTATGATTTGTTTAATGTTTGTAATGTACGTTTTCCCTTTCATTTGATATGGTTGCAGTTTTACAAATGAAATTTTCGTTTAAAAAATGAGTTTTAGTTTAAAAAAGTATGTCTCCATTTAAATATTGTGGTTTCTCTTTAAGAAACTCGGTCTCTGTTTAACAAGTGATATCTCTCTGTTTAAAAATTAAGGTTTCCGTTTAAAAACTTATATTTCTGCTTAAAACTTTGTGAATACTACTGAATTTATTTTAGATATTTAGATAAACATCAAAAATTTAATTCTATTTTATTTAAAAAAATTTAAAATTTAATAAATGTTATTATATAATAAGATTTTGATCATTGATACATTACTATCAAATATTCTAGCATTCATGAATATGAATTTAACATCCATTTCAATTGATTGCATATATATAGATAAATGGATCATGTGAAAGAATATTAATTCTCAAGAATAGATTTAGCTTGTTGTTTTTTTGGGTATTAAGATGTTTAGGTTGTTCCATGGTTAACTAGTGTAATCAAAATTTTAAACAGAAACATAATAATTTAAACGGAAAAGACAGTTTTTAAATGAAAACTTGATTGAGTTAAACAGAGACTGAGATAATTAAACAATAAGGCAAAAAAAATGCACACTGGTATGCGCATAAAAGGTCAGACATGATATGATTGGGCGGTATTTTTCCCACCATTTGTAAGGGCAAAAATGAAATTTCATCATATGGACCCACTTGAAGTGACTGATAGGGGGTGAAAGGGAATGTATACTATTATGGAAGGGCTGTCCAGGGTGTGCAAAAGTTGGAGGGGGTTTTTATGAATTTTTGAAATTCCCGAAGGATGAACAGTAATTTTCTCTAACCAAAACCTTGAGCACCAAGATAATATAGACCGACCATGCACCCTCACCCTTATCGATGCGAGGAATTGACAGCAAGCTCGCACTCACAAGCAAAACTTTTTATTAACCATTATATCTGACATTTAGATACGCTACTATTAAATAATGCTTTTTGTATTGGTTCGGTGTTGTTGGAGCAAAGTGTTTTAACTGATGGTGTGGTATTATAAATTTAGTGCTGGACAACTCTTAATAAAAAAAATACAAATATTTTAAAAAACTTTAATTAGCGTGAAGCGGTTGGATGAAGATGTAAGGGTGCGTTTGGATGGGGGTAATGGAATGAGGGGGAATGAAGTAATGAATAAAGGGGGAAAGGAATGGGTAGGGGATGGTAATGAAAAAGATGTTTGGTTTGAAGGGTAATTCATTGGGAATAGGAAAAGTAAAAGATGGAGTTGTGTTAAAATTACCCTTTTACCCTTGTATAAGAAATAGTATTTATTCTTATAATAATGAAAACATAAATATTAATAGTTATTTTATTATTTTTTATTATTGTTTTATTAAAATAATATATATTTGAAATAATTAAAATATATAAAATAATTAAAAATGTGAATAGTTATTTCCTCATTGTTGATTATTGTTTAATTAAAAATTAATTTCAAATAAAGATTAAGTTAATATTATGTACTTATAATTTTTTAATTAATCACAAACTATATTTATTTGAAACAATTAATATTTACTCCATAATGAAAACGAAAATATTTATTTTATTATTACTGATTAATGATATTTATTTCAAATGATTATTATTTATAAAATAATGAAAACATAAATATTTATATTATTATTATTGACTAATGTTTAATTAAAAATTACTTTTAGATAATTGCTAATTTCAATAAATACTTATAATATTTTAATTAATTATAAATAATATTTACTTCATATACTTAATAAAATAAAGAAAAAATTGTGAATACATCTTTTATTATTATTTATTATTGTTTAATTAAAAATTAACTTCGAAGAACTATTAAATCAATGCAATTAAAGAATTTGAATTTTATTATTATCGATTAATATTTAAATAAAAATTAGCTCCAAATAACTATTACTTTCATTATTTTAATTAATCACAAATTAATCATGACTATATACTTTTGTAATGTTTACAGGGGCAAAATAGTAAACTCCTAGGGGGTAATGGGCCATTCCCCCAATTGGTTGATTACCCTTGGGGGGTCAATGGTGACTCCTAAGGTAATGGTTGCCAACTTTAAAAATTATCCAAACACTACCATGGGAATCAGGGGGTAATGGTTCACCCCCGTCCAAACGCAGCCTAAGAATAATAATCTTCCAGCAATTATCGTGCGTTGTGAATATTGCCTCGTGATCAGTATCAGAAGTGATGGGCCTTGAGCCTATGAATGATGCCCACTCAGCCCAAGAAACAAAACCCTAGAACCAAAAGAAGAATCCAAGCAAAACCCCGCAAAGTCCAGAGTGCTCTCTCCGCCCACTCTACGGCAATGGCTGCCGCTGCTGCTCTGAGGAACCCTGATTCCCGGCGACTCCTCCTCTCTTCCTCCTACGCCGCCTCCTACTACCATTCGTGCTTCTGGGGTGCGATATCAAGCGTTGAGCCGTCTCGAACGCTGTTGCCCGGCGTGAATGGGGGAAGGGCTCTGGAATCCGCGCACTTGTGGAGGAGATTCATGGCCACCTTCACCCGCACGTACTTTGTATTTTCCATAGTTAGAATCTGTGTTCTTTCATTCCTTTGTGATCTTTCTTCTTTCATTTTGATTTTAATTCATACTCAACTTTCATTGTGTTTCTTTGTGCGTATGATTCGATTTAGCTGTAGACACTGCGTGGTTTCTTATTTTGATGTGAATATCAGTTCATTTCATAGCAAGATGCGTTTGTTAATCGTTCAAATATATTATGGCTATTGATGGGATTGTATTTTTTGTTAAAACATGCGATGATATTGTATCTTGTAATTTTTCCCTCCTAGGAAGTGATCACTTTGTCACGACTTCTCTTAGTAAATTTTGCCAACTACTGCAAATACTACTCAAAATCCGTGCCTAAACGCTAGACCCAGTGACTTATCTTGTTAAATTTGTTACCTCAGGAAGCCTCATGTGAATGTTGGAACCATCGGACATGTCGACCATGGCAAAACTACACTCACAGCGGCTATTACAAAGGTGAACCGTGGAATGATCTTTTTTAACACTCTAACCAATCAATTTTTTCAAAGTTTGAAAGTGCAACTATAATATTAATTACTAGGTAGTGTTTGGTTTGCAGAACTTTAATTAGATCTTTGTCGTGGCTCCCTTGACAGGTATTGGCTGAAGAGGGAAAAGCAAAAGCAGTTGCCTTTGATGAGATTGACAAGGCTCCAGAGGAAAAAGCCAGGGGAATTACAATCGCAACGGTATGGCTGTGTCTTTTCTTTTCAGTGACTTGGGAATTTAGTTGTTGCAGAATAAAAATGGTCATTATCTCTGATTTTGTAGGCCCATGTGGAATATGAGACTGCTAAGCGGCATTATGCTCATGTCGACTGCCCTGGGCATGCAGATTATGTTAAGGTAAGTTCAGCATTTTTTCTTTGTTACGTGTGATCACGGTATTTGTAGTTTGTGATACACCGATTTCTTAACATTGAGATTATGCAATCAGCCCAGTGGAAATTATTTATGACATACATAGAATATAAGTACTACAGAGAGCTTTAAAGTGGTGATTATGGAAAAAGGATGAGGGATAACATCGGAAGGTGTTGTTTCTGGGTTCAAATGATAATGTGTATTAGAATTTAAAATGACAAAGGTGTAAGGCAGGGATCGCCATGCAGAGACTAATATCAAGTTAATACAAGATCATCATCTTGAAATTTCTCATACAGTATACAGAAATTTAGGCATTGCCGCAATAATATTAAAATTCTATAAAAGAATACAAGGTACGTAACTTGTCACCCCAATTTGGAAGAGATCATATAAGTACTAGGGGTGCTATTTTAGAGTGGTTGCAGTTAATAGGCTGCAGAAGTTAAAATTAAAGGTTTTTACTATAGGTACAGGAGTTAATTGTAGTCTAGCTTGTCCCTCCGCCCCCCCATATTTTTCTTGTGTTTGTTGGACTTCCTGGGTAACATGTGGCAGTGAGAACAAGAATTTTCTTTCACAATATGAAAGTAGATATTGTGTCTCTCTAACTTGTGGATTACTATATTATATTGAAATTTGAGAATCATTATTTAGAAGTGGATACAGTGCAAGACTATGAGCTTCATCAGTCTAGTTTATTCCTTCTTGGTGGAAAATGTGTTTAACTGTACCTTGCTTCATCCGAGGCATGGCAATGCAAATGCACCTCTTTGAATATCAGACAGGAGAAACTTATGGGACTCGTTGTGTTAGGTATTAGATCTATTATATGGTTGAACAGGTGATGTTCTGAAGGTTAGAGGTAGCATATGGTTAAACTGGAAAATAAGGGAATTGAGCTTATTTATGATCTATTAGTCAGCCAATAAGCTTGGCCAGTTGGTACCTGTTAATGGACAGCATGATCAATATGTCTATTGCTGCAAGATATTTTCTTCAGTTGCTTATTATTCTCAAGTCCTGTGTGTGTGTGTGTAAACTTATGCATTTAGGCATCACGCATTATGGATGATTGACTGCTAAATGTTGAAATCAGCTTTCTGGAGTTTCATTTGCTGTTGACAATATTTTGTCTATATGTATATATGAGCAATTAAATGACTTCTTATCCTAGTGGTAGAAGCCCCTTTTGTTTTATGATTCTTAAAAGCATGAAGAACTTTCAGGAAGTGTAATTCTTTAATCTGACTTCGGTATAAATTGTGCCTAATTTATCTGTGTCCTCTATGAGAACCTTGTTTTGATTCACCTTTGTCCGTTTATGATTGCTCCGTTCAACTGTATTCCTTGAACATCTTCTATTGCTTTGGTTCAATTACAGAATATGATTACTGGGGCAGCTCAAATGGATGGTGGCATTCTTGTTGTATCTGCTCCAGATGGACCCATGCCACAAACTAAGGAACATATTCTGCTTGCCCGTCAAGTGGGTAACGATTCATAGTTTCCTTGGTTGCTTTATGTGATATTGTAATTACCATCTATAATCTATCTACTCTTTAGAGGGGGTGGAGTGTAAATCTTCATCTTTGCTTTTCTGCTCTTCAGGTTGGTGTGCCATCACTTGTATGCTTTCTAAATAAGGTTGATGCTGTTGATGATCCAGAGTTGCTGGAACTAGTTGAGATGGAACTTCGTGGTTTGTGCTCATTGAGTTTCAAATTGACAAATGCTCATACATTCATTGAATTATTCATGGCCCCTATTATTGTGGAGCGTGATATGTTCCTCTTTTTTGCTGACAGAGCTTCTTAGCTTCTACAAATTCCCTGGGGATGAAATCCCAATTATTCGGGGTTCAGCTTTGTCAGCTTTGCAAGGGACTAATGAAGAAATAGGGAAGAAGGCAATTTTGAAATTAATGAATGCCGTTGATGAGTACATACCAGATCCTGTTCGCCAGCTCGACAAGCCCTTCCTCATGCCAATTGAGGATGTATTTTCAATTCAGGTGATTGTGCTTCATTTTACCTGTTTGTGAAACAAGATATTTTTTTCAGACAGATTTGTAAGGATGAAAGTTCCCCTTCGCATCTGCCTTAAATGTTGAATTAAAATGCAACAGTGCTAGATGATTTTGTGCCTTTTGTAATTTCTTCAATGAACACCCAACAAATCTGAACTCTGTGTTTTTTATTCTTCAAAATACATTGTTGAAGTTTTTGCATTCATAATTCAGTTTGTATTAGTTTGTTCCAAGTAAGGTCTACTTCATAGGAGCTGATGCTGGTCCCATACTGTTTTACAATATTAATTTTTATAAGTGATTTTCAACATCCTGAAATTAAATTTCGTTGTCATTTTTCTTACATTTCTGTGTGTAATTTGCTTTTGGCTCTTTTTCTCAACTACCTAATAAGAGGTTGGTTACTTGTAACTTGAAGTATGCTAATTTTGCAGCCTTCTGCATGTGCAGGGACGTGGAACTGTTGTTACTGGCCGTATTGAGCAAGGAACTATTAAAACTGGAGAGGATGTTGAAATTTTAGGCTTAATGCAGGTGAGTTCCAAAATATAAAGTGTTAACAATCCACAGAAATAGTTGTTGAGGCAACTTATTATTTTTCTAACAGTTGTTGCATTTGTTTATGCTGGCATTTCAGCACATGGTTT
The DNA here is from genome assembly GCA_902712375.1 of Dioscorea dumetorum. Lineage (NCBI taxonomy): Eukaryota > Viridiplantae > Streptophyta > Magnoliopsida > Dioscoreales > Dioscoreaceae > Dioscorea > Dioscorea dumetorum. The sequence goes on along the minus strand of CACTHL010000870.1, from coordinate 3,410,998 downwards.
TTGGAAGGAAGAGAACTTATAATGTCAATATTGCAGTATCTTAGATCTAATTTAGCACTGTTGTTCTGCAGCTCTGCTAGATGACAACTGTTGCAAAGTGTTCTTCTGGTATTTTCTCATGTCTCTGTTTCTCCTGCAGGGAGGTCCTCTAAAGACCACTGTTACTGGAGTAGAGATGTTTAAAAAAATACTGGATCATGGAGAGGTATAATTAATTTAGAATGCATTTGAAATTTTCCTGTTTAGATATCAAAAAATCATTTAGTAGCTTAGCTGATGTCTTTGTCATGTAGGCTGGTGACAATGTAGGCCTTCTTTTGCGTGGCTTAAAACGTGGAGATGTGCAACGAGGGCAAGTAAGTAAAGCTGAAGAATCTTCATTAATATATTATACTACGAATCATTAATTTCTGCAAGCAAATTTCTTTTCTTCAATATCTATAGGTCACAAATAATAACAATTTAACCTGATCATCTCTTCCATTCTATGGCATACTCTGAATGCAATTTTTTATTTTTTTTAAAAGATGTCTAATCCAAATGTTGTGAGAAGTTCTTCATTGCTTCTGTTCTATATATATATATATATATATAGGCTGTTGAGGAATTTGCTTCACCATTTTCATATCTATAGCTGTGGTTCATCTTGTGGTGTTCATCATCTATGCTAGTGATGTGGGCGTTTTGCCATGCAGCAATGCTGTTCCATGCTAATGGTGGTTGTTTGTGGCTTTTGCTGATGTGGCTTTGGATATGTTGATTATTGCAGGTTGTCTGCAAACCGGGGTCTCTGAAAACATATAAAAAATTTGAGGCAGAGATATACGTGCTCACAAAAGACGAAGGTGGTCGTCACACTGCTTTCTTCTCCAATTACCGCCCCCAATTCTACATGCGGACTGCAGATATTACTGGCAAGGTGGAATTGCCTGAAAATGTGAAGATGGTGATGCCAGGTGATAATGTCACTGCGATGTTTGAATTGATATCCCCAGTCCCGCTTGAAGCAGGTATTTCATTATATTATTTTCTAATAACTGAAGTGCCATGTTGGATGTAGTAAAATAGTAGTTGTGTAGAGGTGTCCAATCTTACATATCAAGTATCATCTTCCCTTTCGTTTGTCAAATCTTTTTTTAAGTTAAAGGGTGAGGAGCAGCTGATGCAGACTGATTGTCTTATCGCTGTAGCACCTGCCCCAAAGACCTATCCACCTTTAGCCATTCGGTCATCTTATTCTTTAATTTCTTTCGGTACTTGTACATGTTAATGGTTATTTGCCTATATTGTAGTCTTGGCAGGAAACTTAGATTGTCAAAAGTGTCATCTCAGCATATGCAACCAGTAACATCAAATATTCTTGAGGTTGAGATTTGAGAGATATGCAAGATAACGCTGAGTTTATGCCTATAACTTACTAAATCCTGATTTATCTCTGGTGTGAGCAATTTACAGATCCAAGGGTAAATTAAACATCTTCAAATGGGGAAATTATCTGAATATTATTGCTAAGCTCGTATTTGAGGTCATCTTTAGCTCGTTTAGATAATTAGAACTATAGAAGACTACCTGAACCTAATTTCTTAGATATTTTAGCATATCTGTTGATCAGATTTGATTTCACTCTTGACACCAGTGTGTTATCCATATTCGTTATTTTATGAACATGCTACCTTGAGGTAGACAATTTTTTCATTATTTTGCATGCAATTGTCTTACAAACATGTTTTGTACAAAATTTGTATCTGGATCCCCATGCTGCATGTATTTAAAGCATTACAATATGGTTATGCTCTGATACACATTCTCTACTTCCTTTCAGGGCAAAGATTTGCACTACGGGAGGGTGGCAGGACTGTTGGTGCTGGAGTCGTCTCAAAGGTGATCAGTTAAGTTATAGTTTGTCTACATATTTTTTCAAAAATATCCATGATATCTTTCCTAATTAGAGATGAACCTGTGTAACCACTTCTCAGTGGCATGCATTCATGTGTGCTGAAATCCATGTGCTATTTATCTATTGTTTCATCTAGGAACTATAGAAAGTGTTTCTGATATAATCTCTATTTAGAGGGGTTTTTTTTTTCGGGCAAAGTGGCTTTTTGGCAATCTTATCTTCAATGTGTACTGAAGTTTCTTTACTTAGCTTGAACATGAATAAAATCAGTCACATTCACTGTTGACTCTTTGAAGCTCTGCGCGTAGAGATTCAAGTTTTGTAATAAATTTAGGATTACAGTGGTGTCTTTGGAAATTGTTGAGGAGTTCATTGTGAATCATAGAACATAAATGAATCATTTTGAGCATGTTTGTCTGGTTTTGTTTGCAATGAAGCCAGTGAAGTGAGTTTTGAGAGTTCTGAGGGGGTTTGTGTTTTAGATGTATAAAGGTTAAATTCAGAAGTTGAAACCTTATATTTGGAATTTGTCCAACTATTTGTGGATGTTTGCGGCCTGCAATCAGACCCACTTAAACTATGTTTTTTTTTAAAAAAAAAAAAATTCCTGATCATGATATTTTTAGCAGACATCGATAATTTCCACTACGGTCTGTAGTATTCTCTATAATTATATGAAAGTATGCAAGGGAAAAGTATGCTTATCAAGGAATTATTTTTATTTTTATTTTCTGTTTTTACCAAACATGCTTGTTAAAATTGTTTTTAAAAAGATTTAAAATAAAAACAGAATATGTGATACTAATACGTGTTATTAAGATAATTAAGTAAATTGAATATTTTTATTATCACATATGTAAATGATTTTTAAGAAATAAAATATGATATTTGTATCTATCCATGTACTTGGTTACACAGGGATACATATAAGTATCATTTTTATGTAATCTTTTAAGATGCATAGGATTTGTTTACACATGTATTTTAAAAAAATATGAATATAATATTGTAAATATTTTAGTTATTAGTTATGCTTTGTAAAATCTAAATATATGAGATGATAAAATTAATAAAAAGTAAAAAATCTACTTGCTTTGCACTATAATTTATAGGTAAAGGATATTCAATACATCAAATGAATCATTTGCCACAAACATTAAAATACAGAGCAATTGATGAAATAGAAAACATTTTATCAAAGAATATTTCTAACTGGTAATGGCGAAAAACACCCCCAAAGTTTGGGAAATGGCCAAAAACGCCCCGTTAATTTTCAAATCCATAAAAACCCCTTCCTTTTAAAGACAATGATTTTCAAACCCCCAAAGTATGAAACGGTGGTTAACGGAGTTACTTTTCAAATTCACGGACGGAATTGCCCCTACCTTGCATGGGAAATCGTGGTGCAATCATTAAGCCGGTTAGAGAGGAAGTGGAGGGTTTTTCGTAATGGGAATCCCAAGAGAGGCAGAGAGCAGTGTTCGTTTTTCTTCTTTGCTTAACTTTCTTCAGCTTTTCCCTCTCCGAAGCTCTCTCGGCTTCGACATCCTCTGTAACTTCAGTCCACCGTGCGCAAGTATCCTGCACTTCCATCAGTTTGCAGCTCAAGGTATGGCAGAAGCTGTGTCTAAAGCAAGGCTTTTATATGAAGTACTCTGCTACACAGAGATATTCGTCGGTTTTGTTTTTGCGTGGTTCTAGTGTGCGGGGGAATTTCTCGGCTGGGGTTGATAGGGTTTTGGGTTTTGGTTTAGGGTTAGGGTTTTAGGGTTTAGGGTTAGGGTTTAGGGTTTTCGGTTGTGCACACGATCATTGAAAGAGATATCGGTTGTTGTTGTTTGTGTAATGCTTACAATGTGCGTTTCCCCTTCCATTTGATATGGTTACAGTTTGTAAAAGAGATTTCCGTTTGATAAAATGAGTTCGTGTTTAAAAGAGTTTGTCTCCGTTTAACGGTGCATCTCTCTATTTAAGTGTTGAGCTTTTCGTGTAAAACATTTGTCTCTGTGTAGCGTTTGATGTATCTGTTTAACAAGTGTTGTCATTTTTGCAGTGTTGTGATTATGGCGGTAAACCTAGTCAACGGGAGATGCTACTTGACACCGGTGGTGGAGACCTTGGCCGAATTGAAAGTCCACATGACCTCTCGACATTGGGAGATCATCCAAAGGACACCGTTTGCGGCATTCACTGAGGTGGAAGCTGTATTCCAAGAGAGGGCCCTTCTCGATTCGCTTCTGCAGAGGTACGATGGCCGCACCAATAAATTCAGGATCGGGGCGAGCCTGCTCAGCTTCAGGCCTGAGGATGTGGCTCTCGTTATGGGTCTGCGCTGCGACGGAGACGCGGTCCTGTTTAAGAAGAAGAAGACACCGTCAGCTTTCGAAGGGAGATACTTTTCGAAAAGCTTCGACAGACACAGGGACGCCATTAGGCGCACTCTTGAGCGTCTTGTTGGACAGAGGGGGGGAGAGGAGGATTTTGTGAAACTCTTGATGGCGTACCTCATGGGGACAATCCTCTTCCCGAATACCTCATGCTCGGTGCCCACTTGGATCGTTGATTATGTCGACGATCTACCTGGCATGGGGCGGTACGCATGGGCGCAGGCGACGCACAAATGGCTTATGGAGGACGTTCCACAAGCTGCCGCTCGAGTGCAAGCCAGATGCGAGGGGGGGAAGGTAAACACGGGGTACATTAAGGGTTGCTCGATCGCACTGACCATCTGGTTTTACGAGGTGACCGGAACCGGCAAGAAAGCCCGTTTCGGCAAGACCCCAAGGGTGCTGTGCTACTGCGAAAGTACTTACCGGAAGCACGCGACGATAGAAACCAGTTGGTCAGCTCTCGAAGGAAAAGAGGTAATAAATCAGTGTTAATGTGTTTACAAAGAGCAGTTAATGTTTAACGATAGGCTTATCCGTGTAGGAAATGTAGTTTGTGTTTAATGCGTGGTGTCTTCGCTTAACCTTTTTATTCTCCGTTTAAATGTGTGCCATATCGTCTACGTATAAATGTCAAATGTTTAAATACGTTTGTTTTGGATCAAATTGAATGATTTGTCTCGAGATTGTTTTCTTTATATATGTTAGTTTCTCGAGCCGGTCTCGGCGAATGCTTGTGGAGGAGACTTTTGTTGGGGCCAATTGGCGGATGGATCTTTGTTGCGGGAACCACTTGCACGACCGCAAGCGGAGATGCCGGCCCCTTCCGCCCGTTCGCGCCGACGTGGTTCCCCCCCTTCCAGCCCAACACGCAACCCTCGGCGTCGGATAGGCCCTCACCTACCCCGCCAATTGGCAACACCCGCACCGGCCGCGACAACGAGAGTCACCCGGATCCCCAGAGTCCCCCGACCGCGGTAGCCCAACCGACGTCATCGGCCCGACGACGTGACTACATCCTTTATGCGGGCATGCCAGGTGATGATGAACGCTTTCCCGCAGATTGTCGCTCGGGTTGAGGCATTGGAGGCAAGGTTTGATTCGTTTGAAAGGGCCGCACCGTCGGGACAAATACATGACCTTGCCCGGGGCGGATGAGCCGTTGGAAATTGAGGACGACGACTTCGTCGTGAAGGCCATTCCAAGACGGCCACGTATGACGAGGCCACGTATGAAGAGGCTTGCACAAAAGGCGACGAAAAGTATACCGCCCGTGTGTCCACCACCGGCCGAGGATGAAACAATGGCGGCACCACCGGCGGGCGATGCGGTTGTTGAGACCGTTGCGGTTGATGATGACTTCACCGCCCGGTGGCGGAGATTGTAGACCCCGTTGGCAATGCCGCGTCTGCGGGAAGACTCCGAAATCCCCGTCGCGGTGGAGCCGCGGCAGGCGGCCGACAACGGCGCATCCGGGGGTGGTGGCCACTAATTTTGAAGATGAAGAACCACCCGAGGGTGTGCTTCCCCTTGATGAGACTGCCTTGGCCGCGGTTGAGAAGACCGTTGCCTCTATTGTGGAGGAGCTCCTTCCCACGGAGGAACGGCCGACCCACATTGCCACATCCGGTGTGGGCGCGATCCCGCAACAAAGCAAGAAGCATCTACGGATGATCTCAATAAAGTCAGTTGCGGGGGCGAAGGGAACGTCGCCGAGAAAAAAAAGAAATCGGTCACCTTCACCAACCAGCAGTATGAAGAAGTGCGGAAAGACTTCGTTCCGGCGAAGAAAAAATACGCTGGTCAATCGCGCCTCGACGTATTCGAGAAGGAGCTGATCAAGATTTTCCTCAACTTCCCCATGGACGAGTAAGTATGATAGTCTAGATGTTAATGTTTATATAGAGATCATCCCATTTACGTTGTTGCGTTTCCGTTTAATTACAGTCGTTACCATATAACATAGTAATATATCGTTTAACTAACGATATTACTTTTTACCCCTATACATTATCATTTACGTATGTGTTGTTTCCACTTAACGTCTACGTGTTATTAATCAATCGCATGTGTTGCCGTTTAACCGCAGTTCCGTCGTCTGGAGGAATGATTATGTCAGCACCACCCGGGCCAACCTATTCGTTCTGATCGACGGGAAAGAGATGGTGACAGATGATGTGTTGGACGCCTTCGTGTGCATCGTACAAGACACACTTAACAGAAAGCCATATCCTCATAAGAAGCGCGCCTCCATCACTCGACCACCGGCGTTGTTTATGTCGAAGGTGGAAGACGCACATGAGACGACTTTGGCTATGATCGGAGATGCCACCAAGGTCGTCAATGACGTTGACATCATCATCCTTCCCATAATCTTGAATGGCCACTTCCATGTCGTGGTGCTCGACAATAACAAGAAAGAGTACGGGCATTACACCTCATGCCCAAGTGAAGAGTACAACAGAGACGCGGTAGCAATGGTAAGCTCTCTCGCGATATAGATTTCGATTATCGAGTGACATAGATGCTTTCTATTCTAACATCGGTTTGTATAATGCGACAGCGGGAACTATTCGACACCTGTCTCGAAATGGAGTACGGCACGACGGCGACGGCACAGTACCCGCTTGTTCACGATGACGACACACCGCGTCAAAAGAAAGGCACCGGCGATTGCGCCGTCTACGTGATGCGGTTTATCGAGCAATTGCTCCGCGGTGAAAAGCTCCGGATAGCGCACACGGACGTCCCCTATCTGCGATTGAAGTACGCTGCCCACATACTTAAGGAAGGACGAGCATCCGGCATCAAGCAACGCGGGTAGGGTCCAATGTGGGGAAGTAAAACAGTTTTGTCGAAATTCATTTCAATTGATTCAATTCATTCTTTGCCAACGACATGGCGAAATTTCAATGTACATCTAATAATGTTCGTTATTCTTTCATATTCAATCATTTTTTGCTTAAAATTCCATGGTACCGATTGAGGGTCGTCTGCTTTATAAAATTAAGTACTTCAGAAAAAAATGACGTTGTCATTATTAAAACATTGTGTTACACTTTAACAATACGGATCTCCGTGCAATATACACCGTTACCGTTTAACACCAAGGGGACCGGGTTGATCACGTACTCCTTGTTTAGATATTAGTGGTAAGCGTTTAACTCCCTATGTCCCCTGTTTAAAACATGGAGGCATGTCGTTAAATGAAAGAGACCGTAATCTACTTCCGTTGTGCGCTTTTTAAAGGTGAGCGACCCTATTATACATAACTTATAAATGTCTACATCGATCGCGCTATGGGTCCGTAAGCACGGAATTCTTTTCTCAATGTATGTCGCCCATTACGTGTTGTTGTCTACGTTTAAAATGCGAGCTAGCGCTTAAACAAGGTATTCTCTGTTTAGCTTTTGTCGTTACATGTTTAATATTACGGTCCCTGTTTAATATTCACTTGCTATTCTTCGACGGGTGAGGCCCTATTCTACTTGCGCTTGTTTGTTTTTAAAGGTGAGAGTCCCTATTATATGTAACTTTTTAATTGTCTTCATGAACCGCGCTATGGGTCCTCAAGTACGGAATTTTTATTTTTTTCAGTGTGTCACCAATTACGTGTTGTTGTAACCGTTTAAAATTTATAATTATCGGCCAAGAAGGCAATGTGTGTTTATCATTCGCCGTTCTTGGTTTAATATCACCGTTCCCGTTGAATATTACCATTTAAACGTTTCATGATAGGGTTTACTCGCGTCCGTCTCTATTTTAACCGTGCTTGTCATGCGCACGAATGGTTAGAATTTGCTTAAGGAACATTGTTCTCCATTTAAAATTCATGCGTGGTCGTTTAACATGCGTCCGCAACGGTTAACATTTCGAGAGAGTAAGAACGAAGTTAAAATATCACACTAAGCAAAAAGTTCTTATTTGATGGATGAAAACTACACTAAGCGGGTCAAAAACCGTCATTCCGTTTTATACATTTTCGCGTACGGGAGCAGCCTCTCCACATCCCTCTTATGGGATACCACTCGCTCGAGTTCTCGCGGAGAGAGATGCTTTTTCCGTCAAATCCCCGACCAAATCTTCGAGGAACCGCTCCCGGGGATAGGTCATCGCCCCCGCAAAGAAGATATGAACGATTTAGATAAATATTTCTAAAGACGCATAGACATCGGCGGGGACGCACCGCTCGTCTCGAGCTGCGCGGGACATAGCTCGTAGAACGCCACCAGGGCAAGCAACGTTACGTGCCTCTTTCTTCTCTCTCGGTTCTGCGGCCGGAAAACGTGGTCCCATCCACCGTGACCGTTGCCACGAAAGCGGAGGCGCCCGGGGAGCCTTCCCTGGTTGTGGAGTACGCCGGCGTGGAGCGGTGCGTCTTACGCGCAAGACGCGTTGAGAATTGGCACATACATACCGCTAGATCTCGCGAGTAATATCTCGGGTGCGTTTCTTGTTTCCGATTCTTCTTTAAATACAAATGTATTCAACGGACGTTTGCACTATTTCCGGAGTCCGATGCCAATAACTATGCGACGTTTGAATTCCAAAACAGCGAATTTAATCGTAACAGATAACAGTAACGTCCACCGCCGGGTTAACCAATGCACACTTTCCCAATGCTATCTCACAACACTTCGTCGAATGCATGCATTACTCAGAATGTATATCCCCCGTTTACGTATCTGTTTAACTTTAAGACTTAACATTCACATTAAGAATAACGTTTAACTTTCGAATCCGTCGTTTAACTTGTCGCTATTGTTAACGTTTAACGTTGCGGTAAAAAAAAATTTCATGTCGTTATTGTCACATATCAGTTATCGACAATAAAATAAGTTTGCGTAATTCATTATCATGTAATTCATCATCCTAACATAAACATATTAGTTGTGCGCTAAAGGTAATAGTATCTGGTTAGCAGTCGGTGTTAACTTTCAAATATAAAGGCCTGCCAAAATGATTTGCTCTCCGTTTAAACTTCGTTGGCTCTGTTCAATTATAGTTCGTGATGTTCACTCTTTAGAGTTCCCTTATAATTATAGGAGTCTCCGTTTGCTATTCGATTCGATGTGACAATAATTGCTTCACAAATATCCGCAACTTACGCTTCTCGCAACGGAAATTACATGAATTTGAAATAGATGTGCGACTGATTTTAGTTTTTATAATTAATGGTGAAAGTAATTAATATTGGCTAATGAGTCACGCCGTGAGTAATAAAAATGACCGTTTAGGTTTGTATGTTTAAATATAGATTAATCTGTTTAAATATTAATGACTACGTTTGGATTCAGACGACTGCCGTTTAAATATAGAGAACTCCATTTAGATGGCGCAATTTACAAACGACATTAACTCGAACATAATCTCACTCCCCCCTTTTGTTGTCATTCAAATCTTGGAGCAGCTTTTCCACACGTGCCTTTCGATCTTTTATTCCTTCAAGTTTTGCGTTTAGTGCACGGACCAGGTGTTCGAAAACCCAATCCAACTCTTCACCACTGGTGTAATCCCCGACGGCTCGTGAAGGCCCTGCAATGAAGAGTTGAAGGTTTACGTATGGAAGGTGGCTCTTTTTTTGTTTTTACACTCAACGGACAAGTCTTACAGTATGCATTACCTGCGTCAGATACGTCATCGTCGGCAACCGGGGGCCTTGGTAATCTCCACGCTGCCCGAAGGGCACAAGCTGCTTGAACGCCACCTCGGCAAGCAATGTTCTGCGCCTCCTCGGCGCTTTCCGCAGATGAAGAACCGGAGAAAGGGGTCCCGTGGACCGTCACCGTGGCCAGGAAGACGGGGTTGGTGTCAGGGCCTTCACGGAGAGTGGTGTACTCCGGCGAGGGCCGGCGTGTCATCTGGCAAAAGTCTGCTAGACATGACTTAAACATTGTTGTGGAATGTGGAAATATCTGCGTCTGTATCTTTGTTTCTGCTTGATGCTTACATACAATCATAACTATTTGTAAAAAAAAGGCATTGGTTTTCGGTGAAATAAATGGAATATAGTAAATGGCATCGGTTACGTTCACGCTTTACCGACTCCCATTTCAACATTAAATTGGAGTAATTAATAATAAATTCACATTGCATAGTTTAGTTGATTACGTTATACCGTAACTAGCCTAAATTCAACTCCATTTATGCATGCGACGTTTCAGCATTTTCCAATGCAAATTTTCTGGTTTTGAACCTATTTTGTAAACATCAATGAGGTATTTAATCTATGAAACTCGCCATCATTGTTTAAATATAACCGTCATCACTTACCCTTACACTTTACCGTTTAACTATCGATATCTGCGGTTAACTATCGACGAACGAGAACGAGGGTTCTCCCCGTTGAATATTGCATGACACCGCTTATTAGCGTGCGTCTTCACTTAACATTCGATGTTTATGTTTGAATTGTCTTCCTCACACATCGAGGACTCTGTGTGAAAACTATTCTCGCTATTTACAAACACTCTCGCTTTTCAAATATTGTGGCCCACCCTTTTACAGGCGTCGACGTTTATAATTTAGTGCCGATGTTGAAATATACACGTATCGGTGTAAAGATCAAAACGTAACAGGGGAACAAATTTCTTTCCTTGACAAAATTTTTAGATGAAACGGAGTTCTATTACAACCAGCGTAGGCATACTAATTTATACATCTAAAAACTGAAAAAACATTATCATATCCCCTTCAGTCCCTGGATGAGCTTCTTCACTTGGGCCGTGCGGGTTCTTAGTCGGTCGAGTTTTTCGGAGAGGACGACTTCCTTCTCCGCAAGCTCGACGAGCATGTCCTCCGAGAAAGCACTCCAACTCTTCGCCGTTGGAGTGCTCGCGGTGAGTGAAGGCGCCGCATCTCGAAGGCGTTGCGGTGCGAGGCCCCGCAATGAAGGCTTTTAACAATTTAGAAAATAAATAAATTTCCCGTAACATGGACGCGAAGTCTTACGGTATGACTTACCTCCACATAGTCGATCGGCGGTAGCAGCGGGACGCGTATTCATCCTCCCAGGGTATGGAATACGGAGGTCATTGTACGCCACCTCGGCCGCAGTGTTCTGGGCGTCCTTCGATGTTTTCGCGGGGTAAGGGCTGTAGTAAGTGGTCCCATCAACCGACACCGTGCCCAAGAAGGCGGGGATGTGGTCGGGGCCCTCCCTAACGGTTGAGTACTCCGGCGACGGCCTACGGGTTCTCTGGCAGAGCTCGTTGAGGAGGGACTTGTACATACTTCTTTCTCTGTGTGTAATATGTGGATGTGCCTTTGATTTCCGTTTATTGTTTAAATAGAAGTTTAGGGGTCGCAAGTTCGCCTAACGTACTCCGTGCATTGATGCTTACGTGTGGATTTTGAATTCAAATGTAATTGGGAAAGAGATGGTAATGAATTAGCATTCGTACTGGGATTTCACCGCCGTATCAAATTCCCGTGTCATTAATTCGGACTATCTTACATTCCGGAAGTTCAAATACAAAAGAATGACAACAAGCGATGTGCCTGTTTAGCGTTATTGGTTACCGTTTATTACCGATATTTCCCGTTTAACATTCACTGCGTACGCTTCAATTTGTGTTACCATACAACGTCTCCGTTAAACATTCCGCCGAAGATGTGTAAAACTCGCCGCCGTATCTGTTTAAATATGACGTCTCTGTTTATGCGTCACTATCTGACATTCCTTCCGGAAGTTCAAATACAAAAGAATGACAACAAGCGATGTGCCTGTGTAGCGTTATTGGTTACCGTTTATTACCGATATTTCCCGTTTAACATCCACTGCGTACGCTTCTATTTGTGTTACCATACAACGTCTCCGTTAAACATTCCGCCGAAGATGTGTAAAACTCGCCGCCGTATCTGTTTAAATATGACGTCTCTGTTTATGCGTCACTATCTTACATTCCTTCCGGAAGTTCAAATACAAAATAATGACAACAAGCGATGTGCCTGTTTAGCGTTATTGGTTACCGTTTATTACCGATATTTCCCGTTTAACATTCACTGCGTACGCTTCAATTTGTGTTACCATACAACGTCTCCGTTAAACATTCCGCCGAAGATGTGTAAAACTCGCCGCCGTATCTGTTTAAATATGACGTCTCTGTTTATGCGTCACTATCTGACATTCCTTCCGGAAGTTCAAATACAAAAGAATGACAACAAGCGATGTGCCTGTTTAGCGTTATTGTTACCGTTTATTACCGATATTTTCCGTTTAACATCCACTGCGTACGCTTCTATTTGTGTTACCATACAACGTCTCCGTTAAACATTCCGCCGAAGATGTGTAAAACTCGCCGCCGTATCTGTTTAAATATGACGTCTCTGTTTATGCGTCACTATCTTACATTCCTTCCGGAAGTTCAAATACAAAATAATGACAACAAGCGATGTGCCTCGTTTAGCGTTATTGGTTACCGTTTATTACCGATATTTCCCGTTTAACATTCATTGCGTACGCTTCAATTTGTGTTACCATACAACGTCTCCGTTAAACATTCCGCCGAAGATGTGTAAAACTCGCCGCCGTATCTCGTTTAAATATGACGTCTCTGTTTATGCGTCACTATCTGACATTCCTTCCGGAAGTTCAAATACAAAAGAATGACAACAAGCGATGTGCCTGTGTAGCGTTATTGGTTACCGTTTATTACCGATATTTCCCGTTTAACATTCACCGCGTACGCTTCTATTTGTGTTACCATACAACGTCTCCGTTAAACATTCCGCCGAAGATGTGTAAAACTCGCCGCCGTATCTGTTTAAATATGACGTCTCTCGTTTATGCGTCACTATCTTACATTCCTTCCGGAAGTTCAAATACAAAATAATGACAACAAGCGATGTGCCTGTTTAGCGTTATTGGTTACCGTTTATTACCGATATTTCCCGTTTAACATTCACTGCGTACGCTTCAATTTGTGTTACCATACAACGTCTCCGTTAAACATTCCGCCGAAGATGTGTAAAACTCGCCGCCGTATCTGTTTAAATATGACGTCTCTGTTTATGCGTCACTATCTGACATTCCTTCCGGAAGTTCAAATACAAAAGAATGACAACAAGCGATGTGCCTGTTTAGCGTTATTGGTTACCGTTTATTACCGATATTTCCCGTTTAACATCCAATGCGTACGCTTCTATTTGTGTGTGACTCTTTAAATGTGTCACCATTTAACATTAGGTTTATTCAATTAAAACTTCAGTGCGTACAACGAAATTCGTTTATTCTATGTTTAAATATCAGGGCGTCATAACGAAATAAATGTGTGCTCTTTAAAGATTATCCTTTTACGAAGCCTAATCGGCGACACTTTCATTGCAAGTTCTACGATTGTGACCGGACGCGTGGCAGCGGCTGCAATGTAACTCGCGGACATCAAACGCTTGCGACTCGATCCTCCTTCGTCTAGGACGACCGGGTTGCCTTCTCGTCACGGGCGGCCGCAAAAGCGGATCTCGATTGTTGTCCGTGGGCCTCTCATTGTCGGGTATGGGAAATATAGCTTCCTTATACGCCAACTTGTAAGTGTCGACGGTGAAGTAATCGCTAATAAAACGATGAACATTGCTTTGTCCGTCACCAATATCGCAGCCGCAAGCGTGTTTGCACGGGATGCCATAAACTTGCCATCTGCGACATGAGCAAGTTCTACTAGCAAGGTCTACGAGTTACTTGCACTGGTCAATCACTTCGTAACGATCGGCGAGACAACGAGCAACGTGAAGACTTCGGCTATCCCGCACAAGCGTCTCAACCTTTGAACGTATGTCCGGGCATAAGAAAGTATCCCATTTGTTCGCTTGCTCACGGCGAGTGCATAACATGCGCATTAGCTTGTACCCGCACAACGAATATCGGAAATCTTAAAGAAATTTACGCGAATATATGAATATTTAAACACCACTACATCGGAGTAAACATGAACAGTAATAAACTAAAGATCGAAGAAGAAAAACATATACGACGCTATTTAAACCGAGACAATGATATTAACATTTGTTATCTTACACAGGATTCTACCGGACTAAAGGGTTAATGTGAATGTTAAACACCGACGACGATATCAAACTGCGGACGAGTGCATGTTAAACACCGATAACGAACATTAAAGTGTAACGGGTAAGCTTAAGCGTTACATGTATTTAACCTTCGAGTACCTTATAGCGTCGACCATTTTCGTCACCGGTAGGTGTCGAGCTTCTTTGATCCACGCATTGAACGACTCGGCTACATTCGAATACATCTCGCCCCATCGGTCACCTTTGAACAGATAATTCGACCGGTGTGACATGTCGGATTTGTCAATCAACCACCGAAACGCTTCGGGCGATACGGCCCGGAGTTCATTGACGGTGTCATCGAATTCTTTAGCCGTCGTTGCCCACGCGATACGAAAGCATATGGACCAGCACTCCTCCCTCAATGCCTTCCCAAGTCTGCCATTGGCTTTCATAAAATTGGCCTCCAAGTGCCGAAGGCGTACGCGTGCGGGGATGAAGGGAAAACTCTCGCAACGGCGTTCACAAGGCCCTTTGACCTATCCGAAACGAATGTAATTGTCTCTTGGTAGTCTCCTTCGTCGTATAAAGCATCACCTAACTTGGAAATGAACCACGTCCAATTGGCGTCGGTCTCGTTGTCGACAATAGCGAAGGTGACGTGGAAGAAGCCATTGTTCCCATCCTTCCCCGTGGCACCCAAGAGAGTACCCCGATACTTTCCGAGGAGGTGAGTACCATCCACAAACAAATAGCCGGCTCGCATGCCCGCTTGAACCCCAAAATGCACGCGCTGAAAGAGAAGAACGCACGTTTAAAACGCTCACCGTCTCTTTCCACAAACGCGACGCCGCCGGGGTTTGTCTCAGCCACCTTATGGACGTACCAAAGCAACAGATCGTAGCTGGAGATGTCGCCGCCGTCGAGGATCACCCGGGCATGCTCTTTTCCCAGCCAAGCTCGCTTGTATGGAATGTGGACACCATGCTCCCGCAACATGTCCTTCGAATGTCGATGGCCTTGTACAAGGGCCGGTCCTTCGGCTTCCCGAATCACTCGTGCGCCGACCCATTTTTTGGACGCTTTCGGGTGTGACCCCGACCCAATTCCACCACCGCAGGTGTGCGTCGGGTCCGTTGTCTTGATTCCGAAGGTATTTCTATTATATTCCTTTGATGCGTGAACGCGCCATTGACATCCACCGGCCGCGCATTCCACAATGGACCCGGTATTTTTCGTTCTTCACGAATTTGAAATCAAAATTCCGACCGATAGCAAAATTGCGAAGTGTATCTCGGAAATGTTCAACGCCATCAAAACGTTGTCCGACGTCCAACGACAACACTTCATGTCGATCCGACGACGATGGCGGGCATGCGACACCATCCGGGTCGCCATGTGGTGGGACGAAGCGCTCCCAGATTCCGAATTCCTGCCCGGCACTTCGGTTCAAACGCAAACGATCGAATTTAAGCATAAAGTCCACTTATTTAAACGCCTAAGTTAATATTTACACGTTAACGGGCATAGTTAAACATAGATGTAATAATGCAAACGGTGTATGATAGTTTACACGAAACATGATAAATTAATCGGAGACTCCCAATTTAAACGGATAATTCATTCTTTAATACGAGATAATGGTAGTGTTAAACACTAACCGACATACAACCGCATAATTGTTTTAGAGCAACGCATTACCACGACAATAACTCGTTTTCGGAAGGCCGCCGTGGCACGTCATCCGTCTCGACAACCATATCGACTACACCGCCTTTGAGGATGGAGAACACATGACACATGCGCCTGGAAGTCCACCTCGTTATCTATTGGGCAAACCGTATTATGTCCATCGGGTGTGATGAACTTCACCCTCGCGCGACAAACATCGAGACCCCGGCGCTCACAAATCTCACCTAACACCGTCGCCCATTCGGTTGACGCGGTGAACGTCAGCACTCGTCCCTCCCCGTTGTATCTAGCAATGGCACAAAAACTGTCCATAATATCGACTTAGCAGAAGGAAAAGGAGAACAAGAACAAAATTATGTAATTCGCCTTCTAAGCTCTCTAAGCGAACAAGAAACCATAAAGGGGGAAAAAACTCACATATGTATGCATAAAAGCCAGACATGACATGATGTGATCGGGCGGGTTTTTTTCCCACCATTTGCAGGGGCAAAAATGGATTTTCGTAACACGGACCCATTTCATGTGACGGACGGGGGTAGAAGGGAACCAAACTATAACGGAGGGGCTGTCCGGGGTGTGCAAAAATAGGAGGGGGTTTTTGGCCAGTTTTGAAATTCCCGAGGGGTGAACAGTAATTTTCCCTATTTCTAATGCTCTTGAAAAATAGGGCAAATATGAATATATATATATATATATATATATATATATATATATATATATTATTTCCTAAAACAAACTCTCAATACATGGTTAAGGCATTTGTCATATTTACAATAACTAAACAATATAAACATTTTACTCTCATGAATAAAGTGATTGAAGATAGAACTCTATTGACACGGTCAAGTGTAAATAAATAAGGAACATTGGAACATGTTTTTTAAATGTTTTTTTTATTTTAATTAAAAGAAATTAGAAACCATGTCTGACAAGTCTACCCTCATGGTTTTCTTATCCATCAACTTCACATATCACTGATCCCAACTGACATGAGGGACATGCACATGGAGAAGCGGTCCTTCAAATTTCAACACAAGAACAGCAACATTTCCAATGGAGTTGCAGAAACAATCCCCCAAATTTGGTCGGCATAATATGAAATATGATTTGATTGGCTTAGAGACATAAACACAAAGAAACACTTGAACTACATTTTCATTGCTTGGACATGCACCAAAACAGTGCACTGATGACCATTGTTTTTGCTTATAAATCACAACTAGTCCATGTCCATCATTCAATCAATTCAGACCCATGGACCATATATATATATATATATATATATATATATATATATATATATATATTATATTATATATATTTCACGTGGATGGATGGCTAACTTATTCTTTCTAGCTAACAAATGTGGTCCTCTGAGATCATGACCCATTTGTACATGCCACCCTGCTTTCCATGGTCCATTGAATGGAGCACACTGTGCCTTTCTTTATGGCTTGTCAACAAACCACTTTAGACCCTTTAAACCTCATGTGAGTGGAATTTCTAAGCCTGGTTTAATTGGTGTGCATTTATCTTTTGGAAGCTTTTGTTTACAAAAGAAGAAAGAGAAATTTCAACTTGGGTGAAGCTAGGTTGATCTTTTAGCGGTGATATTATTTTTCTTATTATTATTATGATGAACTTTATCATGAGGGTGTGTATGGTGTTGTTGGATAGTAGCCAGAGTTTTTAAGCTTGAGTAAGTTACTGATAAAGAATGGACATGAATTTCATTGCCACTTTTGACAGTTTGTTGTATGTGGCCCATGCATGAACTAAAAAGAGACACTCACAAGTTTCAATAGGTACCCCTCATTTCTTTCATTCTTTATTATTATTATTATTATTATTATTATTATTATTATTATTATTATTATTATTATTATTATTTTGAAAGTCAGTAGTCAGTAATAAAAAGCAAATGGGATACAAACTTTGAGGAAATCTGGAACAGATGCAAGTATATATTTTTTTTAAAAAATCTGGGCACACATTTTTTAATTATTATTATTTAATTTCAATCATGCAACGAGAGGAAGTAGAACTCTCAATCTTCTACATAAAAATGAAATGTTTTACTTATAAGCTATTGCCGTGGTGGCGATAATATTTGGTTCTCCATACAAGGGCTTCAACTGTTATTTATTCTAACAAAATATTTATTTAATGAAAAATTTAATTTCTTATCGTGTTATCATATGTGGCTTGCTAGTAGAATTTTCTACTTTAATATATATATATATATATATATATATATATATATATATATATAAAGTCACAAGCTACAATCTTAAATCTATGGGTATATATATTCAAAGAAAAGAAAGCAGAAGAGTTCATGTGAATGTCCCTTTGTTTTTTCTTCTTTTTTTTTCCCTCCATCCATCTTCAATCTTATTAGCCAATGAAGCTAAAGAGGTCTCTGAAACCATTTGGACTTATAAAAAAATAAATTATTGTGAACATGCCATTGCCACCTATATGGGCACAAAAATCCATCGTTTTAGGTTAATGACCACGCATTATTAAACACTACATTCAAAACCACGCATTATTAAACACTACATTGAATAGTAAGAAAACAAGAATTCCATCTGATGGTAATGTGGATTTCCCTTTCTTTCTTTCTTTTTCTTGTTCTTTTTTCTTGCCCCCACTTTGGAATAGATGGAATTGTGGATGGAGAGGAACAATTCAAAACAATTAATGTTTTGTCAAGTTGTGAGTAATGGAGAAGAATTGGAGAAAGCATTAATATCATCAAAATTAAATGGTCATAGGCTGCCATGAAAAAAGTCTATGAAAGGGGAACATTAGCAGCATTCTCAGCCTTGAAATCATATATTGGACTTCTATCATATATACTCCCCTATGCATGTAAAAATCAGCAATGAGCAAAGAATTCTACTTGGATATGCTTGATATACTTTCAATAACTTATATATGGTTAATTATAAATTATATTGTTAATATAGGGACCCACCACCCTAACAGTTGTTGAGGGGAAGGTTTAACGAGGTTATATAATGTTAGAGGGACTCAGTTCCGCAGGTGATGTGAGACTACGGACCCGTGTTAACCACTGCGTACCTAACAAGTCCATAGGCCCATAAAAGATATGGGACCCAAGGTCTTAGCCACGCTCTAGATACCTAAGCTCTGATAACATGTTAATATAGGGACCCACCACCCTAACTTCTCCATAATAACTGTTGAGGGGAAGGTTTAATGAGGGTATATAAGACTAGAGGGACTCAGTCCCACAGGCGATGTGGGACTATGGACCTGTGTTAACCACTGCGTCTTTAACAATGATATCATTAAACAATTGATTATTTAAAACAGTTTCCTTCTCAATGATAACATTAATTTTTAGTATAACAGAAATTCAATATTTGATTGCGTCTTCATAATTTAATCAACTGTACATAAAAGAACCCTTCATGGAACATGAAACCGCCACAGATCTTCCATATTGACACTTTTTAATTTTCAATTATTGAGGGTAACTAAAAGATTTAAAATTATTATATATTAAAGATATGACCAATCATGTTCCTTAATTCTCTATTGATTGGTCATGCACGGACATACATGACAGAGGCATGTAAAAATTATTATATATTAAAATTAATCCCATATCAGTTAATTGATGAAGAGTCTATACGCATGAAAATGTTGGGCAAGATTTGATGGGAAATGAATCCACCCTTCTTCTGTGTGTAACACATGGTGCTTTTGATTGAGAGGCACACCTACGGTCCTGAGGGATTTATATATGGTTGACGGCATGGGCCCCACATGAATTTGAGCGGATTTTGAGGCCGGCAGGCTTGGCTTTAGGGCACGATGAGAACATCAAACTTCAATCGCTGAATGCCATGTAATGAGCCCATGATTAGTTTCGCATCGACAAATGCATGTATAATTATGGGCATGTGTACAATCAAAAATTAAATATCCGATTATTTGCCCTCATTCAGTTGAGTCGGGATTCAGTCCACGAGCTCACATTCAACCAGAGATCTGTTACTATCATTGTGTCTAGCAGATTTCAAATTCGGAATAATAGCATTTTCACACCAACATTTTTTATAGTGGAGCACTGCCGCTCGACCAAAGACTTATTGGCAATGGCATATATATATATATATATATACTCTCAAGCAGCTTCCACTAACGTCTCATGCATGATGCATATTGGGAGCATAGTAAGCAGGGCTTATATGTTCTTTAAAGATATATAAGCTCAGCAACGTTTCCATTAATTTGATGTTGCAATATTCATTGATCAGTGATATGTTGGATGTTTTCAAGACCTATATCGAAGAATGTTTATAATAACCATTGGATAGGATTTACATCCAATAGCTATAATTAATTTAGGCACAATGACAAATAAATAATATCAAACAACACTGAATAGTGTAAACAGTAAAAAAATATATAGTACATTATACAATATTCATATAAATAATATCCATTTAATAATGATCCAATGAATCTCAATTAACATTTTTAATAAACAGTAATTTACGTACTTATCTTGATTTATAATATGTATATGTAACCACAACTTCAAAATCATTATTCTACTTGGCAGACACTCTAGCGCATCATCGAAAATAATACTGGATTTGAGTGGCTCAAGAGGCATTAACGCAAAGAAATATTTGGAATTCATCTTCATTGGCCAAGTCATGGACCAAAACAATGGACTGATGACCATTTTGCTTATAAACAACAAGTCCATCAATCATTCAATTCAGACCCATGGACCATGTCACCATATATATATATATATATATATATATATAGTAGATCCACTCTGGAGGATGGGATGACCAGCTCATTCTTTGTAACTAATAAATTAAATGTGGTCCTTAATATCATGAGTCTGCCTTACTTGATGCACACCATTTGTAGATGCCATCCTGCTTTCCATTTTGCCATGGAATGGAGTGCACCGCGTCACTTTATGGCTTGTCAACAAACCTCTTTAAATCTCATGCGAATGACATTAGTGTGCATCTTTCGGAAGCTTTTTGGTACAAAAGAACAAGTTCAACTTAGGTGCAGATTTGATTTGATGTGATTTGATTTGATTTGATTGATCCATAGTTGGGAAGATTATTACTATTATTATCAATTTATGATAAGGGAGTACTGTTGTTGGACAGTGGCCAGAGTTTTAGCTGAGCAAGTTAATGATGAGAAATGGAAATGAATCCCATGAGAAAAGAAAAGGAAAAATATCTGCAACCTACGCAATAGATGAGAGCCTTTTATTGCATCTTTTGACAGTTTGTTGTATGTGATCCATGGACCAAAAAGAAACACTCACAAAAGTTGTTCTAACCTTTATATGATTTCATTTTCACATTGCTTTCTAATACATGCCCATGAATAGTTGCAAAATGATCTACATGTCCCTCTCACGTCTAAGGGATCTGTAAATATCTTCTTTTTTTTTTATAATTTTAATAATACACCTGTAATCCTTTTATTGGGTCATATTGAGGACACACCCTTGATATGATGCTTGGATTGCTTTGCAAGAGAATAATAATAATTATATTTATCAGTTTCTTGTACATGTCTAGTTAGTCAATGCTATAACAAATACAACAGTGAGTCACGTGCCTAGAGTCTGAAATTTAATATTTGGTCGTGCATTCCCATCCAACAATATAAACATTAGGTTGTAAGTCTGAATTTGCACCGGTGGCACTTTGTGCATGATAATGACTCTTGGCTCATCATGACTTAAGTGAGATTTAAATATTTAACCTCAGTACACGAGTATATATTTTATCTATTGCGCTAATCCAATGTCGGTACGTGTTTGAAGTTCATATTATAATGTTTGCATTCTGCAGTTAATGTAGGCATATATTAGTTCTATCTATGCGTTCTTGTAAACCAACCGCATTATGTCAACGGCCTTTGGGTCAATTGGCATTTGGGTCCCCCGTGAGGACGCTTCGCAAGTGGCGAGAGTTCGAATTCTCGGGGTGAGGGCGCATGTCTGAGAATTGTGAGCACGAACTGTGGGTGGTACCAGCGCCCATGTGTGCGCGGCCCCACAGGCCGCAGTCGAGGCATGCGCACGCCCTTGTCTTAGTTTAGCGGGCCCATTAGGGGTTTCGTTCTTCTTGACAAAAAAAAAAACCAACCGCATTATGTTTTTATTTTAAAGTGTTAGTTATTTACTCCATGATACTTAACTTTTACAGGCTAGAGTTTAGATGCTTTAATTAGTCACTTGTCTAGATTCCCATAATATCTAATTGCTTAGATTTTCTATGCAAATGTTTGGTGTTAATTTTATATCCTGGTATTTACATTATCTAACATACTATTTTTGATTCTTGTAGCTAACTGCTTGTTATTAATTTCCGGGCAAGCGTCTAGTCTTTAAATGCTGATGCCATTTGATTTTAAATCTCTGTGACCAACTGTTTGGAGTTTTTACATGAGTGTTCAGTTCTTTGCATTTTTAATGTTTACATTCTGCAACATAGTATTCACACATCAACATTTGCTTGGATTTCTATGATTAATTGCTTGCTTCTAGGCAGATGTTTAATTTTTTATCTCATGCTCATGTGATCAAACACATTTTTTTAAATAAATAAATTAAATAAATAAATTATATTTATCAAGGATACATTGACAAAAACGGAGATCGAAGAATAAAATTAACTACATATAGAAGATAACATTTACACGAAAATTTAAAGTTAATGAAATTTATATATTTTTTTTTTTTGTCAAGAAGAACGAAATCCTTAATGGGCCCACTAAACTAAAACAGGGGCGTGCACACGTCTCGACTGCGGCTTGTGGGGCCCGCGCACACGTGGGCGCTGGGACCACCCACAGTTCGTGCTCACAGCTCTCAAACATGTACCCTCACCCCAAAGATTCGAACCCTCACCACTCGCGAGGCGTACTCATGAGAGACCCAAGTGCCAATTTTGACAATGAAATTTATATTTTGGCAAGGATGAAATGAAACCAATGGACGTATACTAAACCGACACCTGGAAATTATGCCATCTGTCTTGCATCGCTTTCACAAAGCTACCAGAGATCCCAAGAACTCCAAACTTCATTTTTATTTCTAAAATACAAATTTGTGAAAAATCTTTAGGCTATCGAAACTTCATTCTTGCAATTAGTTCTAATTAAAACCGTCTGGCCTTACTAAAATTTATTACTTTAATGTTTACATATAAGACCAACTCACAATCTTAAATCAATAGGTATAGATTCCAAGAGAAAGAAAGCAAAAGTGCCACTGTTGGTATTCCATGTTTTTTTTTACTCCATCCATCTTCAAGCTCATTAGTCAATGAAGCTAAAGAGAGGTCTTTGATTCCCCACTTAATTAACCTTCCAAAAAATAATTAATTAATTAATTAATTAATTAAACAAATATTATTGTGAACATGCCATGGGCACCAGAATGGGCACAAAACTCCATAGTTCTAGGCCAAAGATCACGCCTCATAAAACACCCAACAACACCACTCTTGAGAAAAGAAAGAAAGAAAGAAAGGAATCAATTGAATGTGGACAAAGAGAGGATGAGTGAGATGTTGTCGGCTGGATGACAGCCTTTTGTAATTATAACAAACCAAGAATTCTATCCAATAATAATGATATCAATTCTTATTTTTATTTTTTAAAATTTTCCATTTTAATTTCTCCCTTTCCTTTTTCTTTCCAACACACTGAATTGGATGCAATTGGGGGATGGACAGGCACCATTCAACAATGCATGTTTTGTCAAGATATGGGTAGAGGAGTAGGAGGCATCAACATCATCAAAATTAAAAAGGGGTCACAGGCTGCCATGAAGAGAAGTCATGATAATGAAACCCTTTCATTATATATATATATATATATATAAATGTATATAATGCCTTGTTTGGACCACATACCCCTAAAAAATTGGGTGGGGATGTGGACATCCCACATTCCAATACAAGTAAACCTCAAAGAAATGGAAAGGTGAGGGGGGGAAAAAGGAAATTAAATTAAAAAAAAAAAAAAAAGGGATGATTCCTCCATGGCCAGCCAAGGTTGGGAGATTCTAGGGAGACCATGCATTTATTTTTGGTGTCTTCTCTATGAGCTACAAAGAGAAAGCCACTATTCCATATGGTCCCTAAAATCATGCAAGCCTTGTTTTTTTTTTGGTAAAACGCTCCTCTATAAATAGAAATTAAAGTAACATCTTTTATGGTTTTCTATTTTTGTTAATCCTCAGACATATGTATGTGTATTTGGTTTTCTCACGGGCTTAGGTATTTTTTACCTATACAAAATTAAAACTCAAAATCTTTTATTTAAATTGTTCAAATTTTTAGAATTTATGGGTTATGTAGCTGGTACCACTGAGGCTGTCGATGAGAGAAACACAATGAAATATCTACAGAAAACCTCCCATAAATTTAAAAGGTCATTTATAATGATGTTTTGTAACACAATCAATCATTTGTATACAGTGCTTAATGTATTTTGTAATTCTTCTTGTAGTATTGTTTTTTTTTTTTCTACAACTATGGTTCATCTTTGTTTTTAAAAAATAACTTTTAAGGAGAGATTTTTACTTGTGCATATATCAATATCCTTATAGCTTACCATCAAAACTTAGTATTAGGAGTAAGTTTTAACTTCTTTAATTATAGATCATTTCATTAATAAAGTAAGAAAAAAAAATAAAGTACCTAAAATTGAATATCTCAAGAGAGAACCTTTTAGAAAACATGATAAACTAGATAAATGATGTTTTACTTGTTTTAGTTCTGTTGAAATTAAAGATTTGAAAGTAGTTTGTACATTATTATAATAAAAACTAAAATTAAAATCTTTACAACCCCAATTTTAATAAATTAAATTTTTTACTAGCGCATTTATTTAAAAGAAAAAAAATTAAACGCAAGACAAGTCAACTGACAAGCACCACCCAATGCTTCATCTTTATTATCAGAACAAGAGAAAGAAAGAGAGCATTTGCAACTCATCAAGGTCCCCCATTTCCCATGCACTATTCACTACTCACTCTCCTTCAACCAAAACCAGACACTGTCCTCATTCAAAGTCATGTGTTCATTAAACAAGCTCATAAAGTGACACACGGAGATAGAGATAAAAATAAAATTAACATTAAAAAAAAAAAAAAAGAGGATGTTTCTTGGCAATTGGAAGACCTTTAGTTGTATTTTCAAAGTCTTTCAAGATCCATGAAAGAAAAAAGCAAGCACAGTGATGGTGAATAAAAAATATGGAGGACAATGACATGAGTAGGAAACACTAAAAAAAGAAGTCTTTGGAACTGTCTGCTTTTTATAATGTGTTGCTGTTGTGCTGATGTTTTTTCCATTCAATCTTTCACAACTGGACTTCATGTATTAATAGTGACCAAAATGTTTGTTAATTGTTGCCTTCTTTGACTGCCTTTCTTTTTTTTTGTCCTTCCCAATAAGTGCATGCATCTTATCAAGCTTAATATTGAGTGTCAACTCTATCAACCAGTTAAAATTTCCCTTCATTTTTATGTTTGTGATGTCATGATGGCTTCTTAGGTGAGTTTGATTTGATCCAAGCTTAGAATTTAAGGTGATCATCAAGACTAGTTGTTAATTTTAGAGGAGATATGAAGAGAAAATATTAGTCAATTTTATCAATGACCTATTTGATGATAAAAAAACCATTTTAACACTAATGCTTCCATATTCTTATTCAATATGCCAACCAAAGCTGATTTTTGTATGGTCTGAACTGCAAAACCAAACCAAAACTACTACTGGTTAGATGTTTATTTTAGAGAAATGAGTAAGTGCATGGAGGGAAATCCACTTCTCTCTAAAGTGAAAGAAGTGATATCAATTTCAGTATTTATGATGTTTATTTGTTAAAAAATAATGAGAATGAAACTAAAGAGTTTAATAAAAAATTTAAAAAAAATATATTTTAAAAATAGCAAAAATATAATTTTATAGGTTGACTCACTTTTTTCCCCCCTCCACCAATCCGGAGTAAGTTTTAGAGTTCATTAAAATGGAACTTTAAGGTTTTGATTGAGTTTCTTGTAAATTAGAAACCAAAACCTGAACCAAACCACTACTGGTTTGCTTAGTTCAACTTTTAAGTTTTTTAAATAAAAATCATATAATATAATATTTTTAAAAATATATTTTACTTCACAACCTCCACAAAACCAGATAGATACAATTCTGTTCCGGTTCCAAGATTTATAAAACCAAAACCGTTGGTCAGAG
Organism: Dioscorea dumetorum; assembly: GCA_902712375.1. Lineage (NCBI taxonomy): Eukaryota > Viridiplantae > Streptophyta > Magnoliopsida > Dioscoreales > Dioscoreaceae > Dioscorea > Dioscorea dumetorum. The sequence goes on along the minus strand of CACTHL010000870.1, from coordinate 3,384,725 downwards.
ATAAAACCAAGCCAGGTTCAGCTCTACCCCAACCCATCCAGATCACACACATGCAGACAAATCCTATCACCATCTTCTTTGCGTCACACTAGTTTGTTAAAGAGGGAGGGGCCTGGCCTTTGATCAATGAGCACTGTTTATCTCTCATGCACACTAATAATATATAATAGTAATAATGAAACAGTGTTAGTAAAAAATAAAAAAAAAAATGGAAAGATGGGGAAACACATGCATGATGCATCCCTCTTTTAAAGCATAGTACAAAAATGGCTAACTAGTCATGGTGCATGTACTTGATGAAGTCAAATAAACAAAAGAAGATAAAAAGATAGCTAGCAAACAGGACATGATGGTGATGACATGGATGAATGTATTTGATCATAATGGGGAAGATGGGAGTTTTGATGGGAGGAGGAGGAGGAGGAGGAGGAGGAGGAGGAGGAGGAGGGATGGGAGTCATTTTTCTTTTATTGTGGGTTAGTGGTGATGGATGGGGATGAACATTTATCAAATGAGAATAAGAAGATTGAATGGGGGATTGGATGAGCTTCACATCCTCCACCACACTCTGCTCCTCCTTTTTAACTAAACAACAAAAAATTATATATTTTTGCCCATCAAAAGTTTGGAGGGAGATGGTGTTCATGTACTTATTCCACTCATTATCATGCTTTTCTTTTCTTTTTTTTTCTTTTTTTTCTGCGTTGGAATAGACTTATTTTCCTTTTTTAGAGTATATATAAAAAGTTAATATTGTTCAAAAAGTTATGTTCAAGAGTTTTTTTTTTAAAATTAACTGTCTAAAATATTATTTTTGCTCCATGTAAAATGCAGAATGAGGCAGCCATGTAAATATATTTTTACAAAACGTTACAAGAATATTTTAAGTCTCAATTTCACATGACATTTTTAAAAAAAATCTAAAAAGACAAAGTTTTATTTTTATTTTTAAATTTGTTTTTCCCCTTCGTTAGATTTGTTGGTTTTTTTTCAAGGATCTTATGTTATTTTAAATTTTTGAAAACCTCTTCTTGTTTGTTTTTTTACCTTATATGTTTTTATATATTTCTAGCTATTTTTTGTTATCCAACTACAATAGCAGCCCCTCGTGAGAAAATTGACTTTTTTCCCCCCTTTTTTCCAGCTATAAATAATAGGTTGAAATAATCTAAAAATAAATAATATAAATTGGTAAATAAAAGCCATTAGACATTTGATTATGATTTCATGGAACTACTCTAAAGATAATTTTGGCATCCATCAGGTAACAAATTACCAAAAGTGACAGTCAAATTCAGATTGGAAGTAATTAATTATTTTGTTTAAAAGCTGTAATTATTTATATCCGTGTTCAATTAATCAACTATATATATATATATATATATATTAGAATTCATCATCAAATAATACTTATACATAAACATTGTAGAATTTTAATAATATATATGGATTATGGAATCCGTCAAATTTAGTTTTATATTCAGTCAAACATTTCAGTTTGGTGAGTGTAGTAAAAAACTTTGGCCAATTGAATCTGAGTCAATAAATATGAAATATATTTTATTTATTATTTTTTAAGCCAAGGAGATTATCTTGAGAATTTTAATTTGCTCCTTTAAAATGTCATTTCCTATTTGGGAGATTCTTTGGATTAGCTTAAATATCATTATATTAATTAATTTCAAGATTAGAAGTCAATTAGAAGTCGGTTTTATTTGGTGATGATGTGTATACATTGTTTAACGCGCATATTACTGTTGCTTGCGTTCATTTATTTTTTTTAATAAAAATATTAAAAAAAAAGAATATTGGAAAAATCACAAACAAAAGTAATCTCAAATATTAATATCACTCATCATAAAATTTTAAAAAAAATTAATTAATAACTCACAAATCCAAACTACCCAGTGAAAAAAACATTACTTGATTAATATAACAATATGTGTTGTATTACATACTTTATTTTTAAATAAAAAATAACTTACTAACAAACAAAAAAAAAAATCGTACTTTAAAATTTAAATATTCTGCCAAAAAACATTAAAAATCAAACTTGTCCCTTATCATTCATCACAATTAAAAAAAAAAAAAAAAAGTTAAAAATGTGAAACATTCACTTATCAAACAGATTAACAATAAATCAAGACAAGAACACATGCAAGCAACTACTCAACCTAGACATGCAAGCGGGACACGTGTCAACCTTTGATTCGCAGGCATCACATAAGCAAAGATGCCTACAGGGTAACACCACAACACAAGCTTCTCTCTTCCCACAAGCCTTGCACCCCCCTCGCCACCTTCCTCCGCCGCCGGCGGAGGCGGCGGCGCCACCTCCACCGCAGCAAGATTGAGCATCATCATTATCATTCCCAACACCACCATCACTCTCCCCAAACCCTTCAACAGCCAGACCTCCGACTCCGGCGCCGGCGGTACGAAGAAGAGCTTGCTCTAAACTCAAACGTAGACCGGAAACAACAGCCTCGTTGTTCTTTGCCACGTTGAACCAGACCTGGTTTTCACCGGCGAGTTGCCGTAACTTCTGTTCAAGCTCCAAGTTCTTATTCTTCACATCTTCGAGCTCTGCTTCCTTTTCTTTCAGTCTTCTCACCACCTCTTGCTCCACTGCTATTAACACTGCTTTATAATGTCTTCTTTGCAACTCCTCTACACACAATCTCAGTCTTTCATTCTAAAACACCAAAAAAACAATAATAATAAGAACAAAGATGCATGTGTATATATTTATAGATATATACACATATATATATATATGTATATACCTGGAAATGGATGAGGGTGTCAATGTCTAGAGTGTGTTGGTAGAGATGGGAGAAGAGATCTTGGTCACTGGTGGAGGTGGTGAGAAGCTCCGGCAAGGTGGGGGAGATGGGAGTGATAGGACGGCTATGTTTCCGAGGAGCTGAAGCATTGTAACTCAGGCCACTTTCCGGCGAACTGAATGTTGAGCCCTTGAGTAGCTGATGATAGACTAATTGATCAACATGTTGTTGATGTACTTGTTGCTGCTGCACAGCCATTGATAATGTATATATAAATGAATCAATGAGTGAATGAGTATATATATATATATATATATATATATATATATATATAGATAGATGGATGGATGAATAGAGAGATCAAAGAGATGAAGAAGAAGAAGAAGAAGGAGGGTCAAAGGAGAGAAGCACGAGAAGAGTGGGAGAGCTTTGTTTTTAGCTTTGGATTGCTTTCTCGTGTGCAAGCTCTTGCATATATCTTTTGCTTTGCTTTCGCTTTCGCTGTTTTCTCTGTTGTTCTTTTATAGCTTGTTGTTGGCTTTGTTTCACTGTGGCTCAGGATAAGTACAGCCCTGGAGAAGTTACAGTGAAAGATTGAGTGGAGAGGAAGCAGGAGGTGATTTTTAACAAGTTTTGAATGATATTTTAAAAAAAAAAAAAAACAGTAATTTTTCATTGGGATAGAAACAGTAAAATATTAACGTAAAATAAAATTTTGAAAAAAAAAAAATTTTGACTTGTACGTTTTGGTTCATGGTTATGGGTTTTCAAATCTTATAACTAATTTTTAAATTAATAAACCAACTAAATAAAAAGAGTCTGATCTAGCTAAACAATGAGATTATTATTGGATATTTTAATGCATAAATATTAACGTAATTATATATTTCGCGCTCCTTTTTTTGGATAGACCCATCTAGCACGTATAAAGTCTTGGCTTAATTTGGAGAGCTGAAACTTTGAATTCATGGCAAGAGGCTTGGACTAATACAAAGGAAATTTTAAAAAGAAGGAACATGAATGACACCCCTTATAAATGTCCAATAATGCAATGTTTTTCTTGACAAGCCAAACTTCTTGATTTAATATTTTTTTCCATGGCACTGAAAAACAAAATATTTTTCCATCACATGTTTGAGTTTGAATTATTTATGATCACGTTACATCAGTCTGACATCATATAATAATTATATAAAACTTAGTCCATTTATATATATATATATATATATATATATACCATAGCCTACTTGTTTATATTCTTATCTCTATCCTATGCCTTAATATTTATATGAATGTAAACATCTCAACCACTGGATTTCTTATAGATGGTTGAAATTTAAATTTTCAAAAGACGGTAAGTTATAAAATATCTTGGTATCATAGAAGCTTTTAATATATATATATACACACACAACTGGAATTAGAAAACCATATCGATATATAGAAGTTGTCTTTTTATATAGCAAACTATTTATAATTAACTACTATTTGTTATGACTTTATATTTCCCTTGTCTCAATATAATGTTTATTTTTCTTAATTTAATGTTTAAGAAATTGATCACATTTATCATGAGACTTTGTCGTTTTCCTTTCAATTGAGACTTCTCGTGATGCATCTCTTTCTCTCATCTAAGCATGACAAATGTTAACTAAAGCCATCTTTCATAGACTTTGATTCTTTGGCACCATATATATATATATATATATATACACACACACTAATTAATATAAGGGGTTGAACTTTCAATTTTGTACCTTACTTTATAATTTTTATAAGGATGCCAATAGATGGATCTGAATATAGCTTCAAGAGACAATCAACATAATCCTTTTGTTGAACAATAATTTATATTTTTCCAACTATTTGTTATAATTTATAAATGAAACTTAATTAGCTTTTTGTTGAGGATTTGTTAGAGTTTGGAGGCTAATGATAATAAATAAGTGCCACCAAAACCTCCGCATTGATTCCAAATATAATTTGACACTAATTAATCTTAAATTATTTTTCTAACTTATCACACTAATTATTATTAATCTACATATCATGTGGAAGAAAAGGGACACCAAGATTGGATTCTTTTCATGAATTATTAATGCAAGAAAGAAAGAGTCATCCTTCCCTACTTTTCCAACCAAAAGTCTTTTGTATTCCTTTCACTAATGACCAACATCATCCATGCATTGCCTTCTTCCTTCCTTTGTCTTTCCACCTAAAAAATTAGCATCAAAAGCTTTCATTTTCATATATCAATTTCTACCTCATCTTTTCCCTTCAAACCATTATCTACTCACAGTTAACCATCTAAATCTAAATTAAAAAAAAAAAAAAGTCCAAAAAAAAAAAAAGAGTTTGCCTTCATATATGAAAAAAAACTAAGTAATGTTTAATTTACAAATATGATACTTGAGTGATAATATTTGAAATAAAATCATTTAAAATGTTTTGATGAATTCATTGTTCACATTTAATATGATAGAGAGATGGGTAGGTTAGGTTAGACATGAAAGTAAAAGGTGGAAATTAATAAAAGAAGACAATGTAAAGGATCATAATCCCTAGGGTCATAGTGTGGATGTTATTAGATGGGGTGACCACATGATTGAGTCCATATTGGCAACCATCCAAATTGGCCTTTTGTCAAGGGGCCCTCCTTGTTTAACTACTACTTCATCACCTAATCAATCAATTCACAGCCAATTTCTAAATGCTAATCATATCAAGTTTGAAGAAATCAAGAGAATAACCATCATTTTGAGCCTTAAAAAATTTAGGTCATCAATGATGTCTAACTCTGCCTTTTATTCCACTTTATACAAATATATGAAAAATGTGGATCTTAATTAAACGCATGCATGTATATCCTACAAAATTGCAGTTGTCTTTATCTTAGCTTTGAAACAAAAAAATTAAATTTATTGTATTTCTCTCTAGGAATGCAAATCCATGCAATATTCATGTCTAATATGGAATGAGTCAAAAACATGTTTAACTTCGTATGTATTGACATTTGACATTGGCATTCAATAACATATAATTTTGATCCAAATATAATAAGACAAAATTATATATATATATGAAACCTACTACAAGACATTAAATTGTCTGTCCAAATGCTTATAATACATTTCTTGCCGTCTCATCATTCATACAGAATTAAATAGGTGTATGAATGTGTGGGTGTGATAATGAGTTCTTTAGAGAGGTCTATTTGAAAAGGCAAAACCAAAGATTAAATCAAAACTTTCTTCTATATTGAAATAGGTGATTGAAAAGGATTGGTGCCAATTAAGAGCCTGCTTCAAAGATTGTTATGTTTCTCAAATCCAATAAATAAAGACATAAAGCCTGCCTTCTTTCTTTAGCCAGCAGCCTTATCATCCCCAATTCATTAACTAATTTCACTTTATTTATATTCAAAGCAAAGCACTCAATACAAAGGAAGAAAGCATTCTTTTGCCACCTCTCCTCCGCATTGGACTCTAACAACTCACCAACATCACTGATGTTTATCCTACCTTTCTTAATCAAGATGCTAAGTAATCCTCTAATCAATCTTATTGATTACCTTACTTGATCATCTTCATCTTTATTCAACATAATGCTTGAGGGCAATGTGGTCTTGATTGATCAACAAATCAACTAATTGTTATCTTCTTATGATCTTTGAATATATGTTGGTGTATCAACTTGTTTAATATCAATATTATACTTTTCCATACCTTTATTCAAAGCTAACTTGCAACAAAATGGCTCTATATATGGAGCATCATATTAGAAGTCAATATATATATACACACACACACACACACACACTTCAAGTTTAGGTCAAGAAATATTATCAAACCAGCAAGAAAGTCTAGATAAAAATCTTCACAACAAATACAATAAAACACTAGCATTCATTAAACTCTCTCTCTCTCTCTCTCTCTCTCTCTCTCTCAATATATATATATATATATATAGAGACCATAAACACTGTAATTATTTGAATACTTGTTTTTCTGTTTTTTATAATAAATTTAATCACTCAAGATGTATATATGGGGATTTTTTTTGAAGAAATTCAAAGATATAAGTGCAATTTAATTACAATTAAAATGGTGCAGGATCCAACAACCATAATAAAAAACACTAGCATTAAACTCTGTGAGTGTGCATATACATATAAGTTTATTTATTATAAAGTTAAACCCACTAATCATATCCCAAATGAAAATATGACATCTCAAATAAAAACATACTTGTTTTGCTTCTTCAATCAAGATATTTGTTCATTTTCACTCTATGTGGAAATGGGTTTTATTCTTAAAAAAAATATAAAAAAAAACAATAACTTTGCTTCCTAGGTCATTAGTCGTTTTAATTATTTATCAAATGGCCCAAATCTGACTCAAATCAAACCTGACAGATGAATCCATGAATCCATGGGCCATTAAGGGATACTTCGAAAGCGAAGGCCGTAACAATGTTGGGCCAAAACCATAGGCCCAATAGTTCCAGTCTTCAGACTATCAATCTGCACGTGTGTGTATATTTATTCTTATACCATAATAATAAATGAAATTGCTTCAATATATTACCCATCAAAGAAAATGTTTACAATATATAGGCTGTTATTATTTCAGAGAAAAATAGGTGTTTATATATTATATAGATAAAATATAGATAAGAGAGCCCTATAGATTTTAAATAGGATGATTTATAAGGGAATGTAAGCAATTTTTCCATTTATATATATAGAGAAAATTACTTATAGATCCTAGAAAGTATCATTCTTCCGAGACAGTTATTTTGACATTTTAATACTCCAAACAGTTGTAGTAATCTTCATGTATTTTTTTTATTTATGGGGTGTTTGGATTGGTTTTTTTAAGCTTAGAAGTGCATTTTTATAAGTTAAGCACTTTTGAGTTTTAAAAAACATGTTTGTTTAGACCTTTTGGGCAAAAAAGCTGAAATTTAGTTTTTTCAGAAAAACATTTCTGAGAAACTGTTTTGGGTTGTCAAATTATTAAAGTAGCGCTCACAAACAATTAATTTCCCTCAATTCTTCTCTACAATAAATGACAATTATAATTATAATTATTATGTAATTAATAACTTAATGACAAAGATAATAATAATTATTACTTAATTGACATTAATATTATAATTATAATTATTATATGATTAATATTAATATTAATATTATAATTATAATAAATTAAGTCATTATTATTATCATAACAGTAGTCATTATCATTATTAATATCAATATATAATAGTAACTGAAAGAAAAGTAAATGAATGCCCATTTTAGTAATTTACCACCTCTAAAAGTGCTTTTATAAATCTACATCCAAATAACTTCACATATATTCTGCATTAACCCATCTAAACAAAAAATATAGAAAAGCACTTAACTTATTCTGAAAAATACTTACCTTCTTTTTAAAATGCTTCTACAGAATTAAAAAAAAAAAAAACACTTCTACTAAAAACGATCTAAACAAGACCTTATTATCATTGTTAACTTCGTCAAGATTATTTTTATGCAATACCAAAATTACTATTGTGAAAATAAAAAGAATTGAAATAAAAGCCTTGTCACATCAATGCTTTTGCCGCTTTTCTCCACATTATTTTTAACCATATTTTTTCTTTAAAGCTTGCACATACTCTTTTGATGGAGAAGCAAAGTCCTCTCTTCTCTCCTTCTTGACCACAAAGTTATGAGTATGATACCATGAGGTTTGAGTAAAGTTCTCTTCTTTCCTTCGTCTCATTCTTTGAGAAAAAAAGGTGTGATGTGAAAGCATTTCCAACATTGGAGGGGAGTAACACTATGAATATGAATGTCATGTCTCATGTTGGTTAACAATGGTATGCAGGAGTTGTTCAGTTTTGTCCATCAATGGAGACCCTTTCGGTGGTGATATATAAAAGAAAAAAAAACACATGTTGCAGTTGTTAAGTGAAAAATCTTATGACATTTAAACTTAGTATTAGGTTTAATTCATTGATTAGTAGTGATATTTTTGTTTGAATATCATCATTTTTGTTCAAGTTATTGTTATTTGGTGTTTCATATGCAGATGCTTGAAATTCATCATTAATCGCATAATTATTTGAAGGATCCTAGAAGAAAAGATAATTAGAGAAGTTGTGGAGACAAAAGATTACAAAGCAAGAAGATACTAAATAACATGATCTGCTGGTGTCAACCGCCATGGCCATAGAGCACAATGCATGATTTTAATTTAAAGAGGTCTCTGACTAACCCATGGTGCACACCACCCCCATGGTGCTTGGTCGCCAAAGAAAACCCTAGTTTATTTCATCCTATATAAGACAATAAGGCTGTGTTTGATTGCTCAAATTTTCCATGAAAAATTTTTCCATTAATGTTGTCCCGTGATCCTATTTTCCCTCAAAACAAGGGAAAATTGTTTCAGCCTCAACCCCAGAAAAACTTTTCCAGGAAAAATAGAAGGGTTATATGAAAATACAAGCAATCAAACAACAAAATCAGAATTTTTCATAGAAATTTTTTATTTTCTAGCTAGAAAATAATGCTAATCAAACATCTATTTGTTCGTTTTCTATGTAAAATTTTTTTTCCCCACCCATTTTCCATGTTACCAATCAAACACAGCCTAAAGGGTTTTCAAAAGGGGATTTTGGTTGTTACGGTGCCTTAATTAGTCATTCTATTGTGTTATGTTAGTGTCCCTTTTTGCTTTTCATTTGGTGGTTGCAAAAACAATCCAATGTTTTTCACGTTTCATTATGTGTTTCGATGCATATCCTAGGCCTCACATTTACTTTCACATGTTTATGCTTATCTTCATACAGTTGCTTGTATTAAAAATACTTTGCACGCGTTATTAATTGTTTCCATTTATCATATGATGTTCCCTTTATTATTCGTGATTTCTATGTATCATCTTGTGTTTCCACTAGTAACAAATGTTTTTTGTGTAGTGTATCTTGTTTACGTGTATTATAGATTGTTTCTTTTTGCTTTATTTAGTATAATCATGCACGGAGTTGTTTTCTGAGAGTATGGTCGCAGACACAAAAACGTTCTTGTCCCAACACCCTTTTGTGAGAGCCATAAGCATTTTACCGATAGCAATGATGAGGATGAGCATGCCCATAGCGTCATCAAAGACTTGCTTCTTCCCTTCAAACAGAATGTATCAGTTGTTGCAAGTCATCCACCGGTAATCATCCCTCCAAATAATTAAATTGTAACATATAAATAGGTTAGTCAACCTAAGTTTGCCAATTTTAATTAGGTCATATAATACAGAACAACAAACAATATATACAGAAAAGACTCACTATACATATGAATAACAAAAAAATACATAGATATGATTTATACTATACAGCAACAAATAATATTAACCGTGTAATAGATGAAATACATGCAACCATTTGGTATTACACAAGAACAAATCATTATAAACGGAATACAACATAAATCTTACATAGTGTAAAGATAGATAGATATGGAGGTATGTTGTATCGGGTGAAGCCTCTAAAAGTTTTGTTTTCTTTAGAGAAAAAAGAAAATCTGTTCAATCTTTTTTTTTTCTGTTTTTGTTTGGCATGATAAATCAAGCCCTCAAAAAAAATCTTTAATTAAAAAAATGCTTATAAAAATAACAGCACAATAATAATAGCATTATATATCTTTTATTAAATATTAATAATTAATAATTAAAAATTCTCATTTTCGATTCTAAGTGATATATGAATTACCTTTTATTTAAAAAAAATGCTTATGATTATTCTAATTAAAAATTAACACCAGGAACAAATAAAATTCTAACATGAGTCATCATTATAATTTGTAACAATTTATGTATATATATGAATTTAAAATTTTATTTAAAAAAATAAAACATAAGAACTCCTTTATAATAAATTTATGAGAAATTAAAGTCATTTAATAATTATTTCGTTTTACAAATAAGATACATTATTTAATTAAAATAATCAAGGGTATAAAAGTAATTTTACCAAAATTTTCCCCTTCACCTTTTCATATTATTATCCCTATTGCTTACAACCAAACATTACTTATTCCCATCCCCAATCTCCTTTGCCTGATTGCTAAGTAGCTATCCCAAAATCCCACTTCCCCATCCCCATATTTTGTTTTCTTTAGAAAAAAAAAATAGTTCAATCTTTTTTTTTTCACTTGTTTGATTGGATCATGATGAATTAAGCCTAAATAATTTAATTACTTTATTACAATGGTAATAAATAATTTATTTATTAAATAAAAAATTTGCACACCACATAATTAAAAAAATGCCATGTAACTATTAAATTACAATAATAATAGCATTATATATCTTTTATTAAATATTAATAATTAATAATTAAAGATTCTAATTATTTCGATTCTAAGTGATATACGAATTACCTTTTATTTATAATAAAAATGCTTATGATTATTCTAATTAAAAATTAACACCAGGAACAAATAAAATTTTCTAACATGAGTCATCATTATAATTTGGAACAATTTATGTATATATTGAATTAATTTTTTTAGAAAATAAGAATTTTCTATAATAAATTGATGAGGACTTAATGGCAGTCAGATAACACTCATTCTAACTGGGGGCATTTTTATTATTTTATTGCTGCCTTCGAAAATAAAAGCTATATGAAGGATAGTTTCTTGATAACCAAAGTATATAAGGACTTTTACTTCCCTTGTACATATATATAAAAGTATGCTCTTTGAGCAAAGTTCCATGAATTCAACATCTCTGTTCACTTTCTGCTCAATGTCGTCATATTCATAAATAATAATAATAATAATAATAATAATAATAATAATAATAATAATAATAATAATAATAATAATAATAATAATAATATTTGGTAGACTTGCAAAGTAACCGACCAAAAAGCTCTTCTCCCATTTGAAATGGAAGCCACATGACCACAACACTACCAAAATCTATGGCAACGCTGCCTTGGCTTCTTTTCTCTCTCTCTCTCTCTCTCTCTCTCTCTCTCTCTCTCTCATTTTCATTTGTTTATTTATTTAAAAAAATAGATTAATGTTGTAAAATCCCGACGGAACCGATCCGGTTAATCACAATATACCATAAATAACCGTTCAACCGGTGAATCGGTTGGACCGGACTGGTTTGGTTAATTTAAAATTAAACATTTAAAATTTTAAACCGGGTTTAAAAGCAAAAAAACCATTTATTAAAATTAAATAAGACTTTAAAATGTTAAACAAAAATAACAAACCTAATAAAAAAAATTATTCAATTTATTGGTGTTGGTGTTATTGTATTCTTGTATTTTATTTCATTCCTCATTGATGTTGGTGTTGTTGTTAGTGATGGTGATTGTGTTGTTGTTGTATACTTGTATGCTTCTATTTTATTGTTGTTGTATAGTGTATATTTATATTTTATTTAATTTTTTATTTTTGAATATTTATTGTATAGTTGTCTCTTTGTATATTTGTATTTTGAAAATTTAATTTTATGTAAAATTGACACATTGTGACCTTATATGGGCAATATAACTTTGCAATATATATTTTTGTATTTTTTTAAATTATTTTTTACTTATTTTTTAATTTTTTTTATTCAACCGGTTGAACCGTGAACCGGTTACCCAACCGGGTCGATAACCTATCCGATTATTAAAACATTCATTAACCATTGAAAAAAAAACAAAAAATGCAAAAAAAAAAAAAACTATAAAACATACAAAGCACAGTCCACCGGTGGATTGCATTACACACAACCATAACCAACTTCTAATAAGTTTACCGGGGTCGACAGTTTCAATGGTACCAGTTGTGCCCAATTTTTTTTATTTTGTTTATGGGCAGCATATTTAATTTCTTTAATTTTAAATTTGAATATGATGAATAAGGGAAAAAAACTTATTGAAAAATAAGAGATCAATGGGAATAATTTGCACCATAGCGGATGAAACTTTTCAACCAGAGAATCTATTTGTGAGGGGCCCCAAGAATAAAGAAATAGATGACACACAGTAATCTAAAAGCCTAAACAAGTATAACACCACAGCCTTTCATATGCTGCATGTGTTGCCACATTTGAATGCCTTTATTTTAATTCTCAATATACAATAATACTTCGAGATTAGTGTAACATGACTGATCCATAAAAATAAATTTCTATGAACCAAACTTGATTTAGACTCAGCATCAGTGAAGGGAAACAAATAAAAATTTAACATAATGTGTATAAATAAATTCAACAAGCATTTGAATTCACAGACAACAAGATATGTAGATAGAATACTCATCAACAACAGAAATACAGCAGCAAAACAAGAGGCACAATGCAGCTAGGAACACATAATGGTATAAAGAGTAGTAATGCAATGCAGGCAATGAAATTGCTTGAAGTTCAGATTCAACTCAGCTGAGCTCAGACATCCCGGTCCCTTTTGCACTCCGGCGGCATTGTCGGGTATCGGGTTCGATCAGTGCAATAGTTATAGATCGTATACTTTGATCGAACCCACTGAAGTCTTCGATACTGATACCCATCCAAGTCCTGGAACTCCTTCTGATCCCACCACCTCATTCCTTGTGTGGCACAGAATTTGGCCTGAACAGATGCCTCGCAACCGTCAACGTGAAATCCTCGGTAAGAGGCGATGAAAGGAGCCTTGCTCCAGTCAGTCTTCTCGAGCCCTCCCCTTGTCGCCCAATCATCGGCATTCCACAAGCTTGAATAGATCTTCATTGGTTGATTGAAGGGGAACCTCACTCCCAAGTCCTTGCAATTCTTGAACACTCTAATTGGCACATCATCCACAAAGAATCTGCCATTGCCAATGGTAAGTTGGTAACATCACAATGCATTTAGATTTTAGATCAGAATGAATGTATAACAATGGGATTGGCTTCTTTTGTTTCTTGAAATTCAATCAAGTTTATAAGTTCGTTTGTTGAAAATATTCTGCATGTCAGTTTGTGTCATCAATCAAGGGGAGTGAATGGAGGGAGGGAGGGTCATAACAGGGGAAGGGTTGTCCCCAGTGTAGGACTAGAATAACAAAATATGAGGACTCACATGAAGTCAAGGAAAAGGGCATCAGGACAAGGTCCCACAAGCTGAACATTGTTCATGTGGTCTGCTCTCATGGTACACTTCACATGCTACTTTAATCTTTATCTAATATTTTTTGCTATAGTTTCAAGACTCATCTACATCATCTTTTAATAACTGAGATTCTCAATAAAAAGAAAAAAATAAATAGAAGAACTTACACAATCTGGTACATGTTCCACAAGACTGAGTAGAAGTGGAACTCCTTTGAAGGATCAAACCAGAGATAAATCCTTTGCTCTCTGTCTCCTTTCCCACCAGTGAACACATTGGTTTGCAGTATGGGTGGCTGGCCACTTCTGTTGCCCAGGAACTCAAAGTCTATCTCATCATGCTCTGAGTTTTGAGAAGACAACTGAAAAAGAAAAAAGATTTAATCAATGAACAATAAAAAAAAAATCAAGAGATTTGGCCAGTTTTCTTTTTTCAACACAAAACCCACATAAAATGCAGCCACAACTCCAGCAGAATCTCCAGCAGGTAACTTCAACTGCATACTGAAGTGGCCAAACAGATAAGAACCTTTGCTCTGAAATCCAGTTCCTGAAAACAAACAACAAACAAAAAATTGTTTTTTTAAACTGTAAACAATATTATTATTACAACCAGAATGAAAAGAAAGAAGACTCCTCATGCACCTGTGTATTTATCAAGAACAAGCTGGATATCATTGCCACCATTGAAGTACTTGATGTGATCAAAAGCCCAAGTGGGGACATAGTTCCTCTGGAATGGCACATTTATAGGCTTCCTCGGTGGAGCAGCCATGGAAAAGCTTAATAACAAACAGAAGAAACAGAGAAGCATCAATGGTGAAGGAGGAGAAGCCATGGTGGAGGAGAAGCTGATTGGGAGTGTGTGAGGAAAGTGTGGAGGTACAAGGGGGGGGTTTAAGTAGGCATGAAATGCTGCAATGCATTGATTGATGTGGTTATGGGGACCAGCTTGACAAGTCCTGGCTGTTTCTCATTTGTTTATATTATTTGATTGGTTGTGTTGGCCATGAGCCTTTGTTAGCTGCTTTCCATCTTATTACTTCTCTCTCTGTTTCTCTGCTTGCTGCTTGTGGTTAAGCGTGTAATGACTTTCTTCACGCTGATCTTGGCACTTACTATTTCTGATCTCTTTTTTATTTGTTTTGTAGGATTTTTGTTGTAAAATATATTACATTAGCAAATAATTACTTTAGTAAACTGGTATTATAGTACAAACTATATTATATCTCATGCTGGTGTCATACTGTAACAGTCATCCATATTTTTATTATTTTATTTATTAATATATTTTATACCATCAGATTAAACTATTCATAACTTTAAATTTATTTATTAAATTGTTATAAATATTTAGTATTTTTTTTATCTTATGCACTTCTTTATAATTATTATCTTGTGTTTTTTATCTATGTTACTAGATATTGATTTTTTCCAATAAAAAATCTAAACAAATCTTGAAAAACCCAGGACGGTCAGAAGTGATCCAAATTGAAAAAAAAAACCGCATGAAAATGATATTTTCTGGATTAATTTAAATAAAAAATTGCTAAAGTTAAAAAAAAAAAAAAAAATCACTTCTCTTAGTACAGTATAGAAGAACATTAAAAAAGAAAGGAAATCATTCCACTTCATAGCAATTAGCAAATTAACACCTTTCTCGATTGAATCAATTGTTTAGTTATTTCCATATGAACATAAAAGCTTCATTTTTGTAAACCCAATCTGGTTTTTAAAAAATTGAAATTATTGAGAAGCAGCACCTGCATCAAATGATGAGATAAATATCAAGAATGACACTAAAATATTTGGATTAATATTCAAAGTTACAGTTTTTGTTAAAGCAATTTGCATTAAGAATTTTATACCGGAACCATGGAAATTTGTTTTTGATAAAGTTCATAATTAATTAATGAATAAATATTCATGTGGAGTGTAATATCTAGTCCTTTCTCAAAGATACGTTACAGAGGCTTACAATTAATAACGCCATTTGAAACATTTATTACGTTACCACAAAAAATATACTGATTTTATATTTATATTATAAAACTATAAAATTTTAATTTATATCTAAATCAAAATTTATACTAAGCTACTTGGTTTAATTAATTAACTACACTAACTTGAATCCTCTGACCCTTCACTCATATATGCCCCGCTTCGTAGATGATAACTCATGTGCATTACATATACTAATACAAGTTCACTATCATTGTCAACATAATAATAATAATAATAATAATAATAATAATAATAATAATAAGGAAAGTAGCACAGATAATCACAAATTTTAATTTTAATCATTTAACTAAAAAATTCTATTTGAGTTACCTAACTTATTAATCTCCTCGAGTCAAGTTATTCTTGCCAATACTGTTAACAACAAACTAACATAATTATAATTATAGGCTGCCTTTTACATCAACTATGCACATAATCCCACATTTAATCTTCTCTTTTCCCTTTCTCTTCCCTATCTTTTTTTTTTTTTTTTTTTTTTTTTTTTTTTTTTTTTTTTTTTTTTTTTTTTTTTTTTTTTTTTTTTTTTTTTTTTTTATTTTTTTTTTTTTTTTTTTTTTTTTTTTTTTTTTTTTTTTCGAGCAAATCGGGCGGTGGAGGAAAGAGAGCAGAAGCACGAGGAGAGTTTGGTCTCGGCTCCTCGAGTCACATGGCCCCGGGCCCACCGCACTCCCTCCAACCCAAACCTCTCACTTGATTCTCCTACCGCTTCCGCAATCTAAACCATCTAATATTTAATATTAATCTTCTAATATTTATATATTTTATGTGAAAATAAAATAATTACTTTTAATGTCATAATATATATATATATATATATATATATATACAATTATTTTTTATTACCCTCTCAGAATCAGATTCTTTATACATGCCCATGCCTCACATTCCATTGATCCACTTATTAATATTTTTAAAACAATATTAATTTTTATTTGATTTTTATTTATCTTTCTATGTGATTCCTAAAATATTAAAGCTAGCGAAGAAAGCACCCCATACTTAATTTTATGGAAACTCAAATTCATACCAAATAATTTTAAATTTCAGAAGAGTATTAAACACCCCATTTATTTTATAAATATATAAAAAAAACTAAGCCAGACAAAATATAGATGGTCACCCTTACGTCAAGTGATTTAATATTTTATTTGTTACTCCTCAAAGTTTGAAATTTCATTGGCTTTATAATGCAGTTTAACTATTTCATTGATTTAATAGTAGTTTTTAAATAGAACGTTTATTTAAATAATTAAAACTTATAAGAAAGAATTTGTCATAATTAACCGGGTCAACTTGATTGATCAAAATGGGTATTATATATATTTTATGCTTTTAATTGGATTAAGATGCAAGTCTTGATATTTTCAAAGGCTAAGAAGACTAGTCTGAGTAGTTAACTCCCTTAAAAATCAGACAGGATAGATATTATGATTCATTAAATTAATGTAATCAATATTTATTAAATTAACAAAAAAATGGCACTTCATGTGAAGTCCAATTAATTGAGGGTGTCATAATGCTAAGTATTGCTGAAATAATGTGCATAAATTAATAGCAAACACTTCATATGATAACGCTAAGAAACAGCTAAATACTGCTAATCAAACCTTTAACAAACTCTGACATAATTAAACATTTTCTTTTTCTATAACTACGTACTAATGATATATATATATATATATATATATATATATATATATATATATATATATAACAATGCCTTAATTTTATGGATGCTTGATTCTCAAGATTAAACCATTTAAGATCCCAATAATTAAGACCTTGTACGCTGATAAAAATCAAAAAATGGAATTGCTCTCATCAATGAGGTTGCATGCATAATAAATATTTCCTACGCAAAGCTTATGCAATGATTATTATTATGTATCTAATTTTAGTTCAAACAGCTGTCGCATTGTGTGAAAGTTGTAGATTTTTTATTTTTTAATTTGTATACATATGTTATGACAATATTTTTTTCTTTGTTTTGTTTGGCATAAACAACATTTTATGGAGATTTACTTTTAATATAACTTATATAATAGTTAGTATTTCATTCTTTCTCAAATCAAAAGTTGAAAAAATTGAAGGTTAAGCTTTGTTTTTTTTAACATAATTTTTTTACAAAAAATCCTATAGTTCCGGTGCTCATCCATTTTCCTCGAAAGTTATATCAGTTGCCTATATATATAGTAGTTATTACATACATGTAATCCACCTATCCTATTCGTCCTCATATTTTGTAGCATTTTCTTTCTTTGATATATTTAGTAGTTTATATATATATATATATATATATATATATATATATATATATAAAGGAAACAGGAATTTAAGTAATCCAGTGAGCCACCTTAAAAATCAAATGGTCCAATCTAGTTTGGCCTTCTCTGAAGTACTTTATGATTGCTATCAATTAATTGTCACTATTCAAAAAACTATTCTCATGTGTTTGATAAAAACCAATAAGAAGCAGATACAAGTCCTTGTCCCCATCTCTGATAATGAACCAGCTCACACACACCATTCCAAGAACAAAGCTTAAGTAAAGGACAAGATTACTCCATGAAATGGAAACCATAGTCAATGCACTCATATCTTTTTGCTCATCCAATGTATATAAACATGCCCCACAAGATATCTCTTTACTGAAATCTCTGGCCTGTTTCTTAGTCATCAACTCCATCACCTTTTTTTTTATTATTTACTTTAATTTTTTTAGGTATTATTTAGAAAGACCAAAATCATGGTATAATTCATACTATATGTCATAATTTAACATTTTAATATAATTATATAATATTGATTGTTTGAGTAATTAATTTAAACTATAAAATTATTATATAATATGAGTGTTATGACATAAAAATATTATATAATATGTGTAGAATATTTATATAATAATTTTTTATTTTGTTAACTAAATATTTATTTTATAATAATAAAATATGACATTTTTTTTTATTAATAATTTATATTTTTTATATAATTTTTATTATGTTATATTTTTTATTTTATAACCAAAAGCCTTAATATATATAGATATATAGTTTTGGACCAAACCATGGATTTCTTCACTGGCGTTGCATGGCATGCATGGATGCATGTCTAAGTTTTTTTGGAAGAGTTATCAATTTAAATTTCTTGGGAATAATGAGTTGGATTTGAGACAGCACCAACCATTTTATTAATTAATGTTCTTTTTAATGAATGGCAACAGGCCAAGCAATCATGTCTTGTGAAACTTTTATCTAGGTTGGATCTAATCTGAAAACTAAAAGCTAGCTAGTGAGTGAAAAAATATTTTACATATATAAAGATTATTAGGATTCTTATGCTTGTTATTTTTCATATAATATGATTTTGGTAAACACCAAAGCTTGAATGTTCTCTACTTCACTTAAGAGCTGTGTCGGCAGCATAGAGATTATGGAAATTTCTTCCCATCTAGATTGGGATTTTTTTTAAGAAAAAAAACCTACAAATACAATATGATAAGGAGATTATCAAAAAAATAAATTTGTACGATGCATAAATTATGGTGCGGAATAATAACAGTCTATTATGTATGCTTAAGATGATATATCAAAAGTCATAATTCCATGATGGTAAATATTTTTTTTTAATTTGTAATTTTGTTGTAGATGAGAAGAATATTATTTTTCTCATAAATAATATAATAAATAGTATTATATAATCTTTTTACAATATTCTGAATGCTACTACAGTGACATAGAGTAAAGATTCAATCCTCCACCCTCATGCTTTTATGCCTTTCCACTGTGTAGGTGGTGTTTGGCCATACTGATCTTTTTGATATAAGAGCTTGTGATATTGATAGTATTTATTTATTTTAATGAGAATGAATAAATCATAATTTATTTAATATAATGAACAACAAAAACTGATAAATATGATAAATAAAGCTAGTATAACAAAAATAAGCTGAATTACAAAAATAAAAACAAACAACAAGTAAAAAAAAGTGAAAAAAACCATATGACATTTAGGTACGATCATTAGACAATTAAATCTTTTAGTTCACCATATGAGATGTTAGATCGTTTATTGGTAGAAATCAGAAACCTCACCATATAACAACTGCATAGTTTTTTTTATATTATTTCTAATTGTTAGAGGAGCTACCCTTAGTTTGGCCTATCAAAGGGTTGGTGGTGCATATCAATGGCGGAGCCAGAGAATTTATGATGTGGGGTCAATCAATACAATATTATCATCTGTACGACATACAAACATGTTTATCTATATATAATAATCATAGTTAAACCATTATATGAAGCACAAATAAACAAAAAAAAGTTTCTAATACAAACCACATATATTACCTGGAAATGCATTAAAAATATATCATTTTTTCAGTCGCAGAAGTTCAATGGCACCATAAAAAGATATTGTTTCCGACGTCTTCCTTGAACATGTTAAATGCGACCTAATAAAATAAAAATAAAGTTATGTAGAGATAAAAAATAAAAAAGTTCATATGCTCCTACAATAAGTTTCTAAACATAATATTGCCATTTATAATACAAGAAAATCATGTATATATTTATAAATATAGTTAAAGCATTCTAAAAAATACAAATGACAAAAAAAAATTTATAAAACTAATACCTATCATTCACAATTGTCCACGGCGAGATTTCATATTTTGAAAAAAATGGATGATTGTTTTGTTTGGTGGCCAAGATAGTAAAGAGAAAGGGGATTGAGATGAGGAAAGGCATACGGAGTTCAGATATTAGAGAGACGGGGAAAGGATGGGGAAAGATGGATGAAGTTTAGAGATTAGAGAGATGGAGAAAGGTTGGGCTGGTTGGAGAAAAGCAAAACCTAATGTTTTTTTAACTAAAATCTTAATAACTATTGTGCCAGAATATATAAATATATTATATGTATTAAAAAACATTTTGTTGTGGGGTCAAAAGTTATAAATATATTATATATATTAAAAAACATTTTGTTGTGGGGTCAGAATTTATAAATATATTATATATATTAAAAAGTTTTAAAATTTTTTGTGGAGCTCCGCCCCTGTGCATTTACCTTGATATTATTTAATGAAAACAGTAGTGATTCACATTAATAAAATTTTACTTAAATAAATGAATGAGTTTCTTTTTTATCATATATCAACAATATTCAGAAAAAGTTATCTGCTGAAATTGCTCCCTTCCTATCAAACTCGAACTGAAGTAATATTAATCGCTACTGAATGAAAACACATTGCAAAATAATGATAAATATATAAATGGAAAACAAAGAGCTGGCTGAAACATGACTAGTGAGAAACCTTGCACATGTTGATGCCTAATACATATTAACAGCTAGTGATAAAAGCCAAAGCTTATATATATATATATATATATATGTGAAATCACATCCAAGACAAGCCTCCTTGTTCTACATACCCCCAATAAAATTTAGGCACTGAAAATAATTTTGAGGGGGAGTACTAGTGAAATACATTTATGATAAATTAATCATGGATGAAGATTGAAATTGAATTAGTTATTATATCATACTCAACAGTAAAAAAAAGAAGTATACTAACAAGATACATGAATAACAATCACATTAAGAGGAGGCCAACCAAATTGTTTGTCATGTGGCAATGTTTGCAGAGTTTTGATTAGATGCTTATCATTATTCATTCTTGATGCTTTGGCTCTCACCATGCATGCATGCATGTAACCAACCATACCTGCCACCCTATCAAATGCATGCATGCATGCAATCTTGGTCATTCTGGTTCTCTCATAGAGCTGGATGTTGGGGATGCTCCTCAATCTCACTTTAATTGTAGTTCATTATTGGGTGACAGTATTACATATATATCAAATCATGTTCTCAATAAGTTTATACAAGACAATAAGCCACCAAAAAATTTGGTTCAGTATTAATATATATTGTCTCTGTGAAACTATATTATTGGTAATTAAATTATTTGGTGATGTTATATTTTACCGCTAATGTACATGAACTAAAAAAAATATATATTTTTTTTAATTTTCGTTTATCATGTGATAATTGGGAGGAAGCATAATGAACAAAACTTTATATATGTTGTAAAGATAGGAGTGGACTTTTTATTAATTAATTGTCTTTAACCAATAAAACAATGTAACAAAAAAAAAAGTGTGTTGAGATGCAAAGCCAGCAACTAGACAAAGGAAACATTTGATGTTTACCTTGTGTGGATATTGTATTGGTTTTCTTCTTCTCTTTATTTCTCTCACTCTATTTTTTTTTTAGAAATCTGCACTTTTTTTTTTTCATGTGACTTATCTTATTGCAATGGAAACATTTGATCTTTTTCCTGTTCCTTGACTTGCCTTTTTATATATCTTTGCTACCATGACCTTCAGGACTCTTGCTTCTACCACGGTTTTTAGGTTTTTCAGAAACAAGTACATCAAAAGAAGTTTCACCTTTCTCCTTCCTCCTACTCTCTTCATCTAAGAGACTTTCTTTAACCATTTCCATAGTTAATGTCCCACCAGGTGTTGACGTATTGAGTGACACCTCTAGTGTCTCCCAGTTATTAGACAATGAATTGAGAAGCAACAATGCCTGTAACTCATCTTCAAGAGGCATTTTCATAGATGTTAATTGGTTTCCAAGCCTTGGAAATCACTTGTGTGCTTTGTCATGCTTTTGCCATCCTTGTACTTCAAATTCACAAGCTTTCTAATAGTCGCGACCTCGTTTCTAAATGTATTCTTCTCATACATGACTTCTAGCTTCTTTCAGAGTACATCTGCCTTCACTTCTTCAGAGATGTGATGAAAAATATTTACATTTACCCATTGCCGAATTGTTGCAATAGCTTTTAGATGTAAAATCTCCCATTCATCATCACTCATCTTTTCCAGCTTTTGCTTCCCCATAACAAGTAAGAACAAATCATTCACTACCAACAAATCTAGCATTTTTTTTTTCAAATTGCATAGTTGGAGGGGCTTAGTTTAATCATCTCACATGCATTTTGGCCTTCCATTTTTATACTCAAGAAATTTCTAGCCAACCAGGCTCTGATACCACTCTGTTGGGAAGAAACGGAACAATCAGAGTCACCAAACGTTGTTTTTATAAAGTAATGTAGCGCTTACATTGTAGCACTCTATAATTCATAAACCTGTAATGTGTACGGTTTGAAGCATTTGTCACTGTAGCAGTCGTGCAAGGCTGAAGCATGGCCATTGTAGCGGAACTACTGTAGCACTTGAAAAATGTAGAAACCTACAATCTGCACGAGCTTAAGCACGACCTCCACTGGCTGAAGCACGGACGTGCAGGCTGAAGCATGGTTACTTTAGCAGCCATGCAACTCTTTGTTTTCAAATTTTGAGGATCAAATATTCCCTTAGCTGAGTATATGTTTTAGGATCTTATCAATACAATAATATCATCAAACAATAAGTAAGGCTCATGATTTAGCGTGGTAACCCCTTCAAATTGAGAGAAAACCCACGGGGTTCTTTAGAGCCACTTAAAAACCTCTCCACTATGTCAAAAAAGGATTATAATGTTTTCTTTAGATTAAACTAAAGATACACATGCCCAATGGCATCAACATTCATCAAAAATCATCATCATCATAGATGAATAACACATACCAAATTGAGATCAAAAGAAAAATCAAATCTAATCAATGTGAAAAGCTGCTTGCAAGGATTCTCCACCCGAAATTTGAGTGAGATCCGACACCGTATCGCCGTCCAATCGTCTTGCCCTAGCTTAGCCTCTTTTTTCTCCTTCTACCTTGGTTTCTCACACTGATGAACCTATGTTCTTCTCAATTAATTCTCCTCTTCATTTGCATATATTTTTTTTATTAACTTGGATCTTGAAGTTCAACTTTATTACAGCCCACCAAATGTTCTTGACCCAACATTACTGAATGAAAACACATTGCAAACTAATGATAAATATATAAATGGAAAACAAAGAGCTGGCTGAAACATGACTAGTGAGAAAACTTGCACATGTTGTGCCTAACACATATCAACAGCTTGTGATAAAAGACTCCTTGTTCTTAAAAATATATTTTTTTTTTTAATTTTTGTTTGTCATGTGATAAATTGGGAGGAAACATGATGAACAAAACTTTATATATGTTGTAAAGATAGGAGTGAACTTTTTCTTAATTGTCTTTAACCAGTAAAAAAATGTAAAAAAAAAAAAATAATAAGTGTTGAAATGCAAAGCAGGCAACCAGTCAAAGGAAAAGGCACAACTTGTTGAGGGTTCTTTAATAGAATTAGAACATAGGGAAAAGCTCATTTAAGAAATACAACTCAAAAACTAGAACACACAATAAAGAGAATAGAGAAATAAAATTTAATATGATTAATTCCAAAAATAGTACTATGTTAGAGGAGAAAACATTTATTATTTTCAATTTCAAGAAAACTTAAATCTAAAAAAAAAAAAAAAAAGTGATAACGGCATTCATGTATTAAGGCTTAAAAAACCTTTTTTTTTTTTTTTTTTTTTTTTTTTTGCCGACCAATAGAAGTTGCATTTTTGTTGTGAAAAATTAATCTAAGGATTTGATTTTTCACAAATATCCAAAAATTATATCTTTATATATATATATATATATATATATATATATATATATATATATATATATATATTATAACCTTATCTCAAGATGTTATCCTGCAACAAATTACCTCATCACTGAAGGATGTAAATTTTATATTTTGATGCTGATTCTCAATTTTATTTCTGTTATTATTAGTAACAAAATGGATTTTTATATATTGGACACTGGCAATAAATGAAAAGTATTCCTTCCATCACCATTAGAAACCACAACTTACTTGAAACCTTTAGGCCACCATGACATTTACTCAATTGTGTTTAATTAATGGTCACCTATAAAGCATAGGAGCCATTCCCACAGGAAAAAACACTACGGGGGTGTTTGTTTGTAAGGAGTGGAATGGGAGTCATTACTCTCCCATTCCACTCCTTTGTTTGGATAGTCATCAATGGGAGTGAGAGAGGTTTGGGAGGGGGATGATGGGGGATTGAGTGGGGAGTGGCAATCCTCCCAAAATTGGGAGGATTGCTCATTCCTCCTCCACTCCTTGAGGGTGAATTACAAATTTACCCCTTATTTAATAATTAACTATAATTAATTAACATAATAATTAAATATATAATTTTAATACTAAATAATAATTAAATAGATAATAATAACTAACAATTAAAATAACAATTTTATTCAAATATTAATAATTAATAATTAAAATAATAATATAAATCAAATAATAATTAAATCGATAATTTTAATAATAAATAATAATTAAAATAAAATAATAACAATTAACAATTAAAATAATCATTTTATTCAAATAATAATAATTAATAATTAAATCGATAATTTTAATAATAAATAATAATTAAAGTAAAATAATAACAACTAACAATTAAAATAATAATTTTATTCAAATAATAATATAACTCAAATAATAATTAAATAGATAATTTTAATAATAAATAATAATTAAAATAAAATAATAATAACTAACAATTAAAATAATAATTTTATTCAAATAATAATAATTAATAATTAAAATAATAATATAAATCAAATAATAATTAAATCGATAATTTTAATAATAAATAATAATTAAAGTAAAATAATAACAACTGACAATTAAAATAATAATTTTATTCAAATAATAATAAATAATAATATAAATCAAATAATAATTAAATAGATATTTTTAATAATAAATAATAATTAAAAGTGAAAATATTTAATTCAAATATTTAATTATAAAATTAAAAATAATGATATTCAAAATATTTTATAATTAAAAATAGTCATTATTTAACTTAACATTTTATTTTATATAAAATATTATTTACTTGTTTCAAGGGTATAAAAGTCAAGTTACTTCATTTTTTTCTTTTACTTTTCTCATTCCCAAAGAACTACCCTCTTATATACCTTACCAACCAAACACATCTTTCATTCTCAATCCTCCTCCACTCCCTTTATTTCCATTACTCCCTCACTCCTTTCCATTCCCAATCCGGGACCCAAACGGCCCCTGCAATCTAGAGCTACATGCCATTCTTTCCCCATTAAAAATGGCCAAGCTACATATAGTTCTCTTGATTTTGGCCATTAAAAACTGCTAAATGTAAACAAAAAATATTATCTAGATTCGATTAAACTCAAAAACTTAAGCTTACAAAAAGAGAGACTCACACCTGTATGTATTCAAATTCATATGTTCCAAATCCACCAATAAAAAGTTATTAGTTACTCTAATAAACACTAAAAGGCTTCAAAATTAATATGATGTCCTCCAAATGGCTGCCCATATGGCAAGGCTTAGTTGTCCTTGAACAATCATGTATTCAAATCACGAGTCAAAGTAGTTGTTGGTGGATCTCAAAATCAAGTTCCTGAAATCTAAACATCAGGTGTTATAGTGAATTTGAAGATAATATGATTATCAAGTTGTAATATTTAATAGTTGGAATTTTCAAACTACCATCAATATTATCAGTGTTAATATTCTAAA
The DNA here is from genome assembly GCA_902712375.1 of Dioscorea dumetorum. Classification (NCBI taxonomy): domain Eukaryota; kingdom Viridiplantae; phylum Streptophyta; class Magnoliopsida; order Dioscoreales; family Dioscoreaceae; genus Dioscorea; species Dioscorea dumetorum. The sequence continues at coordinate 3,358,227 of CACTHL010000870.1, read as the reverse complement.
TGCAATAATCTTTTTCATATTACCACGTAATTCTCCTATAATATATCTATGTTATAGGAAACCAACCAGGCTTGTTAAGTAACTAATTGAAAAAAAAAATAATTGATATTATCATGGATCAACAAATCTATGTGAGAAAACTTAGGAATCACAGATATGGCATGGTGCATCATGGTAAATAGTGGATTCTAATGAAGAAGGAAATTTCTATTTTATTATGAACTGCCATGTGACGAAACCAAAGAAAGCAGTTGAATACTATACATGGTATGGTGCTATAAGCCAATAAATAGTGGAAGTACCTGAAATTAAGTTGGAAAAATAAATAATTATTCTTTTGAGAAGAAATGTTGTGGTTATTTTGTGAGGGTGAAAAAAAAAATTATTATCTTGGGTGTACCATATAAATTTGTTGTTTTTATTTTACTTTCTTTCTCATTCTTCATTTTATTATTTGAGTTATCTTTTTTTGAAAAGTCTTGCACTGACAAATGATAGAGCAATTAGGATTCCCAAGAAACACTATATTAACATCCAAATTATCAAACCATAATTCATGACATCAATTCAGATCACTTGGAATTAACACTTCTTAGCATGAAAAAACAGAAGCATGTAATGAAAAACATTGAAAAATAAATATCAAACAGATTCAAAACTTTTATTAAAAAATGACAAATGCATATGCACTGCGGATGCATACTAAGCGTTTGCCTTACTAAAAACTAAAAAAACAGTTGTAATTCTTGTTCATACGAAAGATATCCAGTAGTGATTGCATGTATGTTTGATTTGCAAATAAGCACATCACAAATAGTATAACACAGTACAACAGGTTGAAGTATAATGTAAATACTTTCAATGTTTTATGTTTAATGGGCAATTCAAATTTTTTTTTGTGTTGTTTGCTGTTTAATTTCAACAAGTCCCACCAAAAAGAAAATAAAATTATCACAATACTTTTTATATTGTTTTATAATTAAATATTCAAAGACAACATTTTATAAATTTCTCACACCTGTTCCATATTCACCACTCAATTTTTTTTAATGATTAATAAAACTCTTAGTTCATAATTATATTTTTTTTTAATGTTCAAAATATATTTATTTATATTTTATATAATTTTTTCATCAATTCATAATGAGACATTCTTCTAATTTTTGTTATTATTGAGGGCAATTATGTCTTTTGATTGAGTTATACTATAGTTTTTTTTACCGTGGTTTTTAAGGGGTACAAAACTTTCATTAAGTTGTGCTATATTAATACATTTTTTTTTTCATATATTCTCACTTTCTTTATAAATCAAAAAAGGAGAAAAAATTATGTTGTATTGGATCTCAAATTTTACTTATCAAACACACTTTGCGATGATATATAGTTGTGTGTTTGCTTTTCTGGTTGTGACGATGGAAAATGAGATATCAATAGAACTCTTTTTTGTAATGTTTCCGATAAAAAAATATAAACTTATAGTAGAGTGCTCCGCCAGACTGAAGCAAAACCAATATTCAAAATGTTGTAAATATGAATAACATGTTTTGTGATATGAAATAAATTTTGATAATTTTATAATAAAATTAATAACGGAAAGAATGGTATTATTAAAATCAATTGAAAAAAAGACAAATTATTTATTAATCTTTAGGTAGGACTGTAAATTAGAGCACAATAAAATAAACTATAACACAATTTTCATGAAAGACAGTTGAACAGAGTTACATAGATGGGTGTAAAGACAAGCAAAACCAGGATAAATAGACTTTTGGGAGAAGATAAAACATGGGCTTCTTCCATGTTACTAAGATAGAATTGATGACAAACTAGTGGAGTCTGCAGATAAATGCATTAGAATCACTCGTCTCACTCTCCAAACATTTATATTTGGTACTTGAATTGCGTATACATTATTTTTTTTATGATATTAATTATTTATTGCTAATTTTTTTAGACAAAATAGCAGTTTTGGTGATAATAATTGTTTGGTTTGCTAGTAGTGGGTATCCTTCATAGAGTGTTTGTGTCATGTTGAAGATGCAGACTCGAATCTCAGCTCACGCAAGATGAAAGCATTGGTGTTAGAGAACTTTCATTTGTGCTTTTTTGTGTGTGCATACCCTTAATATCCAATTTATCCACATTCATCACAAAAAAAAAAAACACACTAATGTGATCTAGCAACTAATTGTAAGCATTGTTGGGGGGGGGGCAATAAGATGGATTGTGGGTGCTGGGTAACGGCTCCAAGGTATGGTATAGCGGTATTTTGATAAAATTAAATCGGATAGGGTCTATATATATTCATGGAATATATAACCATAATTTTAGTGATATGACAAAAGACAATTATTTCTCTCCCGAGGACATAAGTATATAATGGCCAACCTTGTTAATTTTTTTGTGTTTGTCATTGGTTTTCTTTTCTATTGATTTTCTAATTGATTTATCATTTTGTAAGCAATTATTTTATAATGTCTAAATTAAAAGAACCAAGTATTATATGATCTATTAACTCTGGAGAGAGAGACGTAGATAGCATAAAGGCTACTACACATTTAGGCTTGATAGATTGTCTTACCCGTCAATGTTATAAAAGGTTCACAACCATTGATCAAAAACTCTCAATTGTTAGTCAATCGAACTATGTAATTGTGATATTGTCATCAATGTTGATGGGATGGCTCATCTACGGAGAACTTGATCGAGTGTTGTTAGACCATGTCTTAACTCCAAATTTTTTAAATGTTTTTAAGACTTATTTTCTCTGGTTTATAAGCTGTTGTAGCTTTTTATGAAAAATACTAAAAATTGATTAACATGGAATATAAAATAAGGTTGTAAATTGCAAAGTATTGATTTTGTTGTGAAAAAAAAATTACCGTGAGAAATTCATGTTAAGTCTCGTTAGATGCATTAGAAGTAATGGCTTCTCGACTGTAAACGTGGGTTTTGTATTTTAAATATTGTGTCACTTTTAGTGATGATATATAGACTAAATGATAAATTCTTAGTATTTACATTGTTTGTGGAGGAGGGGTAGAAAACAAACAAGCCTTTATTTGTGCCATTGTTCTGAGATTTGCAAAGTAAATCCAACTATTGTCAGCTCTAATACTAAACAACCTAAATTAATCAAAAACAGACCGCAAGAAAAAGAAAGTAATGGCACTTCATTGCTCAGCCTTTCATCGGCATCACACTCCGAGAACTGATCCCAATACTCCTGTAAATCCCCAACGCCGAGGTAACAAAATTATCTCCTTTGCTAGCAATGCCCATCACCTGTTCGACCAAATTCCCCTGTCAGACACCTTCACCTGGAACACCCTCATCCGCACCCAAATCTCCGAAGGTTATCCTCACCATGCCATTCTCACGTATCATCAAATGCTCCTCCGTCGTGCCCGCCCAGATAAACACACCATCCCCGGCCTCCTCACCGCCTCCCGCCTCTCCAACTCCTTCTTTGATGGTAAGCAAATCCATGGCCATGCTCTGAAGCTTGGCTTCGCCACTGATGACTATGTCGTCACCGCTCTGATGGAAATGTATGGCCAGTTCACTGGTTCCAGTGATGCACTCAAGGTGTTCGACCACTCGCCTAAGAGAAATTTTGTATCTTGGACACTCCTGGGTAAGCTCTATGCAATGGAGAACAAGCCTGCTCTGGCTTTGCAACTGTTTTATAAAATGGTGGAGTTGGGAATACAGTTTGATTCTGTTGCAGTGGTCACTGCTTTGCGCGCCTGCATGCAGTTGAAGTCGGTGCATGAAGGGAGGAAGGTTCATGAGATCGCAAGGAGAAGCGAGTTGGAGTTTGATGTGTTGGTTGGAAATTTGATTCTGAAAATGTATGTTGAGTGCAGAAGGATTGAAGAGGCTCGAAGCTTTTTCAATCAAATGCAGACTAAAGATGCGGCAAGTTGGACTACGCTCATCAATGGTTATGTGCAGAGTGGAGGGTTTAATGAAGGGCTGAAGATTTTCCGGCAAATGTGTCTGGATGGAACAAGACCGGACTCTTTCTCGGTCTCCGCTGTTCTTCCTGCTTGTGCTAGAATGGCAGCACAAAGGCATGGAAGGGAAATTCATGCTCACACTATAAGAAATCATTATGGGATGAATTCTACAGTCCAAAATGCGCTGATGGATATGTATGTGAAATCAGGAAGTGTTGAACTTGCTTCGGAGATCTTTGGAAGGATGGAGGAGAAGGATGCTATCTCTTGGACTATCATGATATTCGGCTATAGCCTCCATGGACAAGGAGACCTCGGGGTCGCTTTGTTCCATGAGATGGTGGAGCAAAACAATGAGTTGATTGACGGCATGACCTACACCGCGGTGCTTCATGCTTGTAGCAGTGCTTGCATGGTTGATGAGGGGAAGGTTCTCTTTGATCAAATAAGCAGTCCTCAGGCTGAGCATTTTGCTCTAATGGTAAGTCTACTATGTCATGCAGGATGCTTTGATGAAGCACAAAAATTCATTGAGAAGCATCAGATTGGATCACGTGCAGAAATTCAAAGAGCACTTCTGAATGGATGTAAAATTCACCGCAATGTGAAACTGGGCAAGCGCATCGCTGAGCAACTCATTGAATGGGAGCCTTTGAATGCTGAAAACTATGTTTTGCTCTCAAATGTTTACGCTGCAATTGGCAAGCGAGAAATTGCAAAAGAGTTGAGGGAGAACATTCATGATATGGGTTTGAAGCCAAAGATGGCATATAGCTGGATTGAGCTGCGAAGCAAAGTTCATGTGTTCGGTGTTGGAGATGTTTCTCATCCACGTTCACAAGCCATTTACAGGGAGCTAGGATATCTGAAGAATAAGATGAAAAAAGATGGTTACATACCTGATAATGATTTTAGCCTGCACGATGTTGACGAAGAGAGGGTTTTTATTGTTGATGATCACAGTGAAATGATAGCCATTGCTTTCGGGTTGATTAGCACCCAGAAGTGCACTACTTTGAGAGTGACTAAAAATCTTCCTGTATGCCGAAATTGTCATGCTTCAGCAAAGATGATAACGAAGATTGTTGATCGTGAGATCGTGTTAAAGGATCCTCAGCGGTTCCATCACTTCAAAAATGGTTCTTGTTCGTGTAGGGATATTTGGTGAACGATGGATGAGAACCTCCATCTTGAAATGCAGAAAACCGCATGAATGAAATGATCGATGCAGGTTTTTCTTTGACTGCGCAATGGATATTTCGCCGAGGAATATAATTGAATTATGGCACTCTTGCTTGCTTGCAAGGTCGATTCAAAGAATTTCTCATATAAACGGTTAGCAAGCATTATTGTCAATTTGCTGAATGTTTGATCGCAGATGGTAGAATTAAGCAGAAGATGTGAATGTTCTGAGAATATTGCAAACATTCATGTTATTCTTTGCCATGAGCTCCTTGTAATAATAGCTTTGGTTAGCTCTTCGATCAAAATATGATTTTTTTTTTATATTAAGAGATGCATCATTAGATTGCCATTTGACTGCGTGTGCACATGAATTTATTGCCATTTAACTTCAAAAGATTGAAAGCAAACATAGATAAAGGTAAACCATTAAAAAGACATGGAAATTTTTTTTTTTAATTAGGACAATTCAAACCACTGCACATATTTTATTTATATTTTAATCATATATTAAGAAAAAATCAAACCCTGCACTTTCATATAAAAGTCGAATGTGTTTAAAATGTGTATAATCAACTTACATATGTTGGTGAATTATAAAAAAAAAATGTCTAAAATGTATATAATCAACCTTACATATGTTGATAAATTATTTAAAATTCACGGGATAATGAAAAAGAAAATTTTTTTAACTCTTTTGCTCAACCTCAAATTCTATCCATGAAAAAAAAAAAAAAAAAGTTCAAACCAAGATCGACGGCCCTCAATCGCCATCAAGTTGAAACATATCTCGATGACCAAACCAACGCTCAGATGAACGTTCCCTCAGCGCCCTGTCATGGCGCGAATATTTCCCGCCAAATCCCTCGATAAAACGAGAAAAAGATAACCCTCGTTCCCGCAAAACCCTCCATAAGCGACCAAGTAGCCGCCGCCTCTTTCTATCCAAATGGTAAGCCTTTCTTCTCGTCTATCTCCTTCGATTCGCTATTCTACTTCGATCTCTGATCCCGTTGCAATGGCGATCTCTCCAGGACGACGCCGATCATCCCCCATCGACGCCTGGGTCGCCGACCTCGGCGGGGTTCAGCACTGACCGGCTGCCTCCCAACACCAGCGGAAACACTGACTCCTCTGGATCGGACGATGAGGCCGCCGTTGATCCCAATATCATCCCTGATGACGTCCCCGATGGGGACGATGCTGGAGAAGAGGAGGATGGTGAAGATCTCTTCAATGATAACTACATGGAGTAAGAATTTGATTTTTATTAACCTTGATCTTTGCTTTGTCTTGTGGGGTGTTTGATTCATGAGATTTGGTGCAGCGATTACCGGCAGATGGACGATCAGGATCGGTATGAGTCGTTGGGTTTGGATGATTCGATGGAGGACGAGCGGGATTTGGATCAGATCATGGCAGATCGGAGGGCTGCGGAGGTGGAGCTTGATAACAAGGAGAGGCGCACTGCTGTGGCTGGTCGAAAATTGCCCCGCCTTCTTCATGATCAGGGTAAATTATTTTGGAGGATTTAGGCCTTTATGCCTTACTTTTATATAATTCTTTTGCTTGTTGAAGCATTTTTTTTAGCATGAGTATTCATGATATCGACTTCTTAGATTAATTTGAGTTGATGAATAATTTTTTTAAAAAATTATTAATTTGGCTTTATCACGGAAAGTTTCACTCTTTGTGAATGTTATTCCTCCATAATGTATAATTTTGAGTTGAATTTCCTTTGATGCGGCGAGAAATGCTAAACATAATTTATGTTGGGGTTAAAGAGTTCTATCAGATATGGTACTGATATCTGTTCATTGTTAGATAGGAAGTGATTAGAACCGGGTTTAGAGGTACTCAGTAGATGAATAAGTTGCTTTGTGCGCATAAATCTCTGCTAGCTCGGTGAGCATGACTGTCACTGCATTTTAAAATGTCATTATGTTCGTCATAGTCACTGCAACTTCACTCTCACAAGTTGACCTCATTTAATCAATGACCGTTGGAATCCTGTTGATGGTTACTAGAGCCATTTTTATGAATGCCCTTGGTCATATATGCTTGAGTTGGATTGGTTCATGTCTGAAGACAAAATTTTTATTATTCATTTACAACTCTTTTGACATGCTCGTTTTATCTTTACCTTTAATCTTGATTTTCACTGGAGAAACCATAAAACTTGGATGGGATGGATCTATAAATATAACATCTTTAGGTGAGTCCGATTTTCTCTCATACATCTCTTTTGAGTTGTCCTTATTAACATAGGAATTCATGGCATTTTAGTGACATGGTAGTTATCTTCACCATTGAAATCGCTTTAACTTGTAACTGCATGTATACTTTGCTCTTATATCTCTATCTAGAGTTGTATATGAATTTGTGCAGTCATGGAACATTTGAATTTATGATTTTTTTTGGTCCTCTTACTCATGAATGTTAATGCCGCAGACTCAGATGATGACATAGGCTTCAGGCGTTCAAAAAGATCTAGAGCTGATTTTAAACCTCCAGGAGGTGCAACAAGTGATGATGATGGTCCCATGCTAAGTTCACCAGGAAGATCCCAACAGGGGCACTCGAGAGATGATGTGCCAATGACTGATCAGACGGATGATGATCCCTATGAAGTATTGCTCTCTCTCTCTCTCTCTCTCTCTCTCTCTCTCTCTCTCTCTCTCTCTCTGGATATATGGCTTTTTTTCACTTAGAAATCAATAATTTCTTTTGTATTTCTCAATAATGTGTAGGATGATTTTGATGCTGAGAGCGAGAACAATATGTATCGTGTCCAAGGAACACTGAGGGAGTGGGTGACAAGAGATGAAGTCCGTCGATTTATTGCCAGGAAATTTAAAGAGTTCCTCCTTACGTATGTTAACCCAAAGAATGAACAAGGAGATTTTGAATATGTTCGTTTGATAAATGAGATGGTGCTAGGTATTACTCATTTTTCTTTTGCTTTATTGTTTGCTAGGCTGCTCATCAATAACAATTTTTTCCCTTTTGCCTCTAACTTGACTCCTTGAAACTGCACAGCTAATAAGTGTAGTTTGGAGATTGACTACAAACAATTTATCTATGTTCATCCAAACATTGCGATCTGGCTGGCTGATGCCCCTCAGTCAGTGCTTGAGGTCATGGAAGAGGTTGCCCAGAAAGTTGTTTTTGATTTTCACAAGAACTACAAAAATATTCATCAGAAGATTCATGTTCGAATAACCAACCTTCCGGTATATGATCAAATACGTAACATTAGGTGGGATTTAAATCTTATCTAATAGGTCTATTATTTTGTCATTGTTTGAATAGGCATAATAATTTTTCTGAGATGCTTTATGATTTGGTGAACCTCAGACAGATCCATCTGAACACTATGATTCGTATTGGAGGAGTTGTGACTCGAAGATCTGGTGTTTTCCCTCAGTTACAGCAGGTGAAATATGACTGTGCAAAATGCGGGATGGTTCTTGGTCCTTTTTTCCAGAACTCTTATTCTGAAGTAAAAGTTGGGTCTTGTCCTGAATGCCAGTCTAAGGGACCATTCACCATCAATGTTGAGCAGGTGAGCGTTTTCTTTTGTCTCTATATTTAGTGTCCTAAATACCAATGATAATATATGAGCCAAAATTTGAGAAGTACTTCATTATGAGTTAGATACTTTTAAATATGGTCTGTTTTCCCGTGTCTGATCGTTCTGCATTGCAGACTATTTACAGGAACTACCAGAAACTTACTCTTCAGGAGAGTCCTGGAATTGTGCCAGCTGGTAGACTTCCAAGATACAAGGAAGTGATAGTTTTGAATGATTTGATTGATTGTGCTCGTCCAGGAGAAGAAATTGTAAGCATTTTTCTGCATGGCTTTCCTTGTCTGTCCAGATGGGTAATACATTCCTAATTTCTTATCTATTTTTCAGGAGGTGACAGGAATATATACCAACAACTTTGACCTCTCATTGAATACCAAAAATGGGTTTCCTGTGTTTGCAACAGTAGTTGAGGCAAATTATATCACAAAAAAGCAGGATCTCTTCTCTGCCTACAAACTCACTGATGAGGATAAGTCTGAGATAGAGAAGTTGTCTAAGGATCCCAGAATTGGAGAAAGAGTGAGTGCAGTTTTTTTACCGAGAGCTTTTCTTACCTTTTTTGACTCTTTTACTAATGTGTTTCAGTTGTCAAATTGCATGTCAGATTATCAAGTCTATAGCCCCATCAATCTATGGTCATGAAGATATTAAGACAGCTATTGCGCTTGCCATGTTCGGAGGACAAGAGAAAAATGTGAAAGGAAAACATCGTTTGAGAGGGGATATAAATGTCCTCCTTCTGGGTGATCCAGGCACCGCAAAATCTCAGTTCCTTAAGTAAGGGCTTGCAACTTGAAAAGCAATTGATCCTCAATATTGTGTGATGAAAACGTTTAGTTTTGTCTCTCAGATATGTTGAGAAAACAGGCCATAGAGCTGTTTACACCACTGGCAAAGGAGCATCTGCAGTAGGGCTCACAGCTGCAGTCCACAAGGACCCTGTCACTAGGGAATGGACTCTTGAAGGTGGTGCTCTAGTTCTAGCTGACAGAGGAATTTGCCTAATTGATGAATTTGACAAAATGAATGATCAAGACAGGTTAAAGAATAATTTACCATTGCAATGTTCATTTGATTTTTTCCCTTCAACTTTTTCCTCATTCCGCTTGATGTGGATATATTCTTTTTTATTGCAGGGTCAGTATTCATGAAGCCATGGAACAGCAGAGCATCAGTATCTCAAAGGCTGGAATTGTTACATCACTTCAAGCCCGGTGCAGTGTTATTGCTGCAGCAAATCCTATAGGGGGAAGGTAACCTACTGATGAATGCAAATTGTTTCTTTCCTAGTTATTTATTCTGATGTCCTAGGTATCTTTTGCTATCAGATATGACTCATCGAAGACTTTTTCACAAAATGTGGAATTGACAGATCCAATTGTATCACGTTTTGACATCCTCTGTGTTGTTAAGGTAAATTTTTTGTCTATGTATGATTTGTAGCTCTGGTCAAATTTACTTATTGTCGTTTTTAATATTTAATTATGTGGGAAATCTTGGAATACAGGATATTGTTGATCCGGTCACAGATGAAATGCTTGCTAAATTTGTTGTGGATAGTCATTCAAGATCACAGCCAAAAGGAGTTACTATTGATGACAATCATGCAAGTCATCCAGAAAATCTATTGGCCTCTGCCAGACAAGCAGATCCAGAGGTTTTATTTGATTTACACAACTTATGTTTGATCTACATAATAGTGCATCCGCTGAAGTTTATTTTTGGCCAGATACTTTCTCAAGACATGCTAAAAAAGTACATAACATATGCCAAGTTAAATGTCTTCCCCAAGCTACATGATGCTGATCTGGACAAGCTCACACATGTTTATGCTGAACTGCGAAGAGAGTCTTCTGTAAGATTAGTTCCGGCCTTGTATTTTTGCATGATCGTACATTGGAATACTTATCTTGCCTTTGATAATCTCTTCCATTTGTTTTCTTCCCTTAAGTCTACATCTTTGGTCACTGGTGCAGCATGGTCAAGGAGTTCCCATAGCAGTGCGCCATATTGAGTCCATGATACGAATGTCAGAAGCCCATGCAAGAATGCATCTAAGAAATTACATATCACAAGAAGATGTAGACATGGCAATACGTGTCCTGCTAGATTCTTTTATCTCAACCCAGAAATTTGGAGTCCAGAAAGCTCTGCAAAAGGTTCATTTATCCTTCTTAGATTATGTTGCACAAATTATGTTATTTGCTTTCATAGATAGGTGACTGAGAACTGTTCACACCCGAATGTTCTATTTCCCTTAAATTATCCTAGGCATGGTTTTTATTTTTTGGATGATGGGTGATATGATCTGTTACTAAAGCCACTACTTACACACCTGGTCAATGTTTAATTGGCCTTGTAGATTATATGACAAATTAGTTACTTTCCAGCCGGCCTGGATTTCTTCTTAACCTACTTTTGCATTTAGTTGAAGAATTGCTGGTTGAATGCGAGTTAGATCATGCATATCGCTCTAGATGTAGCTGGATTACTCACACCATCTATTTCTAGCTAAATGTATAAGTCTGCTAAATGCTTTAATGAGTAGACATCTATGTTGTTTTCTATGATTTCCATGATATTATTAAATTGCACCTTCCTTTTAGCTGTAGTTATTTGATGCAAATTTTCTAGGTCCTATTTTGCAGCGTGCTTACTGCTATTAAATTTAAGACCTAAAAGATTTAGGGCTTCATTCTTATTCTTTTTAATGTGGGCATCTCGCTTTGACTTTGTACTTAGTAGATCCACCAGTGCAGTCTAATGTCCTGCAATCTATACTTCAAAAGAAATCAGCTGAGCTCACTAAGCTTATTATATTATTCTCTCTATTTATTCATCCATTTAGTTCTTTTGTTTTTTTCTCTTTTGGGATAAAAAGATGCTTTAGTGATGGTCCAGCAGATATTTCTTCACTATGAGACTATTGCCTATCCAAGTTGTTAAAGCATGGAATTGCATTGGAATGACATAGCTTTTAGATATAGCTTAAATGTTTTAATTTGCCATCCTTTTGAGATTTTACAAAGTTTTTGACAACTGCTCATGTTCAACCTGTATTAGTGTAAATACATAAACCATATTTGTTAATGTATGTCTTATTCTGTCGCATTGCTATTCAAGATTTAAATCACAGTTTTATTATCTTGTTGCAGAGGTTTAAGAACTACATGACATTCAAGAAGGATTTCAATGAGTTACTCTTGCATTTTCTACGTGTTCTGGTGAAAGAAGCATTACACTTTGAGGAAATTGTGTCTGGTTCTACTGCCCGCCTTACACATATTGAGGTCAAGATAGAAGAGTTACGAAGCAAGGTAAGAAAAGATGCTCTTTCAAGGCTCTTTTTTGCTCCGCAGCTCGGCTTCAGCTTAAGCTTCTACAAATGTTATTCATCTATTTGGTATTTACATTGCAGGCCCAGGAATATGAAATTTATGATCTGAAGCCATTCTTCTCCAGTGCCCATTTTAGAAATAACAACTTCATTCTGGATGAGGAACGAGGAGTTATCAGACACCCCCTTGCCAGATAATGAAGACGCTTACTTGACAAAATCTTCTGACCCAGTTGAGTATCCTGCAAAGGCTGTTACATTCTTCAGTTGCTTGTAATGTTTTTCAGGCTTGACATCTGAGAGAACTCCAACATTATTGTTTTTTGAATCCGAGCCTTGTTTGGCAGATGCCTTGTACAGTTTGCCAAGGTTATGTATTGATCTCAACAAGGTGATTCAAGTCTATATGGAATCTATTGCTTCACCTTCGTTTCACCTGCTATATTGGACTACTAATGACATTGATATCTGCTTGTCCATGTTCATTACTTCAGAGAACTGCAATTATTTCCTTACAAAGAGATGGAAAGAGACAAATTCAATGGTCCTATTAAAGCCTAGATGATAGAAAATCAGAAGCATTGTTATAATTTTTTCAAGAACATGTGAACACACACACACACACACATACATAGATATACATACACCAGTCCGGAGTGTCCTAGAGACCCCTCTCCAGCATCTCCTGATACATCTTGAATGATTCCTGCTTTTGCATTCTCATCTGGTTATGAAATCTCTTGATGAACACGTCCGCAACATGATCAATCTCATCTTCCAGGTTGAACTCCAAGTCATTTTTCCGAAAACTCCTTACATAGTCTGCAGCAGATCCTTCTCCATTGTCATGCTCTTCATCTTCTTCCAGCTCAACAAAGCATTCTGTCTCACCGGTGTTCTCATCCCTCTCAAGGCAAGACAAAGAATTCAATACTTCGTCATTGCATGAATGGTCACCATCACTTCTACTGCATTCCTCGCCATCTTTCTCCTTCTCCTCTCCCATTAATGCATGAATCTTCTGAGAAATTGCAGTCATCAAGACCCTCTTGTTCTGCAGCAAACTAAATATGATGAGCCTTGTTTTCAGTGCATTAGTTTTGCTTTTCAATGCCACTGACTTGGCCTTCACCATTGTTACCAGCACCGAGAGCACCTGTTTGAAAAATGTAGTTGCACTGCTCTTCATTTTTGAGACTTTAGGACTAGACATATGAGATTGGTTTGGCATGGGAAGTGGCTACTGGGGCTTGCTGAGTATTTATAATAGAATGGAGAAACTAAAGTTAGATTAGTGACTAAGAAAAGGCAGAGAAGGTGAAAGCAAAAGCTTAGAATAAAGAAGGAAAGCAACATAACATGAGAAAACAAAGAAAGCTAAAGCAGTACCATGTTGTACAACTTGGGCTCCCACATGTCAGTGCATAGTCTTAGATATTTGGTTTGGTTTTTGTTGGATTCTTTGCATGACAGTTGTGTTACACTCTCTGTTGAATTATTGGCTGTTTTGGGGATCACTAAGTTGATGGATATTTCTGCATGGAACTGTTCCTACCATTTTATGCCAATGGAACAAGCTTTAGTTTTGGTGCAAACCAAGTCTCTTCTTTTTTTTTTTTAATTTTTTTCCCTTTTCAATTTTTTTTTCTGCAGACAACTATGATGCTGCTGCAATTTGAACTATTCTCACTTTTGTTCTGTTTTTCTTGATCTCAATATTTTGCTTGTTATTATGACTATGTTCAAAACAAGTGTTTATGAAGTTAACAGCAGCTAGCTTCAAAGCAAGGAATCAGAAATCCCATGGTCAGATGGCCTTGAAAACTCTCAAATTTTAAGTACTCAATGGTTTCCATGATTGAACAGATGGCGGCAAGGAATTTTCCACACATCTTATGGCAAAGTTAAAGGAACTGATGATTCCTTTTGGCTGTCAGCTTCACATGCATGGTGGGGCACTCTATATCCAATCTATGAACTATAAAAACATACATAGATAACTCTGTTGTTTGTGGCATTTAATTGTACCTCTGGCTGTAAAGTAGTGTAACAATTCAATGCTCATGTCTTTCATGCCTTGTTTATCCTCTTAACCATGCTTCTTCACTTTTTAGAGTCTAGAGATTACATCAAATCCAAATTGGAGTTGATTAATGCTCCTAGAGGATGCATCTTAGGATGTTCCTTTAATTAATTTAATGTATTCTTCGCTTTTGCTTTTTTGAGGAACACTTGTTGTACAGGTTTGAGATGTAGTAGTATTATTAGTACTAGTTGTACAGGTACATTGCTTGTGCCCAAGGAGGAGATTTGTCCTGCTGGCTTTATAACCACATGAGGCTCATGCCAATTTTATTATTATTATTTAATTATATGCCGTTATACAACTGTGCCGTTCTTTCCTTTATGTTCGTGCAACGAAAATATTCTGAAAAATCATTTTAAATTTTCACAAATAAGATATATATATATATATATATTGAAAGGAGTATTAATTGATTTTTATTTTCAAATAGTATGTTTCAAGTGGCTAGTGCCATTTTTCATTTTGGTGAATTTGAGTTGAGTGGTATCACTGGGGAAATAAAAACTGGAACCAAACTAAGTTATATATATATATATATATATATATATATATATATAATGTGTATATATTCACCAATTTTATTTCCATGACTCTTGTATTATTCTATCATCTTCTACTTTATATATATAATAACTATGGATAAAAACTCTCAAAATTTTGAGTTAGGAGGTGAATAAAATCCACTCTCGCATTTTACCAAATTAAAGGCTATACAAGTATATTAATAATAATAGATTTTCACGTAGAATGTAAATTAGATTGTTTTTAATTTTTAAAATTATTTTTTGAAATAAATAGAAGTTGCTCAGTTTTGAAGAATCTTAAAATCCACTTGTCATTCTAATAGAGCTTTTCCTTCCCATTGAAGATTGAGCTCTTTTCAAAAATGATGTTCATTATTAAAGTGACCTGATATGATATAAACGTCCTCATTTTAATACAATCTAAAAGAAACTACTCTTAAACCGGCCGGAAACATATATACTAAAATACTATACATGTTTTGTATCAAATACCACTACCTGAAAAGGGAATATAACTAATTTAGAGGTTTATGCATCCAAACCTAAGATTATATGATTCTTAGGGCAACTATATATGTGCAATTCTTAACAATCCAAATAATGCGTTCCAATTTTATAAAGAAGTTTTTCATGTAGATCTAAGAACATAAAAGTACAGGAAGCAACTGAGGCTACTCTTCAGCCACCTTAATATATGGTAGCACAAGCGCTTCAAGCAGCAAACAACATTTGGAAATTCTTTTATATTTTGATAAACTCTTTGTGAGACGGGGCTTAGTTACTTTTGTCAGAAAAAAAAAATATTCAACATCACTTTTGAATTTTTTTTTATTATTTTCACATTTAAAATAAAGACAGTGACTATCACTTTACCATTTACACATTTAAAATAAAAATTGCACTGTGACTTTTGGAGGAAACTTCATGACCATTTTCATATTTAAAATAAAAATAGGCCATGTTATTTTTTAAAAAGTAATGCTATATGGCTAACGTGGCATCTTTGTTAACATCCAAGTGGCATCCACATCACATAATAACTTAACTTGTCTCTGATACTAAAACCTTTAATTTTTTTCTCTATATGAAAAAAACCAAGATCCAACCTATGAGAAACTGTGACGGTGGCTCATCGAAGTCGAAGTATTGAGGTTGAGTGGTGATGAGGAGTGAGAATAAAAAGGTTTTGATGTATCTAATGATGATGCCAATTCCTGATTTGTCAGCGAGAGGGGAGATCTGGTGGTGGTGCCAACGGAGCTCATTGAGGCTCTTCAGTTTGTTTCACCCAAGTGGGCACCGAAGTGGTCACTTCCAGCTCACTTCAGTGTATTTGTTTCACTGATTTGAACCCGGAAGTGCTGATGTGACAACTTCTGAGTTCGACCACTTCGGTGTCTGACTTCAGCTGGAAAAGTCCCGAAGTCACCACTTCAGCCCACTTTGCAATATTTTTCAATGATAAATAGAATAATTATTACCATGGTAATAAAATAATTAAATAACTACTCTCACTAATTAATAATTAAGCATAATATATTAACCGATTTAATTTAATTTAATAACATGGTATTAAATTAATTATGTGATGCGCAAAGTTTTTAATTTAATAAATAAATTATTTATTACCATCGTAATAAAGTAATTAAATCATATGATTTAATTAAATAAATATAAAAAACATGAAATTACAACTTTATCCCCTCACCGAAGTGGTGATCATATCCCTACTTCAACCATCCAAACATAGGAAGTAGTATATGAAGTCCAGTTTTCAGCTTGAACCAAACACACTGAAGTGGATAGTTCCAGCTGAACTGTTCACTTCCACCGAAGTGCCACTTTCAAACTTCTACCACTTCAATAATTCACTTCTGAACCAAACAGTCCTTTAGCACTTGTTTGATTAAAAAGGGGAGTTAGGGGATAAAGAAAATGAAATGTGGTCGTTGAGATAATGACGAGCTTACGGGATGTTTTTTTATGGTGGTGAGAAGAAAAGGACGGTAATGTGATAATGAGGAGGTGGCGCCTGCGGTGGTGATGAGGGACTCATTGCAAAAAAGATGCCAACAATGATGCCACATCATTTGGATAGTAAATTCAGATGTTAAGTTATTATCATTTTTTTTAAAACCGTATCATTTTTATATTTAAAATAAAGATGGTTACAATCCCTGTTGAGAAAACTCTGCCATTTTTGTACTTACAAAAAAAAAAGAAAGATGATCTCTGTTACCTTTGAGAAAACCTATCATTTTCATATTTAAAACAAATATGGTTACCATCACTGTTGATGCATTTAAAATGAAGATAATCGCCATCATTTTTGAGGGAACTCTACCATTTTTCTATTTAAAATAGAAATGCTCCCTATTACCTTTGAAAAAAAACCCTACTATTTCATATTTAAAATAACGATGGTCACTATCACCTTTAAAATTAAAAAAAAAAAAAAAAAAAAAAAAACTTCACCACTTTCATATTTAAAATAAAGAGGGCCACCATCCACATTTAAAAAAAAAAAACTTAACATTTCATTTTTAAAATAAAGATAATCACAATTAGCTTTGAAGAAAACTCTACCATCTTTGAAAAAAATGTACCATTTTTATATTTAAAATAAAGATGGTCATCATCAATTTTTACAAAAAATCTACTGTTTTATATTTAAAATAAAAATGGTCCTCATTATCTTTGGAAAAAATCTTACCAAATTGGTCACCGTTATTTTTTCAAAAACTCAATCATTTTCATATTTAAAATGAAGATGGTCACCGTCACTTTTAAAAAAAATCTTACTATTTTTATATTTAAAATAAAGATGGTCATGTTCATCTTTAAAAAAAATATATAACAATACCTCTATTTTTTAAACTTTCTGTTTTTAGTGTTTCCCTTTAAATTATAATCTTTTAGTTTCTATTATTTTAATTGAACCATTTAATTTCCTATAAACCTTAAAACATAAATCTGAACCACTCAAAAAAAATTAACATAGCTCAATTAAAATAATAAAAGAACTAAAAAATTAAGTTTGAAAAAATAAAGAAACTATAAATTTGGCTATAAAACCAAATCCCTTATCGTTTTGCTGCCTCACATGTGACGTATATATATGACCAACTAAGAAAAAACAAATATTATTAAACATTTATAAATAGTAAAAAACCTATAAATTTTAATAATAAATTCAATAGTTTAATTAAAATTAAAAATATTAAATAATTTGTTAAAATTAGATAAAAATCTTATAAATGCACTTTTTGTGGGGGTTAATAATTAAATTCAAAATTTTAAAATATAATAAAATTTTAATAAATTTACTAATAAATTTAAATTTAATAATTAAAGTAATTAATATGCATTTAAAATTATTAAAATAACACTAAATCTTATAATCGAGTATTTTCAGATTCATCTAACCAAACATTGATATAACTTTACTAAATTTTAAAATTCAGGTATTTTCAGTTACACTGTAATTGAAAATCCATTGCATTTAGAATTACATTCAACAAAACGTCACTTTAATGATAAAAGAACTTAAACTAAAGATCATTTTTAGCTTGTATATATAGAACTATGGGTTTATGTCTCTCTACAATTTTATCAATTGAAAATCACAAGAGAGGACCTGAAGTCTGTTAAAATGTGTGAATTAGGAACTAAGGAAGATGCTATTTTTCCCACCACACTCTCACTGAGCTAGCTATACATGACCTTTCATCTGACCATCTTCAGCTATTCTTTGCTTTTTGGCTATACATACTCTGTGTGTGTGTGTGCATATATGTTATATTTTCTTGTTGGCTGTCAAAAGAGACTAGATTGCATGCATCTAATTGTGATATCTAAATAGTTATAGAACCAGCATTAAATCACAACTGAATTTACTACTTGATTTTTTTTTATTCTAATATTCGCCGCTAAACATGTAGTAACAAAAGATTTAGGTGATAATAATAAAAGATTACTATAACAATACTTTTTCCCTTTCTTCAGTGAAGTAACTGACCATTAATTAGTTTTCCCCCTTGTGTTTATCAAGTTAGGTTTAAATGGTTTTGAGCTCTTGTTTCACTTGAATTTAAAGATGTGTTAGCTTTCTTTACTAATGTTTGAAAGGCCATGCATCAACTCACGAGGCTTCCTACTTTTTAGGTTGATATTGAAGTGAGTTTTTTTTTTATATAAAAAATGGATAAACCATATTATTGAAGTGAGTTTCAGCTGTAAACTTATATTCATGTATTCATTTTCATCTATAAACCCAAGTGATATAATTAAACTATATATCATGAATCAATTTAAATTACAAAGAATGAATATTTTTTTTTAATGTTTTCTAATGCGTTTTTGAAAATATATCTAATTGTTACATGTATTAAACGAGTCTATGCGTGATATGTTAATGATAGTTTACAATAGAGTCATTACTTTCCTATAGCACTTGGATTTTTAACCATATACCACTACTTAATACTTATTATCAAACATAAACCACCAAATAATAATACCATTATTATTAAATGTATAAAACATCGGAAATATCATCACTTTATATATTTTATATTATGAACATGTTCTAATAGTACATTAAATCCATATCAAAAGTGTGTAAACATTAAAGAATGAAAGTTGAGATCCAAAATAACAACATATTTTGAATATCTTGACATCTAATTCATTTGAATATCTCGTCAACTCCATGCAATTATTTGTTGTTTGGTCTACTGTCATGGAGGCCATTATATAAAATTTTCATTTCAGCTGAGAAAATTAAATTTAAAATCTAGGACATATAAGGTGAAGAACAATGTATTGAAAGGCTAATTTCGTCATGTGATCCTGACGAGTAGTTTATTCATATTTTTTTTAAAAAAAAAAAACTATTTATGGGCACTCCTAAAACCTCATTCATTTTAGTTAGGAAATGAGGTTATTATAGTTATTCTTTTAATTTAATCATTTGTTATTTCGAGTTGGTTAAAAAAAACATGTGATTCATATATTGATAACGTGGCAAAATTTCATTCAAAAGTGAGTATATATGGTGCATTGGATCAAGTGATAAATTAATGTCAAATTAAATTATTTCACAAACAAAAGTGATCAGTGTTCCTAAGATACTTACAAAGATCTAAAACAGAAAATGATTTCTCTGGAAGGAGATATTTTCATATCTTATAAAGTAGTTATCATAATCAATAAAGCAACTGTGTCCTAACATGGCTTGAGATATTTTGCTTAATTAATGGATGGAGATCGCCTGTCGTTTTGGAACCAATCAACTATTTTCTTTTCCATTTATTAGAGTCACAAAACGAGTTTTTCCTTGAAAGTACGGTAACTCTTACAGCGCAACACTTAAAAATACAGTAATATATAATATGCTACTGTAGCAAAAGTATTGTAACACTCAAAAAATTCAGAAACTTACAAGTTACACGGGCTGAAGAATGACCTTCACTAGCTGAAGCACGGTCGTGCATGGTGAAGCACGGTCATTGTAGCAACCATGCAACTCTTTCTTTCCGAATTTTTGAGTATCAAATCCTCCCCTCTTTGAGTACAAATTTGGGATCTAAACAACACAATAAAATTATCAAATAACAAGCAAAACTCACGATTTAGCGTGGAAAACCCTTCAAATCGAAAGAAAAACCACGGGACTCTTAAGAGTCACTTTGAATCGTTTTCACTATGTCAACAAAAGAATAACAATAAGTTTATTCTCTCTAACTAACTAGAGGCATACAATTGCAAAAGATTTGAAGAAGAGAACTACTCAAACAACATCATCATTTTATAAAGATATATCACAACTATTTTAAGGGGAATTGGAAGAAATCAAACCGATGGTTTTGTAGATCTTCTTTCAATGATACTCTTCCCTGAAATGTGGGTAAAATCTGGTTTAAACCTTCATGAGAGATCAAACCCTAGCCCCTTCTTCTTTTCTTGCTTTTCTGTTGCTTTTCTAATGAGCTCTTTTTCTCAACATCTCACTAATCTCCACTGTAATCCATTGTTAGCATAGCTTTTTTTTTTTTAATTATGGAGATGAGCCTCACTTATTGGAGAGGCCCCATTAAATGGGGACTAACTCATATATATATATATATATATTAAACATGCAATTGGAAGGAAAGAAAATGTCAGAAAGGTCAATTAGTTCTTGGCCTCACTCCGAAGATTTGGGATAATGTGTCTCAATGCTAGGCACATATGACGGTGACGAGTCGACAAAGTGGTACTGTAATCACATAATCTTCTATGGCATGATTTGAGGATTAATCAATCACACATTCTTTGGTATGATTGAGAATCAATCAATTATACATTCTTGGTATGATTTGAGGATCAATCAATTATACATTTTTGCTATGATTTGAGAATCAATCAATTATATAAAGATAGCAATTGTAATATTTCCATTCATTTAGTTTCCTATTGTAAATACTTGATTCTTGTATAAATATGTATATGATTGTATTATCAAATAATTAATGAAAAATATTTCTCTACCTTTGTCTTTCATGGTATCAAGAGCTTCTTAATTTTTTTTCCCGATCCTTTATTCTCCCACCGTTTCCACAACAACAAAGTTGCCTCTACACAATCTTTTTCAAACACCATGTCCCCAAACACTCCAGAAATAATCTACACCCCAACCATACCAATTCACAACCTCACTTCCTTCATTACTATTACTTTAGACCTTACAAACTACTTGACATGGCGAAATCAAGTCGAATCTATACTCCTTGCATGTGATCTTACTGGACACATCGATGGATCCTCCTCGACACCGGACCTGTCAATACTTGAGTTTCTTCAATGGCAACGACATGATCGTCTTGTTTATAGTTGCATTACTGCAACTTTGTCTTCAAGCATCGCCTCTTTAGCCCTTGGATGTTCCTCTGCTAGAGCACTTTGGGTTAAACTTGAGCAACACTTCCTTCAACAATCTACTGCTCGTCGTTCTTTGCTTCGTTGCCGTCTTCACACGACGACCAAAGGCAATCACTCTATTACAGATTACCTTGCTGGAATCTCGGCAATTGCTGAAGAATTAGCCACTATTGAAGATCACATTGACGATGAAGATCTTGTTCTATTCACAATCAATGGCTTACCATCAGACTTTGAAGCTTTCATCACCGCCATTGAGAATTTGCCTTCTTCTCCTTCCTTCGTTGATCTACGTGCCAAGCTACTGGTTCATGAGCAACGTCTTCTTGTCTTCCACGGGCCCCCGCCAACTTCACCTGAAGTCGCTCTTACAACTCATACTCTACGCGGTGAAAATTATATGAGAACTAGGCGAGGACGTCATGCTTTCCAATCCTCTCCAGGTAATATGTCTTTTGGTTCCTTAAATTTGCAAAACCAGGTTGTGCCCGCTAGTTGGGATCAGCCCAGGCCCAATCACTTCGGTTCACAAAACTTTGTGCCTACAACCCAAAATCCTGCCTCACATTACCAACCACCCTTTTCCAATAGCCCTTATGCCTACAACTCATCTCAATTCAATACCCATAGAGCTTCGCCACAATGTCAAATTTGCAAAAAAAGGGGACATATTGCTGCAACTTGTCATTATCGATACTCTGAATCCCGTAATAACTCTAAAAACCAAAACTCCACTTACCCCAAAAAGGCATTTTCTGCCCTCAACCTTAATTCCAACACCCATACCTCTGCTTTCACTCCTAATCCACTACCCGAATGACTCCCTGACACTGGTGCTACATCTCACATGACGCCTGATCCGTAATTAGTAGAATCCGTCGCCCCGTATCAAGGCTCTACTCAAGTGACTGTCGGTAATGGTAATACTATTCCCATTTCTTCTATTGGCAACTTAACATTCTCCACACACATTCGACCCCTCCACTTAAAAGATGTTTTAATTGTGCCTCACCTTACTGCCAATCTTTTATCTGTTGCCAAGTTTGTTAAAGATAACTCATGTCTTATTGAATTTCACCCTTTTGGTTATGTTGTGAAGGACCTCCGCACCAGGATACCGCTTCTTACAGGCAACATCCACGATAATCTCTATCCTATGCAAATTCCTTCCATATTTCGGAACCATGTTGCCTTTGCTGCTAGTCATACCCCTATCAATTTGTGGCATCAACGACTTGGCCACCCATGTCAAGCCATCATGTCTCGCTTTCCTGGTAGTTTATTTTCTAAATCTAATGTAATAAAATCGTGTTCTTCCTGTTTTCAAGGTAAAAGCACTTGTCTCCCATTTACTTTATCTACTCGAACTACCAGTGCACTTTTACATCTTATACATTGTGATATCTGGGGCCCTTCCCCATCACTTTCTCTTTCTGGCTATAGATATTTCATTGTTTTTATTGATGATTATAGTCGCTACGCTTGGATCTTTCCCCTTACTCACAAGTCCCAAGCCCTTTCTCACTTCCACCAATTTAAAAGTACATCTGAAAACCTCTTCTCCACCACAATCAAGTTCTTCCAGTGTGATGGTGCCCTTGAACTTACAAAAGGTCCATTTGCCCATTACCTCTCCTCCAATCATACCAAGAATGTATAATTGATTGATTCTCAATCATACCAAAGAATGTGTGATTGATTAATCCTCAAATCATGCCATAGAAGATTATGTGATTACAGGTACATAAGTGAGTTAAGAAATAGAGCACCTTAGCCAGGGCTGGGCAGTGTTTTTTTTTTTCCTTGAAATATATGAAAGGGAATTTTGCATGTTATTTCAGTTTTATTTATATTTAAAATTTATTATTTAATCATAATTTTATGTATTTTTTTATTTTTGAAGTTCTTTACAAAAATGAAGATAATCAATTTTAATAAAATAACAAAGAAAATGATTTATCATAATATCCAAACCTAAATTCATTTTATGGAGAAGTGAAGAAAAATAAGTGAAAGTAGTCTGACTTCTTTCTGATGTTCATTTGTGTTACATTGGGGTAAATATTATTTTTCATTCTCTTTTAATGTCTCACCTCTCTAAATTTATTATCACTTTCGATAAATGAACACTCGAATAGCTGGAAGTGATTATTTCAGCACTCCAAAAAAGTGTCAATTTCTCCCGCTTCTCCAAAAATTAACACCATGCTTTAAAATGTATTATAATAATAAATAATAGTAATAATAATAATAATAATAATAATAATAAGTTATCATGAGGCTCAATATGACACGTTAGTAATTTTTTTTTCTTAAGATGAAATGTGTGAAAATTTTCACTCACATATTGCGGGTAAAGTAGGAGACATCTCTATTTTTCCCCATGATCTTTATAATTACCACTGCCTAGCTTTCAATTCGCCTCCGACCATCAAATTAAATGTGAATAACCCGTCCTTTCTCTTTGAAACAAGGGGTGCTTCATTGAAATTTCTCAACCTAAGATATTTTCAATTTGATAATGAGATGATTAAAAAATACACAATGTGCTACAGTTACGTGCCAACATTTTCTATTATGTTCAGTCAAAAAAATTTTCTAAAGTTTGGGGCCCACTGCGCTTGATATTCCTCAAAAAAGCACTTTATTTTTTTATCCTTAAAAAATTAATTAACAATGGCGCTTTTGGCGTTGTATTAAACTTTTTATTAAATAAATCCCCGTGCTAATTTGGGTTCGAGAATCGGAGCTGGGCGGCGAGTTTATCGGATCTCGGGCCTCTTGCCGCCGATGACCCGTTCGGACTCCGATAAGAATCCGATCCGCCTCCGTTTCCTCCCCTGAGATTGGGATCCGAACCCACATTGCCACCGTCTCCTGCGCCGACGGTGAGCTTACCGTCGGTCGCCGGATCTCTCGCTGGAGCTTGGGGTATTATTATTTTTTTATTGATTATTAATTAACACAATGCTTCCAGTTTCTGATTACTGGTTCTATTTGATTTTTCAGTTTCGTTTTCATGGTTAGATCTTGCTATGGTTGCATTTCTCTTAATTTGTGTTTTTAGGCTTGAAATTTGTTGATATTTTCGTGTTCTTGGTTTTCATATATTAACTGCACTAATTTTTCCTCATTAGGGTTGAATTTTCTTGAGGTTTGATTGGCATATTGGAGGAATTTGGAGGAAAATGTGTGGGATTTGATCAAGAGAGTGAGTTGGAGGATAATTGATCACTGAAAGGATGAAGGGGAACATGCACTCTGTTTCTCAGCCTTCCAATTCCAAGCTCTCCGAATCAAATCGCACCATTACTGAGACGAATAGATCATCAAAGAGGGTGTATCAAGTCTGGAAAGGAAGTAATGTAAGTCTCATATTTCTTGGTTCTAATGTATATAGGTAGATAATGAAAGGTTTGAACTTTTTTTTGTTCTTTGATGAATTGAATGCTAAATATGGTTGAATTGATATTTAATTCTTGCTAGGAAACTGCCAAGTTGAAAAAGTTTAGTGTTTTAGAGTATGTGTTGCCATGTGGGTCTCTGGTTTTATTTTAGAGTATGATGATTTGTGTTGTGAAGCTACGCTCCCAAGGAATTATATATCATATGCTTGGTCGACAGAGACAAAAGGAATGTTGGGTTTTAATAAAAAGGAAGGTAATGTAGACATTGTAATTAGAGGAAGGTCATATGGTAGATTGAGAATGAGCATATCATCAAATAATGATATAATATGTTAGAGGACAATGAATGTTGCTTTTACTTCCAAGTCTCTGGAATTCTATAAACTGTGGTTCAATGAAGGTGAGATTAGGAAAAGGTATCATTTTGTTGTGGAAGGTCTGCTATTGTAGACCTTAATTAAGTTTTATAAAAAAAAGTTATGGGTAGTGATAATGCTGTGAAATGACTTGAGTTTGTGTTTCTTGATGGATAATAATATGGAAACACACCAACTCTGTGACCAGCTTTGGATTATGTCAGAAGCCTTAGTTATGCTAAAAGTCTATGTGTCTGTGTTACCTTAACTAACCACATTACATCAATGAAATCCAATAAAACAATTTCATCTCCTGGCTTAACATCTAATTGCAAGATTTCATGCATGTACTGCTACTTTGAGAGTGTTGAATGACATTGTATGCAAAGTTTAATAATTTCTCTCTCTGGTTGCAGTACTTTTTTTTTATGACTCCTGAAATGATTAATGTAATTTTAAACATCATCTGAAAATTCCATTTTGTCAGTGTAAAGCATATGGCTAATCATGATTTATAACTTTCTATTTCAAAAATCTTATTGAAATTACTTTCTCTTCAATGTAGTGCCTGTGGTTATTCACTTGTTAAAAAACTTCGCTGTTGGTTATCTCTGCTGACTTCATGAATAACTGGTGGTTCCTCTTAAACTATTGCAGAGGTTCTTCTGTGGAGGGAGGCTTATTTTTGGTCCAGATGTTAGATCAATGGCACTCACAGTATGTCTAATTTTAGTACCGATAATCCTGTTTGTGGTTTTTGTGACGCCAAAGCTGGCTACTGAACTCTCTCACAGATTCGCATGTCTGATTATGGGTATAACTGTGACCTTTACAACATATGTGAGTCTCAGAAATCTCTTTTACTTTTTTTAGCGGCTCTGTTCTCAATAGATGCAGAGCTCATGCATTTTAAATTCAAAAACCTTTTAAATGGTTAAATGTTAATGGATAATAGAAATTTTTCAGTAAGAACTTAAGTCATGGGCAATGCAGCTTTCCTGAATGTTGGAATTGAACATAATTAGTTGGTTGAGTGAGCATTTAGAATCAATCGTTATTACTTGGAAGGAAATGAAGGAAAAAGAAATAATTATAAAATGAAAGGCAAATGAATAAAGAAGAAAAATACAAGGAAAGAAATATATTCATTTGCTAGATTTAGTTGAGTCATTCTCTACTTATAGCATGTTACACTGTTGAGGGTATCCTCAGGTTTAATCAATTGGCGCTGCTGTGGTGAATCATCTATGTAGGTTATCTTTCTCCTACTCTTCACATCTGGAAGAGATCCAGGCATTGTTCCTCGCAATGCACATCCTCCAGAACCGGATGATGATGCTGAATCCTCTACTTATTCTTCAGACTGGATGGGAAGTCAGCATGGTCCATCAAACTTGCCACCAACAAAGGACGTCCTTGTAAATGGCATTATAGTGAAGGTCAAGTATTGCCATACATGCATGCTCTATCGGCCCCCACGATGCTCACATTGTTCCATCTGCAATAACTGTGTCGACCGTTTTGATCATCACTGTCCTTGGGTTGGGCAGTGCATTGGAAAGGTGAGCTCGTGTTTTCACTTTGTTTCTATAGATTCTTAGATGCAATGATGAAAATAGTAAGCTCCCATGACATAGTAAAGCTGTTGATAAAATGCTGTACAATGCATTCATCTTCAATAATCTGATGATGGAGTGATTTTAATCTCTAGTCTTTGACTGTAACTTCTCTTTATGCAGAGAAATTATCGCTTCTTCTTTATGTTTGTGTCATCCACGACCATGCTATGTCTCTTCGTCTTCAGCTTTTGCTGGGTCAACCTCAAGAAAACAATGAATGCTCACGAGTGTAACCTGTGGAAAGCCGTCATAAGATCTCCTGTTTCCGGCATTCTTATCATTTACACATTCATAGCAGCTTGGTTTGTCGGAGGGCTAACAGCTTTCCACATGTACTTAATCTGTACCAACCAGGTATTCCACCATCTTTAATTGTCAATTTTTCACAAAATGTGTTCCTAGTTTCTTACAAGCTTGATCATGCAGACTACATATGAAAACTTTCGATATCGCTATGATAAGAAGACCAACCCCTATAATCATGGATGTGTGAGAAATATAGTGGAAATCTTCTTCTCAAGTATTCCAAAGTCTAAGAATAATTTCCGAGCTACCGCTAAACAGAATTCAACTGTCCACTCTTCGCTCTCTCTTGGACAAGTCTCAACCCCTGCTAAAACAAGTGTCGATTTAGAGATGGGCAGGAAACGGCAGGGAGTGGTTGAGGAGGAATTGGAAGACATACTAAGCGAGATTGGTAGCATCAGAGGTTTGGAGAGGTGTGGCACACAGCCAATGCACTCGAGCTTCGGGGATCGAAAGGTGAACTGGGAACCAAACTATGATATGCAGACACTGTCCACTGAATTTGGAATGGATTACAGGTATCCTAACAGAGAAAAGGTTCAGGAATATCACTGACTCAACCATAACAATTGTAGGAGTTGAACCTGACAGTCACTGTGACCTCGACAAACTGTGCGCCTCCTAAGTTCTCTAATGTCACATTGTATCCTACTGTTTATGCAGATAACATATCACAATTGTTCGAAAAGCAAGTCAGAATGTTTGTTTGGTGTCTGTAAAATCATTTCTGGTTGCCTGAGTTTGTTGTGTTGTTTGGCTTATTTGATGCATCAGAACAGCTGAGTGTTCTTTGTTCAGTATTCTGGTTGGTTGTCTTGCCATGTAGATGAATGAGAACTGTGAATTAAGAATGCAGTTCCAAGTTTTGGATAGAATGAGTTCATTCCTTTAGCTGAATCAATGTAACACTGCTTCTCATTTATAAACTGCCAGCGTTCTTATTCTCATGTTTACATGTTTCTATTGGGCATTCCTTCAGATACCTTACGAGCAGTCCTATGGTGGCCCTGCGGCGCTGGAGCCGCGCGGAGGAGGATCAGGTCATCGCTCTGATCAAACTCTGCAAGGCTGTGCGCCAGTTGAAGCAGGTGCATGCGCACATTCTTCTACACGGTCAGTCTCAGAACAGTTACTTGGCGGCGAAGCTGGTCCGAAGTTTCACTGAGTTGGGATGCCTGCAAAGTGCTCGATCATTTGCGGATGAGATGACCAACCCCAACGCATTCGTCTGGACGGCGCTAATCAGAGGCTACTCACAACATGATGAACCAGAATTCCAGTTTGAAGAAGTATTCTCATTATACAGAAGAATGCGGCGATGCTCTCCGTCAATAGAACCACTGACGTTCACAGTGTCGTCGGTGCTGAAAGCCTGCGCACGAGCTTCAGCTTTGAGCGAAGGAATGCAAGTGCATGCCAATGCTTTTAAGCATGGATTTCAGTTTGATGCTTCCGTTCAGACCGCGCTCATTGGTTTCTACGGGAAGTGTCAGAGAATGTCTGATGCGCAGCAGGTGTTTGATAAAATGCAAGCTGCCGGAGTTAGAGACATACAGGCATGCAACACGGTGATAGCCGGGTATGCAGAGGCCGGAGACATGGAGCGTGCCTGCTATCTGTTTGATATAATGCCGCAATGGAACACATTCACATTAGTAGAGATGATCCAAGGGTATGCAGCGATTGGCCAGATAGAACACGCCCGGAGACTCTTCGAAACGAACTTAGCTACCGGAGATCACAATGTGGTCGTCTGCACGGCGATGATCTCCGGCTATGCAAAGTGTGGGGACGTAATGTCTTCACGCTCACTGTTCGACGGAATGATAGACCGAGATGTTGCGTCTTGGAATGCGATGATCACTGCCTACACACACTCCGATCACCCAGACGATGCATTAGACCTCTTCCACGCAATGCTGGATAGTGATGTCAAGCCAAACAAGGCCACAATTGCTACAATCGCTTCTGCCGGCGCACAGCTGGGATCTCGGAACACAGCAAGAGCATTGCAGCACTACATCGACCATCACAGCTTTGAGCTGATGAACAGACATACAGTAGCAGCTCTTGTCGATCTCCATGCGAAATGTGGGGATCTCCAGAAAGCACGCGAGGTGTTCGACCGTTGGCCGGACAGAGACTTGATATGTTATAGCTCAATGATCGCCGCGTTTGGGATTCACGGCCATGGAGAGGATGCAATGAGAGTGTTCGATGATCTCATAGCGGCTGGATTAAAACCGGATAGCGTCGTCTTTGTTTCAGTGCTCACGGCTTGTAGCCACGCTGGCATGGTGGAGGAGGGCCGGAGATACTTCGAGGGGATGAAGAAGGAACACGGGATTGCTCCTAGCGCGGAGCACTATATGTGCATGGTGGACATGCTCGGGCGGGCAGGGTTGGTGGAGGAGGCGAGGAGGTTGATTGCGGAGGAGATGTGGAGGAGAGGTGTTCGACCGAGTGCCGGAGTGTGGGGAGCGTTGCTGAGTGCGTGCCGGAGCCATGGGGAAATGGAGGTGGGGGAGGAGGCGGCGGGCAGGTTGATGGAAATGGAGCCAGAGAATGCAGGGAACTATGTGTTGTTGTCGAACATATATGCTAGGGCGGGCCGGTGGGAGGGAGTGGCGAAGGTGAGGGCGATGATGAGGGGCCGGGGGATGAAGAAGCCACCTGGGTGGAGCTCGGTGGAGGTGGGAGGCAGTGGTCGGAGGTTTGTGATCGGAGAGGTTTGTGAGTTGGAGGTGGAGAGGATGATGGAGTTGTTGGCATGGGAGTTGAAGGTGGCGGGTTATATGAGTGGATGTGTGGAGCTTGAATGATATGTTCATATATTTATTTATTTATTTTATTTATGCAAAACTTTGTGATGATTATTTTATCTGGTAATTACTTATGAATCCCCCACAAGTTTGCAGTTTACCGGATGGGCCCTGACATGTTTTACTTTCCTATTTAGTCCTTCATTTTCAATCTATTTCCATTCAAATCCAAAACAGTGAAAAGACCCTTATGATGAAGCCAACGTGGAGTGGAAATGTCTTTTTTGCCCCTTGCGTAAGTTTCAAAAAATGGCTTGGAAATGTCGAGAATACCCTCAAGCCTTCGGGAACCGTCGAACGGTTGAGATAACCCACCGGGGAAACCGTTCAAGCGGCTCTTTTACTTCTTCTTCCTTTTCTTCTTCTCCATCTTGCGCCTACGACTCTCTTCTCCTTGTTCAGTGTTCGACGACGGTGTTTTTCTCTTTTGCGGCGACGACTGACTTGCTATACGTCCGCCTTCGCACTCTCGGCCTTCTGCAAACACTGCGAGACTTCCTGCAACAAAAAAACAAGCGAAAAAGGTAAGAAGAAGTTGGGTAAGGAGAAGTCGACCGACGTTTCAGTGTATTAGTTTGGGGGTTTTGGACTTTCTGTGTAATTTATCGTCTTTCTGTGTAACATATCCATTTTCGGTGTAACATTTGATCGTTTTGTGTAATCTGAACTGAATACAGAAATGACCGGAACTCTGGTTAACGGTAGGTGTTATTTGGCCCCTATCGTGGATACCATACAGGGATTGAAAAAAGTAATGAACAACACCCACTGGAAGTTACTCCGGCAGACCCCTTTCGCGCACCTGATGGACCTGCCGGCCGTGGTCCAAGAAAGGGGGGTTCTTGACGCACTGCTCCGTGTATATGATGCACGAACCGAAAGGTTCAAGATCGGAGAGAGCATGCTTCAGTTCAGGCCTGAGGACGTCACCCTCGTAATGGGCGTCCCCAGCGTGGGCGAGATTGTGTCATTCAGGCCTGAGGGGGAGGAGGGAGCCTCTGAGTTTGAACTTTCTTATCTGAATAAGTTACACAACCGGCATCGCAATGCTATCAAAGAGAACTTGTTCAGACTTATCAGCGGGAAGCTGGAATGGAGGAGACTTTCGTGAAGCTCCTCGTGGTATTCTTGATGAGCACCATCTTCTTCCCCAATACCTCTCTGAATGCGCCCACCTTCTTGGCCAGGTACGCCGACAAATTAGACACTATCGGCGACTACGCCTGGGCGCATGCCATCCACAGATGGGTGATGGATGATCTTCCCAAGACTGCCGCACGGGTGTAGCTGCGCTACCAAGGAAAGATCAAGAGCGCCGGATACCTGAAAGGGTGCTCAGTCGCCCTCATTGTATGGTTCTACGAGGTGTCCGGCAGCGTGAAGAAACAACGCATTGGTCGAGCATCCCGTATACTGTATTACGGGGACAACACATTCACAAAGTCGTCCTCAATTGATCCGCTCTTGAAATCCCTGGAAGCGAAAGAGGCGAGTTCTCTTCTAATCTTTTGAATGTCTAATTGCTTGTTGTTTCTGGTTGATATTCTTGTTTTATGTGTAATATTGTTGTTTTCGGTGTAGTATTGTATGTTTCTGTGTAAGATATTACCGTTCTGTGTAATATGCTTCGTTTCTATGTATAATAAGTATGTTTTGTGTAATATATTACCGTCCTGTGTAATATATTACGTTTCTGTGTAATATTGGAATTTCCCATGTAACATATTCTTGTTCTGTGTAATGTACGATTCTTAGGCTGACATCTTATTTTTGAATCCTTCGCAGTTCTTTGACCTTGTTCCTGCCAACGCTGAAGAAATGACACTTGTTAGCCATGCAACTGTACAGGGGGCTCAATCCCCCAATTCAACAAAGAGAGCCCGACGGCCTTCACCGTCGAGGAGGGCAGCAACAAAGAAAGAAAGAAAGAGGCTAAAAGGCGGTAGAAGAAGAAGACCTCGCGAAGAGAGAGAAGCCGACGAAGTGTCGGGAAACGGGGTGGAGACCACTCCGCCCAAGCCAATGTCCCAAAAGGTCTTGCCGTTAGTCGGCGGCGGAGACGACTTACGGGCCCGACGACGCCCCACGGCGATGATGATGTTCGAGTTTTACTCCACCGCCTTCTTGTCGACTTCAATGTGCTGCGGGCTCGTATGGACGAGCGCGACGCAAGAGATGCTCGGCGAGATGTGCCACATGAGCGGGCGTAGGCGGTGGAAGAGGCAGGCGTCAACTGGAATGAAGACGTCATCCTTCCTCGTCCTTCAGCTACCCGTCCTCGGTCAGGTACGGCATTCAAACGGGTTGTCCGGAAGGTTACCCGTGCCCACACCGCTGAGACAATATCTCCGGCGCCAGCAGAGGCCAGCAGAGAATCTCAGGAGCCTGAGGTGCCGATCGTTGGTCCAGAAGAAGCCCAGTTAGATGCGCCGGCGGCCGCTTTAGAAGTAGACACGTCAACGGCCGCCGGGGACGTAAAAGATGGAACTGAGGAGGCACTCCTACCGGAACGGTTCACCAAGGAAAGCCCAAGTGATGAGGGCCTCGCTGAAGAACGACCCAGTGATGAGGGACCCGATCGGCGTCCCCAGAAGAGGGCTACACCGAAGAAGGCCCCAGCGAAAAGGGCCCCTCCCAAAAGGGCACCACGAGCGAAGCCCCCGCCAAGGGAAATGCCCCTAAGGAGAGGACGGTCCCAGAAGCAGGCCCCACATGCATACAGTTGTCCGACGAGTCGGACGGCACGCAGACAGTGCTGCAGCCAAGGAAAATAGTCAGAGGCCGGGCTTCGACAACCCGCCGGAGAAAGCGTCCATCCCCATTGGCGCAGTTATCCGAGTCATCGGACGATTTATTCCCGGCGGCGATGCAGGCCATTGACATTCTTCTTGAAACACTTTCCGGTGGGAAGAGGAAGAGAGCTACGAAGGATGGAGAAGCACATCTTGCGATCATACCGTACGATCCCAAGCCGACAACTCGGCCTTATACCGAGTTACAAATCCCGCCAAAGTCTGATTTCATGCCAAAGAAAAAGACATACCCTGGCTTCGCAAGGCTCAACCAACTCGAACATGCTGCCATTGATCTCTACTTGAACACACGCGTCGACAGGTAATGTTATATGTAATGTGTAATGTTTACATTTTCAGTGTAAGATACATAGTTACTGTGTAATATTTACCCTTTCTGTGTATTATTGAGCGTTTCTGTGTATTATCGGTCGTTTCTGTGTATTATCGAGTCAACCATGCTTGTAACGGGGAGATGGCGGGCCTCTTTGATCCAGGCGTTAAATGACTCCGCAACGTTGGAGTACATCTCACACCACCGCATACCCTTAAATAAATAATTAGACCTGTGATCTATGTCCGACTTATGCAGTAACCAATCATGGGCCTCTGGCGATGTCATTGTCAGCTCGTAAACGGCATCATCAAACTCTTTCGATGTGTAAGCGTACGCAATTTTGACAATTATAGCCCAACAATGCTCTCGCAACGTTTTGTCAACTTTAGCATTCGCTTTCATGAAGTTTGCCTCCAAATGTCGTAGGCAATACCCATGCGGTGACGACGGGAACACTCTCGCAATCTAGTTTATAACACCCTTCGACCGATCCGATACAAATGTAATAATTTTGGAGTAATCGCCTTCACCGTATATTGCCTCACCGAGTGTGGCAAGAAACCAAGTCCAATTGTCTTCTGTTTCGTTGTCAACAATCGCAAATGCCACATGGAAGAAGCCTTCATTCCCATCTTTGCTGGTTGCCCCCAGTAGTATCCCGCCGTACTTGCCGAGCAAGTGAGTTCCGTCAACAAATAACAATGGTCAGCACGCCTTTTTGAAACCGACTAAAGAAGCCCGAAAAGAGAAGAAGACACGTTTAAATCGCTTTCCGTCCTTGTCAACTGTGACAACGCTACCGGGATTCGTCGCAGCCACTTTGTTGGCGTACCACAACAACAAATCGTAGCTGCTTACCTCACTGCCATGAATGGCGGACCGAGCGACCTCCTTACCCATCCATGCACGTTTGTATGGTAATCGCACGCCGTGCTCAAGAATGATGTCTTTCTATATGTCGATGGCTCAATATAATGGCCGTTCTTTTAGTCTCCGCATAATACGGTCCCCGACCCACTTCTTGCTAGCTTTCGGGTGGACTGTCGTTCCGATGCCCCCCCCGCAAGTGTGCGTCCCTTGCATTGTCTTCACTCGGAAAGATTCATCGTTCTTCTCTTTGGACGCGTGGACACGCCACTGGCAATCCAAAGAAGCACACCTCACAGTCGTGCGAAGTCTGTCGTTCTTTATGAATGTAAAGTCAAAATTGTTCCTTATTGCATGGCTGCGCAAGGCATCCTTGAACTTATCAACACCATCGAACCGGTGCCCTACTTGCAATGTGGAGCCATCAGATGTTTGTGAACATGGAGTAATACTGAGCGCACCTGCGGGACGATGTTGGGACAAGAACGACTCCATGTCCGCATTCATGCTTTCTGAGATTGACTCCCTGCGGATGGCGACGCGTTAGGTAAATCACGAATATTTTACAGAGCGGTATAATACACACAAAAGCAATGGAATACACAAGAAAGCAATATATTACACAAGGGAAGCTATAGATTACACAGAAAATACATATATTACACAGAAAAGACATATACTACACAGAAAAGATGTAAGTTACACAGATAATCAATGTAATACACAGTAAATCCATAAAATACTCTAGATTACACAGAAAAGCAATATGTTACACAGGAAACGTATTCCCGCGGGAAATCAGCAGTAATACACAATACACACGAACATAGTAAGAGCTATCTTTGTTGCTAGATTACTTGGATGGTAAGGAGATGTTATTGACTGTTTTCGCTGCCCCACTTACGTCGTCAACGATGATGTCCACCACATTCTTCTTGAATGTATGATGTATTTGGCACATGCGTTGGAAATTCACATCTGACTCAATTGGGCAAACCGTGCTGTACGCGGGCGCGTGCGTCGGCCGTGACAAACTTCACAACAACTCGAGATGGATCCAAAGCCCATCGTTCACAGATCTCTGCGACAACAACCTCCCAGGCTGTCAGGACCGTGAATTGTAGTAGCCGTCCTTCGCCTTTGAAGTGAGCAACGCCACAAAATATCTCCATCGTGGCTAACACCTGCGTAGACGTCGGTTTCTGGGTAAAAAAACAAAAAAAAAATAACATGATGGAGCCCAAATGCAGACAGTGCTTACCTGTGGATTAATCTGTGAGCACGACGACAAGATCACTGCGAGAACAGAGAAGAACAAAAGGAGAAATAGAATGAAGATGGAGATGAAGATGAAGTATAGTGAACATGATGGAGAAGAGCTTCCAGAGAATTCTTGATGTGATTGGGCGGGAATGAAAAGCAAGGGCACTTTTGCCATTTTTAAAAAAGTACACTCACGGCTGTCACGGTAGGGACTAAAAAGTATTACGTGTGAAAAGCAAGAACTTCGAGGAGGAAGTACAAAAGTCAAAGGGACTCTGAGAGGAAAATGGAAACTATCAAGGGATTTATAAATAATTTTCCCTTATTTTATTCTATTTTTTACAAATACAGCAATAACGGTTAGTCATGTGATAAATAAGTATAGAAGGGCACAAATTAGTATGGGTTACCAACTTTTAAAAGATAAATCCCCTTGCCCCATAATTCTGTAGGATAGAAAATTCACAAGATTCCTGCATGTGAGTAACCATTGGGCTATGCTCTAGTTTTCATGTCTAATGTTCTGGTTTATTTTAAGTTTTTTAGTTTAATAAAATATTAGAATTAGCAATATAAAAATATTGTTAAATAAATATATGAACATGATTTATTACACCAGAACATATAACAGATATAAGTGATGAAGATAAACCATGTAGTAATAAAAAATGGATGCCACACCAATCCAGTGGATGTCCATTTTTAAACTTCTTTGTTGGGTTATAAAATGAATTCATAATATTCTACACGAGTTCTTGTGAAACGGTCCAAATATGAGCTGAACAAGGATGCCAATTGCTTAAGCTTAAAAGATTTTACAAATCTAGGACTGTAGCAGTACATGTGATGTTTCTTCAAGGAAATGTTAACAGTTTGGTTATTTAGGTAATAAGGTAACATAGAACAGAGGAAGGGAGGAGAAAATTAAAAAAAAAAGGAAAGAGAGGAGAGAGAGGCAAGAAGAGAGATTAGCAATCACTCCCCCTCTCAATTGATTAATTAGCCTTCATAGCCTGATCCTATGTTATGCACGCAAGTGGTGAGGAGAGCGGACCCCAAAAGACTGGCCTAGAAGGGAAAGTTACCCACCCCTTATATGCACATGGCAACCCTCTCAAGTAGCCGATGTGGGACTAATTCTGAGTCCGTTACATGGCCTACCCGATCGGGAGGCCAACGCCCTCGTTGGCCTGACTCTGGGGCCCCAGCGCGAAGCCAGCCAGCCCCGCTCGGCGCCCAGCAGACGTGACCCACCCCGACTTATCTGGGCCCCATGCCGTAATCTCATGCATAGGCCAGAGGACCCCTAGCGCGAAGCCAGCCAGTCCCCCCTGAGCCCCAGCCCAGGCCCCACACCGGCTCTCAATGAAAGCACCATTTGTTATGCACACAAGTGGTGAGGAGAGCGGACCTCAAAAAACCGGCCTAGAAAAGAAAGTTACCCACCCCTTATATGCATATGACAACCCTCTCAAGTAACCGATATGGGACTAATTCTGATACCGTTACATTCTATCATAAACTACACATTGATAACCAAATCCCCTATCCTTGGACGCCACATGACCCACCACAGCCACTACTCCCATTACCATCATTGATGGCAATCACCCAACTCCCATACATGATCATGCCATGTAGTTTCTGAATCGGGTGACACTTGTCCTTCTTCGATTGGCGCGTTCATAACTCCTTGGTAGGCCACCATCCTCGCCGATCTTCTTTTTCTCCTCCTTAAGCACCCCGCTAGCACGAGTGGAATGTTTGACTTTGTCAAACATTACAAGGGCACAAATGGATTGAGCATATTAAGGATTGAAAAAATTTATTTTTGAACTTTTTGGTAAATTACAGTAAATATGTCAATAAGTAAAATATGATATGAAATCAAAATAATCCTTTTTCACTACTATTCTTTGATTGTTTTTAAAACAACCTTTAAAATATTCTTTCTTTGGAAGCCAGTCATGTCTCCCAACATTTAAGATTTATATCATCCATATAATCATGAATGATAACTCCATTCTTTTGATGGAATTATCATGAATGGTAATTCCCCATTTCTTATGGAAATAATCAAAGAGTTAAGGACTTCAATTTGATATACCTCTCAATCATAGATCTAATACCGATAGAGATTGACATTAGGATTGTAGACTACATTACTGTTAAAAAAAAAAAAAAAAAACTCAAAACAGGAGAGTCTTAATCTTGCAACCGGTTTGCCATTAAATCATGGGTGGAGCTACATATATTTTTTGTACCCCACAAAAATTTTTTAAAATTTTTAATATATATTTATATAATAGTTAAAAAAAACTAGGTTGACCCCACAAAATTAAAAAGTTGGGTTCAACCAAGCTCTTTCTACAAAATTAAAATTAAAATATTATGATCATTTATATTTTTTATAATGCTTTAACTATATTTATAAATATATACATGATTTGTTTATATTATAAATAGCAATATTATATTAAGAGACTTATTGTAGGAGCATATGAATTTTTTTATTATTTCTATATAACTTTACTTTTATTTTGTTAGGTCGCATTTAACATGTTCAAAGAAAAAATCGAAACAATATTTTTTTATAGTGCCATTGGACCTCTGCAGATGAAAAAATGATGTATTTTTTATGCATTTTCAAGTAATATATGTGGTTTGTATTAAAAACTTTTTTTTTTGTTTATTTGTGCTTCGTATAATGATTTAACTATGATTGTTATATGTAGATAAACATGTTTGTATGTAGTACATATGATAATATTGTACTTATTTACCCCGCATCACAAATTTTCTGGCTTTGCCACTGCGTTAAATCTTATTATGGCTTTGTCTTTGATGGAGGTAGGAGGTGGCAAGTAACCATGAATCCATGATCATATAAAAATGATCTTGTCCCCAGTAAAATAAACTTATTTACTTGGTTTCCTTAGGATAATAAGATTCTCATCTTAAACAATCAAGCATGTTGGAGATGCAAGAGGTTGCTCGCCACCACTTACATCTTTTGTCATCCAATGATTGAAATGGTTTATCATTTTTTTTTTTAATGTGCCATTGTTATTCACATTTGGAATTATCATGGATGCATGTTGGAGATTTGCAGTATCTACAGTTATTTGTAGGGCCTTAGATGGCTTCCTTTAGAGGCCCATGCAAAGATACTCGAGACTTATTAGTCACAACTATCATTGTGAGTATTAAATGAGAGAAAAATAAGCGGATTTTTAACTTTACATTTTGCTTGACAATTACCGTTATCATTATTATTAATCATTAGCTTATTTTGAGAATTGTTTTAGCTGGAAAGTTTTTTTATTGTTAAAAGAAACAAAACTTTTAATGGGTCTTCTAAATTAAGATAAAGACATGCACACGATTTGATTGCAACTTGTGATGCCTTGCATGATATTGATGAAGGCCCAACTTAACCTGGTAGAAAAGGCTATATTTCTCCTGTTATACTGTCCTTTTTTGTCTTCTTTTTTATATAAGTTGTGTTTATTTTCTCTCTATTTTTTCCAAGCTGTCATCCATGCCTAATGGGTATTATGTACTACACTTTCATTTAATATAAATGGTTTATTTAT
Source organism: Dioscorea dumetorum (assembly GCA_902712375.1). Lineage (NCBI taxonomy): Eukaryota > Viridiplantae > Streptophyta > Magnoliopsida > Dioscoreales > Dioscoreaceae > Dioscorea > Dioscorea dumetorum. The sequence continues at coordinate 3,319,258 of CACTHL010000870.1, read as the reverse complement.
TTTGTTTGAGCTACATAAGGATGATCCATTGATGGTACTGATACCATTCCATTCACGGCCTAAAATTAGCAAGTGACGCGGAGCAGGAGTATTCACAGGCAGTACGACCTATTTTAGGACAATTCAAGACGGACACATGGCAACATCACAAGGCGTAATCCGTGGGTTCCACATTCTGGCGGTACAGGTTAAGAGGCCGTTCTCATTTCACTCGCGGATAACTTAACCGCTGGTTCAGTCTTATCTCCATTGAGATATGGCGGTAAAAATTAATTAATGGTTACACGTGTCAGTCTCTCATGGTCGATCATGTATGTATGGATGAGAGGTTACGCATGATGGCAACATGGCATGGCCATCGTTTCCCGCGCTAATTAAAGGACTATAAAGCCCGGGAGGGAAAAAAGGGAGGGAAAATTAGAAACGAGGGTTTTTGGAATCCACTCCGTGATCCACACCAAACCCTAGCGCCCCCGCCCCAAAATTCGCCGACAAAACTCCCATTTCCGCCACTGCTGGTGGTGGATCGAAAGGCTTTGGAGCTGAAATTGAGGATTTGGGTCGAGATATAAGGATTGGATTGGTGGTGTGGTTGGGGATTTGTGTTAGAGTTCAGCGGAGGAGCTTATGGAGGAGTCCAAGCCTTCGATTTCTTTCCGGGCGGATGATGGAGGCGCAATGGAAGCGCGGTTCGTTGATCTATGCAAGGTCTCGCTCTTTCTCGGTTTTGAATAGTTTGTGTGTGCTAATATCTTGTTCTGGGGGGATTTACATGTGTTAGTGATTCGCAGAATGGGGTTGGTTTGGATGAGAGTGCGGTGAGGCACGCCGTGGTCTTGTACAGAGAGAGCAAGCACATTCTCTTGGCAACCATGTCTTCAATTGGGAGTGGATCGGTGATTTCATTAATCTCTTTGTTTTTCCCCATTTTTGGCCATGAAATCGGTTTTTTTTTTTTGCATGGTAATTTGGTGTTAAAATGTGTACATTTGCTTTTTTTTCAATAGCCGGAAGAGATTGAGCGACTTTGGTCTGCTTTTGTTCTGTACTGTGTGACGAGGCTGAGCAGAGGGAGAAAGCAGGAGGATGAGAAAGGGGTTACATTGTGCCAGATCCTGAGGGCATCGAAAGTGAAGTTAGCTCTTTTTTTTCCTATTTTTCTATATTTTAGTTGATTTCAATTTGTACGATTTGTTACTGTTGTGATTGTTCGAATTATAGTGTGGTGGATTTCTTCAAAGAGATGCCCCAGTTTTATCTAAAGGTTGGATATATTCTGGTTTCTCTATATGGATCTGACTGGGAGAAGAGACTTGAGGTATTAATCAAGTATAGAAACATCATGTTTTGAGTTGGCTAGTATTGACTCTTTCTTGGAAATTCTTAACCATTGCTTTCATTCTTCTGTTCAGTTGAAGGAGTTGCAGGCTGATATTGTCCACTTGCGTGCCCTTAGCAGGTGAGGAAAATATGATCTTATTCCCCTCCCTTTCCTATACGTGCCAATGTGTGGTGCATACGGGTTTGTTTTGCTAAACAGTATGAAAAAATTGCTAGAGAGTAGAAGAAAAAGCTTATGCTGGTGAATTAACAACCTTGAGTTGCTAATGATCATCAGAGATACTATATTGAGAGATTATGTGTGATGTAAAGCATATTATAGTTCTGGAAACCCCAGATAGATCTCTTTGTCCTTGCTGACGAAACAAGGGCTCTGTTATCTTGTTATTATTTATTTTTTTCTCGAACTTTTTTAGTTTTTGGTGAAATCTTTTGAATGATGGTTATAATTGCTCATAAAGATGAATTTACTAGGTTGATGTAGGAACTTTCACTTGATCTTGAATGAATGCGGCATTGATAGTTAGGATGTTTGCACATTTGCTCATTTTTTGGCTTGCACAAATCCATGTGTTGTTGCTTGGCTGTCTTTGTTCTCTAAAGTTAGTTATTTTCATCACATCATTCAATCCATAGTGCAAGTAATTGTAATGTCTGATTATAAAGGCGCATGGCACAACAGGTACTATAAGCAAGCATATCAGGAGTTCTTCATGCCAAGTCAGCATTCTGCATTTTGTAACAATAAAGGATACATTTCAGACTACCATCGTTTTGGATGGTTGCTATTCTTGGCTTTACGTGTCCACACATTCAGCCAGTTCAAGGATCTTGTGACCTGTACCAATGGATTGGTATCTATATTGGTTAGTTATCCTTACTAATATGCGTTGATAACCTTATGAGTGTATCTTGGTTTTTTTCCCCAGCATGTGCTAATTTGCTACAAATTTCATGGCAGGCCATTCTTGTCCTCCATGTTCCTGTACGCCTTAGGACTTTTACCATGCAAAATGCCCCACGCTTTGGTAATCTTGGAAGTTCATTATATGTTATTTGCGCATGTTTTTTTTCCATTAGTGCATTGTATTCACTATCATTTCTGATATTTCTATTGTCTGCATAACTATCGTGTGGACCAGAAAAGAAATCAAACAATGGTGTCGACCTTCTTGCTTCTTTGTGTGACATGTTTCACACATCAGAAGATGAGTTGAAGAGAACACTTGAACAAACTAATGCCTTGATTGTTGATATATTGAAAAAGAAACCATGCCCAGCTTCACAATGCAAAAGTGAAACCCTGCATCATGTCGACACAGGTAAAACAGCAATCAAGTGGTTTGACAATCTTCCTTGACGAGAAACATATTTTGGAGGTCAAGAGCTTCCTTTTTTTTCAGTGTTTTAACTTGTCATTCACATGGCAGATAATTTGACATATTTTGAAGATCTACTGGAGGAAAGTTCACTGCAATCAAGTTTGGCCATTTTGGAGAAGGATTATGATGAGGCTATCTATGTCAAAGGTATCATAGATGAAAGGTTGTTTGTAAATGATGAGGATAGTCTTCTTGGCAGTGGAAGCTTATCTGGAAATGCTATACACATATGTGGCACAAAGGTAAGTTTGCGTTCTCAAGCAAAAGATAACAGGTCTTACAATCTATTCCATTACTTCAAGAGTCTTATTTCATACGTAATTCTATCATTTAATAGAGGAGATTTGATGAAATTGCATCTCCGACTAAGACAATAACAAGTCCATTGTCACCTCCAAGAACTCCGTCGTCAACGATGAATGCTACTATTGTTGGTAATTTGAAGATGACCCCCATTACACCAGTGAGCACTGCCATGACAACAGCGAAGTGGCTGCGGAATGTCATTTCTCCACTTTCTTCAAAACCTTCGCCAGAGCTTGCACTATTTCTTTCATCTTGTGAGAGAGATTTAAGCAGTGATGTTATCCGTAGAACTAACATAATATTGGGTGCAATTTTCCCCACTAGTTCACTTGGTGAGCGATGCATTAGTGGAATTCTGCAGAGTGCAAAGTTGATGGATAGTATATGGGCAGAACAAAGGAAGATGGAAGCCTTGAAGTTATACTACAAAGTTCTGGAAGCAATGTGCAGGGCAGAGTCACAGATACTGAATGGGAATAATCTTACATCACTATTATCAAATGAACGTTTCCACAGATGCATGCTTGCATGTTCAGCTGAGCTTGTTCTGGCCACACACAAGACAGTCACTATGATGTTTCCCGCTGCTTTGGAGAGAGCAGGTATCACTGCTTTTGATTTGAGCAAAGTTATCGAGGGTTTTGTAAGACATGAAGAAACTCTTCCTCGAGAGTTAAAACGCCATTTGAATTCTTTGGAAGAACGACTCTTAGAGAGCATGTCATGGGAAAAAGGCTCCTCAATGTACAATTCCTTAATTATTGCCAGACCAGCTCTCGCTGCAGAAATAAACCGTTTGGGACTATTAGCTGAACCAATGCCATCTCTTGATGCAATTTCTATACATTATAACATTCCAAATGGAAACTTGCCACCTCTGCCTTTTCAAAAGCGTGAGACTTCAACAGGTAAAATTTCTTGAAAATACTTGAGGCCTTTTTCCTTTTTATGAGAATTCTGTTAAGGGTTGATCCCATTTTTGGCTGAACACCTGCAGGCCCACTAAAATAAAATGTTCCATGGGAATTGTTAACATGCAGTTATAACTCAGTATATTATTCTCAGGCCTTCAAAACATTAAATATTTCTTGACCTCCTATTTGTAGCATCACTCTGCATTTAAAAGCTGTTATTTAAAATACACTTTAACATGCATTAGCTTTCTTTCATTGGACACAGCATATGCAAGGGATGCATCTTATATTGGCAGCAACAATTCTTGTATTCTACTTATTTGGGAATGTTAGCTTTCTTGTCATATGTTTGCTTAATTTACCTACTAGAGAACATATGTTTTCCTTGAAAATCATTTTTTTTCCTGAATATTGCTATTTGCTAGAATGCTTCGTGCTTTTTATAAATTATGTAAAAGACCATCACTAAATTTGGTGATCTTTGTGTGAATATCTATAGAACTTAAGTTGTATGTTCAATACTTACCTCTTTGATTTTCATTGAGCAAAAAGAATCTAATTTAGCATTCCTTCTGTATGCCCTTGAAAGTCCTGTTAAATCAGGAATCTAATTTAGTTTGCATTTAATTGTCATTTGATGTACAGATCAAAATGGTGATGCTAGTCCAAAGGCAGTAAGTAATGAACAAAGAAGTGTCTTGATGGAGCGCAATTCCTTCACATCACCTGTCAAGGAGCGTTTGCTATCCTTTAATAGTCTCAAGTCCAAGTTACCACCTCTGCAATCTGCTTTTGCAAGGTGACAACTTAATTTAATTTTTAGCACACTGAATATTATGTTCCTTCCAAGCTTACATGAGTCATAAAATTTGTTAACTGCAGTCCAACACGCCCCAACCCTGCGGGAGAGGGGGAAACTTATGCGGAGACTGGGATTAATGTTTTCTTCAGTAAGGTACAGGAGGAATCTTAACTGCCCACATTGATTGTTTGTCAATGATATTGATATGCTATTGTCTTGCAGATTATAAAGCTGGCTGCAATTAGAATTAGAAGCTTGTGTGAAAAGCTGCAGCTGTCTCCTCAAATTTTAGAGCGGGTTTACTGTCTTTTCCAACAAATTCTTAGTCAACGAACTGCTCTTCTTTTCAACCGCCATATTGATCAAATTATCTTATGCAGCTTTTACGGTGTCGCTAAGGTATAAATTGCAAGAATCGTTGAATGCCATTATTATTTTAGATAATGTCTTTTTTTCTTTCTAATCAGATTTTACTTTTCCTATCATAGATTTCTCAATTAACTCTGACTTTCAAGGAGATCATCTACAACTACAGAAAACAACCGCAATGTAAACCTCAGGTCTTTCGCAGTGTCTTTGTTGATTGGCCTTCAACTAGCCGCAATGGGGTAATATATACTTGTTTCTGGTTTTTTATACTCAAAGATTCTTGCTTATTTCTAAGCCGAATTGGGCTGCTAACAGAGAACGGGGCAGGAACATGTTGATATTATTACCTTCTACAATGAGGTATTTATTCCATCTGTCAAGCCTTTACTGGTGGATTTAGGACCCACTACAGCTAGCGAGAAGCATACCAAGTTTCCAGAGGATAAAAGCAATGCTGAAGGTATGCTATCTTGGTTTTCCTGACTGCGGTTCGCAGTGCATATGCACTTATGCAAATTCGTCTGAGGACATTGTTTGAAGTATGTTTATTTTAATGAACAGGGCAACTTCCAGGATCACCTCGGCTATCTCCCTTTCCTAGTTTGCCAGATATGTCTCCTAAGAAAGTTTCTGCTTGTCATAATGTTTATGTTTCTCCCTTACGATCATCAAAGGTATGTTTAGCATTTTGCTTAGCTCCGTACCTTCCTGAGCATGTTTGAATGCAGTGTTTCTATTAGATGGTTGCCTTCAAAGTGCTGTCCTTTTTTTATTTTCATTTTTCTTTTTCTTATGCTTAATGTTCTCCAACAAATTGTTTGTTATGGTCTTTTTGGTATATGGGATCTAATTGGAGAAGAAAACTTAGTTCTTTAATATTTGTTGTTAGATTTTTAAGAAAGAACCCATAAAAGACCCCATGTGCAGTGCTATAATTTAGGAGCTGCAATGATTTTCCATCTCTTAGTATTGTCAGGGAAGAGAACGTTTTTATGGGATTCAAGGGTGGTCTTGTTGCCAACAAATGATGAATTATCAAATGAAATATCGTGTTCATGCATGGTCTCAAAGCTAAATGCTTACTATCTGGAAAAAATTGATTACTAAATTGGAAAACATGATTACTATTGAAGTGCTATCCTCATGACAAATCAATTTATTGCTGGGCAGATGGATGCATTGCTTTCACCCAGCTCCAAGAGCTACTATGCCTGCGTTGGCGAGAGCACTCATGCTTACCAAAGCCCATCCAAAGATCTCACAGCCATCAACAACCGCCTAAATTGGTATGTCTTTGACTGCTGATAATCTAATCAATGCATACAGATACCACATTTGAGCTCCATGAACCATTCATATCTATTTCACTTAGCTAATTATTCTTATACTATAATCATATATACCTGTTTTTAAAAAAAATAATTGGCCGATTTCCTTTTCTTGCATTGTCTGTGCACTTTTCGGTTCAGCAGCAGAAAAGTCAATGGAAGACTGAACTTCGACATGGTGAGCGATTCAGTTGTAGCACGGAGCTTTGGCCCTCAAAATGGCAGTTCCGGCTCCTCTTCTTCTGCTGCCACAGTGAACTTACAAGTGAAGCATGAGCGGCCTGATTCACAGTAACTTTCTTATGCGATCTTTGGTATGAAGCCCCTATTTACGTGGCTGTTTATTCAAATCTAGTTTTTTTTTTTTAATTTTTCTTTTAAATTGTATGTATATATGTGTTTGGAAATTAGGTCAAAACGAGCAGCAGATCCATTTGTAAAATAAACCCACCCTAATTAGCTGCTCAGCATGCTGCCTATTGCTACATAAATTAGTTTTAGAGGTTTGTTTCGCAGCCAATCTAATTTAACAGAGTGTTAGTTTTGTTTCTCATCATTTTCCATTTATGCTTCATGTGACAATGTGTGCGATAACTCAAATCTTCATGTTAAAAAGAAAAATTAAAATAGGTTTGATTGCTTCAATATTTGTCCTGTCTTTTATGAATTATTTTTTTAAAACTGTGTCTTTTGTGTTAGAACTTACCAGTCTAGTTATTTAATTAAAAAAAAAAAGAAAATGAATATTATTGTGAAGTATCTATCAGTTAAATTCATAGCTTGAGCAGCTCTTCAATTGGGTGGTTCCATGGTTTTATCATTGTTCTTTTATGTTATAATTTTTATTATTTTTCTTATTTTATGAAAATTGGCAACTGCATTTTTGTTTATGCAAGTATTATATGAATTGTTACATCTTAGTGGTTTAATTAAATAAATCTAACTTTTTTAATTTGTGTATATATATATACATACTACTGCAAGGTTATATATATATATATATACACATTACTGCAAGGTTAAATTTCCATTAAAATCATATGGAGTTGTTTAATCATGATTAAGACAGTTTAGATGTTTGGCATGTTGATCATATGTATGTAATTATTTTCTAAATAAATAAATTGAATGCTAATTAAAATTATATACATTATCTACGGATACACATAGTAACTGCAAACTCTATCAGTATTGTACTTATTCCTGAAATTATATATCAAAATCTGATTTTTATATGTATTATTATTATAAAAATAATGTAAAAGTAAATTATAATTTTTAAAACCGTGTCACAAATTTATCATTTAAATCGCATAAATATAGCTCTCTTCCATTTACCAGGCATTCAGCCTCCAAGTTGTAAAACTATTAATATATTTTATTTGATTTCCTCTAATATTTTACATCAAAATTATAGAAACACCACACAATATTGTATGGAGTCAACATCCACTGGGGGAGACTTCTAGCAACTCAGCACTACATATATAACCAAAGCAAATAAAGCAAAGCAAATCACAGATTACATGTGAATGAGATAAGATTAATCAAAACAGACAATTCAAACTTAATTTATATAAAAATAACTGTATAAAACATCAATAAAATCATCTCAGACCTTGTGTGTGACTGTTAAACAAACATTTACAAGCAAATTAAACATAAGTCTAGTGTTTGGTAAATCCAACAAATGCTCACATTTTTCATGAGCAAAGGCTTCCCAAGGGCTCCAATTGAAATTACGTTTGTCAAATGACTTTGAAAAAAGAAAGAAAGAAAGAAACAAGTTTTAATTTTTTTCAAGCATTTGAAATTACCTTTCCTTCCAATCTTGAGATTCATGGCAAGGAGCGTCTGCCTATTCATTCTCTCAGCTAAAGATCAAAATTAACCTAGTTATGTTGACTCAAAGTCAGGCTCAATCTTTGTCTGAACTTTGTTCGAGTTAATTCTAGATTGAAACCAAGCACAATTTAATTTACAACTATAGGTTTTAGCTTAAAATAAGAATCCAACTCTGACCTTATCAAGCTAGAAATTTGTAAAAAGACATAAATAAATAAAACAAAATTGGGCAATTTCAAATAAATTATAATTATATACCCATGCTGTTCATGATATTAAGCCTTGATAATTTATGCTCCCCCTTATTTTCTATACACAAATTTTGGATGAGGATATGATTAGATTGTCTAAACGTTCTACTGCAATTTTTAACAAATTATATTTATTTCAGTTTTTCTTTTTTTTTTTTTTCCAGATAATCTCCCTAAGATATTGGCAATACCCCTGTTTGTGATTCTGAAAAATCACCAAATTTTCCGTTATAGCAGATGACTTCCAGGAGATATATACAAAAATACCACTACCAAAATATCAATTCTTGATTTAACAAAAAATCTCCAAATTTAAAACAATTCCTACTTTTAATAAGAAAAAGATTTTATACTTCATATACGCCTTTTTTAATACATAATACTCAAGTTATTCACAAATAATGGTTAAAACAAAATGTATTTTAAGTTATCTATTTAAGTGTAATATGAGAAAGATACAATGGGCATGCAGAGAGTTACCATCAACCCTGCATTTCCCTAACATAATAATAAATCATTTCATTAATAAATCTTTTGTATATCTAAAACACAAATCACATAATTAAAAATGTATAAATGCTCCCCCTTAAACTAAATTGTCATTTCCTGGTACTTGCATCTGTATCACTATAATTAAACCAATCACCATTATATACAAATTATCCCTCACTAATTACTCACAAAGATATAAAAACAATTTTGTACTGTAGATCAATTATATACAAATTATTATTTATTTAAAATAATAATTTATTTAGAATATTAATAATTTTTTCTCAAATATAATTATTAGTTAATATTAAAATTATTATCTCAATAACTGTCTTAACCCTACAAAAAATAAGAACTTGAAACCTAACCCAGTAATTGAATTATCTTATTTGTTTCTTTCCTTCATGTAATTAAGCAACTGTATTCAATTTTATTTTCTTATTTTCTATTCCCACAGAACTAGGTTTCCTCCAATGCATTATTTTTTAAAATTTAACAACATTTAACAAATTCACACAACATAATGCAGATTTCGTTGCCATTGCCCAACCATCTAAAATATCATGGACAACGCTCACCCAAATAAATAAATAAATAAAAGGGTTACTCATGAATAATATAAAGAACAGCATAACAGCTCAACTCATAAAATAAGTAAACCAGAATAACATAGAAATACAAAAACCATGTGAAACTTCTAGGTTAACCAACCACCTACATGCAAATTTTAACGTATGGTTAATATAGATATTCCCAAATTACAAGAATGCAATTAAAGCTCAAACAATTACAAGTCATGAGTCAACAGCTTATCAAAGACATCGCTTGAAATCAATAACCTTTAATGGCTTGAAAAGAAACACTACTCCATATGCAGTTCAAATCATCTTTCCTTGCACTCTTTGAGTTTCAAGAATTAACTCAGTTTAGCTTAAAACAGAAATCAAACCAAAATCGAACTCATCAACCTAAAAACTCTTATTTTGAATTGAAAGCACAAGCTACTTCCCAGACCATTTATCAGCGCCAATATAGGGAAATAATGATTCCAATAATATATAAAAAATACAACTCAGACACAGTCACAAACATTTTCTAAGTTGACTAATAAAGATAACAAGCAGCTTTGAAGAGATTACAAATGCAAACACACAGCTTAAATCAAGCTTAATATAATAGATACATACACCATAATCTATATGCTCATGTATGTAAATCACCAGACTTGAGACATCTAAAATTATGCGATTATGAAGCTAAACTGTTAGCAAAACTCTACAAATAAAGCAGAAATAGCAAAAAACTAACATAACAAAAAAAAATTAATCCAAAATATATCCAACCTAAGAGCACTTGAGTTAACCTCCTCATTTGCTAAATTTTCAGATTATTCTTGCTATCCAAGAAATGAAAGCAGGTTCACTTAGAGTTGGTAGTGGTATACTGGTATCTATTGTCTTTAGCCTTGATCCTCACATCTTTAAACAGAAGTCAACTCAAAACATTACTACGCTAGAATTCAAACAACCCTCAAGAAAATACCCAACCAAATAATACTAATGAACCCTCAGATAAAAAGTTTCAATATATTACATAAGTTGCAATTATGTGCAACTTTAAGTGCAGTAAGAAAAAACCGACTCTATTATAGAAATTACAGTCCAAAAGGTTAAGAAATTAAGACAAAACTTTCAAAAGCCTCAATAACTATAGCAGATATATCAAGTTTGAATACAAATAACAACAGTCCCTTTGCTTGGAAGAAAATAAATAGATCAGAGGACAAAGAAATTCCTAGATCTCAATATGAATTCTTCAGATAATATCACATTAGACTAGCCCAGCCATAGAGTCCAATATGCAGCAGGAAAGTCAAAACACTTTCCTCTTGTACACTAAGATATCTCAAACCTTACAAGATAGAAGAGACAAGTGCAAGACGCGAAGAGCTTCATACTTAACAAGTAGGAACCAACAAATAAAAGAACTAACTGATTTTAAGGAACAAAACATCATTTCAAATGAAAGCAAGCAAAGAGTAACAATGTTTCATCAATATAAAGCAAGTTTTTGCCAAATTAAACCACAAAATTGCCAATAGACATCACATAGTACTTTGCAAACATCTAAAAATGGTAAGACCTCTTCCAACAAAACAATTGAGTACACACCGTCTTAGTCACCCTTTCTCCGGAAAGAGCATCCCTCAGTGAGCCTAGCGCGACCTCCAGTGGGTTGACAGAGCACAGTTTGACAGTTACCACAGACAACAACAGTCTGAGAGTGACTGAACACCGTAGTGCTGCAAAATCACAACAGTACATTTACCAAATCACAAATCCAAGTTCACTAAAATGGAAAAAGTCATGGTTTAAGTCAAAGACAATCCTTACATGTTAAAGCATCCTTGGCACTTCACATCCTTCAACCATAACAAACAAACAGGCATATGGACTCATTAGGCACAATCAAACAGATACAAAGTACACAAAAAGAAAAAGAATTGAAAATGAAAGAAATAGAAATACCATGAAGAAAGAGTTTGGTGATTGAACAAGCCGCTTGAGCTTGTGCCTCCTTTTCTCGAGATCAGCTGGGGGATTCAGCAGATCAATATCGTTTGGGAGCACCTACTCATCAAATCAAAAGATTAATACCAAAGACAAACATCCCAACCAAAGACTTCCACTATGAATTGCTGGAAATAATCGAAACACCGCATCTAATATAATATCAAATTAGAACCCGATCAAGAAATTCATCAGCATATGACCTTTGAAACCCTAACATACTAATCAACTACCGGATTTTTTTTTTTTGAAAAAACATACAGATTACTCACAAAAAACAAACAGGAAAAAAACATATCTTGGAATAGAAATTCACGTCATTATCATCCAGCTCAACCTAAGAACAGATCGTACTACATGAAACCTAGATTGAACCAAAGGTTCAGTTTATTTGAACGACAAACCCCAATCAATAATAAATCTAAAAGAAGAAAAAAAATAGACCATTTACAGGTCAGATCTAAATCAATAACATCCATTTCAATCAGAATCGAAGGAAAAAGGAAAAGAAATCAGCGAGAAAACTCACCATCGTGTTTCGCGCGGTGGATGCTCCACAAAGGCCGCGCTCTAAGGATTGAACAAGAAGGAGCAGCAAAACCCTAACCGCAATATAAAGAAACGGGAGATGAAACTCAGCCACACGATGGAAAGATGATGAAATCTTGGCCGTCTATTACATTTGAAGGACTTTGAAATGGGCCGGGCCTCTAATTTTTGCCTCCTGTTGACTTTGTAAACATCAGGCCCAGGGTTTTTTTGTTTTTGAAAAATATTACTAGTTATTAAGCGAAAATTTTTATAAAATTAGATACAAGTTTAATAATTTAAGTGCAGTATAACCTGTATTTCCACATGGTTAATTAAATATAATTTTTACGCTATTATATAATTAATCATAAAATAAAAATTGAATAAGAGAATAATAAAATAGTCCTTATATTTTTTTTGTTACAAATAAAAATAGATAAGTCATAATTCCGTTCATAGTCCTAACATATAAATCTTTTTTATCTCTAAAATTTGATAAATATTCAATATTGATGATGGGTTTAATTGTAATTATACTTGCACGATGAATATGAAGGTATTGATATAAAAGACAATATTAATATATGATAATATTAATTTTTATGAGTAAATATTATGAGATCACCTTAACATGACACTAAAGATAATTTGATAAATAACAAAATTACATTAAACATCTTGATAAACAAAATTATATGATAACTTTTTTTTTTATCAGTAAGATTTTATCAAGGATTTATGTTTAATTGTAATGTCAATGATGACAAATAAAATTTTATAGACCTATTCTATAATTTATGTTGTGTTTTGTTTGCTTTTAAAAAATACTGATTGAGAGATAACGGGTGCTCTCCTAGGTGATCACAGGTTTTAAGGCTTATTAAGCAAATGTTGAACTTCAAATTTTTGTGAATACAAAAAATCATTGTGGGGGAGAAATCCACTCTTAATAAGCTCTTAGTAATATAAGTTTGACTTAGATTAATCTAGAGCCCACAAGTTTAGGATACCAGTGGTCAAAAAATAATAATAATAATAATAAATAATAATTTTTTTTAACCAACCAAAATAAAAATACAAAAATGATAACATTTTGTAATAAATTTAAGCTATTACTTTTGTTAAATAAAGAGATATGTGTTAATCATAATCTAGTTTGCCATACATAATATGATAATAGTTTTACTAACACTTAAATTGTAGTATATAATCAAATTAAAATTAATATCAAATGACGTTCTATATATATTATTATACTATGATAAGAAGTTGTTTAGCTAGTGACATGGGAAGGGGAATGAGTTGAATAAGAATAAAAATGATGGACAATGGAGTAGATATATCATTAATATAAAATAGAATGTTACGTTAAATTATAACTATTTTTATTACAAAATCTTTCTAGTATTGTAATTTCCATTATTACAATTAAATATTTGAATTTAATTATTATTTATTTTTAAAATTATATATATATATATATATATATATATATATATATATATATATCATTATTATTTAAATTAGATTATTTTCTTAATTTATTTATTGTTCCACTTTAATTACTATTTATTATTTTAGCTATTCATAATTATTAATTAAATACTAAGAGTATTTTTGCCATTTTAATAAAAAAATGAACAATACTCTCATTTTTTAAGAGGATTAGGATAAAATATCTCTTCTCACTCACTCCCTCTCTCACTATCATTCATATTCATGATCGACATCCAAACAAACACATGCATTCACTAAATAATAATTCTCAATCCTATCCCGACTATAAAACGTTTGCAAATGGCACTGTCTATATATATATATATATATATATATATATATATGCTATTCCACTACAAACAATCTATAACGAGGATTTCGTGTTACCAGAAGGCCCATGGTTTTATACAACCCTAGTACTCATCATTATTACATAAGATATTATTTGTCTACGTGCATAAAGTGCACGTCCAATATGATACATACATGCAAGCATATACACATACATATATACATAAAGTGCATGCCAAATATGATACATACATGCAAGAATATATATATATATTATGCTGATTAGATATACAAGGCTCTTCACATGGACAGAAAGATGATAAAATAGTTCACACATCCCTCACTTCATGCACATGAAGCTCATGAGCCACTTTGAGCCTTCCTTCAAGCAGCTTCATCCTCGCCGACATGCAAATGAAACGTACTCATGAGAAACATATACAAACGAAAAAAACAAAAAATAAAAATAAATTACGTAGTTGGTTAAATGAGCAAAAAAAATTTTTAATGGAGGCATTATTACTAATGTTATCTTCTAATTATATATCACTTTTATTAAAGACGTTATGCATATGAACTACTACTTTATTTATTATGTATCAATCTTTACTTCGTAAAACCCTCAAACTCTAGTTGTTGATGAGTCATTTCACGTCAACCAATAGTTTGGTTTTTATAATCGTTATCTCTTTTCTTGCAACTCCAGTGAAAAAAACCTACTAAGCAACAATAGTTGACACATGTCCATATCAATATCAGGGTAATACTGTTAACACGAGTGAGCTAATTAGAAACAAACAATATTATCATTAATGACCCAATTGAAATTTTTTGTAGTTATGTGACCGAAATAAAATAAAACACGAAAAAATTAGTGATCAACTAAGTAGTTTACTAAAAAAAAACAAATGCCAAACAAAAAAAATAGAAAAAGAAAAACAAACTCATTAATAAATTTCTTTTAAACTTAAATCAAATTAAAAATAGTACTCACTTAAAAGAGGAAAGGAGTACTGCAAATCCAGATTCATTTTCTCCACCAGTTCTTGCTTCTCAGCTAGCAAAACATAGAACAAACCCATCACTCCTGCATGCATCTCAGTGTTACTGTAATTGGATACAAGAGTGAGAGCTTCTCCATCTGAAACTTTCACTAAGCCTGGTGGTGGATAGCAAGTAGACATTCCAACAATGTACCCCTTCTCATTCCCTGCTTCTTTTCCATTTCCATATGTAGGCATTGAAGTACATAACACTCTTCCATCCTGATCTCATGAATTCATTCATAAGATTAATACATGTGAGGTTTTTCATAAAATCTTTCAACGTGCATGATAAATGGTAACCGATAACTATTACCTGACCGTAAAGAGTAGAGCCAATTCCAGCCGTGTGTTGGTGTGCGACAGCATAGACAATGTCACCACCTCTAGGAATAATCATTTTCGCCTTTTTTATATCAATGCATCTGTTGTTCGATCTGTCAGACAAATCACAGGGCTCGACTTGGTATTCCACCTGCAAAAATTGTATGATTACTTTGTGTATATATATGACAAGCTTGACCTTGTGGATTGGATTGAATTGAACCCAGATAATATGTTTAGTTTGCAGATAACATAATAATAGGTATCAATTGGGGTATATAAATTTGGGTCTCTCATCCGGTCAATTTAAGGTTTCAGATTAAATTGAGCTGTTATAATATATGTAATTCGCATCTAATAGAGCAAAACCAAACAATATGGCTATCACTTTAGAGGCCACTTATAGTTTTAATACTTCTACATAATTATGTTAATTATCGTTTGTTTACCTTGCAATCGGATGGAGAACCGTCTTTTTCTGTTGCCGTGTAAGTGACATCAAATAAATAGATCTTCACAGGGACAATGGTGTTATCCCAATCTTGCCAAGTGACCTTGTACCGGAGGTGAAGCTTCCTCCTCGAATCTTCGAAGCCTTCTTGAACCAGACATTGAGTGTGATCATAACAGCACTGCAGTCCTCCGATATAATCTTTTCGCAATGGCCTCCCGTGTTCATCCTCAGTCACATTATAGAGACTGCATCTGCATTCGGTGCACCCACGTTTATCGACCACTCCTCTTGTATCGATAGCATGAACATTCACACACCATCGATGCTCGTAACCATCTGGAATTTGGTCTGGATTCCCAACTTCAATGCCGTAAGGATCAGGGACCCAAGTTTTTGTCCTCCGAGTTTCCGAACCAAGCCCAAAGTAATGACTGAGAGTTCTGCTGCAAATGCCAGAGTTCCTTACGAACTCATAATCGAGTGATTCGAAATCGAAAGGACCTGCCTCAATTGGGTCTTTACTAGTTTTTCGGCCGTAGTAACCTTCGACTGTCCAATGATGAAGGTATGTCTCATGGAGGGGGACTGGCACGCCAGCCTCATCGACAACTTCAGCATCAAAGCTCTTGAGAGCAATATGTCCTCTTGGAAAAGGTATATCGAAGTAGTACTTATTTGAAACAGAGCCTGGACTCGAGAAAATCGGCGGTGAGAGGAAGACAGCAGACTTGACAGAGTTTGAGGATCTCGCCGGAGATCGAATTGCCTCGAGTGTTAGTGAAGATGATAAGATGAAAATGCATGGTAAACAAACTCGAGCATCGAACATTGTTGCTACAATTAGCTCTGAGTTTATCTGCTGAAAATTATACTCAAGTAAGAAAGTGTAGAAACTATATTCACAGTATAAATTTTTTTACCGGTTCAATTCAATTGACAGCAGAAAATTTAAATGTCCAAGTAATTGAAGTATCAAACATATTTTACAAACACTAACACAAAGCACTGAACATTTTCGCTACAATTAGGTCTGAGTTTATGTGCCGAAAATTATTCAAGTACAAAACTCTGAGTCTTTCTTCTGATAATTACTTCAGAAAGAAACCATTTAAACTATGTTGCTGATTTAATTTTGTTGGTGCGGTTTCGATGAAGCAGAATAGCCAAATAATGAGCATCCATTTACAAGAAAGAATTCTTAGGGAATTAAGAACTAAAGTACTCAAATTCATTTCTCTTGATCCTTGTACTGATATTCATTAAAATCTAACCAAAACTATCTATGAAAATGTATGATTATCATAAACAAAATATGAGTAATGTGCACAAATACTTCTAAAAATTGGAAAGTGCCACTGAATCAATTATTCTCTGAAAAAGAATTAAGAAGTAGAAGAGCAAGAAAAAGAAGAAGATGATGTTGATGATGATGATGGTGATAATTCACTATAGTGGTACTTAAACTAAATACCAAATTAAAACAGAAGCAAAGACACACACACACACACCACACACACACACACACACACGCACACACACACATATATATAGATATATATAGATATATATTTATATATTTATAGAAAGGCAGACATATTTAGAAACAGAAAAGTCAAAGAAGAAGAATAGGAAGACATTCTTTTCCGTGTTTATCAGAACTTAATCAAATTAAAGCAGAACAAACTACAAATAATAGTCCTTAAAGAAAACATATAAGGAAGAACAAAAATATCAAAGAAGCACATCACTATAATTCCCCTGGAAACTAAATACAAAGTGAAATATCAAATGAAACACAAAAATAGAAAGCTATGAAACATAGCCCAAGACTAAGAAGAAGAAGAAGGAAAGATCATTCTCTATTTCTAATTGAACTTAAGAATTATTTAAAGAATAACCTCAGTGTAATGGTTCTCAGAGAGCTACACACATCAAGGCACAACAGAAACACAAAACTCAGAGACTGAGGACAAGAAAATTATAGAGAAAAAAGAGCAAAACACAACCCCACATTCACCTGTTGGTTAATGTCTTAAAAATAGGAACAGGTCGTTGTGCAATGAATCTTTGGGCTTTCGTATTGATAATGAAAATGAAATGTTATTTGAATTATAAAAAAATAAGGGAACTTTGGTTTTGATGATGGATAGGGTTTGATTAATGTGATAAAAAAAAAAAAAAAATATTTATTAATTATTGTTGCAGCATTACTCTTGCAATCCAATGTTGAAGGGTAAGTAAAGTATTTTTGTTGAAAGGTGTATGGAGTAAGTTAAATAATCACTCATTCCTTCTTTTGTTTTGTTTGAGGATATATGGAGGGAGTTCAATAACCACTTACGTGTTTTGATTTTTTTCAAATAAAAAAAATTAATTGATAATTGAATTAAATATTTTCCCTCATTGAATTAATTGTTTTATCACCTTTGTAAATCTTAGTTAAAGATTTGTCTAAAAACTTATTATGTTCATATTTTATCACGATGTTTGCAAATAATTATGAATTTTACTTTTATTGATATATAATTTATAGTAATTGTTTTATTTTATACTTTATATTTATTAATTTATTTTTAGACAAATATCACACATGTTATTAAAGATGTGTGCACAAACGGAGACCTAATCAGTAAAATATTTTTTATTTTCATACAGTATCCAATTGGATTCCATCTTTTGAATATCTCACAACAATATTGTCTGCGGTAGAGCAAATGTGGCTGGATTATGAATCTTTTAATATCAATATTTTTTATACATATTATAAAAAAATTGACATAAATACGTCCGCATAAGATCCAGGTAAAAATCAATGTATGATTTAGTATTCAATTATTGGTGTACTTTGTAGACTCTTTACTGTTTGTCAGGAGCTACATTAAATTGAACCACTAATTAAAAAAAATGGTAGAATACCCTAATTGGTCTCTTTATTTGTCACAATCTGCCTTTTTAGTCTTTTTACTTTAATTTGGCCCCGATTCGTCCCTCTACTGTTAATTTGAGACAAATCAAGTCCAACAACTAACCGATGTTAGTTCGTCCGTCTGAGTTTGCTAACGTGGTTTCATAATGGAGGGACTAATCGGGGCCAAATTAAAGTAAAATGACTAAACGGGCATATTGTGACAAATAAAGGGACCAATTAGGGTAGATTGTGACACATAAAGGGACCAATTAGGGTATTCTACCAATCCATTATAAAGCCACATCAGCAAACTCAGACGGACAACCTAATTTCGGTTAGTATTTGGACTTAATTTGCCTCAAATTGACAGTAGAGGGACTAATCGGGGCCAAATTAAAGTAAATGGATTAAAATGGCAGATTGTAACAAATAAAAAGACCAATTAAAGTATTCTACCTAAAAAAATCTTAAAGTATTTGGTATGGGATATTCTTGAGGACCTAAATTGATTGGGAACTTTGATTGATTGAAAGTGCTGACCAAGAAATATTAATGCGAAGTTGAAGCCTCTATTTAATAAACATATTGCTCAATGATTTTGAGTCAGCAGTGACGTTGGAGAACACATACCTGCATTCGGTTTAGAATGGTTTGGTTATAGCCAATTTCGAATGAACAATTAACATTTTAAAAAAATAATTAATTATTTAAAAAAAATAAATAAACCACATACATCAATAGAAACAAAAAAATTACATACTAAAACACCATGCAAACATTAAAAAATATATAGGAACAAAAAAAATAGCTATCCATTGGATTACAAAAACATATAAACAATAATAGTTTAAAAACAAAACAAAAATAACAAATAAAAACTATATTGAAAGATAATCTCCAATAGTGACTGAAATCTCCAAATACACTGCACAACTAGATTATGAACCTTTTAATATCAATATTTTTATATAGATTATAAAAGATTGACATAAATACGTACGTACAAAATCCAGGTGAAATTCAATGTATGCTAGTATTCAATTATTTAGCGTACTTTCTAGACTGTTTATTATAAGTTACATTAAATTGAACCACTAGTTAAAAAAAAATCTTAAAGTATGCGATATTATCAAAGACCTAAATTGATTGGGAACTTTGATCGATTGAAAGTGCCAAGCAAAAAATGTTAATGAGAAGTTGTAACCTCCATTCAATAAATATATTGCTCATTGATTTTGAGTTAACAGTGACGTTGGAGGAGACTTCTGTGCATTGTGTTTTCCATTGTTTAATTATAGCTAATTTCCCATGAACAATTAACATTTTATAAAGTTAATTAATTATTTATTTTAAAAAATAAACCACATATATTAATTCAAAAAAAGTATAAATTAAAACACGATGAAAACATTGAAAAACATAGGAGACAAAAAACACCGTCCACTGGGTGTGGGGGTACAAAAACATACTAACAACAATAATTTGAAAACAAAAAAATAAAAAACAAATAAAAGATAACCCTTAATAATTATTGAAATCTCCAAGCTTACACTGTAATTTCCTAAATTAGTGATATCCTCATTTGGAGTCCCACCTAGCCCTTCACATATCCGACAATCAAAGCTACGCTTCACAGTAGTAATTGAAATTGAAATTGGAATTTTATATATCCTACAAAATATGTTTGATTTACAGTTTTAAATTTATTTTTTAAATTATTGTATGCTAAATTGGGTGTTCTAATTGTAATTGTTTATTGAATATATTATTCAAAGTTTTGCCTCTTTAGCCCAAAGTTGAGATGGCCGAGTTGGTCTAAGGCGCCAGATTAAGGTTCTGGTCCGAAAGGGCGTGGGTTCAAATCCCACTCTCAACAATTATTTTTTATTTTTCCAAAAAACAAAAAAAAACACTCCATCAGGCTCTCATTACTTAAATGAGCATAACCTTAAGCAAGTTAAAATTCAAACTAAACAAGTACTTTTTTAAGTGTTTTTACAGAGTCGTTAAAAAAGATAGTTAAATTAATTGCTCCTAAATTGATATTTTAATTTATTTATATTTTATCATGGATTTTTATATTACTCTTTTATCTTTTAAATACTTAATAATATTAATTTGAATGTAGATGTTCAAAATTTTAAATATGTCTAGCTAATTGTAGAGTGTTGACTTTTACTTTTAATTTCGAGAAATCAAATTTACGTAAACAACATTATATAATATATATATATTATTTAAGATTGTATAATATTTTTTTATGAGTTTGAATTACACCAAGAACATGGGACTTCTTGAAACTTTCGGACATTGAATTAATGGACCTCAAATAAATTAACAAAACTGATCAAATGCGGCAATTTGCACTAATGTATTATAGTGGATCATTCGGTGCAATTGATTGATAGATAAGTGAAGAATGAAACCTCTGAACTAACATGTCCATTCTAAATGTGGATCACACCTCTTTCCATTTCATCATTAGTTGTAAACCACATTAGAGAGTTGCTCACTTATGATGGACACCAATCCACATGATTTATTAACTCTAATCATCATCTTGATATATATATATATATATACTTCCCCATTTTTTTAAATCTAGATGTATTGATGACAGTCATTAAATCATGATATAACAATTGTTATCTACATAGGTGATATACAAAGTTACTGTTGTATTTTAGTACTGTAACATTGTACATAAATGAATTACAGTTAACAGCCACGGTAGGATGTCTCTAGATTACATGGCCTATGTATATATATGTGGGTTATATTAAGTTAGTCAATTTTTCATGTGAGTTTTAATTTGATCAAGGTGAGTTTTTTAATTATATATAATTAATAAATAATGCTAAGAGAAGAAGAATAAATGTTGATGATTTAAATAATTGTATGGATAAATCTGCCTTTCTCTCTCTTGAAGTTGTGAACTTATGATGAGATTCTGAAATGCTTAAACTTTTTATTTTTCTTTTGTTTTCAAGCAATAGTTAAACTTCATATCATGCCATGAGACTAGAGTGCAATGCTCTGCTGTTTGAGTCCCCACAAAGTACAAAATCTCCCACTAGGCCAATTTGCCAAACAATTGAATTGCCACCCAAGTCTCTTTAAAAAGAAGTTTTTTTTTTTTTTTAAATTTGTTTATTAAATTTATGTCATTGCAATTGGATGCATGTATAAAAACATATTATTATTGTTATTATTATTATTATTATTTTATAAAGGTAATAAATGTCTATTAATATCAAAGGCACATGAGTTATTGCCTCAAAAACGTTTGTTAAGAAACATGCACGAGTGAGTTGTTGTATCGACGTCATTATTTTATGAACGCATGTTAGTACGTCTGTGAATTAATTCCTCCAATAATGATTCAAATCTTAGTGCATTCGGTATAAAAGACCCAAGTTAATATCACTACCCACGAGAACCAAGTGATTTTAACACACTTTATTACTTACTTTAATTATTAAATATTTTTTTTTTTAGCAAATTAGATATCTATCTACTTCAAAAATAAAAATAAAAATGGTACAAAGAGATGGATATGTTCCGAATGATAACCATTGAAAGGACTTAAAGTGTTCATGATTAGATAAATTATTCGCTTAAACTTTTTTTAAAATTTTATATAAAATATAAACAAATTAGGTTAATTAATAACATATGCATACATAAAATTATTTGTTTTAAATATTTATATTTTCACTATACGTGCATTAAAGTATAGTCCCACTTCTCTAGTAAGACATGAATATCCTGTATAAGGATTTAATTCCAATAGCTAGAGAAGTTATTAGTAATTAAAAACAAGTGAGATGCATGAATAACTCCATCTTTAATTTATTTAATTATTTGTTTTTGTTTTGTTGAAGGATAGATAAGATTGAAGATACAGAGAAAAAGGTATAATTCTTAGTCTGAATTGGCTTAAAAACATCATCAATTTTGTCTTTGTTGATTGATGATTTCAATGTTGTCTGGATTTAATTGTTTATTCCTGCAATCAGGATAGGATTCCCCTCTGTCAGATAACTCTGGGACCTTGTGACAAGTTAAGGTTCAATTTTTTCTTTTTCTTTTTTAAGACAAATTTATGATTGATTCATTGATTAATATTTGATAATAATTCTTGTGAAAATATAATTAAAAAAATATATAAATATTAAAAGTAAATTCTTATAAAATTTGAAATTTCCCTGACCACTTTCTATTTTGTTATAATATGAACAGCTTCAATATTTTCTTTAATATTTTGCATCATGTAATCCAACCCCTTAATCATTAATGGTGATTAATTATAGTAAATTTTTAACATATTTGTGATTTATGATCATATTTGTAGTTAGTGTTATTTTCTACGTAGCATGGACCTTGTTAATTGTTATGGAGATATTTTAACATTTAACACAGTTATTATTTTATTTAAGTTAGATATGGGAGATATTTATATATTTTTAGTAAAAAAAATGAAATAAAAATGCAATATAGTTTTTTTAACATGTTTGAATGACATATGGCAAAATTAATAAATTATATCAACTTTTATTTATGATGATATAATTATATATTTTTTTAGAAAAAAAATTACAAACCACTTGTTATTCAACATGTTGCCGACCATGTAAATGATATGTCATATATATTTATATTGACTAATATTATTTTAATATTAATGCTGATTTATTTTTTCAAAATAAATAAATATTATATATAATATAATATTTATTAGATTTGTATTTAAGTCACTTTATTCATACACAATACAAAATAGTAGCTACCACTTTTTAAAAATATTAAAATATAATAATTAATAATAATTATTTACATCATTTTTATAAATAATAACCATTTGATTATGAGCTACCTAAAATGCTATTTAATATAAAATCAATAATTTTTATCAAGTGATTAATCAAAAAAATTATTCCTACTTTAAAAACCCAATCATATTAAACCATTCAAACAAGGTAATATATACCTAAAAACATAATATATAGCTTGCAATTTGCATATCACCCCCTGAATTAATTAAAAATCCTAGTTCTTTAATTTTCCAAATAACCCCCTCTATTTTCCCTGGAAAATTTTTCTTAGGGCTGAGGTAGGAAAAATTTTCTCTTATTTTGAGGGAAACCAGTGTCACGTGACCACCTCCATGGAAAAATTTTCCATGGAAAATTTAGGCAATCAAACAACATTTTTTTTTTTTTTGGTGGAAAATGACCAATGGAAAATTTTTTCATAGAAAATTTAGGCAATAAAACGCACCCTAAGTATAATATATTTTTAGATTTTAAAAACTAAATACTTACTCATATGTATATATTTGAGATGGTTGATTAGATAAAGGAGTATCCTAGTATTTTCTTCCACCAATCAAGAAGTTGCCCAAAGTCTATCTGTTGATACTGACCAGAGTGGCCGCTTGTCCATTCTTTTAAAATGATTCCATCTTTCTTTCTTTTTTTTTCATTCTTGCTAAAGTCCATCCCTTAACTTTGTTCCATTTGTTCCCAAGGTCAACATAAATCCAAGTTTATCATTGTATATAATATATATTACCATTAACATTGTTTCCTCTTTACATTGTGTGCATGCTCTTGTTCTTGGTTTTTGTTATAAATAAGAGCTTGTTAATTCGGTGCGGAATGTTACATTATAATTTTTTTTTAAATAACACCATTTTCTTTTTTAAATAAATCATATAATTTTTTTTTTAAAAAATGATTACATGCGCACATAGATAAAGATTATAAAAAATAACTATAAAAAAAATTATCTGTTTATGAATCTATAATCGTTTTATCATGCTGTAGTATCAGGGATATTTAATGGCATCCTCTTATTAAAACAACCTCTGTCGTTTCCAAGACTCTCCTAGATTTTTACATAAATAAATTTTTAATATGTTTTAACATGCATCCAATTTTAGACATAAAGCCAAAGTAGTGTGTTTCCTACAAAATTTGATATTGAGGCTCAATTCTTAATTAAAATTCTAAAAGTCAAATACATAACACAGCTGAGCTGATAATACCTCTTTAGATATGGACAAATAATTAGACATGAAATAACTTTAATTGTTATATTTCCACTTCCATCCAATTTAACAATAAGTCCAAATACCAAAAAAAAAATTTTGTCTTTGAGGTATAATAATAATAATAATAATAATAATAATAATAATAATAATAATACAGAATCAAAATCCTAGAAACCCAACACTTGAAACCAATCCATAATTAAATCCTAGCCAAAAAAAAAAAAAAAAAAACAACAACAACAACATTTATAAAAAATAAATAAGTAAATAAGAATAATAACAAAAAAATAATAATAGTAAAATAGAGGAAGCTTAAATCCCAAAGCTTTCTCACCAAATGTCCTGTGGCCCATTGAGGTGCAATTGGTCCTCTCATTAAATTCCCATAACATCCAGCTGTATTGCACTCATTTCCAAACCCCAAAAAATAATAAAATAATAATTAAATAATGATAAAATAATAATAAAATAAAACACAAAAACAAAAACAAAAACAAGAAAACAAAAGTTAAATCCAATCCAGGTAGGAGACATAATAGAATCCAAGGATTACCAGCCTGTTGTCTCCCCTAATCTAACCACCTCCTTTTTCTTATCATTAGAAACTTCACCAATACTCCCAACCAAAATATTCCCTTTATATATGAATAATAAATTATGATGCTACATATTCATAAAATCAATTAAACAATCATATATGATTAAATAAAACTTTAAAAAATTGATTAACTCCTTAGACACTTAATCTCTTATTCACCTACACTTATGATCATAATAATTAAGAATATATATACCTGTATGTTGTACTAACTATATTAATAATTACAAATCAAACAACTCTAAGATCAAATATGATTAATATATTGAACTTGTTGAACAAAACTAGTTCATTGATAACAATGTGTCTCATATGTGTGGAGTGGAAACTTTACTAATGTTGTAATTCAAAAAATATAATTCTAAATTTAAGTTTTATAAATAATATTAATAACCAATAATTGTTTTTTTTTATAGTAACACCAAATATCAAGTCTCATGTATAGCGTGTTAATATTTTATTGAAAATATAAGTTAAAATCTCACCTCATATATGGTGAAAATACAAATGTGTTAAGGTGTTAATGCATATTTTTAACATAAAAAATTTAAATGTTTGATTGGTGGAACAAACAAAATTTAAAAAACTCAGCTAGCCAAATTAATGATGTTAATTAATAATAATTAGAGTCCCTTTTATACTCAACTTGAAGCTTTTAATCTAATGTAAGTTATTTGATAAAATTGATATTTTTCATTTGATATCAAAAACCATTTTGACAATAAATAAAAAAAAACCAAATTATCTTAAAAATAATAATTAATTCACTATAATCCATCTAAAACTAATATTGTGTGAGAGTAGAATCTTTAACCTCTCATTTGGGAAAAAAAAGTATTATCTATTTTAACTTGAAAGCATTAATATTTACCATTTTCAGAGTGTTTTTGCAATAAATAAAAAGACCAAATAAGATTAAAAGTTCGACTAATAAAATCAAACCAATTGAACAATAATAACTATAGTCCATTTATACTGAACCCAACATTCTAATGCTACGTACGAAGTTATTTTAATGAATTGATATTTACCATTTTACCATTCCATCTCCAAACTATTTTTGGCAATTAATAAAGGAGGCCAAACCAGTATATATATATATATATATATATATATATAAATAATAAAACAAACTCCAAGCTCTCTCTATCTTTCAATCAAGTTCCAATATTGAATTCTCTCTCTCTCTCAAGTCTCAACCCTCTTGTGTGAAACTCTACCACTACTCAACAAAGAAGCAATAGTTTTTCTACTGCCATTGATAAAGATGAATATGGAGATGAAGATGGCCATGAGAAAAGAGGAATGAAAAGGAGGAGGAAGAGGAGGAGGAAGATGATGAGAAGGAAAAGAGAGAGATTCAACACAAGCTTTGTAGTAGCAGACAACAAAGACACTCTCAGATTGCTTTACAGCCAATGAAAACAAGTACTTCCTCCACTTCATTACTCCTGTGCTTTCAATTCAATGGTAATCATGTTATGCACTCTCTGTGGCTTCATTGATTTTTCATTCCTTGTTGTTTGTCCTTGTAAAGGTGGGATTTTTAATAGTTGTGAGTTTGGTAGGGAGTTGAGAGTATGAGAAGTTCAGAGAGGGTATCAAATTGTGTGTCGGCGCTTAGTCACTGTCCCTATGCGTTGTCTGCATTCACTAGATGATATGAATCATTGCAAAATTTAAGCTTTTTCTTTTCTTCTTCTTCTTTTTTTTTTCTTTCCTTTCTTTGCTGGTTTTTGTTTGCTGATGCTGACTGGGCAACCAATTGCTTAGTTGTAATGAACCATTACCATTTTCATTGCCATTGTTGTTGTGATTTGGGGCTGGTGTGTGTTTGGGATTGCAAGTTTTGGATTTGGCATGCCCAGTGAATGGGGGATGTGATCTTCTTCGTTTCCATGATTGTCGAATGAGGCGAGGCCCTTCGGAGCCACCCTGATGTTTGATTTCTAAGAAACTGCAGGTATATGTGTTTATTGAGAGTCATGTGTTGGATTTTCATTGTTGTTTTGGATTTCATCTTGTTGCCCATGCATTTGGGAATGTACCTTTTGTGAGTCTCTTGTGAAGCTTTTCAGAAATTCACAATGTCCCTTATATTGAACAGTTTATAATCTCTTTGATTGATTACCTCTTTATTTATTTATTTTTTTTGTTACTGAATCTTTTGTCATAATTGAATCAATGTAATTCTTGATTGATTCTTTTCATGTCTTCAGGTCAAATGTATAGAGACAAAGATTTCTCAGCCACATTGCCATTGGATTGAGGTGAATCCCGAGCCAAATGTCAGGAACTCTTGTAGTAGCTCTCATAGCTGCTGCAGGAGTGGTGGCATTTGTGGGGATAATTTTTCTCTTATGGTATTGCTTATTTAGAAAAAGTATTTCAAGAACTTCAGAAACCAATTCATCAGATCCATCGATACAAGGTACTCATTCTTGCAGTCAATACTTTGAATTGTTCAGCATTTGATTGAGCGCATGCTTTCTGCAATGATTCAGCTGGAGGAAATGTCGAATTGCCTTTGTCCGGGGGCATGTCTTACCCATCTGGCTTGCAAGGGGCGAGGTCCTTCACACTTGATGAATTAAATGTTGCTACCAAAAACTTCAGCAGCATTAATCTTATCGGATATGGTAGATTTGGGGAGGTGTACAAGGGTTTGCTTCAAGATGGGATGATTGTTGCCATTAAAAGTCGTCAAGCAGCTCCTAGTCGGGAATTTGTTGAAGAGGTACTCAGAAGTTCCTTCTTGTCGATTATCTGCACCTTTCGATGCTCTTATGCTTTTAACATAAGGAAGCTTAATCTTTTGTTTTTAGGTGCGTAATTTATCAACCGTCCGACATCGAAATCTAGTGAGCCTTTTGGGGTATTGCCAAGAAAAGGACTTGCAGATGCTCGTTTATGAGTACATACCGAATGGCAGTGTTTCCAGCCATTTATATGGTAACTCATTCTTCACATTGGATTTGTTTCTTTTTAGTTTTCAGCATTTAATTCTTCATACAAGCTTCAATTTGGATGAATTTTGGCGTATTTTCTAGGTGCCAATCAGATGGCAAGTGAAAAGCTAGAATTCAAGAACAGGCTCTCAATAGCCCACAGCGCAGCTAAAGGTGATCGTTTGCAAAATAACTGAACCTTGTTGGTTATCCTGATACAGGTTTTTCTCTAGTGAGATATTAAAAAAAAATTCAGACTCTATTTAGGTGCTAATTAACCTTTCCTGAAATCTTCTTGTCATCTCCTTAATTTGAAGTTTTATTTCATATTTCCTAGTAAAAGACTCTTCTGAGGTAATGCTTCTTTGTGACTTCTTGTATGTATGTTCTCTATTTTGTCATTTAGGTTTGGCTCACCTGCATGGTTTTGAACATCCGGTGATGCATAAGAACTTTAAGACGGCAAATGTCCTAGTGGACGAGGATTTCATTCCTAAAGTTGCGGATGCTGGGCTCCGAAATTTGATGGAAAGAATTGGTGGTGCCTCTTCAACCTCCCAAATGGTGGTGGATGATGTTTTCATTGATCCCGAGTACTCCCTTTACTTGATCCATGCTTTTGAAACGCCATTTCCTTGCATTTACAAGGATTAACTTTGATGATTGAGGTACTTATCCATGTTTGCTTAACATATATGCAGGGTAAAGCATTCGGGGACTTTCTGTGCAAAGAGTGATGTTTATAGTTTTGGAGTTTTTCTTCTTGAATTGGTTAGCGGACGGGATGCTAGAATAGATCAAAGCCTCATTGCAAAGGTGAACTTAGTAGTCCTCATTTTGCTTAACATTCTGTCTAGAAATAAATCTTTTCAGCAGTATGCTGGAAAATTTCAAAATGTTCAACAGCTAAGCCTTTTCTGATCAAAATTAGTGAATTCCCTCATACTTTCTGCTAAAGCTTTTGTTCCCATTTGCATAAGCATCGTCTGATCACTTCCTTGGTAACCAAGCTGTCACATGTTTCCATGATGATCGTTGTTTGCATTTTTGTAGCTTTACTCTCTCAGATAATTAAGGCATAAACGATAATTTTGTTGATGTTGATATTTAGGACGGCACTTTTCATGGATCAGTATCCTAGACCGAAACATATTTCTGGTATGACTACACTATTCTTCATTGTTAACTTGTTTTCCTGCTCTAGATGTCATGCAAATGAACCCCAACATGATAGTTTTTATAGCATCAATCTGCTACAATTATTTACTGGACTTGATTTCTCAAATTCGGTAATCTAATTGAAAAACTCAGTATTTTGGGCTTGGCAAGTGAAGGTACAAAACTATCAGGACCCGAGCACCATCTCATCCCTCGTTGATTCCCGAATGGGCAGCAGTTTTACCACAGAAGGCATGAAAGAGTTCTTGAGGCTCGCCTTCTGGTGCCTGAACACATCTTCAGAAAGACGCCCACCGATGAGTTTCATTGTGTTAGAGCTCAACAGAATACATGAAAAAGAAATCAGCCTGACGACGGTCATGGGTGAAGGCACCCCGACCGTCACCCTTGGAAGCCAATTGTTTACAGCAGCAAGATAAATGAATATCTCCGTCTTTCTATTCAAACTCTTTTGAGAGTAATCCTGTAAATTACTTCATCAGCTTTGAGTTAAGTGTAAAAAGAAGCGTTGTATTCTTTTTAACTTTTCGTTTACCTCCCATAAATTCATGGGAATTCATGTGTAAACAAACCTTTTTTAGCTGTTATTTGTTGTGGCATATCAATTAAAATTATTGGCATTGGTGTGAAACCAGATGTCAGTGTTGCAGATTCCCAAACAATCAGATTATCATTAGCAATAAACCTGGTTACAAGAGAGACAAATAATGAACAATCGAACATTGCTTGCCAAAGGAACCAAATCAACAATGGAAAATTACTAGTTAGCTTATTTAGATTAAAAAAAAGATGTGAGGCAAGAAGCCTGACAATTTTACAGAAAGAGCTCATATTGAACGAGAAAAAGGATCGACCAACATTGTTCCTCCCAAATGCATATGTACAATAATCACGCCAATGAAGCTGAAACCTTCACGTTAGTGCTTCCAAGGCATCTTATTCTGATGCGAAAAGTTCCAACAGGCGTTATCTAAGGCCGGAGAAGCCACATCTGCATCACCGGGAGTTGAGCTGTCGGCTTGCCGCACAGGGAATCCATGTATGTTCTCAGCACCACTAGAAAGCCCAGCTTGGATGAACAGTTCTGAACTTCTAGTTTCGGCATAGGATGGGCGAGATGGCAACTTTCTGCATTCGGATAGAACACTGAAGAGACTCCCATCTGCACTGAGAGCGTCTCCCAAGTTCTGATTATTGTTTGACAATTCATATCCAGGCCACCCGTTAGAAGGCAGATGATCATCTGAAAACCAACTTTGACTCGCCATCCCGCCTTTTATTGAAGATGGCAATTCAGAGAAGTCCTGCACATCAGTTGATGCAAAATGCATTCGCTGTGGGAATTCCCCATTAGAGTAGCCATTCTTGTTCATTATTTGATGAATGTAAACCTCTTTCTCTTTGGCCTGCCTCTGGTCCAGCAAACTTCGTTGCTCCTGAAATTGTCTCAAGATGTACGAGGGCATCATAGCGGGCCCATTAAGAAAAGGTCGAAGGAGCTCATCATGTTTCTTTTTAGCATATATACAAAATGATGCTGTGTCGTTGTCTCTGGTATCATGTTCTAGACCATCTCGTTCCAAATCTATCACCTGAGCGGAACATTTGTCAATAGGCCGAAGTTGTCCAAGAGAAAGCCCACTAGCAGATGGATGTCTATGGTTCTTTTGAGCAGCCTGATAGCATGAATCCTGAGTACTAACAGATTGCCACACGTCTTCCGGGAATGATGCACACATCTTCTGTTCCATGATACTATCTGGAGGATTACTTTTTCCAACAAACTTTTGAAGGACCGAAGAATCCTTTGCTGGTTTTTTTGTGTCTTGACACACTACTGCTTGATCATGTGATTTAAAATCACCTTCCATAGGATTTCTTTTTTCGACAAACTGTGAAGAGACTTGAGAGCTCTGAGCCAATTCTGGTATATCTTGGGAGCTCATTTCTTCTTGATTTATCAAAACACTATCCATACAGGGCTCAGAATGTCCATTTTCCATTTGTTCTTCAACTAAAATCACCAACTTAGTGCCCACCTTATCCTGACAAAAAAAAAGAGTCATGGCTGTCTCCTACTGATTTCAGATTAATATGAACTTGCCAGGATCTAAAGTATGTTTATATTTATCTTTATCAAAGTGCATACAAGGAATTAGAGTTTCACCCAGTTTTAGAAAACATAATATATGCCGATCCCATTTCTCAAATAAACAACATTCATGTTAGTTACATCAAGAAAGACATTCTCCATAGACATCAACGAGCACATCAACAATGCATTCTTTCCAAAATAATGAACCCAAAGGCTTTAAATTATCTAATTTGCCATTAAGCTTTTCTTAAAAGCTAAGCCAGACGATGATTGATTGAAATAGTTCATCTCCTGTGATAGCATAATCTATTCCCATGCAATTACCAGAATAATGTTGATTCAAGGATTAAAAAATTAACTGACATCAACGTGCGCAGGAAAATAACAAGTGATTGTCCAGCAAGACATCAAATCTGATCCACATTTGTATGAATGTACATCACACTAACTAATAACTCCACATTAGTTAATTGGGTAAATATGGATCTAAATATATGAGCCTATGTATCTTTTCCTAGCAGCTTAAGCTTTTGAGCTTAATTGGATGTAGATTACATGTTTGGTTTGCATCTATCATGGTATTAGGATTTAGTTTATTTCGTTTATTTTCAATATGTTTAGTTAAAATAGACTAGACTATAATTCACTAAATATGAATTTGAATATATAAGCCCACGTTTCACAGCCTAACAACTTAAGCTTATGGATTAAATTGATTCCAAATAATCGGATTGGTTTGCATCTAACTATATATAGCAAAACCCAATCCAAATATCTTTCACATCATTGTCTCAAACTCAAACAAGGTCAGTTTGTGCAGAAGAATGAATAAACTAACAAATAAACCTTGAACTATGGGAAGGTAACATAAGCATGGTGCATCACAGGAAATTTTCAAGGATCTAAATTAAAGTGTAATATAATTAACACTATAAAGCTTATCAGCCTATACATACGAAGAATGGCATTAGTACTCTCTGCATCAAATCTTCTCTTCCCATACTAGCCATCTGCACCACTGTCATCCGACAACCAAGTTTGAATACCGGAAAGTTCCTTTATAAGTAATGCAATCATGATGTTCAAAAGCATGGATGAAGGCATCATAATCAAGATCATTTAGATGTCAAGCATTTTGGTTTTTGCTAATCTTGTGTAGAACGTTGTTTTTGACAGAATTCTACAGTGGCAAATTATCTGTAATAATTTCCAAACAAAAGGAGCCAATTTGGTTGAAAGGTAGGTATACAAGGTTTATAGCAAAGGCTCTATCTTCAAAGGTTGCTTTTAAAAAAGTCAAGAACACAAGGACCATGAGATTTCTTAGCTTCATTGATATTTGAAATCTTTTATTCAAAAGCATCCCACCATGTCTATTCTTTCTTACAAGGACAGCTATCATATATGAATTTTGCAAGAACTATTTGATGGAGTTGGTCTACCATATGCTATATCAGAAGCATGCTCTGCGGGACATCACCAGGCCCATTGCCAACTCTGACATAGACATCCAATATAGTCTGTGGTAACTTAAAGTTAATTGATAGAGTTACCCCAAAGAACGAAAGCAATTGCGCATGGCATGAGAGATATAACAGTAAATATATGTCAACATTTTACAACAGGAACAACCTTAAATATTGTCAATAGAAGTAAAAAACATAATCACTAACATCCAGTGAAGTTTTCGTGAGGGTTAGCTAGGATATAAGAAGCCATGGCAAGCCTTACCCGTAGTTTTATCTTTTCAGTGAGCTCCTGTTTTAAAGTTTTGCTCCATTCTTCTCTCTTCCGTTTCTTGTCTCTCCAGTCATTAAAAGCCATTGAGAGATCTTTGTTAACAACTCTTACCCTGTAAACAAGGTTAACTTTTAAAAACCTGAGTATTTTCACGTAAAGCAACCATTAATGGCACGAAGAAGTACTAACCAGTAATCATCAAACCTCTTTCTTTCCTCCATTTCAAATTCTGCATACGGTTCCACAACAAAGTCTTTGATATCACCAAGCACGTGGTTGAGAAACTTGGGCTGAATTCCATCACCATTTTGCTTCAAATTTTTTATGAGCTGGAGCTGCTGTTTACTTATCTGATATGTTTGAAGAGTAAAAAAAATATGTTAGTTACCAAAATGTGTCACATACTCAAAAATAAATGGCACCATTATGAGAGAGTAATGTTTCCAAAATAATATTATGCGCATATTTCAGTCTCAAACAAAATACAAACTTAGGCCACAAACTCCTTGGTTATTTATTATCCAGTTACTTTAGAACCTAAGCACTAAAGCAACACGTTCTGGATGCAAAATTTACTCTGCTAAAAGGCCCATATACAACACTATACTTGTCTAGGCTCACTTATGTAAGCTAACACCAAGACAAGAGCCCATTTGCAATAATCTAGTTGCCACATATACTTGAACTAAGAATACATGGCACCGTAATAGAGATTTTTAAGAAACCTTAAATGAGATTAATTACACATTATCCTATGCTCATCCATATTGTATGCCATCTCCCCCTTTACAAGATTTTGTATTCATTGGTTTCATATTAAAGATCATAATTTCCATGTACACAATGCCAAAAAGTTGTCTATCGAAGCAAGAGAAATTTATTCATACTTTAGTGAAAAGATGCTCACATAATGCTATGAGAAGCAAGCAAACAACAAAAAGAGAGTATTTCGACGTTGCGCAAATTCTATGACATAAAACTAATGCCAAAAAAAAAAGAACAAGAAAAAGAAAGAAAAGAAGAAGGTGCTGTAACCTTGATATAGGACATATATTTAGCAACATCGCCTTCGAGAACACAATTTTCATGAGGAATCTCTTTCTTGGAGATAAGAGTAGCAGTCCTTTCTGTTGAAACTGATACAATTTCTTGTTTGTGCTTGGTGAACTCTTTCCTGCAGAATTAAAAGGCCCAATTATCTGCATGTGCCAAAATATAGCAACCAAGTGAAAATAATCCAAGGCAGTCAAAGTTTGAAAAAAAATTCTAATAATCACATTGTTTTAAGTAGAAAAAAAAAATATATAACTTAGTCACGAAGTTCATCCAGAAAACAGCAACATGCTGCAAACAAGTAGCAAAATATTAGTCTTGCTCTCACAAATAACAGCCAAATTGGGCCATGATTACCTTTCTCGTGTGTAAAAGACAATCAGGGCCATCTTGGCCTCACCCACAAAAACTGTCTTTATTGCACACAAGCAATCGAATGATTGTCCCTGGGGTAGCACGCCTTTATTTTTAACCTAAATTTGGAATGCAACAGGCTGAATGAATGAAAATCTTTGAAAGGCAACAGCAGACCCTAGATTGATCATCCTGGACTAGTGACCATCTATTCATTTGGGCCAAGCTCATTCAAATTTTAAATTAATTGGTACCAAAAGAAAATCAAGAAAATATGAAGGGAATCCAAGCCAGGGCCCAATGGCCGATGAACTATGTCCAAGTTGGAAATTTTATGAGCTAGGGCTACGCAGCTACTGTCACCCTCCAATTCCTCTTAGGATAAACAAAGTCCTCAAAAACTGAATGGATGATAATCTGTCTTCCACATATTTGAGTGTTAGAAAACTAGTCTGCCTTAATAGCTCACATCACTTGAGTTGAGGACACAAAACTAAATAGTACGAAAAGTTGGTAAAAAAAATCCTTCAAATGACAATAAGTTCAACTAAAGTCAACTTTAAACAGTTAATTGAGACGTTATTGCTTGGTGAAGAAATGCTAGATTAGTAGCAGCATATAACATGCAGAAGAAAAGCTGTACTTTTTAATAATTAAAGTACAAGGAGAAAGTGCTGAGGAGCTTCCAAATATTCATTATAGCCATAATGAATTTAAAGCGTTCTGCATGGTCATTAGAATGTAGCAATCTTATAATGAATTTTTAAACATTCATTATAGCCATAATGAATTATAAGTGTTCCTTATCCTTGTAAGAAGATGACCTCCATGATATCACTGGATCCTTGCAACTCGCCCACTGTTCCCTCCACTTCTTAAGAATTTTGAGCATGCTACCAGCAGAAACATAATTGCAAACATCAAATAACTTCAGACAATATGTTAAAGGAGAACATAAATGATAAAAACCTCGAATTACTGTACAGTAGACATACCCATTACGATATTTGCTTAACTCTGAATAATATGCCCCCTTGTCAGCTTTGATATGCTGTTCTTTTTGAAGAACCTTATCAGGATGAAGATCACCAGAACAAAGTGAAGTAGACCTATCAATTATCAAGACACAACACAGATGGTTCAATAATCAATACAAAAATATATAGGAAGCATGATTCCACAAAAATGCCATGGTTTTCCTTTAAGAAATTTAGTCATGCAATACAAATAGGAAGCAGGAAATAAAAGTTGACTATTAATAATGCATGAAACTCGTATTCCATTAAACCCTTTTGCATTTGATATAATTAGTAAATGAAACGCAAACTGAAAGAATACTTCAAACAACTACAAGGACAAAAATCAGCACCAACCTTCTGAAAATTCTCAAAAAACAGCAAACACAAATGACAAACTGCCAGAATGATTAGCATATGGCTAAAATACAGGTCTCACTTCCCATGGGATTAATGAACATTATACTATTGCCCTAGATCCTTGAACATGATATTATATGTTAACTTACCATTTGAGAAAGGGATTTCCAAAGTGAAAGTTATCCCCCATTAGCAATGGCTTTAGTACGTGTTCTCCACTGGTCCCACTAGGAAGGAATTGAGTGAGAAGCTTTCTATCTGATTCAGACAGAAATTTGGCCCAAACCTGATGGCAAGGGAATTAAGATTGTCAACGAGACACATATATAAAACCAAATATCACAGCTTCGAAACATAAGCACAGGGTGTGACTGGCTTAAATTTACCTCATAAGAGAGCACCTCCATCAAATTTTCCAGATCAAAGATTGCTTGAGGCACAGAAAGGACATCAGCTAGACCTGAACAGTGTGGATGAGGCGAATCAATGAAAGGAGCGACGTCTGTCCATGTTACCCCAACTTGTTCTCTCTTTGCTATGACTCTATTTAGGCTATCATCCCACTCGAGCTGTACATGAGATCTGAAATTCAACACATAATCAGAGGCATCCGTCTGCTGCTTCTGCTTCTTTTTCTTCCCTCTATATTGGTCACGCAGATTAGAGCTTGTTAATCTCTTCTTTTGTTGGCCGGCTGCCATCATTTCATTCACTTCTCAGACCAGAACTCTGATTCACTTAGAAGCGCAAAATTATTTCTCAACTTGGCTATTGTCATCCATTAGATTGTGCCACCTAAATTAAGCATACGTTTCAAGTTAGCAAACTCCAACATTGGTACAACTGCTGTTTCTTACGAATATAAAAACATAAATAGAGACACAAGAAATCACGGAAACCTTTCGTGAAGTGGCGTAAAGAAGTGTACAATTGAGACTGATACAATTAAATTCAGTAATTATAATCAAAGAAAGCATGCCATCTCAACAACTTTCAGTTGAGTTAACTACTTGACATACTTCATGAAAAAGAAAACTTCAGTAAATTCATACCCCGAACTAATGCAGAAGTTACATAAAATGGGCTTTCATCTCTGAAATCAAATAGTGACCAGATATAAACTAAAAAGCTCGGTTCAAAAACAATAAGCGAAAATCTACTAAACAACACTTCCACATTGATTGAAAAACTAAAATACAAAGATGCAACCTTGAGTACAAAATCAACACCAGAACGAGGACAATCAAGCATAAAGATACCACCTTTAGAGTGAAAAAGGAAATCAGAACATACCCAGAAGCCAGAGAAATCAACAGAGCATAGAAATAATTAATGTACCGCTGATTCATGAGAGCTCCACTGGGGGAGAGAGGCGACGATTAGGGCTTGGGATTTTGGGGGCTTTGAGGGGGAGAGAGGGAGGGAGACGATTGCTAGCAGGGGGGCATTTCGGGAAGAGGGGCATTTCGGGAATACAGCAGCAGCGAGAGAAGATGTAGCTCGTGAGTTATGACTTGCGATAAACGCCGTCTCCCGCCGTTAGGGGGTGAGACATCCTCCGTCCATATCCCTCGAGATCGAGATAGTGATCAATCTCGACTCCATCTTACGGTAAATAACTCGTGGCCCTTGATAAGAGATAATTGATTCAGCTTTATATTTTCTAAAAAGAATTAATTCTTTTAATTAATTGTATTATGATTATATGATGTCTTTATAGGGGTTTTATAAACTTTATAATAATTAAAAGTGTGTATTTTGGGTGACAACCATTAGATGATATAGTGGTAAGTCATGATAATGGTGGGTGTGTGACGCGTGATTAAATTCTTATGTCTCATGTAACAGGAAGTGTATTCTCTACTGCTCTAAAATTGCAAAATAAAGAGATTTATTATTATGGGATTGAGATCCCTAATATATTAACTTTATTTGTTACATTTGTCAAATAAATTATATAAAAAAATTACCTAAATAAAAAATAATATATGAGTTTTTCTAAAAAAGACATAGTTTTATTATTAAAATGAATTATAATCTCGCATCTATCTAGAGGAATATATCATTAAAAAAAACTATATACATATAAGTAATAATTTTCTTGATATATTTTTTAAAGTTAGGGGAAAAAATACCTGTGTTATGAGCACACACTATTTAACATACAAACAAAGAAAAATGGGAAAACAAAAGAGACCTTACCCGTTTTCTCCTTTCTTCTCCTATTGTGATTCCTCCCTCTTAAAGGGGTTTTTCTCCGATCCTTAAAAGTTCTCGCATGATCCACGATCCAATAACTTTGATTTTGCAAATAATTTAATGTTTTCATTCGTTTTTTCATGCCAAGAAGCCATGCAATCGTTTTTGTTTGATATGATGATGAATATGAAAAATTTGTTGTTAATTCGATGTGATTCGTTGGTATAGATTTGAAATTGTTAGTATCTAGAGGTGGAAGGGGTAAAGGCGTGAAATTTTTGCGGAGATTGTTTTGGATGAGTGAAAAGGTGGATGAGACTTGGGTTACTGTGATTCTTTTAGGGTTTTCATGAAGGAGGGTGTGGGTGAAATAAGGAGGCCTTACATGCAACATTTGTATGGAGTGTTACCACCTTGACCAGTGTAGAGCTTAGTAATCAAGGGCAAGCAGTGGTTGATGTTTTTGTTCTTTGAGCTTGTTATGTGGTGAGCATAATCACTAGTGATTTCAGCTCCATAATTGCCACAAAATTAGGAATATCTATATGGAGTGTTACCACCTTAAGTAGAGGCATACAACAGAGTTGAGAAGGAGGTATGAAGTCCCCAAGGACTTGGTAACAACATATTATGATGTTCATGTAATCCTAAACTATGGTGCAGCAATTGAGCAGTGGAATTGAGAAAGATTGTGCAGCACGAGTAAAAAAAGTGAGGTTCTGGAGTGTGGTTTTATGATAGTCTACATTTTGTGTGAAAAGCATGTTTGTATGATATTTTCTGCATGTGGTATCTATATTCCGTCTCTCCAATTGAATGTTATTTCCATGTTGTGAATAAGAAATTGCTTTTCTATTTAGTTCATGGAAACAAATGGAATTGAGAAAATTCTTGCATTTACAACTAAACATTTAGTTACCTGTTTTAAGATGAAAATATCATATTACTCCGAGGGGTGCAAGAGGTATTATTACTTGAGTTGTGAAAAAAGTCAGATTAATGTGGAGGAAGCATGTTGTGCAGTGTGCAAAAAACCGTACAAGAGCAATAAGATCAACTATGGTCCTGAGTTGATATATGATTTTCTTTGCAAAAGATTCTTATTTATTAGTGATAAGATTTAAAACACGAAAAAAAGATATTGGAATAAGTTTTAGTGAATTTTTGTATTAGTTGATCAGCTATTGCTAAGAAAATTTCGTCCTCAAATCTCCTCAAGGAGGGGTGATTATGACACCCCCAATCTCCATAAGACTATTCAAAATTTACTGTACTATTGAAGTTTTAGGGGCACTTTTGACATGAGTTTTTCTTTTTAAAAGCCAACACAGAAGCCACAAGGACTTAAATGTGACACTTTATGACAAATTGTGGGATCTTAAGCGATTAAGAGGATTGGATCTGAAGGGTTCCCAGACTATAAAGGATTGAGAGGTAAGTTGGCAGGGGCTGTTTTGGAAAACTTTTTATGGTTCCGGAATCGTTGGTGAATTATAAGGGACTTTTATGTACAACTTTTATTATCAGGGACTATAAGAGAATTTCAGTAAAAAAAAAGGGCTAAAATCGGGTCAGCTGAAAAGATAAGCCTTCATCCACTCAATAATGGATCTTGGAAACAGTGTTTAAGAAGAGGAAAAAAAAGGAAGGAAGGAAGAAAGAAAGAAAGAAAGAAAGAAAGAAAGAAAGTGGAAAGCAAGAAGATGATGGAGCTTGGAAATCGTTGGAGGACGAGATTCGCCGGAGCATCATTTAGTAAGAGTTTTTCTTGGTTTGTTAAGTTGTTATTTGTATATGGATTGTGTGTGTGTGTGTGTGTGTGTGTGGAGTTTGATGCCATTTGCTTTCATTGTTGGAGAAGGTGCAAAATGGGGTGGTGTGTGTGTGTGTGTGGAGATTGATGCCATTTGCTTTCATTGTTGGAGAAGGTGCAAAATGGGGTGGTGAAGAGATGAAGATGAAGATGATCATGATCATGATCATGATGTTGATGATGATAGGATGAAGTTGGGAGAAATATGGAGATGGAGATGCAGATCGGTGGTGAGAATGATGAGAGAGTAGAGGATTGATGATGATGATGATGATGATGATGATGATGTGTTAATCAAGGATTGGGAAGGTTGATCATGATTGGAAGGTGATGAGTGTGTTTTGTGGTTGGATACAACCTGTCTATTTGAGTTGGTTGAGTTCTTGGATTTGGGCTTGGGCTTCGTCGAAAGGGTTGAGATGAAGTGGTTTTGGTTTGATCAAATCAAGTTGGAGGGGGTTGAAATCAAGCTTGGGTTTGAATGGAGTGATAATTGTTGGTTGTGCGTGCTTTGGGTTGGGTTTGAGTCCAAATGGTTGGATGAGCTTGGTATAAATTAAGTTGACCGAGTTCAGTCACCTTATTTTATGTTGGTCTAATTCAATTGAGTTGCGCTGAGTTGATTTGAATTTATCCCAATCAGGTTAAGTTAAGCAGACTTGGTTCAGTTAGCTAACTTTGATTTGGTTGGGTTCAGTTGAGTGGAATTGATTTGGCTTGAGATAATCCCAATTTGGTTCAGTCC
Organism: Dioscorea dumetorum; assembly: GCA_902712375.1. Lineage (NCBI taxonomy): Eukaryota > Viridiplantae > Streptophyta > Magnoliopsida > Dioscoreales > Dioscoreaceae > Dioscorea > Dioscorea dumetorum. Next base: position 3,278,455 of record CACTHL010000870.1, on the reverse strand, counting down.
AATTTAGCCAAGTGGCTCATTTAAGCAGGTTTAGCCCAAATTAGGATGATTTAAGCCCAATTCAAGTTAATTGTGGCCCGATTAGCTGAGTTTAAGCCAAGTTCAGAGGCTGACTTTAAGCCCAATTAAGTTGATTGTGCAAAGTCGGTTTTGAGCAGGTTTGAGTGAGTGAGTTTGATTTGGGCGTCTGTTATTTTCTTGTATCTTCTTGTATAGTTATAGTTCAGTATGAGTCATTAGTTATTGTTTGTTAATTTTATTCTGTTCTATTTATAGGTTGAGATTCATGCATGGGAGATAGTTCCAGTTGAGAACCCAGTATAGCGTGAAACTCGAGAAAAGCCAGGTGAGTTGGTTGTGGAAGTTATTTTGCAAAAACATTTTGTGAAATGGTTGTTTAATTATTTGTATAAAAATTTTACGTGGTATTATATCTTGGTTTTAAACAAGTTGTTAGGTTGTTGTCAATAAGTAGGGATGCTTATATATTATTTTCAGTCAAAGTTTATAATGTGATTTATAAGCATGTCTAATTAAGATTCGATATTCATTAAGCTACATGCTCTTATTTTGTCATTGGTTGTTTTATGACAGTTATACATATACATATAACTTTGTATGACCACACATAGTTTCAGTCGTTGTAAATATATGCATATATGATTTAAATTTTTTTTAAAGGTTATGTATGCCTTATCTTTGAAAGATTTGGCAATCAAATGTAAATCATTCTTGCTTGATTTTGTAATTTTGGTGGAGAGAAAAACTATTTCGACGAAGAATTCTATGATGGGTATGGTTCACTGCAAATATTATCGAAATCCTATTCTTATGGTGACATTCAAGACGGCTAGCCGCAGTGGAGGCTCCCTACAGACCGACCTATAAAGAGGCGGCATGGGTGAATAATGTCCCCACGCGAGAGGTACGGAGGGAACTTGATAGGGAGTTAGATAGTTAGAGGGATGCCTCTATGTGACCTGAGACACTGTGGGTCACCACACAGGTGGACTCAATGGCTAATGCCAAGGTGGGCCTAAATATTATTATGTGAATATGTATATGTAACCAGGCATTGGCGGACCCGGACTTAATTGTAGCCACGATTAAGACTGGAATGTTTTTTGGTTATGAGTTTTCTTTGCTCAATTCTACATGTTTACAGTTTTGCTATGGTTTCATTTGCAAATTTGATGCTAAAAAAATTCTTCAGTTATGTTTATCTCCATATTATTTTATTTTGTTTTTATTTGAAATTAAGTATCCATTACCAACGGACTGAAGTATGTCACAGTTGTAGGAGCATGACTTTACTAGATTGTCTGTGCGAGTATTGAGGCAGTCATTGGGGTTAACCTAGAGTTGCAGTGGATCCTTTTTATTCGTTTTTGGTTGTGGTCATGCAGCGGTTGTACCGCATTTGCAGTATATTGTTTACTTATATACATGTGTTCAAACATGTATCTGTTGTTTTTTGTGGTCTTGGAGTGTTGTTTTTGTCCTACACCGGTATCAATTTCCAATTAAAATCAGTTTTAAATGATGGGTGCCACATTTGTCTTGGTAGCTGGGACGGGTGTGACAAAACGAGCGTGTGGGTGAAATAGGGAGTCTTTACATGCTGAATTTGTGAGTTTAGGATGCAGCTGGAATGAATTGAAATATTATGGAATGAGCTTAAGAAACAATGTAAAGGGGAACTTGTTGTCATCACAAGAGAAGAAGGGTTCTTCAATTCTACTTTGTATTTTTGAGATAAAGCTTGATGCATGTGGGTTGATCAAGATGTACTTTTTTCTTCCATAATGGTTGGGAATGAATTTTTAATCTGATTTTTTGGTCATTGACCATGATGTACATGGTTTTAGAACTAGTTGTTGGATTTATGCTAATTTGGCAGTTACGTTTGCTTGGGTTGAGAGTGTATATGAATTCGGAAAATCATGCAGGGAAGGATAATTCGCATGACACGCTTGAAATGTAGTCAGTTTGAGAAAATAGATAGTGATTTATATGAGGTTGTAAGGACTGGTCAGTTGCCTCTTCTGGCAGTTCTTGCCCCATGATCTGCTTTTGCCATAACAACATTTGTAAGCATGTTATGGCTGGGGCATGCGTCATAGTCATCTGATCTTGTCTCACCTTCAAAGTCCACTTACAGGCAAGCTCCACAATTGCAGACTTGTCATATTCTTTTATATAGTTTTATACTATTAGATGTGTTGGAAGTTAGTGAAGTTACAATTTTTCTATTGGAGTTTTGTTAGGACTTGTATAATGTAGTGGGTTTTAATATTGGAGCCTAAGAAATAACTAACATGAAGTCCGAAAAGAATTATTCCTTTCCTGATTTCCCCATTATTCTAGTTTATCATATCATGATTTATGTATGCATCATACTCTACCCCAGTAAAGTGTATCTAATTGGAAAATGTTTTCACAATTTCACTTGGTCAAGTCTGACCACACTCCAACTTTCTTGTTTGAATAGGTATTCTACTATTCTTTTTCCTAATGGCTTCCCAACTCCCAATTCAGATGTCTGTTTGAATTTAATCAGCCGGCTTTTGGAGCGTAGTGGAATTTGTTTTCATCCCTACTCAAACGAGTCTTCTTGGGAGCAGTTCTTCCTCATCTTTCACAAAGATGATAGCATATTATACAGGAATATTAGTCACACAAGTTTAAAGTAATTATATTTTCTTTATGCCATGGTTCTTATCGGAGGCTTCAAATCAATTGTTGCAATTCGATAATAAATGATGCTATTTTTATATTTTATTCTGCCACTGTATGGAAGAAGATGCATCATCTTAGATTGGCTGTACCATTTTGCGGTAATTATATGTTTGTTACACTACTTTTCTCAGGCGGCAGACTTTCTATTCCAATTTATTATTACATGGTTTCATCTTTATTTCTTATTTCTCCACTAGGTAGAAAAAAGATGCATCATCTTGATTTTTACATGCTAATGTTACTCTTCTGTCTTTTCTTTTTATTAACAATGCCTGAATTATAATGTATTTTGTTTAGTAATTTTTTTTTTTTTCGTTTTTGCTTATTTCAACCAAATTGACAGTAAGAAAGATAATGTTTTGAGGTGCAATCTGGTATTTGTGTGCTGATGGACGTAAGATTGGGTGCGCATCACTAAGGGATAGCATTTGAATATCTTCAATGTGTCATCGGTGTCGTACTATTTAGTTTTTTGATTGGAGGATAGCCACTCGGATTAACCAGTGCCTACTTCTTGGTTCTCTATAAGATTTGAAACAGTCATGTTTAATTTTTAAGCTTCTTGGGAGTTTCAAGATTTGATAAGGTTGACACTTCTGTGAATTGATCAACCTTTTTTTTATTTGTTGATAATTGCAAGCATGGGTGCACTTTGCTGCTGTCCTTATGGAGAAGATTTTGAAGAATATGCCCATCCAAACAATCCTATATACAGGCACTGCATATGCCTTAGATACTTCTGCCACCAACTATTCAGCGGGGTAAGTTCTTTATTTAATTGATATTTTCGAGTAATGTAAATTCCACGCTAACTCAATACTGGTTCTGGTTAGCTATTTTATTGATTTTATTATACATTTGAGCTGGCATATGTGTTCTAGCTTCTATAAAACCAACACTGTTTGAGTGGAACAATGTCCTCTATGTAAATGCGATTATTGCTGGATATTACTTATATAATTGTGCATAACTTCTTACCATGATTTTAAGATGAAAACAGTTGTTAAACTTTACCTGCCATTGATCTAGAAGAGGAAATTACCGACCCCCAATGGCTATAAATATTTCCTCATTTGATCTTCGGTGGCTACAGGATATTTTTAAACAACTGAACACATCCATGGTGGTCATAATACCACTTGATATATACCATTTTGGATTGGGATAGTATCTTCTTTCTTCAGGATGTAGTATGTTTTGTTACTTAGCTGTGTTGTTTGCATTTAGCTATTGAGATCGGAAGGAAATTTAAGCAATTTACTATTCTCTATATGGCATTTCTCATTAAGCCTATAAGCGGTCTACTTTTAATGTCTTGCTAAAGCTCTTTCTTACTCACTAATGATGATTATATTATATCATTTCCTTATGTGTGTTGTGTATCTTCAATTATTAAGATTGGAATGATAACCTTTAAGCTTTATTTTAGTGAGCAACTGTCTTTTATTGTGTTGCATCATAATTTCAAAATGTTTGAAGAGAAGCAGTTGACGATATTGTTCATTGGTGACTGTTATCCACTTGCAATCTAGAGATGAATAGTTCTTGAATTCTCCATTCAACTTCTATGTCCAATGAATCTTCTTGTATACACCAGCTCATTTCTCACACATTTCCTTGTAGTATAGCGCAATGTTTCAAAGGCTTGAGAGGCAGACAACCCCTTTCCCTATTCAAGGGGTAACTCCATTGGCGCCTACAGGATTAGGCAGTAATGCAGCTGAAAATATCTTGTCTGAAACTTACCACCTTGTTCCCAGACCTGCGCCATATGATGCAGATCCAAGGTATTCTCGTTTACAAAGGGAGGGATTAGTATCAAGGCGCGAGAAGGGGATGAGTCATGTCCAAGATGATTCACAGATTCTTCGAAGGAATGGAAGTAGTTCAGGCATGGAAAATTTAGATGCTGCTAAAAAAAGGAATGGTGCAGATTCTGAAGATAAATGTAAAGCCAACCGAGCTGAGTCAGACAAAACTTTATCTGCCAAAGGTTATGGCACAGGTTACATACGAACGACATCAGAAGATGAAGATGTCTGCCCAATATGTCTCGAAGGTAACTTATTTTTAATTTGAACTTGTTTTGGATGCAGTTAGATAGCTTTCAATTGTTATTTTAGTTGCATTTGCGCTGCTCATGCGATATTCCTATCAAGAGTTTAAGCTCAGTTAATTCATTTGATTGAAAGTGTTGTTACTTTTTCTTTTCTTTTTTTTTTGCAGAATATACTCCTGACAATCCTAAGATTGAGACGAAATGCTCCCATCATTATCATCTTGGTTGTATATATGAATGGATGGAAAGAAGTGAAAATTGCCCAATTTGTGGCAAGGTACTAATTTATCTTCACAGAGGTTTACTTCATACGTAATACAGTCTGTGATTGGTCATCTACTCACAAGTATTTAATAATTAGAGCCACACTAGAAAGCTGGAAGTTGAATTAACTAATCTTATCATGCAAACATACGATTTGATTTGTAGACTTTGATTTCATTTTCCACAAAACTTGTCATATCTTTTATCAGAATAAAAATCTGTTCATTCCTGTCCTTCATGATGCTGGGAAACTACTTGCAACTATGTTGTTAATGTGAAGACTCTTACATTCTTTTAATAGCTTGTATGCCAGTGAAACTCAGTTCACTTTTCAACCATGCCCTAACTACAATATTTTTCAGGAGATGGACTTCTGTGAGAGCCCTTGATTGACTTTGACGGCTGAAGTATGGAATATGTAAATAAAAGCACCAATCAAGGGGACCACAAAATGAGGTGGCACTTATTTTGTATAGCGGATACAAATTAAGTATTGTTGGTGCCACTGCACTTCCATTATGGTCTAATTTTCCTTTTAATGAATGATTTATTTAATCTTCATCGAAACCCTAATTCGGGTGATCTCCTGCAAAGGATGGGAATAATCTTTATGTGATTGTGCATCCGGAGCTTGATATTCACCCCGGGTGGTTTGATCATGAGGCTAATGCAAAACAAGGGTTTAAATTTAGGACTTGGCCTGTGAACCCACACGGTTTAATTTCTTGAAGTTTTTATTTTTTATTTTTTATTTTTTATTTTTTATTTTTTATTTTTTATTTTTAAGAAAAGAAAGTGGGGGTATTTGATTTTCTTATAAATTTATTACTTGATTTTTAATAATAACAGGGATAAATAAATAAATAAAGCATATAAAGTCTTGTGGGCATAATAATTACTCATTTTCAGGAGAATATTAAAAGCTCAACACATCATGACAGATCAACCCACATCCTTGTTTTATAAAAGCTTTTGGAATTCTGCTGATATTATCAAAACAAACCTTTGGATGAATGGTTGTAATCCTAGTCTTATTGATTTTTGGACGAATCCGTGGTGTTTTGGGTTGTCATCGGCTCTTAAGCCAATGTTTATTAACATGGAATGGCTTTTGGAAAATATTTCTTTTACTGCATAAAACTCATTAAATTATGGATCTATTTGTGAATTATTTGGCAATCAACATGACTGGCATCGGCTGTCCAAGCTCAAATGCAGTACTGATAACTCCATTCAGTGGGTTTGGATGCCAACCACTGTCAATGTTAAGCTTGTTCCAACCATCTATACATTTAGGTTGTGTTTGATTGCACTTTTTTTCCGTGGAAAAATTTTCCACGGGTCATTTTCCAGTTAAATAGACTGTTTGTTTGCCTAAATTTTTCATGGAAAATTTTTCCTCTTACGTTGTCACATGACCCTATTTTCCATCAAAAAAAGGGAAAACTTTTCATACCTCCACCATGGAAAAAGTTTTCCATGGAAAATGTAAGGGGTTATGTGAAAAAATAACATGAGAGGGCTAATTTTTTTATTTTACAAAGAAAATTTTGATTTTCAAGCTATAAAATAATGCCAATCAAACGGCTATTTTTCATTTTCCACGGAAAACTTTTCAATGGAAAAAATTTTTTTTCCACCCATTTTCCATGTTGACAATCAAACACAGCCTTAAATCATAAAGAGGCTCATAGTGGAAATTGGGGTGGTTGGAATGCTGTATGGAGGCTGCAATCTCTATGGTTTTTTTTTTGAGTTACACATGAAAACAACTGACGAACTTTTTTGGGCATGTGGTGTTGTGCAAAAATGTTGGAAGATGGTGGTTGACTACTTGTGTATCAACCATTTGAACATAAGCAAATCTCACTTCTAAGAACTGGTTGTTAGATCACGTTAATTGTGCTGCATGTGTTGTTTTTGCGAAAAGCTTTATAGCCTCTTGTCTTTTTCTTTGGGCTATCTAGCAAGCTAAATGTAATCGCATCTTCAGGAATATTCGTCAAGATGCAAAGAAGATCTTCCTTACTGAAATGCAACAAAGTTGGAATCAATGCTCGTAGCCATGGCTTTAATCAATCTTAGGGAATTACCTTTGCCTTCTCCCTTGTCTATTTCAATTTTCTCCGAAGCATCTTGGACTGATGTTGATGATTGGAGTGGCCTTGGATTCATTATTATAGCTAATCTTGAGACTATTGTCATTGCATGATCGATGGGTATAGTTGCTGAAACAAGCTTTCATGTTGAAGCTTATGGTATGGAAATGGCGTTGGAACAGTGTAGACGACACAACCTGATACTTGATAGAGTTCTTTGCGATTGTGCCAGTCTCATCAAGTGCATACGGAAAAGAGACGACCATGTCACCTGGAAGATGTCAGAAGTTTTAAGCAATGTCTGTAGCCTCTGGATCGATGGCCGGGGTTAGAACTTGAAATCATCGCTCGGGAAGATAATATTATTGCGGATTTAATAGATATAAGTGTGGGTGTAATGTAAGTAGTTTTACATGTAAGTGGGTGTAATCTTCTATCAATTGATGCCACCCTCCACCTCCTGAAGCAAAGCGGTGACGAGATCTGTGCCACTTTCCAAAGCTCAGTGACCGAGACATAGACATAGGAGAGTGGTAGTCTAATCGATTCCAAATTTATCCATGGATCCCTATCTCATGAATTTCCCTCCTAAGTTCTCTTTCTGTTAATTATGTTCTCAGGCCGACCAAACCAGGTTTGTTTTTTTTTGTGCCTTTTCCTCGTCACCTTACTTGTTTTAATGGTGGATCTAATATTATGTGCAGCTATTATGATTTTTTTTTTTTTTTTTTCATTTTGCTATTTGAGAATTTGTGAATGTTTTTTATTATTTTTTGTTGGATTTAATTGAATTTGAGGATAAGGGTAGTTGTAAATTATGATTTGGTGCATGGTGGGTGTGTGTGGAGTTGGGATAATATTTGGAATAAATATTTGTTGTTTAAAGATGCTTATAGGATGATTCCAACAAAATTGAGGCTAATGCATTTTGTTATGGGAATTGTCCAAGAATCTATGGAAGTGCACAAGTGAGATTTGACCCAAGTTTATAAGTTGGTTTAATAACCCCGTTGACATTTGAAAGATATGTATGAACATAACCTGTTTTTAGGGGCATTTCAAAAAGTCCAATTTGCTATTTAATTCTTACACACATCTGTGTGTGTCTTCACTCTTTCGTTTTATTATATATCCCTTTCAAATTTCAATTAAGGGGCGGTCATCTACCATGTGTTGTTATATCTTATTCAGTATGATGGTATATTTGGAGTAATTGTGTATTTTGTTTTAATTGGACAAGAATCATGTTGTATTCTAATTTTAGAGAAAATTGAGTATATACCCCTAAAAAATTCTATAATTACATATTTACCCTCAGAAAAAATATAATTGTGTATATACCCCTGAAAAATATAAATAATTGCGGATATACCCCTACTGTTAGATTCTGTTAACAGAAGTTAATTAACTTTTATTAATTATAGTTATAATCTTGATTAAGATATATAAAATGTCTAAAATAACCTTCTATAACTTTATCAAGGGGTATTCATAAATGGTTATTTTATAATAAAAAAACTTTTCAAAGTATATATGCAAAGGGTATAATGGTCATTTTATATATCTGTTATTTGTTAACGGATGATTTTTTCAACTAATTTGAACCCCAGGGGTATATACATAATTATATATATTATTCAGGGATATATATGCAATTATTTTTTATTCAGGGGTAAACATGTAATTTTAAAATTATTTAAGGGTACACCTGCAAAAAGCTCTTTATTTTATTATTTGGACAACTATCATGTTGTATTTTATTTTATTGAATAAACAAGTGTCTGTTGATGTTGTATTGTAATTTAAGTATTTTATAATCTAATTTTGTGGTATAGAAAATACTACTTGTTATTTTAATTTTATAATAAAATATATTTTTTTAAAAAAAATGCTAAATACTTTTAAATTTAATAAATACTTCATTGATAATTAATTAGTTAAATAAATAAAAATAAATAATATGGGTAATCTAACCACCTCACTTACGGGGTGATTACACCTTTTAACTTACATCATACTAAACAAAAAAGTAAATACAACATTTTTCGGTTACATCAAACCAAACAACAATGATATAAATAAAAATACAATATTTTTATTTACACTATAACTTGAATCACATGTAATTTCATTTACAATATACCAAACAACCCCCTAAACAATCATTTAAATTTTGGTCATACAGAACAAACAAAAATCATCCATGCTTCAAAAACATTGATCAACAGCAAAGGGGAAAAACACACAGAAACAAAAGGATGAAGATGTTAATCTTTAAATGTTTAATTATAGCAAGGAGGGTCAAATACACATGCATTATGCATCTAATGCTACAAAAAGAACATAGAAATATGAGAGACCACCATAAACAACTCAAAAAATTTACACTTCATTTGCATTTGTTTGGCATGAACTACCAAGGTTTCAGATCACCTACAGGTCCTGCAGTCCAGTTCAACACCTTGTGGCCCGGTTTCAAATAAATACTTTTATCGTGCGGGAGCTTCCGCGCAAGCCCGTTCAGTATCTGATGGAAAGCATCACCCGCTTGCGCTGGTTGTGGAAACAACATGGCCTGCTTCATTGAAGGGTTTGCTAGCAACCTTTGTTTCCTTAGTATCACCTCTGGGGCAATGGATGTGAGGATTGTGTCCAAGTTAGGAACATCCTTTTCGGCAACAAACACTCCAATCTCCTCCCATGGAATGGCATCGGCAAATGGAAGGACAATGTCATCTGCTATGATCACAGGAATGCAACCGAAGATCACTCCTTCGACTAATCTAGGACTCCATGGTGCCCATCCCAAGGGACACAAGCAAAATACGGCACGTTGCATGTCTTCGTAGTAGGTTGTTGGATGCTCTGTGGATATGTCAAACAGAGGGTTGTCTTTAAAGTTCTCCCACACTGACGCTCGGGCACCTCTGCGATATGGAGAAGTAAATAAATATTTAAACAATCATAATCTCGCGGGGGACTCTCACAATCGTTGGATAGATAATCAAACACCAACCCATCAGAATACCCAGTTATTATGAAAGAAATTATGAAACTTTTAACATTCATTAAAAAGAAATTAAGAAAGAAATATATAACAAAGGGCTAAGCACATCTACGTTCCAGGTTTTGAACTCTTTTGCATGATAACTGAACCCATTACAACTATGGCCATGTTTTATAATTATTATAGCTTTGAAAATTTACCTTGCATAGTAACCACCTTCAGGATCATTCCCCACATCATAAAACAAACCCCGGAAGTAAACAAATATAGATCGAGGTGTATCAGGAGGAATTAGGTGAGCTTGCATTTTCTGGGGAGGCGCATATGGAGGAATGGTGATGGAACCCTCTTTTAAGCAGACATGATTCCTTTGCCCAAAAGTTTGAACAAGTGTGGCGCGCTTGAGCATGTGAAGAATTCCCCTTTCAATAGCTTTCTCTTCCTAATCCATGATAACATTCAGTTATCAACAAAGAGATATTTAAAAAAAAAAAAAAAAAAAAGAAATTTTCAGTATTTTAATCTTCAACTTCAAGATTTGAGCAAAAAGAAACACCTGATAGTGAAAACAAGCACCGAAGTCATGTGGGACAACAAAGAAGTGGTCGGCTCCTTCTGTTCTATTCCAGTAAGGCCAATTAGAGGAAATTAGCTGAATTGCACTTCTCATCATCCTTGGTGATTTAAAAGGCAAAGGAAGTCCATTAGGAGTTAAATCACAAGTTGTGTACACAGGCGTATAGAACCAATCAGCTTCTTCAGGATTAAGTGTTCGGACAGGACTTGACAACAAGAACCGATGCATGAAGATCTCTGCAGCAAACATATGCGTGAGGCATCTGGGGTCCTTCTGTAGAATCTTTTTGTTGTATTTGCTAGGCAGCTCATACACAAACACTTTCAACCTTCCAACAGGATCATCTTCCAACACATCACCAGCACTACCTACAATTGAGAATTCACATTTCAATCAAATTTTTGAAAAACTATAAATCAAGAATAATAAGATTAAAAACGTGAAATTGATGAAAAGATGTGAGAGAGATGAAGTAATTCATAGAATCTCCATATTCTCAGTGCTATGCAAGCAGTTAAACTATTGATGTAATATATTATGAAAAAAATGGAATTTCACAATTCAAAAAAAAAAACAAAGGAGAAGGCAGTGTTTTTTTGTAAGAAAAAAATTGGCCTGAATTTTTTAGTTACAGATGTACAGAACTCAGTTTTATTGTTTTTCATCTTCACATAAAACCTTTCCAAGCTGAGGCAATTTCTGGGGTTGATCTCTCATAATGCACGAGTTCAAGCTAAACAACCAACCAGATAAACTACTACCAAACTGCCAACAATTCATTCAGGTTGATGTTGTCTCTGCAGCAACCACTCATAAAAAAAGAAAATCATTCCTTCAAGAGACTTCTCCATGTATGATTTTAAATATTTCAGAGCAAATAGTTTCTGGGAAAAGGGGTGTCCTTATCATGATTGAATGAAAAAAGAATCATTAAAGGGAGAAAATGATTGAATTCTGAAGCAAAAGTGAAAATGAGATCATATACCATAAGGTAAAATTGCAATTTGCAAACAGTAACGCTAGATTAACCAATTACCAATCAGAGAGTAAGAGAGTTTAAATCAATCATGCTTTAGTTTGCAGACCAGGACAATGTGATTCACACTTCCACATCAAGCAATACCAAGCAAGCAATAGCATTTTCTCCAAAGACAATGAAGATCCAAGAAAAACCTAAATCTTTTCCATCGTTTATCCCCTCCAGAACGAAAATCAGTAGTACTTCCACCAAAAATCCAGGGAAAAAAAAAACTTTAAACCAACCATGACAAGAAATACACAAATAAATCATGAAAAACACAAAAATTGCACAAATAATTTCACCATATTTCGCACAGAGAGCTGCAAAATCACAATACCATCAGATCCCAAGCTTCAACCAAAGCAATCCAGATCAACCAGACTCCGGGCACATATATACACCATTGATAAAACAAAACACAGATCCAAATAAAAACTTGAACAATAATAAAAGAGAACCTCACCTGAAATCCTCTCAGTCTGGTGGCCTTGTTCCAAGCCCTGAGCTCCTCCAACCTGCAAAAAGTAAACAAAAAGAAGCAGCAAGAGAGCAACAGGCCACCTCCCATTGCCCATTTCTCCTTCCTCCTCCTCCTCCCAGCCCCAAAGAGGTTCAAAGAGAAGTAGAGAACACTAATGGACACCCACAGCAGGAGAAAGAATCCTTCTAGTGGTTGGCCACAGAGAGAGAGAGAGAGTTAGAGAGAAAGAGAGTGGAGAAAGAATGGAAATAATAAGAAAATCTCTAGAGAGAGAGAGAGAGAGAGAGTTGCTTCAGGAAATGGTGAAAGTTTGGTCAATATATATATATATATATTATTTTCCATCTTGATTATATTATTTTGGGTTTATTTGATGGGTTTTTGGAAAAAAACTACAAAACAGATTATTTGGAAAAAAATTGTTTGCAGTTGAAAATCTTTTTGTCTGAGTTTTTTATATAGTGTTTATTTTATAAAATATTTAAAAATAAATTTTAAATTTTATATAAAATAAAAGACGCAAATGTTAAGATTACTCCCACATGCTTTTTACTTTGTTTTTTTTTAAATGAGGGATATTTGTGAAAACAAATTTGCTTGAAGAAATGATCAAAATTGGATTTATTGTTTATTATTTTTTTATTATTTTATATTGTTTATTTGATGGGTTTTTTGGAAATTCAAAATATTATACTTGCAAGAGACTTGCAAGAGGGACCGGCTAAATTTGGTATTTATTATTTACTATTTTATTTGGTTAGGTTTTTCAAGGACATTCAAAAATATTTTGTTTACAAGAGGTTTGCTGTGAGAAATTGTTTAATTTGGTCCATTACTTATATATTAATTGTTTACTTTTTATTATTTTCTTTATTTTTTTATTTTTGTATGGTTTTTTTGATAAATTAAAAGATAGATTATTTACAAGAGGGTTCAAGAAATTGTTAAAAAATTTTCATTATTTATGTTTGTTTTTTTTGATTGATTTTTTAGGAAATTGAAACATGTCTAATTTTTTCCCATTACTAATCAGAGTATTTGTATATTTTTTGTTGTTTTATACTATTCAGTACGGTTTGATATTATTTGTCAATGTATATATATAAATTATAACCGTTTGATTTAAATCTAATAACTATTGTAAATGTTCCGAATATATATATATAAAATTGGGGCGGTGGATTTGATGTGGAGTCAAATTCATACAAACAAAGGCTCAAAGCAGACTGAGGGCTCTTGTTTCTCCCTCTCCTTCGTTAATTTTCTTTTTTTCCCCCTCATTAAATTATTCGCCTTTGTTGATAATTTAATTTATAATTATTTCTTTTTCTTAATAAAGTCCAAGGCAAAGAGCGGGTGGGTTCATTGTGTCATTGAAAAAAACACATGCATCCGTCTTGGTTGGCCAACTCCACTTTATTCATAATTGATTAGACCCCACCAGGTTTAGTATCCATTTGGACTTTAATTCAATGATTTCAATGAATAAAAAAACATTGCTGCACAATATGCCTATGTATTGAGTACTTGCATATCTTTTAAATTATTATTATTTTTATTTAATACCTTGTCAAAATTGGGATAGAGAAAAATACACCAAAACTAGTATTTAAAATGTGCAATCTATAGGCGATAAGTTTTATAAAATTACTATTGATCAAATATATTATAAGAAGATGAAAAAAATAAGTTTGGTTTGTTGAGTTTACTCTACAGCAGAGAGTGTATTCAGCCACTCCAATAAAAAAAAATAGCTGAGTTTTATATACCACTAAAAAAAATTCCTCTATAACTCTGGATTATTTCTTATATACCTCTTCAAATTTTATCATCATTTGATAACATTTTAACGGTTCCATCCATTTCATGAAGATAAAGAAAAAAGATTTAAAAAGATCACTACAATCACAAATAAAATGCTCACCAAGAACACAAATGTTAAGCGAGCCTCTGGAGATCAAAGTAAAACAAACAAAGGGTATCACCAAAATTTTATAATTGCTGAAATGCATCGAGCATTGCAGAAAATAAACCTATCACTGGAATAACACTAACAAGATTTTTTATTAAAAAAAAAGCATATTAATGATAAATATAAATCCTAAAATACCAATACACAAGGCCTCAAGCATCAACATTTTGATGAGTTTATCAATGTAACGGAAGAAAAGCTTCCGCGGCGAACACAATTATTTTGCTCCGAGACAAATTACAGGCTGATAAACAGCAAAAGGGATATAAAGACGATCCAAAAATATGTTTTACTAGAGATTAAATTGAAAACATAGCCCCTAAGATTCAATCGAGGTATATCAACTGATCAACCAACAAGCAGTTTGTTCTCCTCCAAGAAGGTGTAGGTTGGAACCTCGAGGTTGAACGGGGCAGGACCCTTGCGAATCCTACCAGAGACATCATAGTGAGAGCCATGGCAGGGGCAGAACCAGCCTCCATAGTCTCCAGCATTGGGTAGAGGAATGCAACCCAGATGGGTGCAGACACCAACCACGACAAGCCACTCTGGGTTCTTCACCCTGGCAGAATCCTCTTGGGGATCACGAAGGGTTGACAAGTCCACACTGTTTGCTAATTTGATGTCGTCTTCTGTCCGGCGCCTTATGAAGACTGGTTTCCCACGCCACTTCACAGTCACAGTGCTGCCCGGCTCAATACTGGAGAGATCAACCTCCAGGGAAGCAAGGGCAAGGACATCCTTACTGGCAGACATGCTCAATACAAACTTCAATATCAAGAGCCGAAGCAGAGATGCATACACAAATCTCCCACCTGTCAGAACAAAATATGCAAATGCTCGCTTGCTAGGATCACCAGGGGGGTACCTCTCATGGTTGTATTCATCATAGACGATCTTGGAGCTTGGATTCTTCACAGCAGCTACTGTAGCGGGAAGGTCGGCCAAGCCCAAGTCTTGATGACTGGGGGCAAGGGACTCAGATGCATATCCTGAATCCACAAAAGAGTGAACTTTTCAGCCAATAGAGATATAAGGGCATGTATATCTACACTACAGTTATGCTCCCTGCATGCCACCCGTGGCTACTGACCCAGTAAAATATTTTCTTAATGTTAGGAATGATCAACTTTGTCAGGATTACATTCTACTTTTGTCAGCTTTAAGAAGCAGAAGCGAAGTAACTAACAACAGTATTTACGATAACACACAAAGCACATCAACATTTTACTTGTTAGAAACATGACTGACAAGCAAAGAAGTAACTTGTGCAGCAAATGAAACAAACTGTTGTTGGACCAGGTCATGGCAAGCAAGTCAATCCAGATAATGCCTGGGAGAAACATGGAGTATGTTCCTTGGATTTAGCATAATTTTAACCAAGAATTAAAACACTTACTAGAAACATAACAATGAATTAAAATAAATCAGCAATCTTAATCTAAATTGCTCAAAATTATAGACTGCGCAGCATCTTCTTTTATATCATCTTTTTCATATGTCCTTCCATAGAATTTTCTTGCATGTCACCTTCAATCTTTCCGCCCTCTTCAATGACACACACAAAAAAAACCCTTGAGCACCTATCTGACATATCCTTTTAGCATTTAGGGCTGAATTTATAAGTGATATCAACATGGAATCTGATACAAACCTTTCATGATTAGAGCAACACCTAGCTTCAAACAAATTAGATAACAAGTATAACTTAACCTCTCTTGGGTCAAGCATCCTCAACTATATCACCACTTTGATGTAGGCTACAAGCCTACAACTACAGAAACCAATGTATACAGTTTTGCAGTCCAATGGAGTTGTCAATGGGCCATATTAAGTGACTACACCATAGGTAAATTTCTTCCATGATCCCATTCAACAGTCTGACATGCTAAAATGTCATGACATACACAAGATGAAGAACTAAAAAACCAGTTGATTGACATAAACAGCACACATCATAACATTTCTTCAATATGAACATGCAACAAGCAAGGAAACTGACCGACTACATGAGTCCTCTATCAAATATGTCTTCATCTAATCCATCGTTCTTCAGTAAACTAAGATGAAAGAAAATATAAAATATGATCAAGGACAGCTTGCTCACAACCTTAAATTTCCATCCAAATTCAAATCATGTGACACATATTGTCTTCAACTTTACGATGCATCCTCCAAACCTTCCATTCATCACATCAAAATAAGATGAAAATTCAGGATTGTCTCCGCTATATTACTGATATCTTCAAACAATAAACTTAACCTCCCTGTAACAACTAACATGTAGACTACAAGCATAAATCATATAGAAGAAACTAGAAGAACACAAAAACAAGAGATAGTTATTTCACATAAAGTACTCTGACCTCATCACCATAAAAAATTTCATGGAAAACCCCAAACCTTCATTTAAAGTAGGGTTATCAAATGAGTCAAGTAATTTGTGAATTGCCCAAATTTTGGCCTAGCAAGTTAGGGGCGAGCTTGATTGCTCAAAAAAAAATTTTAAGCTCTATGTGCAAATAAGAGGAGCTCCAAAAAATATAGGTTAATTCAAAAGGCCTCAATAGCATATACATAAACTTGCAGTTGTTATGGTATGAGTGTATAACATTAACAAAAAAATTTTAGCTTACTTAATAATTAAAAAACAATCAAGGAATTCACCATAAATTTTATTTTAAAAAGGGGTCCGTAATTTTTCTAGTTCATTAGGAAAGGACTCGATCATAAATTTATATTAATAAGTGATTCTAACAAAATAATTAAAAAAAATACTAAATTATCATTTAACTTTTATAAAGGACTGAATTGGTGTTGGATAGCTCAAGCTCGGTTCAGTTACAACACTAATTTAAAGTATAAACCTTGCATCACAGATGCCACAAACAACGAATTACAATATAACAATGTATAAAGTTTAAGATGTGCATTTTAAAACTCCACATGGAAATACACAGGCAAATACATGATAGTGCAAGATCTTTAAAAGCAACATTATAGGAAATAGAGCATTTTAGCTAATTCAATAAAAAAAAACAGTGGCACAGAAAACTCAGTTAATAATTAAAAGCTTGGTTAAATTTTTCAAAAGAAAGAGCTAGAAATCCCAGAATGTTTAACTTTTTGAAAATATTAAAAATTACAAACACTTCTGGCAAATGAACTTTATGTTTCATAACAGCACTTAAAATTCTTAAATTTCTAAGATAAGACACAAGCATGGATCACAAGTCCTGGAATAATGCAACAGTAAGATAACCGATGGCCATTCAAAATCACGTGCACACAAAACAATTTCCTAAATCCTTATTTAGAATGAACAACTATTAAACAAATGAGGATTTTACACATGATTCCTGCCTGTTAAAGCAATAAGATCCAGCAAAAGATAACTCAAAAGGTGAGTATAACAGGCACCTCTGAAACATATGCCACGTATACAAAAAAGTATAACAAAATGTCTACATTGACTAAATCGAGCATCATCTCAAAACAATTTATCATATCAGCCAATGTCATGCAACACATTAAAATGACTACATTTTCGTCAAGGGAAACCAAATCAATCAAAACCCTTTTGACAATTAACATCATTTCAAATTCAAACATGAACAGGACCCACATACTAAGCAACCACAAATTCTAAAAATTATTTTAAGAGCACAATAAAAGAAAGACGGGAGGAAGAACACCAGTTACCAAATCATAATCCTAACATCTTGGAAAACTTAAATACCAGATAAGTACAACGAAAATTCATCAGGATCGCAAGAACTAAGGCATCAAATAGAGCAATAGACGAAGATCCAGAATGAAGAGAGAAAAAGAGAACCCCGACCTCGGATGGCCCCAAGAAGACCAAGCTCACGGATGAATCCAGGAGCGATCGGCTTGGAATTGTCATTCGAGATGGGATTGGGGCCTCCGATAAAGTTTGGGGAAGAGACGAAGGACGCAGCGGGGGCCGGCCGCCATGAGAGAGAGACCAGCCTTCTACCCGAAACCCTCAGCATCTTCACCTCCGCTTCGTCTACAAACTCCGAAATCGATTCAAAGTCGCCCTTTTTCTCTTCTCTAGGGTTTCCTGGAGATCTCACGACCGAGGGAGAGACGCAAGAATAGGGGGGGTCTGAAAATTACCAAAAATCCATGTTACGATGTTCCCCTTTTGCTTTATAGCTTATCGTGCCCTAGATGTCAATCGAAGCTTCAAATGGAATTACATTACTAACTATAAGAGCACCACCAGCGGCTGTATTGCCGTCTTAGCTCAGCTGGTAGAGCGCATGGCTTTTAACCATGTGGTCGTGGGTTCGATTCCCACAGACGGCGGGTTTATAGTATAGTGACAAAATTTTAAATTTTGGATTTAATTTTTTTTTTTTTTTTGTGAACTTACATTTTTATCAAAATCCTTCGCTTCTTTATTTTAAAAAATTTCACTGCATACTGTTTGTGCGCATTGATATGAAAACATCAATGTAACAACAATCAAATATGATATTATAGTTTTTCTTAAATATAAAGCTATTATCTCACATATTTATACTTTCATAATATATGAATTGAGATTTAAAACTGTATTCTCAATAAATATATGAATATTTTGCATAAAATTATTATATTAATAGACCAAAAATATAATTTATTAACATAAAAATAATATTAATATACAATAAATCATGACAATATTACTTCAGAAGAAATGCTCATATCAATTATGGTTTGATGACAAAGTGAACACTGAGTTTTTGGTGTTTTATTTTCTTAACCAAATAAAAATAAGATGTCTCATAAAAAAAATGTGCCAAATTCTTTGTTTTTTTACAAAATTGCTTATCTTAATTGAAATTTATTTTTTTAATTATTGGTTACATGTTTTTGCTGCTTTCAAATATTTGATTTATGCTATCTTGCTAGATTGGAGACATGTTCTCAAATCTCATGTTAAAATGTGATATCTTTGATTATATTTAATTGGACTAAAGAGTCTAAGGCAACATAAAAACATTTAATAGTGTGTCACTTAAATAAACAATATTATTTGAATAATTAGACATAAATAAAGTCAATCTGAATTTATCCAATTTTACATTTTGTCATATACAAATTTTTTTTTTAACAAGTAAAACATTATGTGCAAGTGTGAAATAAGTTTTTCCCATTTGATTCATGGTTAACTATAATTATGATGATGTTTGGTGAGTTATTTGTGAATAAAGTCAGTACAATGTATTTTAGCAAGCTTTATTTATATATTGACACCAAATAAAAATAAATATCTAACAAATTAAAACCTGGTTTTTCGCATTATTTATTTACTTACCGGTATAAAATAAATTAATTGTAAATGGTAACATAAGAAAGTTGATTAAATGCATAATAATTATAAATAACCAACCAAACTAGTTCAAATGGCAGAGGTTTGGTAGCTTGATTGTGAACTCGAATGAAAAAAAACCAATTATAGATGGTCTTTCGTGGATTAGTTTAAAAAAAAAACTTATCTAATTTGTTTAGAATCAAAATTACTATTTTTGATAAAATAAAAGTAAACTGCATATTAGTACAGTACTTCATAAATTTTATTTTGACCAAATTGTATATTTTTGTATTAATAATTTTTAGAACATTGCACATATACATTTTTTTTTTCTATATGTATTTACATAAAAAAAAACTGGTAATGGCGAAAAACACCCCCATAGTTTGGGAAATGGCCAAAAACACCCCGTTAATTTCCAAATCCATAAAAACCCCTTCCTTTTAAAGACAATGATTTTCAAACCCCCAAAGTATGAAACGGTGGTTAACGGAGTTACTTTTCAAATTCACTGACGGAATTGCCCCTACCTTGCATGGGAAATCGTGGTGCAATCATTAAGCCGGTTAGAGAGGAAGTGGAGGGTTTTTCGTAATGGGAATCCCAAGAGAGGCAGAGAGCAGTGTTCGTTTTTCTTCTTTGCTTAACTTTCTTCAGCTTTTCCCTCTCCGAAGCTCTCTCGGCTTCGACATCCTCTCGTAACTTCAGTCCACCGTGCGCAAGTATCCCGCACTTCCATCGGTTTGCGGCTCAAGGTATGGCGTAAGCCGTGTCTAAAGCAAGGCTTTTATATGAAGTACTCGTTACACGAGATATTCGTCGGTTTTGTTTTGCGTGGTTCTAGTGTGCGGGGGAATTTCTCACTTGGGGTTTCTAGGGTTTAGGGTTTAGGGTTTAGGGTTAGGGTTTTGGGTTAGGGGTTTCGGGCCGTGCCCACGGTCATTGAAAGAGATATCGGTTGTTGTTGTTTGTGTAATGCTTACAATGTGCGTTTCCCCTTCCATTTGATATGGTTGCGGTTTGTAAAAGAGATTTCGAGTGTAATGAAATGAGTTCGTGTTTAAAAGAGTTTGTCTCCGTTTAACGGTGCATCTCTCTGTTTAAGTATTGAGCTTTTCGTGTAAAACATTTGTCTCGTGTAGCGTTTGATGTATCTCGTTTAACAAGTGTTGTCATTTTTGCGAGTGTTGTGATTATGGCGGTAAACCTAGTCAACGGGAGATGCTACTTGACACCGGTGGTGGAGACCTTGGCCGAATTGAAAGTCCACATGACCTCTCGACATTGGGAGATCATCCAAAGGACACCGTTTGCGGCATTCACCGAGGTGGAAGCCGTATTCCAAGAGAGGGCCCTTCTCGATTCGCTTCGCAGAGGTACGATGGCCGCACCAATAAATTCGGGATCGGGGCGAGCCTCGCTCGGCTTCAGCCCGAGGATGTGGCTCTCGTTATGGGTCTGCGGCTGCGACGGAGACGCGGTCCTGTTTAAGAAGAAGAAGACACCGTCGGCTTTCGAAGGGAGATATTTTTCGAAAAGCTTCGACAGACACGGGGACGCCATTAGGCGCACTCTTGAGCGTCTTGTTGGACGAGAGGGGGAGAGGAGGATTTTGTGAAACTCTTGATGGCGTACCTCATGGGGACAATCCTCTTCCCGAATACCTCATGCTCGGTGCCCACTTGGATCGTTGATTATGTCGACGATCTACCCGGCATGGGGCGGTACGCATGGGCGCAGGCGACGCACAAATGGCTTATGGAGGACGTTCCACAAGCCGCCGCTCGAGTGCAAGCCGGATGCGAGGGGGGAAGGTAAACACGGGGTACATTAAGGGTTGCTCGATCGCGCCGACCATCCGGTTTTACGAGGTGACCGGAACCGGCAAGAAAGCCCGTTTCGGCAAGACCCCAAGGGTGCTTTGTGCTATTGCGAAAGTACTTACCGGAAGCACGCGACGATAGAAACCAGTTGGTCGGCTCTCGAAGGAAAACAGGTAATAAATCGGTGTTAATGTGTTCACAAAGAGCGCTTAATGTATAACGATAGGCTTATCCGTGTAGGAAATGTAGTTTGTGTTTAACGCTTGGTGTCTTCGCTTAACCTTGTTATACTCCGTTTAAATGTGTGCCATAGCGTTTACGTATATATGTCAAATGTTTAAATACGTTTGTTTTGGATCAAATTGAATGATTTGTCCGAGATTGTTTTCTTTATATATGTTAGTTTCTCGAGCCGGTCCCGCGAATGCCGTGGAGGAGACTTTTGTTGGGGCCAATTGGCGGATGGATGCTTTGTTGCGCGGGAACCACTTGCACGACCGCAAGCGGAGATGCCGCCCCTTCCGCCCGTTCGCGCCGACGTGGTTCCCCCCCTTCCAGCCCCAACACGCAACCCTCGGCGTCGGATAGGCCCTCACCTACCCCGCCAATTGTCAACGCCCGCACCGGCCGCGACAACGGGAGTCACCCGGATCCCCGAGTCCCCCGACCGCGGCAGGCCAACCGACGTCATCGGCCGACGACGTGACTACATCCTTTATGCATGCATGCCGGGTGATGATGAACGCTTTCCCCCGAGTTGTCGCTCGGGTTGAGGCATTGGAGGCAAGGTTTGATTCGTTTGAAAGGGCCGCACCGTCGGGACAAATACGTGACTCGCCCGGGACGGATGAGCCGTTGGAAATTGAGGACGACGACTTCGTCGTGAAGGCCATTCCAAGACGGCCACGTATGACGAGGCCACGTATGAAGAGGCTTGCACAAAAGGCGACGAGAAGTATACCGCCCGTGTGTCCACCACCGGCCGAGGATGAAACAATGGCAAGACAACCTGGCGGGCGATGCGGTTGTTGAGACCGTTGCGGTTGATGACTTCACCGCCCGGTGGCGGAGATTGTAGACCCCGTTGGCAATGCCGCGTCTGCGGAAGACTCCGAAATCCCCGTCGCGGTGGAGCCGGCAGCGAGCCGGCCGACAACGGCGCATCCGGGGTGGTGGCCACTAATTTTGAAGATGAAGAACCACCCGAGGGTGTGCTTCCCCTTGATGAGACCGCCTTGGCCGCGGTTGAGAAGACCGTTGCCTCTATTGTGGAGGAGCTCCTTCCCACGGAGGAACGGCCGACCCACATTGCCACATCCGGTGTGGGCGCGATCCCGCAACGAAAGAAGAAGCATCTACGGATGATCTCAATAAAGTCATTGCCGGGGGCGAAGGGAACGTCGCCGAGAAAAAAAAGAAATCGGTCACCTTCGCCAACCAAGCAGTATGAAGAAGTGCGGAAAGACTTCGTTCCGGCGAAGAAAAAATACGCCGGTCAATCGCGCCTCGACGTATTCGAGAAGGAGCCGATCAAGATTTTCCTCAACTTCCCCATGGACGAGTAAGTATGATAGTGTAGATGTAAATGTTTATATAGAGATCATCCCATTTACGTTGTTGCGTTTCCGTTTAATTACGGTCGTTACCATATGACATAGTAATATATCGTTTAACTAACGATATTACTTTTTACCCCTATCCATTATCATTTACGTATGTGTTCTTTCCACTTAACGTCTACGTGTTATTAATCAATCGCATGTGTTGCCGTTTAACCGCAGCCTCCGTCGTCCGGAGGAATGATTATGTCGGCACCACCCGGGCCAACCTATTCGTTCGATCGACGGGAAAGAGATGGTGACAGATGATGTGTTGGACGCCTTCGTGTGCATCGTACAAGACACACTTAACGTAAAGCCATATCCTCATAAGAAGCGCGCCTCCATCACTCGACCACCGGCGTTGTTTATGTCGAAGGTGGAAGACGCACATGAGACGACTTTGGCTATGATCGGAGATGCCACCAAGGTCGTCAATGACGTTGACATCATCATCCTTCCCATAATCTTGAATGGCCACTTCCATGTCGTGGTGCTCGACAATAACAAGAAAGAGTACGGGCATTACACCTCATGCCCAAGTGAAGAGTACAACAGAGACGCGGTAGCAATGGTAAGCTCTCTGCGATATAGATTTCGATTATCGAGTGACATAGATGCTTTCTATTCTAACATCGGTTTGTATAATGCGACAATGGGAACTATTCGACACCTGTCTCGAAATGGAGTACGGCACGACGGCGACGGCACAGTACCCGCTTGTTCACGATGACGACACACCGCGTCAAAAGAAAGGCACCGTCGATCGCGCCGTCTACGTGATGCGGTTTATCGAGCAATTGCTCCGCGGTGAGAAGCTGCGGATAGCGCACACGGACGTCCCCTATCTGCGATTGAAGTACGCCGCCCACATACTTAAGGAAGGACGAGCATCCGGCATCAAGCAACGCGGGTAGGGTCCAAATGGGGAAGTAAAACAGTTTTCTCGAAATTCATTTCAATTGATTCAATTCATTCTTTGCCAACGACATGGCGAAATTTCAATGTACATCTAATAATGTTCGTTATTCTTTCATATTCAATCATTTTTTGCTTAAAATTCCATGGTACCGATTGAGGGTCGTTCTTTGCTTTATAAAATTAAGTACTTCAGTAAAAAATGACGCTGTCACTATTAAAACATTGTGTTACACATTAACAATACGGATCTCCGTGCAATATACACCGTTACCGTTTAACACCGGGGGGAACGGGTTGATCACATACTCCTTGTTTAGATATTAGTGGTAAACGTTTAACTCCCTATGTCCCCGTTTAAAACATGGAGGCCGTTGTTAAATGAAAGAGACCGTAATCTACTTCCGTTGTCTGCTTTTTAAAGGTGAGCGACCCTATTATACATAACTTTTTAAATGTCTCCATCAACTGCGCTATGGGTCCGTACGCAGGGAATTCTTTTCTCAATGTATGTCACCCATTACGTGTTGTTGTCTTCGTTTAAAATGCAGAGCTATCAATTAAACAAGGTATTCTCTCGTTTAGCTTTTGTCGTTACATGTTTAATATTACAGTCCCCTGTTTAATATGGAGGTTGTTCTTCGACGGGTGAGGCCCTATTCTACTTGCGCTGTTTGTTTTTAAAGGTGAGAGTCCCTATTATATGTAACTTTTTAATTGTCTTCATGAACCGCGCAATGGGTCCTCAAGTACGGAATTTTTATTTTTTTCAAAGTGTCACCAATTACGTGTTGTTGTAACCGTTTAAAATTTATAATTATCGGCCAAGAAGGCAATCTGTGTTTATCATTCGCCGTTCTCGGTTTAATATCACCGTTCCCGTTGAATATTACGATTTAAACGTTGTTGTCATGCGCACGAATGGTTAGAATTTGCTTAAGGAACATTGTTCTCCATTTAAAATTCATGCGTGGCTGTTTTTAACATGCGTCTCGCAACGGTTAACATTTCGAGAGAGTAAGAACGAAGTTAAAATATCACACTAAGCAAAAAGTTCTTATTTGATGGATGAAAACTACACTAAGCGGTCAAAAACCGTCATTCCGTTTTATACATTTTCGCGTCGGAGCAGCCTCTCCACATCCCTCTTATGGGATACCACTCGCTCGACTTCGCGGAGAGAGATCTTTGCTTTTTCCGTCAAATCCCCGACCAAATCTTCGAGGAACCGCTCCCGGGGATAGGTCATCGCCCCTGCAAAGAAGATATGAACGATTTAGATAAATATTTTTAAAGACGCATAGACATCGGCGGGGACGCACCGCTCGTCCCGAGCCGCGCGGGACATAGCTCGTAGAACGCCACCGGGCGGCAACGAACGCTCGGGCCGCCTCTTCTGTTCTCTCGGTTACGCGGCCGGGAAAACGTGGTCCCATCCACCGTGACCGTTGCCACGAAAGCGGAGGCGCCCGGGGAGCCTTCCCCGGTTGTGGAGTACGCCGGCGTGGAGCGGTGCGTCTTCGGGCAAGACGCGTTGAGAATTGGCACATACATACTGCTAGATCTGCGAGTAATATCTCGGGTGCGTTTCTTGTTTCCGATTCTTCTTTAAATACAAATGTATTCAACGGACGTTTGCACTATTTCTCGAGTCCGATGCCAATAACTATTCGACGTTTGAATTCCAAAACAGCGAATTTAATCGTAACAGATAACGTAACGTCCACCGGCGGGTTAACCAATGCACACTTTCGCAATGGTATCTCACAACACTTCGTCGAATGCATGCATTACTCGGAATGTATATCCCCCGTTTACGTATCTGTTTAACTTTAAGACTTAACATTCACATTAAGAATAACGTTTAACTTTCGAATCCGTCGTTTAACTTGTCGCTATTGTTAACGTTTAACGTTGCGGTAAAAAAAATGTCATGTCGTTATTGTGACATATCGAGTCATTGACAATAAAATAAGTTTGCGTAATTCATTATCATGTAATTCATCATCCTAACATAAACATATTAGTTGTGCGCTAAAGGTAATAGTATCCGGTTAGCAATCGGTGTTAACTTTCAAATATAAAGGCCTCGCCAAAATGATTTGCTATCCGTTTAAAATTCGTTGGCTCTGTTCAATTATAGTTCGTGATGTTCACTCTTTAGAGTTCCCTTATAATTATAGGAGTCTCCGTTTGCTATTCGATTCGATGTGACAATAATTGCTTCACAAATATCCGCAACTTACGCTTCTCGCAACGGAAATTACATGAATTTCAAATAGATGTGCGACCGATTTTAGTTTTCATAATTAATGGTGAAAGTAATTAATATTGGCTAATGACTCACGCCGTGAGTAATAAAAATGACCGTTTAGGTTTGTATGTTTAAATATAGATTAATCTGTTTAAATATTAATGACTACGTTTGGATTCGACGACCGCCGTTTAAATATAGAGAACTCCATTTAGATGGCGCAATTTACACACGACATTAACTCGAACATAATCTCACTCCCCCTTTTGTTGTCATTCAAATCTTGGAGCAGCTTTTCCACACGTGCCTTTCGATCTTTTATTCCTTCAAGTTTTGCGTTTAGTGCACGGACCGGTGTTCGAAAACCCAATCCAACTCTTCACCACCGGTGTAATCCCCGACGGCTCGTGAAGGCCCCGCAATGAAGAGTTGAAGGTTTACGTATGGGAGGTGGCTCTTTTTTTGTTTTTACACTCAACCGACAAGTCTTACGGTATGCATTACTGCGTCGGATACGTCATCGTCAGCAACCAGGGCCTTGGTAATCTCCACGCTGCCTGAAGGGCACAGCTGCTTGAACGCCACCTCGGCAGCAATGTTCTGCGCCTCCTCGGCGCTTTCCGCAGATGAAGAACCGGAGAAAGGGGTCCCGTCGACCGTCACCGTGGCCAGGAAGACGGGGTTGGTGTCGGGGCCTTCACGGAGAGTGGTGTACTCCGGCGAGGGCCGGCGTGTCATCTGGCAAAAGTCTGTTAGACGTGACTTAAACATTGTTGTGGGATGTGGATAATATCTGCGTCTGTATGTTGTTTCTGCTTGATGCTTACATACAATCATAACTATTTGTAAAAAAAAGGCATTGGTTTTCGGTGAAATAAATGGAATATAGTAAATGGCATCGGTTACGTTCACGCTTTACTGACTCCCATTTCCAAGAAGGCGGGGATGTGGTCGGGGCCCTCCCTAACGGTTGAGTACTCCGGCGACGGCCTACGGGTTCTCTGGCAGAGCTCGTTGAGGAGGGACTTGTACATACTTCTTTCTCTGTGTGTAATATGTGAATGTGCCTTTGATTACCGTTTATTGTTTAAATAGAAGTTTAGGGGTCGCAAGTTCGCCTAACGTACTCCGTGCATTGATGCTTACGTGTGGATTTTGAATTCAAATGTAATTGGGAAATAGATGGTAATGAATTAGCATTCGTACTGGGATTTCACCGCCGTATCAAATTCCCGTGTCATTAATTCGGACTATCTTACATTCCGGAAGTTCAAATACAAAATAATGACAACAAGCGATGTGCATGTTTAGCGTTATTGGTTACCGTTTATTACCGATATTTCCCGTTTAACAATCACTGCGTACGCTTCAATTTGTGTTACCATACAACGTCTCCGTTAAACACCAATCCGCCGAAGATGTGTAAAACTCGCCGCCGTATCTGTTTAAATATGACGTCTCTGTTTATGCGTCACTATATTACATTCCTTCCGGAAGTTCAAATACAAAATAATGACAACAAGCGATGTGCATGTTTAGCGTTATTGGTTACCGGTTATTACCGATATTTCCCGTTTAACAATCATCGCGTACGCTTCAATTTGTGTTACCATACAACGTCTCCGTTAAACACCAATCCGCCGAAGATGTGTAAAACTCGCCGCCGTATCCGTTTAAATATGACGTCTCTGTTTATGCGTCACTATATTACATTCCTTCCGGAAGTTCAAATACAAAATAATGACAACAAGCGATGTGCATGTTTAGCGTTATTGGTTACCGGTTATTACCGATATTTCCCGTTTAACAATCATCTGCGTACGCTTCAATTTGTGTTACCATACAACGTCTCCGTTAAACACCAATCCGCCGAAGATGTGTAAAACTCGCCGCCGTATCTGTTTAAATATGACGTCTCGTTTTATGCGTCACTATATTACATTCCTTCCGGAAGTTCAAATACAAAATAATGACAACAAGCGATGTGCATGTTTAGCGTTATTGGTTACCGGTTATTACCGATATTTCCCGTTTAACAATCATCGCGTACGCTTCAATTTGTGTTACCATACAACGTCTCCGTTAAACACCAATCCGCCGAAGATGTGTAAAACTCGCCGCCGTATCTCGTTTAAATATGACGTCTCTGTTTATGCGTCACTATCCGACATTCCTTCCGGAAGTTCAAATACAAAAGAATGACAACAAGCGATGTGCCTGTTTAGCGTTATTGGTCACCGTTTATTACCGATATTTCCCGTTTAACATTCACTGCGTACGCTTCAATTTGTGTGTGACTCTTTAAATGTGTCACCATTTAACATTAGGTTTATTCAATTAAAACTTCAAGTGCGTACAACGAAATTCGTTTATTCTATGTTTAAATATCGGGCGTCATAACGAAATAAATGTGTGCTCCTTAAAGATTATCCTTTTACGAAGCCTAATCGGCGACACTTTCATTGCAAGTTCTACGATTGTGACCGGACGCGTGGCGGCGGGCCGCAATGTAACTCGCGGACATCAAACGCTTGCGACTCGATCCTCCTTCGTCTAGGACGACCAGGTTGCCTTCTCGTCACGGGCGGCCGCAAAAGCGGATCTCGATTGTTGTCCGTGGGCCTCTCATTGTCGGGTATGGGAAATATAGCTTCCTTATACGCCAACTTGTAAGTGTCGACGGTGAAGTGATCGCTAATAAAACGATGAACATTGCTTGTCCGTCACCAATATCGCAGCGCAAGCGTGTTTGCACGGGATGCCATAAACTTGCCATCTGCGACATGAGCAAGTTCTACTAGCAAGGTCTACAGAGTTACCGCACTTGTCAATCACTTCGTAACGATCGGCGAGACAACGAGCAACGTGAAGACTTCGGCTATCCCGCACAAGCGTCTCAACCTTTGAACGTATGTCCGGGCATAAGAAAGTATCCCATTTGTTCGCTTGCTCACGGCGAGTGCATAACATGCGCATTAGCTTGTACCCGCACAACGAATATCGGAAATCTTAAAGAAATTTACGCGAATATACGAATATTTAAACACCACTACATCGGAGTAAACTGAAACGATAATAAACTAAAGATCGAAGAAGAAAAACATATACGACGCTATTTAAACCGAGACAATGATATTAACATTTGTTATCTTACACAGGATTCTACCGGACTAAAGGGTTAATGTGAATGTTAAACACCGACGACGATATCAAACTGCGGACGGTGCATGTTAAACACCGATAACGAACATTAAAGTGTAACGGGTAAGCTTAAGCGTTACATGTATTTAACCTTCGAGTACCTTATAGCGTCGACCATTTTCGTCACCGGTAGGTGTCGAGCTTCTTTGATCCACGCATTGAACGACTCGGCTACATTCG
The DNA here is from genome assembly GCA_902712375.1 of Dioscorea dumetorum. NCBI lineage: Eukaryota > Viridiplantae > Streptophyta > Magnoliopsida > Dioscoreales > Dioscoreaceae > Dioscorea > Dioscorea dumetorum. Next base: position 3,248,936 of record CACTHL010000870.1, on the reverse strand, counting down.
AATACATCTCGCCCCATCGGTCACCTTTGAACAGATAATTCGACCGGTGTGACATATCGGATTTGTCAATCAACCACCGAAACGCTTCGGGCGATACGGCCCGCGATTCATTGACGGTGTCATCGAATTCTTTAGCCGTCGTTGCCCACGCGATACGAAAGCATATGGACCAAGACTCCTCCCCTCAATGCCTTCCCAAGTCTGCCATTGGCTTTCATAAAATTGGCCTCCAAGTGCCGAAGGCAAGACGCGTGCGGGGATGAAGGGAAAACTCTCAACAACGGCGTTCACAAGGCCCTTTGACCTATCCGAAACGAATGTAATTGTCTCTTGGTAGTCTCCTTCGTCGTATAAAGCATCACCTAACTTGGAAATGAACCACGTCCAATTGGCGTCGGTCTCGTTGTCGACAATAGCGAAGGCGACGTGGAAGAAGCCATTGTTCCCATCCTTCCCCGTGGCACCCAAGAGAGTACCCCGATACTTTCCGAAGAGGTGAGTACCATCCACAAACAGCGGCCTGCATGCCCGCTTGAACCCCAAAATGCACGCGCCGAAAGAGAAGAACGCACGTTTAAAACGCTCACCGTCTCTTTCCACAAACGCGACGCTGCGGGGTTTGTCTCGGCCACCTTATGGACGTACCAAAGCAACAGATCGTAGCCGGAGATGTCGCCGCCGTCGAGGATCACCCGGGCATGCTCTTTTCCCAGCCAAGCCTCGCTTGTATGGAATGTGGACACCATGCTCCCGCAACATGTCCTTCGAATGTCGATGGCCTTGTACAAGGGCCGGTCCTTCGCCTTCGAATCACTCGTGCGCCGACCCATTTTTTGGACGCTTTCGGGTGTGACCCCGACCCAATTCCACCACCACCGCAGGTGTGCGTCGGGTCCGTTGTCTTGATTCCCGAAGGTAGTTCTATTATATTCCTTTGATGCGTGAACGCGCCATTGACATCCACCGGCCGCGCATTCCACGGTGACCCGGTATTTTTCGTTCTTCACGAATTTGAAATCAAAATTCCGACCGATAGCAAAATTGCGAAGTGTATCTCGGAAATGTTCAACGCCATCAAAACGTTGTCCGACGTCCAACGACAACACTTCATGTCGATCTAACGACGATGGCGGGCATGCGACACCATCCGGGTCGCCATGTGGTGGGACGAAGCGCTCCCGCATTCCGAATTCTCGCCAACACTTCGGTTCAAACGCAAACGATCGAATTTAAGCATAAAGTCCACTTATTTAAACGCCTAACTTAATAGTTACACGTTAACGAGGCATAGTTAAACATAGATGTAATAATGCAAACGGTGTATGATAGTTTCCGCAGAAACATGATAAAATTAATCGGAGACTCCCAATTTAAACGGATAATTCATTCTTTAATACGAGATAATGGTAGTGTTAAACACTAACCGACATACAACCGCATAATTGTTTTAGAGCAACGCATTACCACGACAATAACTCGTTTTCGAAAGGCCGCCGTGGCACGTCATCCGTCTCGACAACCATATCGACTACACCGCCTTTGAGGATGGAGAACACATGACACATGCGCCTGGAAGTCCACCTCGTTATCTATTGGGCAAACCGTATTATGTCCATCGGGTGTGATGAACTTCACCCCGGCGCGACAAACATCGAGACCCCAGCGCTCACAAATCTCACCTAACACTGACGCCCATTCAGTTGACGCGGTGAATGTCAGCACTCGTCCCTCCCCGTTGTATCTAGCAATGGCACAAAAACTGTCCATATTATCGACTTAGCAGAAGGTAAAGGAGAACAAGAACAAAATTATGTAATTCGCCTTCTAAGCTCTCTAAGCGAACAAGAAACCATAAAGGGGGAAAAAACTCACATATGTATGCATAAAAGCCAGACATGACATGATGTGATCGGGCGGGTTTTTTTCCCACCATTTGCAGGGGCAAAAATGGATTTTCGTAACACGGACCCATTTCATGTGACGGACGGGGGGTAGAAGGGAACCAAACTATAACGGAGGGGCTGTCCGGGGTGTGCAAAAATAGGAGGGGGTTTTTGGCCAGTTTTGAAATTCCCGAGGGGTGAACAGTAATTTTCCCAAAAAAAAATAAAAATTTTTAATAATAAATTAAATAGAAAAATAAATTAATATCTTAACTCACTTATACCGTAATTTTACATGATGTTTGAACCCATTTTATAAAAATCTTAGTATTAACATATAAAGAGTAATTTACCAAAATTTTTAATTAATTTATTATTTTTTTAGAAAAATCTAATTAATTTATTGACCATTGCAAAAGACAGCGTCCGTTAATTAACTGGATAAATAACTATTAAAAAATAAAAGAGGGATTTGTTTATGGAAAATGAGGCCATTTGTTACCAACGACCTCCTCTATGAAGATAGATTTGAGCTTAACGATTTTCAAAAATACCACTTAAATTGTAAGGACTAAAATGAAATTACAAATTGACAGGGTTGTAAAGGGAAATGTACCAATCTCACACGAAAGGAAAGCGCGTGAAAATTCAAACCCAAATGGCTTTTGTTTGCGTCGGAAATCCCGCCTCTTTCTCTCCCTCTCTCTCTCTCTCTCTCTCTCTCTCCTCATCGGGGTCCCCACCGTCCCACGAAACCCTAGAAACCCTCGTGCGTCTCCGGTCTCCTTCTCTCGTCTTCAATGGCGCGCATCGATCTCCCGTGCGACATCGATGGCGTCTGCATGGTCTGCAAGAAGCTTGCCTCCGAGCTGGAGACCATCCCATGCCGTACCTGCGCCACGCCGTGGCATGCCCCTTGCCTCTCGCGGCCACTGGGTCCCGTGCTCTCCGCTTGGCTTTGCCCTGATTGCTCCGCTTCTCCGGAAGATCTCTCGAGTCCCACCGCAGCAGCAGCACAGTCGATCGAAGCATCTGGGGGTGGATTGGTTGCTTCGATTAGGGCAATCGAAGCTGATGGATCACTCACGGAGCAGGAGAAGGCTCGACGCCGGCAGGCGCTTGTTGGCGGCGGTGCTAGGATTGGGGAGGGTCCGGAGGAGGTGGAAAACGGAGGAACTGGAGCTCTTGACCTTCTTGATGAAAAGTTTAACTGCTCTTTCTGCATGCAATTGCTCGACAGGCCTGTGACGGTGAATGATCTATTTTTTCTTATGTCTTTTTTCTAAAAACGTTTCATTTTGCATATTTTTTTCTTCGATATATCTGCAATTAGTCAACAGTTACTAGAAATAAGTTTTTTTTTTGTTTTTGTGTGAAAGAAATCAACTATTGAATTCATTGCTACTTATGTTTATCTGGTGATTTTTCCTTTTATTCAATTTCTGCTTGGATCTCCTTGTATTGCAGACACCATGTGGCCACAACTTCTGTCTAAAATGTTTTCAGAAATGGATTGGACAAGGTAAACGCACGTGTGCTAAGTGTAGATCTCCTATACCGTCAAAAATGGCATTGCAGCCAAGAGTTAATTCAGCTCTTGTTGTTGCTATACGTGTGGCAAGGACAACAAAACCTGCTGCATCAGGCAGCCAATCGAAGGTGTACCATTTTATTAGAAATGAGAACAGACCTGACAAGGCGTTTACAACAGAAAGAGCTAAAAAGGCTGGGAAAGCTAATGCGTGCAGTGGGCAGATCTTTGTCACTGTACCACCTGACCATTTCGGTCCAATACTTGCGGAGCATGATCCTAAAAGAAACAAGGGGGTATTAGTGGGTGAGTTGTGGGAAGATAGACTGGAATGCCGCCAATGGGGTGCACACTTACCACATATTGCTGGGATTGCTGGCCAATCTGATTATGGTGCTCAATCTGTTGCACTCTCTGGGGGCTATGAAGATGATGAAGATCATGGGGACTGGTTCCTGTACACTGGAAGGTATTTTCAAAATCCATCCAAATTCATCATTTCACTGGCAAGTTAATTGTTTATGTATACTCACATGGCTTATGTGAATAAAAGAATTATATTATGAGTGTGATAAATCTGTCTTTTATTGGTTTTCTAATGCCAAATTTTATTAAGTTTTATTTATTTCAGGCTTGATCGTTCGGCTTACATTATATTCTATCCCATGTGTTATACCATTGTTTTACTTTTCTCTTATGTTGTTTCCAACTTGTATTCAAGACACTAAGAAATGTATACCGTTTGAGAGTCTTGATATATCTTGATATGTTATGAGCTGCATTATTGGCATAATCCAGATAACATAGGAGAGACACTTGTTCATTGTTTTCTATCTTGTTTTACTGTAAGCTATATTGCCAAACATAGATTAATGATAAAACATAGCATGTAATCCTTTGCCTTCTTATTTCCTTTAGTATTTTTTATTGCTATTTCAAGTTGAGTTGTGCTGATCCATTATAAGCTATGGTTTTTATGTATATAATCTTAGTAAACTTCTAAGCATATATTGTCTTCATTTCATGATTAGTGGTGGAAGGGACTTGAGCGGGAATAAGCGGACAAACAAGGAGCATGCCTTTGACCAAAAATTTGAGAAATATAATGAAGCACTTCGAGTCAGCTGTAAAAAAGGATTTCCTGTTAGAGTGGTTAGGTATGTATACCAATTTACTCAAAGAACGGTGTGCTATTTGACAACCATCTTTCACATTTCCAATCAAGTAGCACCTGCAAAAATGGAGTTACCTCAACACAGCATAACTCCTATTGGGTTTCCAGATGTTAGCTCTGAGATTTGTTTTTATGAAATTTTACCTATGAAATAGTTTGAAAGCAAGAAGTTCATCACATGAACTTTGCCAGTTTTACCCAGCTAATTTTGTATAAGATGTGCTCCTGGGGCAGGTCACATAAAGAGAAGCGTTCTGCATATGCTCCTGAATCTGGGGTGAGGTATGATGGAATTTACAGAATCGAGAAATGCTGGCGCAAAGTGGGAAGTCAAGTACGACTTATCTCTTGTATTGCAAGAAGATTGTTATGCTATTTCTGTTATTGCAGCACCTGTTGGTTTCTGTAATAGCCAACATTATATTTCAAATTACAAAAATTTGGAATTATGTTTCAGGGTTTTAAGGTTTGCAGATACTTATTTGTTCGGTGTGACAATGAACCAGCGCCATGGACAAGGTTCAAATCATCTCTTTCTCTCTCTATCCTTCCACACGCGTGCGCACACACACACTCACAAAGCCAGGTAAAAGACCATTGTTGTAAAAATGTGGTCTGATTCAAATATGGGAAGATGCTTCTTCAATTTATATCATATTGCCTTCAACACACACACACACACACAAACACACACACGAAGCCAGGAAAAAAACCATTGTTGTAAAAATGTGGTCTGATGCAAATATGGAGATATTCCGGAATCTCTATATCATTGTCTTGAATATGTCTTCACTAAGAAAAATATTTGTGCATGATGTACAAACTGAATATGATAGATTACTCACAAGAGTCTTTGACAGGACTTGGGTACATATGCTAGCTCACAGCATGAGTGAACATATTTTTGGCCATTATAAATACTGTATTGGGTGTAAGAATAAAACCATTTTGAATATAAATGGCATCTGTTTCCTGCTGTCTTATACTGTGTTCCTCATAACCTTCTGCTTATCAACACAATGTGTACTGAAATTCCTAATTGATGGAATATTTTTTCTATTAATTACATTGCATGTGATTTTGGATGTTAGTGATGAACGAGGTGATCGTCCCAGACCACTACCTGTCATCAAGGAATTGAAGCATGCAACTGACATTACTGTGAGGAAGGAAAGACCTGCATGGGATTATGATGTATGTCGTTTCTACTCCATGAGTGGTGTAATAATGACCTCCTCAACATTCGATATCATATCTTGAGTAACTATGTAATTAGTTGCTATTATTTTTATCTTTTCTTTATTTGCAACTATTGTATTGAATATGTAGTACTGTGGCCTTAGTGTACTTGGTTTCTCTACATTTATCAGGTAATTATTTCAATTGATTTTATTAGTAAAGATTTTTTTTTTCTTCTATAAGTTTGCATTTGATTTCTTGCTATGATTGATTTGTTTCTGAACTGGGGGCACTTTTGGTTAACTGCTGATGATTTTTCTTCTAATTTTATAGGAAGGTCATGTTTGGAGATGGACAAGGTCTGCTCCACAAAGCAGAAAGGCTATAATCACTGGAGATTCAGGAGAAAAAAGGAAAGGGCGGTCATCAGCTAATAAAACCTCTAAGATGAAGAAAGTGCGTAGAGGTCTGTTTTCTCTGAGAAGTTATTTTTCTAGTTAGCTGAAAAATGGGTTTTTTTTTTCTGTCACCGTGTGTGTGTGTGTGTGTGTGGTTGTGGTTGTGGTTGTTTCTTTTTTTTTTAATGTGGATTTTGAGTTGTTGGGGCTGGGGACTTGGTGGGATTTCTATTCTGTTGTTCTGTTTATTTTTTGCTTCAGCATTTGAACTCTTTATTTATGTTTCATGAAGAAATTTGGTTAATATTGCAGAACTTAGCTGTGAAATATGTTGGAAACTGATGAGTTTTCCCCTTACCACCCCCTGTGCTCATAACTTTTGCAAGTCATGTTTGCTGGGTTCATATGCTGACCAATCATTTGTGCGGGAGAGGACCCGAGTAGGAGGACGAACCCTTCGAGCTCAGAAAATTGTCAAGAAATGCCCTTGTTGTCCAAATGACATATCAGACTTTTTACAAAATCCGCAAGTAAGAATCCAATTGTCTGGACAGAACCAAATGGAATTTATGAGACATTTTGAAACAACAGAAAAGAAAATTCAAAAACAAATAGAAGATATTCTGACCATGAGAATCCTGGATTATTGCAGGTTAACAGGGAACTTATGGATCTAATAGATTCTATAGAAATGAAGTCCAATGAAGAAAATGTAGGATCAAGTGAGGAAGGAAGTGATGTGCTGGATAAATCTGAAGAGGATGGAAAGGTGTTGGAGGAAAGCGCACCAAATAATAATGAAACCAAAGTTACAGATGAGGAAATCAATCAAATGGATGGAGGGGCATTGGATGAGATAAGATCACATGATGGAGATTCACTTATGACTACCGTTAAGTCTAAAACAGGAGATGCTGAGAAAGAAAACCCGAGTACAATTGGCAGAATTACCAGGGCTTCCAAAAGGAGAAAAACAAATACTGAGGAAGAAAACCTGAGTATTAATCGCAGAACTACCAGGGCTTCTGCTAAGAGAAAAACAAATTCTGATGAAGGAAACCTGGGCATTAATTGCAGAACTACCAGGGCTTCCAGTAAGCTGAAAACAAGCACAGAGAATGAAAAACCAAGCATTCCTGCCAGAATTACTAGGGCTTCCATTAAGCGGAATGCAAATGCAGGTCAAAATCAGGCTGCTGCTAAGAAGGCCCTAAAATGTTAGGCATCATCTATCTCGATACCTCTGCGAGTTTGAACATGTGAATTTGTAAAGGGGGAACATGGGTAGAAAGATGTTTAATCTTAAATTATCTGATCTGATCTTTTCCATCTTTAAATCACAAAATTGCTGCAGAGTTGGCAGGTATAACATTTGCTTCTGTTTTTCATTAGTTATTTTTTATTTTTTTTGCCTTGTGTCTATCTGGTGTTGTTTACTGCTCATTATATGTTTTCTGGAATTTTTTGATTGGCATATAAAGTAAAATGTGTTTTTCTGCACTTGTTTGCTGCATTTGGTATTGTAATTTACTGTTGCCAGGTTCATTTCTAAAAGCTATACCACAACCAAAATGGATTGTTTAGTTTAAGCGTCACAAGTTTCATTTTAATAATAGCTTTTGTTTTCCTATGTATGTATCTTTTGACTTCAAAAGAATTTGCAATTGCTTACACAGCGCGGAATCACTTTTACATTTGTTGCAAGGGCATGTAGATGCGAAAAAGGGCAATCTAAAATTATTTTTAGGCAAAAGTATTAACTTTAGAGGGAGCATTGCCATGTTGGTTTATACATGAAAAGAAAAACAGTTTGGTTTCTTTTTCCAATTTTTTTCTTCCTATTTTTACATCCTGTCTAAAGAATTTGTCAACAAGGCACCGCCACCGGTCAGAACGCAATTAGTGATCACTGTTCTGAAGCTAAACGGCTTGGTAGAAATAGTTGAATTTAAGACAGACTTCTCCAATTTTCTCCAAGCTTGGAAGGCTGTTTTGGAAATATATATTTATTTGCTAATTCCATGTCACAAAAATTAGAAAAACCTAACTGACAAACTTACCCGGCTGATCTCACGGAAAACTTACAAGAATATACAATTTATAGATTTACAATTTGGAATATACACCTTTATACAATGAAATGCTGGGTCTAGCCATATGATTAAAGCAACACACACACACGCACAAGTACAAGTGCACTTTGGTACAACCTACATGTATCTTTCCAGTGTTCCAAGATAGCTAGTCATTAGTTTCAACTCTTGACCATATTAACAGGAATACCTGGCATGATAAAAGAATAATTCAGATCTAACAAAGGAAGATGAGTTCAATACTGCAGTGCATGAGAAGGGAGCATATATTTAGATCAGAAGCTACCAATAAGTTACAACTACCTCTTTCAAACACCCCCAATATTGAGAGCTTTAAGTGCCTCTCATTCAGACATTTTTAAAGTCTCTATTCTGACCGCTGTTGCTCGAGTTTCTGAAGCAATGAGTTCTTTTCCTCCTCAGGAAGAGCATTGAACATGAATATCGATTTGTCACCGATGTCATCCTTGAACCATATGAAGAGAAAATTTAGGTAAAATGTTGCAGAACTGGGAACTTGTAAGCCGTAGAATCAGTGGAGTTATCATCACAAAAGTGAAAATAAACATTTACTAGAAATGAACCTTAATTGGTTGTTGAAACTTCCTCGCTGCAAATACCACAAAAAGAGCCATCCACACACCTAGCAGACTTAATTTTGCCTGATTATCCATCAGACCTGACTATAAAAACCAAATATAATCTTTCAGTAAGAATTTTATGTGCTACCATATCGACAAAGAAATAGATGACATTTTAAGTTGATGATTGACCAAGCTATCATGTGAATCAGGCATTTTAAAAGTTGCTGTTCATGCCGAAGTTTCATAAAATATTTACTCCATGAAAATTCAAAATATAAAAAAAAGGGGCATTGGAAGGTGACATGGCTACAACAGTTAAGATAACTAAAGAGATCAAGTTTACTTGCACATAAATATATTATTTAGATCACCTATCAAGTTTAAAAATTGCGTATCGTTTCTGAATCATTTTGGCTTCCCTACAAATCTTGGTAAACTTATCATATAAAAAAACTTAAGCAATTTGTTCTCCGAATATAAACCCAACCCAAGAACAAAATTCAGTACGTGTAAGATTGAAAATCATAGCTGGTTTTATTAACAGGAATATACCTAAAAGACTCAAAAAGTGACAAGAGAGATCATTTAAAGAAAATAGAGGTGGGGCAAATTGAGACTTGATAAATCTGACTGTAGAACTTCTACTGGGCCTTCAGAAGCCTCCCAATAACATTCTGCTTAAATCCTGAAATAGACTAATAAAATAATGTAATTGGAGGAAAATACCAGATGACCAAGAAGCAGTCCAGGGATGATGAATGTCAGGACACCTGCTTCTAATTTGCCATAACAGAGACCTGAAAATGGTGATGTTAATGAGCCTTTGACATATGAGTAACATGTATAATTTCTGATTTGAATATTTAAAAGTAAAATGAGAAGGGATATAAATGGTATTGCATCTAGGGAGGTAGTTCCCATGTTCTCATGTTCTCATGGACCTCACAGTATTAAACACCAAGGGGAATTAAGAAACACAAGGGTACATAAGAGAGGCTGTGGGTGATAGCATAGTGTAAGGAAAACATCCGCACCACTTAATCAAGTCATAGTAGACGTGCATATTAAGTTCTATATATAGCATGAATTTGATGAAACTGCAAGAGAGCTCTAGACAACCAAACAACATAATGAACAAATACCACAACACTGACCTTCTTTGAAAACAAGACCGGTTAAAGCTGCAAAGAGAGGCCCAACAAACCACAAAGCAGCAGGATTGTCTACAACATACTGCACCAATCCCTGGTCCAGAGGCCTCGCAAGAGTTAGATATGTTCCCACAGATCCAATCACACCAATCACCCACAATGCCTGAAGGAACCTCTTAATTGGAGTGACATATATATGAATCAAATACAATGACAATCCAAGACCTCCTGCTCCAACAACGTATAATAAATCAATATCTTGCTTGATAACATCTGCCACAGCATTCCCTTCAGGCAGAAAAGCAGAAGATGACGCAATCACAAATGCTGCTGCAGCGGTCACTAATCCAGACCTATATAACACCACCTGTACAAGTTGTCAATTGGTATGGATTTGGCAGCAGATATCATATGGGTTCTACAAGAGCATCCATAACATTACCAACTTTAAGCGCTTATATACCAAAAATAAAAAAATAATCCACAAGGGGCTACATGAACGAGAGAAAACATAAGCATGAATAGCAATACAAGTCTTACACATTTAATGATCATTTCCCCGAGGCAGTTTGCTAGGAATATTTCTTAAAAAATGGTAATAAGAATATCAGTTTCAGTGTTTTTCTCTTCATTAATACTCAACCGAAGATCAATACATTATCATAAACAAAACAAGAAATAAAAATATGAACATAATTTCAATTGCTTGTGCTGAAATTTCAATCATATTCAAAACATTTATCCAGAACAAACAAAATTTCTAAAATCGGAGCCATTTATAATATTCTATTTATCATAGATTCACAATGAACTCCTCTACTTGCATCGATTCAGAAAACATAAAAGGAATGGTAACAAAGCGATTGATAAATATAATACCTCACGAACATCCGAAGAATCAACAGTCCATGGCCCATAAAACCCTTGATAGACCGTGCTATCGAAGCTCTGCTGAGAACCCTCTCCCAACGCCTCACATCTCACAGATCTAGAGCTATGAACGAGAGAACAAGATTTTTGCTTGGAATTAGAAGGGGCTCCTGTGACGGCGCCGGCGGGAGAGTAAGCTTTAGAGAGCGAAGAAGAGGAGAGATAGAAGTTGTTCCGCCATGGATTAAGGCGGAGCCGTGGAGTCGCGGCGACGAGGATAGGGGGAGAGACCGAGAACACCGCCATGGCTGATGATCTTTGCGAGCTCTCTTGCTGATTTTCCACCGCTCTTTTATGATATGGGTTTTTTTGCCTTTTGGTCCTTTTGAAATCTCAAATTTTCGTTTATTTATAACTAATCATTTATTTTTCAAAAGTTTGTAAATTAATTATTAACCATACAAAATCTTGCGCATAGTAATAGAGGTTACGTAAATAATTTAATAAATAAGTAGATGTATGTTCAAAATATAACAAAAGATTCATTAATTTCTTATAATTTTTTTTATAAATAGATGATAAATATTTTTCATTTAAAAAAACCAGGATATATATATAGAGGTGGAGTGTAATCGATAATCATAAACTCAATAAATATTTGTGCCTGAAACTCATATTTTATATAAAAGGCATGATATCAATAGACTAAAAATAATTGGTTTACAAAATTTTTAAAAAATATTTGTTTTTTCTGCATATTAAATAAAAGCTTATGTTACTCTATTTGGATTTATCTCATTTTTTGCATTTTTGATGATTTAATAGAGAGTGCTGCTTGTTAATGCTATAGAATAAACGTTGCCGCGAATTTAAAAAATATAAAATTAAATTAAAAAAAAATTAAAATTTCTTCTGCAGGTGACAAATTATCATGCAAAAGATATTTCTTTGCAAAATAATTTATACATCTATTTAGTTTTAAATAATGTTAAGCATATAATATAATTAGCGTCTGCATGAGAAAATAAGAGAACATTAAAGCCTCTAAACAAGATATTAAAACCAAATTTCCACAACATTATAAAATGATTGGTATCTTTGAAAAGTGATGTTACAAACCAGACAGCAGAGGCAACAACAGAGATCAGGAGTCACTGAACCCCCAAAAATTCATACATTACAACAACAAATAGATGTTCTACAACCCCAACACAGGGCATCAGCACCAATAATTTTAGAAAAAACCCCTTCCATGGGGCCTCCATAAATACTCACAATCGACAAAAAGATCGATCGATGAGATGACCAAACAAGTGAAAATACAATTAAGTAATTAACAGCATACGACAGACTTCTCAAAACATACATCATCAGCTACGAAGTCGGGAGCTCCTGTACAATTTTTTTTTTTAACATCTTTTCATTGTTTCTTACATGTTCATCCAAAATATCAAAACTCCACCCATTCATGGCGTCGGCATCAGCCTCCGATATATTTTTATTTTCTATAAATTCTGCAGAGCTCAGAGATAACCAGGAGGTAACACCAAAGCTTTTGTATCAGCATTAGGAACACTAGATAAGGATAAATATAGAAAGAGACAGGAATGAAAGAGAAACAGGGAAACTCGAATGATGGGAATGTGTTAAAAGTTCTTTCGGTTCAGGGTTAGTGCCTAGAAAATAAGGGTCCTTTGGATCACTATGAGTCTTTGGAAGGACTGAAAGAAGAGTCTATTCTGTTGGATGATTCTTCGCCTTGTGGTGAGTGTGATAGGCTTTCCTCATGGTTCTCATGGATGGCAGTTCTTGATCTACTTGGTCGGAAACGAATGTTCACACCCATCGGAAATGGCTCCTGCGAGACAAAAGACAGTTTCAAACATAAGACTCAGAAATATCAAGTACAACTACACTAACAAATGGAACCAAGCTGTCCATAAACATGGGTATTAATATGTCCGTTCGGGTCCGTCATTCTATCATAAGAGCTTCGTTGCAAAGTGCCAAGTTAAAACAGAATAGCCCTTATCAAATAGGGTCTACACTAAATAATAGTATCACATTGGTAGACTTAGCATGCATCTAATAATTGCAACATGTCAGTCACGAGGGAGGTGTTGTTTGAGTTAGTTCTCAAAATCTTTATCAAGGAAGGTTGACTGAGTCGGAGGTTTATATTATAGTGAACTACAAGCAGTTTCATCAAAACTCTGCATCCCCTAGGCATCATAGGAATGAAACTGAGAAAAGATGGAATGGGTGGCATACCTGATCTCCTGCATTTGGGCCATCTGAATGGAAAAGAATGGGACGACAGCGTTTATCCTCGTTCATCAAACTCGAATTCTGAAAATGGGCGATAAGAGCTGATTTACCCTGGATTCTCGCATATGCAAGTGAGGCCACCTTTTCACTGTTGAACTTCTCCCACTTCTTTCCATTAAATGTCTGCAAAATATTAATTCACTTCAGCATTCTGTCTTATTACTTCAATGCATATGAAAAACTTAGCAGAATAAGAGATTGGGCTAAGCTAGATATTATTTGTACATTACTAATATGAAGCGCATAAATTTGTTTTGGCATCTACTACAATGTTAAGCATTGAACATAACCTTGAAGAAGGGAATGATATGTTGAGGATCAGTCAAGTTGATAAAAGCATAGCCCACATTGCATTTGTTCTGCAAAGGAAAAAACCATGGGTAAAACACAAATGAGCTGATGATAATAGAGAAAGAACCAACTGATGAAAGGGTCTTTGCTATTAGGAAAGTTCAGTACTTCAAATACCTTGAAATCAATAGGCAAATAGATAAAATCATAGGTTCCTCTATGATTTTCATCAATAGCAGCCAGTAGCATCTTTGAGGTGTACCTGTTATGCATGTACAGAATATATATAGTAATTAATAACATAATTGGACCAACCACTCAACAATAAGAATATGAAAACTCACTTGTTTGGTATATTCTTAATCATTAGTGTAGTGCGTGAATCCTCCCCGCAAACAACGCGATCAATATCAAGTTCATATTGTTTTTTCATATCAGCCTGGCTGGCACTTGTTTCAGTTCTTCGAATTCGTACCCTGTCACTTGGAGCATCATATGGAGCAGGCATTGGGACCATGGGACTCCTTCCATGGAACATATGACACCTTTGTTGAGGTGATGGAATTCCAATCTGTGCAGGTGACATTGGATGGTCCACACAATTTCCTCCGGCGTGCTGAAAGATGTTGTGAGCGAGTTCCATTGGGTGCAAAGGAGAACCACCAGAAAAGCCCATGCTTCCAAGCGATCCAGGGTGAAAAGCAGATGGTTCAATGGAATCACCAGCATAGGTATGTCGCCTCTCCCAAAGCGAAGGATTTACAGCTGGCGCAGAACCGACATGATGGTGGTGGTGCAGTGGAAGAACTGAGTTCAGCATAGAGGAAGGTGCTCTAGGAAGTCCATGCATCTGAGTTGGGAGGTGAGCAGAGATATTGCTCATAAATGGTGCAGAATTAGGCCACATCATGGGACCAGGTCGGTGACTGTGATATGAATTAGCATTGTTCCAAACCAATTGATGCCCATGAAGAGGACAATTGCCATTTGCTGGAGCACCAAATGCTGCAAAATAAAGAGACATTAGTGATAAACAAGTATAAGGATGACGATGTATGACGGAGCTACACAGATGATAAGCATATAAGGCAGTTCATTATTTACAGAATGTTAAAGCCCTCTTTTATATATAAAATGATACAACATAAAGAATATTGAGGGTCCTGATCAAGCAATAACTAGGATTGTGCCTCGATACTAGACCTATTAAAAGAAATTCATCATTCTCTTCTGAACAAGGATATGTTGTTCCCAGTGTAGTTAAAATCAAATGACTTCGCTTTTCATTGCACTTACCCTCATTATGCTCAAAACCATGGTTGTTGAGGCTGCTAGAGTCAAATCTCATGAAATGTCTGTTCTCAATTCCATCACCGGGTCTGGATTTAATGTAAGGGAGGCTGCCAGCATGCCCATTACACAACTCTGGAAGAGAGTTAGGGTGGAATGAAGGACTGCATAAGTTCTGCTGCCCCATTGAATGGCTAGCTTCAGCTGGGCCAGACTGATTACTATGATTGCCCACTGATACAATTCTGACAGGAGAGGAGACGATATGATGCATGCCTGAAGGGATTCCTTTCAAATCTGTTTCCATGAAAGGACTAAATGATCCTTGGATTGCTGAATGTAAACTCTGCATAGCTCCATTCTCAAGAGGAAACAAACCTGAAGAAACAGGCATGATGAGATAAAAAAATCATAGAAGAATATCTGAGCAGCATAAATCATCACACAAACAAATAAATCAGTAAAACAACATACCGTTACTCACTAATGGAGAGTTGTTTGATGGGCTTCCCATTCTACAACCACCGGATTCTTTATGCTCAGCATCAGAAGGAAACTGCTGCATTAAGCTGCCCAAAAGAGATCGAATAAGTTGAGAATTGACCAGCAAATTAAAGCAGAAAAAGGTTTTCACAACAGGATTGAATGATTGAATTTTGAAATCAGAAAAGTTGCCGAATGTTTCAAAGAACAGCTTCAATGATCAGTATAGAAAGCCATAAGAACATGGAAGTGAGACAACAAACCAGAGATGCAAAAGAAAGTGGAACTCGCTAAAATATAACTATTCTAATGAATATTCACTAGTATGTTTCTAACATTGCATATTAAATAGGAGAGTATCACCTGAATACTCAACCCAATAAGAGTAATATGATTAAAGACTTTGTTTGCTGTTGTTTCAGAATGCCTACAATAGTTTAAAAGATGAAAATTGAAGCAGATGGAGGTTGCGGGTGAAAGCTCCAATTATAGTGTTTACCAAAGTTCTTGCTTTTAAAAAGAAATTTTCCCAAACTCATAACATGCCCAAAGATATTGCCAAGAACAAACCTCCATCTTGCACCTCCGGGCCTCGTGACTTCTAGCTTAATGCTCTCACCTCTCATGTTACTCATGTTTAAAGCACAGAGAGCAGCATCAGCAGCTCTAACATCATAAAATTCTATGATCTTGTGTTGTTTGTCAGGTGTTGCTCGGATCTGATAGAGAAACAAGCGAATTTATAAATTAATCCATCTTCATATTAATAAAACTCAAAAGAAAAGTGAAGATTTAAGTTCAAGCCATTGTACTGCTTTAATTTCCCCATAAACACCGAAAATCTGCTGAAGATCATCACTAGAAACCGAAGAATCAAGATTGAATACAACAACTGTGCCCTGATCAAGATCTCTCCCCGAAGGATTGTCCTGGTCACAAGCAATATGAAATTGAGGTTACTGAACAACAAGAATGCAATGTTTTCTCTCTACAGCACATTTACAGAACTGAAAAGGAATTTTAATTTTACATCACAGAGAACATGCTCGCTTAGAGCCATTTATAACATTGTTTCCATCATTTATTAAAGTTAGGTGAAGCTAAGCTTTTCTCAAGATGGGATGATTCAAAATAGGCATATGCCAAAGAGAAAAGTGGTACACATGTTCAAGGATGATGGCTTCTTCATCCTTGGATTCGGTATTGTCTTCCTACTTCGCTATGGAAACTAATTCAGAAAAATTATTTCTGATAGATCTCTGCAAATTGCTCAAGCACAATCATTGAGCAATTAATGTTTGTGGGAATCTTAGTTTAGTGTTCTAATAGCAATATTCGATAATGACATGTACCAAAACAAAAAAAAACATCACGCATTCTAACTTGCAAGTACCTTTGGAATTGAAAAGTGAATATCAAGCTTCCTATGTCTTAATGGCTTGTTTTGAAGAGCCACCATCGCGTTCCTTGCAGCCCTTATATCATAATACGAGATCATAACAAAACCACGGTGCTTGCATGTTGTGTAGAGTGTGGAAATATCTCCATATTGCTGAAAAATTAGAAAAGAATGCCATTGTAGAAGGACATGCAGAGGCATCACATTTGCACTATGGAGAAATCAACATGAGAAGTTGCAATAACTGAAATCAATAAATACCTCAAAAAGAGCCCTTAGCTCAGAGTCCTCAACATTGCTATTGATGTTCCTAACAAAAAGAGTTCTAGAGGGGTGTTCCCCATTTGGATGCTCACCAACCAATCGGCTACTCAATCCTCCATCCTGATCATAAACATTATCTCCATCAACAAAGTCAGATGATCTATAGCAACCATTTTTATCATCCACTTCCAGTTCAAGACCGCCAACACTGCAAAAAATATCATCTTCAACTTCATCATTATTGGCAGAACGAGGTAGAAAATTAAGGTCATCTATCACTCCAGATAGTAAATCATCATCATCATTGGGAAGGAGGTTTCCAATGGTCTGGGCTTCAAGTTCTTCCAAAGACTCAAAAGGTTCATCTTCCTCATAGATGGAATGCACACTAGCAATGGATTGCCCAAAAGGAGCATCATCTGATGTTAATTTCACTGCAATTCCAACAAACAATAGAACCAAGTTCAAGAAAATAAACTGGCAATTTCCACCCAATCTTCTGGCACCCAAAATTAAAAAAAAAATCTTGGAGACCAAAACTACAAAATTAATTCCAACATTTGGATCACAATAAATGTAAAGATAGTTTCCTGTCAGATCAGTTTAAAGAACATCAGCAGCCTGTAACAGG
This sequence comes from Dioscorea dumetorum, assembly GCA_902712375.1. Taxonomy (NCBI): domain Eukaryota; kingdom Viridiplantae; phylum Streptophyta; class Magnoliopsida; order Dioscoreales; family Dioscoreaceae; genus Dioscorea; species Dioscorea dumetorum. The sequence goes on along the minus strand of CACTHL010000870.1, from coordinate 3,231,387 downwards.
ACAACAAAAGCATCCATAGAAAGGAGACAGGAAACACTTACATTTTTTGTTAAACATAGTTGGCAGTGAACTTGAGAAGAGAACATGCTCATGATGTACCCCGTTCATATCAACTTTATTTCCTTCCATATACAGTGGTTCAGGTTCAACAGGTCGATTAGATTGAAAAGGGAAATTCCGGTCAGGCGTTCTCCAAGAAGTGACAGAGAAACTAGAAGCCCTCTCTGATCCCACAATATGATGCTCGAGATTAAGCTTAGATTTTTGTTCTTTGAAAACAAGTGCCTGTGGAGGTTCCAATGATTCCTTAGTGTTTTCACCCACAGGAGTAAGTCTCTCCATTGGTGATGAAGGAACTGCCTGGCTTTCTGACATTAATAGCATTCCATCTGCACCTCATATAAAACAGTATAAAATGTAGTTTTTCAAATAAAAAGAAAATGCCACATTTGCATGAAATAGAAACAAGTAAAGAGGTGATTGCTACACAATCAACAGATCAGCAGTCCATAGGGTTAACCTTAAGAAATCTAGCTGTACTTATAATTATGCATCTGGGAAGATGTCTCGACAGTGTGTACCATTTTAAGTTAATACTAAGTACACAGTGAACCCATGTTCTCAGATGACAATTTACACCAAAACAAAGTTCTAATTGTTTGAAACCCGAGGAAAGCAACAACTAGCAAAATTCTATTGGTGATAACTCCAATATCAATGAACAGAACTGCAGCACAGTTAAATAACGAAACTAAGCACATTAAAGACAGACACGCAGCACTTCTTCCACTGTGGCAACTCATTGGCCTAAACCTACTAGCCAAAAGAATGGCCTACTCTATTTACCGAGGCTACTAGCAAGACAAAACAGAACATTTATATGATACCAACAATCAAGAACAAATATGAATGTTTAGAGACACCACTCACCATGATGATCAGGATCCGAATCAGTTTTCCAAAACCCAATTCGTCGCTGCAACGAAACACACAAATAAGATAAATTGTTGCAATATCCACTGTTATAATTAGAATAGCATTTTTAACCCACAAATAAGACTTGAGGGTCAAATATGTTCCACCACACAAAAAAAAGAAAAAAAAATTAGTAAAACACACAGACACTCGGAGCCTCAAATCTGACTAAAATACAGCAGTGACATAGCTAAGCGATGCAAGTGAACTCTAATAAAGAAATGCAGCAGCTCGTGAGAGTCAGAATGACTGAAAGAAGAAACCAATATACCTGGGCAGGGAAACGAACTTCTTCAGAAAAGAACGATGATTGTGGGGATGACAACGAGAAAGAGGTCAGTCGCCTCTGATCCACAACCTCTGATGGCATCCTACAAAGTTCCAGTCCACTGAAAAACGCAAACAAAACTTGAAATTAACTCCGGATCGGATCAAAGAATTCCGAAATTAACATTTATTTCATACCAAATCGGAAACAGGAACACCCACAGAAATATCAAATTTAGTAAAAAGCAACGATTTGAAGGACAAAATAAAAATCAACCTTTTCAGCAAAAGGGCAGTCAGTTCAACTAATTTTCCATCAAAAGGTCGATTTTTTCTTCTAAATTTAGTGAAGAAAAAAAAATGACGTTTTCTCGGAGAACTCCGGGGAAACCACGAAATCTAACCCAAACAAAAAAGAGGACATCTAAAAACAAAGATATTTCACAACAAAAATCATCATAAGAAAAACACCAAGAATTCAAACCAGGATCACAACTCCAACCGATCAAAACAAAAGCTGAAACCCAAAATAAAAAAATCCCAACCAAAAACCCCACCCAGATTGGACCAAAACCAAAATAACATCAATCCTCACCAGATCGCGGTTGCAATCCCCCAAAACTCCACGAAAACTCCACGAAATTGCACAGGAGAACAACCCAACAGCGCAGTGATTTAAAGGAGGCGACCGGAGAGGGAATAGATTACGCCATAAGGCAAGGAGAGAACCAGAGAGAGAGGGCGAAGCCACCGCCTCGGGATCCGTGCCGTGCGAGAGCTTCCAATCCCTCGATGCCCATCCCTCTCCCCTTCATCGCAAGCAAGCAAGCAAGCAAGAGCACTCCCCAAATATTTTATTCAGACCCCTCCTTTTATCTTTAATTACGTTTTACTCCCTTTCCTTTCAGGTGAAAACTTTGCCCGGCGAGAACGAGAGTTCGCACCCGGCCGGAGCCGGAGAGGGACGACGAAGGAGCGTTTTATAATTTGGCGAGATTAGAGGGGGCCAAATAGAAAACGGTGAAAAAGGCGCGGAGGCGGTGTTTGTGGATAAACGCCGTTGTCCCTGACGCTGATTGTTTTGACGCCGTCCTTCTCCTTAGTTTCTCTTTTACTGAACTGCCCTTTACCCATTAACTAATCCTTTTATTTTAGAATTTTAGGATGAATTTATGGAATTTTTTCAAGTAATTATTATGTTGCTATATTTTAAAAACAAAATCTAATTACTAAATATATATACATATATCATTAAATTATTAAATATAACACTTATTATGAGTATATATTTATTAAAATATATATATATATGGAAAAAAGTTACACCTAGTGAAAAAATTGACTGAAGTAAACGTTTAATTTTGGGTTATAAAATTAAATTTATTTTTAATTTATTTAACAGTGACTGTTTTCGACATTTTACAAAGCTTCAGACAAGGTTCCGTTAACTGGAGAGCCAATGAGCAGTGAAATCTCCTGCTGAACCGTGGCGCGCCGCTCGGTTTGCCAAACAGCAAACAGCATTGTCGAGTAATTGCGGATTGACAGGTTTGACTTGTGGGGAAATTAAAATTGGAGTACGTGGCGCTTTTCTGTTGGTCAAAAGAGTTTCTGGTGCGCTGGGATGAACAGCTGAATCGGGCCAGCGAATGGCGGAGGTCGTGATCATGATCGTACGGCTGTGAGAGCGACACGCGAGGCATTGGTGATTCGTGGTAGGTCACGGGTTGGTTTCGGATTTCGGGGGTAGTACTATACGAATTATAACGTATTTATGACATCATTATTTGTTTTAACTTAATCAACTCATATTAATACTTATTTATTTATTTATTTATAAAGAGCCAGGTGATGCTTTTCTTCTCATTATTTTTTTTTTGGGTTAAATAAATTTATTTATTTGTACGTTTTATATTTTTAAAACTTTTTTTTATTTGTTCATAATTTTACTAAGAAGATGACGTTTTTTGTTGTATGGAGTTTCAAAACTCCTACTTCAAATTTTCTTTCCCAACATTTGCAATAATAATAATAATAATAAAGATATTAATGCTGTTTATTATCTGCATGTATATATATATATATATATTTAAATGAATTTCTGGCTTACTTTGAATGGTTGTTAAGGTGGTGTAGGATTAAGTGAGGGCTGATTGAACAATCCACAAATGAAAAGAACCCATGATACTTTAAAGGTATCAAAAGTTGGGATTATATTTCTAACATGACATATTTGGCACTTCAACTATTATATATATATATATATATATATATATATATATATATTACTTTGATATCTTATTTTTAAATTTCGGTTCTGACTTAATTAACATTGATATTTTTGTATAGGGATAAAAAATAATAATAAATAAAAATTTAAGAAGATTTACACTTTTGGTGCTAAAAAACACACACACACACATTTTAGTTTTTAAAATTATTTATTTATTATTTTATATAATTAGAAGACTCTTGCCAACAATAGTTGTCAGTAATGTTTTCTACTTTCGATGTATTTATTTTAAATAATATTTCCAAATTATAAAAAATAAATAAATTTTATAAATAAAAAGTACAATTAGAGAATAAAAAAGCACATTGCATGAACTCATTTATAAATCAAACTTAAAAACTTATTTTATATTGAAATTGAAAATAGATCCGGTTTTAGTATTAATATCTTGATGTGTACATTGTGTTTCCTATAAAGTAAAATCAGAAGTGATGAATTATAAATACTAACTAATAGTTCATATAAGTCAATAAGATCTTAATTATCGGATACCAAGTCATCTACACATTATCGATGTTTTTGCCAAGAAGACAAGTTCAAACATCAACCAGCTCGCGCACAAAAAAATGATGGTACAGACGTATTTGATATAATAACTCTATGCATGTAAGTACTCTTGATACGATTTATCCACATTTTATCAAACGAAACTAATAGTTAATACAATTCCAAAATACTATATATTAAATCCATCAAAGTCACCATTATTTTAAATAAATCAAGCCTTATTATATGATTGGTATTTTGGTAAATAAGCTTTTGGTCTCTCACAAGTCATTTATCCTAATAAAATAATTATTTAATTATATATATATAGAGCTCGCGAGACATGAAAAATTATAATAAATAAAATCCGATCAATGATGTGAAAAACAATGACATGTGCAAGCTGCATCAATTCAAGCCCGGCATTAGGCATAGTTGACCAAGGACTATGTTTAGGCCTCTAGAATTTTATTTTTTTTAAAAACATATATATTTAAAATTATAAATTATTATCATTTTATTTCATGAAATTTTACTTCATTTTAAATTATAAATTTTAATTTATTATTAATATTTAATAAATTTATTGTTATAACAGGGACCCATAATTTTGTAGGGCTCCACAATTTGTTTAATTATATTGAAAAATTTATTTAAAGTTAATATTAGGACTTGAATCTAATGGATTAATAATTTTTATTTTATGATTTTTCCCATGACCCCATTTTCACTAAGGGGTCATTTTGGTATAAGTGCGAAGAAGTCAGGAAGTGAGGAAAGTGTCATAGTGGAAAGTGGTGGAAATGATAGAACTTCCACCATTTCTTGTGTTCATTTTGCAAGAAGTGTCTATTACATAAAATGCTCATTTTCCCATTTCTGGTATTCATTTCAATGTAAGTGATATTACTTCTGAAAAGTTTTTGGAAATATGGGGAAGTGAACTTTAGAAGAGACTCATTTTTCCTACTTTAGAAGTGGATTTTAAGTAAAATCTATTTCAGTTTGAAGTGAGGGAAGTGGCCACTTCATAAGAAAAAAAAATCATAAGTGGAGGAAGTCAGTCCACTTCCTCCTACTTTTCCCCATTTACACCGAAATGAACACCTTCGAAGATCGGTCTTGCATTAATAAACACATATGCGATATATGTTGTATGTGCATAAATGTAAAATAAATTTATTAAATATGTATGTCTTCATTTTAAGTGGATTCGATCTCGGGTTATCCAAAATGAATACCCTATATAAAGAATTCAGTATTAATAAACAAAAAACTGTTAGTAACACACATAAAATATTATCCTCTCAATGCACTTAAAAAATCTCTTATAAAATAAATAATTAATAAAAAATCAATAATATAATAAACTATGGCCGAATTTTTTATTTGTTTGTGGATATTACAAAAAAACTAAAATAAAATATATTTAAGAATTTTTCTTGTAACCAATTGAGATAATTTTGGTTAAGTGATAAGGACCATTATTATTATGAATTAGTAGTCATTTCCACAGACACTTGGCTTAGAGTTAAAAATCTAATAACTCATTGAGTAATTAATATGTTTCCATGTTGTAGCTGTTATAGTGTGAAATATTACATACAAAAATATTTTAAAAATTATCATGACTTGATTGATGGTTCAATTTATATCAATCACAAGTATTATATTGCAACCAGTTATTTGTGTGTTTTTGTCATCTAATTGCCCAATCTTTTTAATTATTGAGGCCATTCATATAATTGACCACTAGATTGTTATAAGAACAATAAATAAATCCGTAAATAAAACTAGAGAGTTGTTTTTCACAGCAATCATTGTTCTCTGTAAATCAGTAACTTGGTACCACAAAAACAGGAGACTTTTTTTTAACTAAATTTGGATTGAATCGAGATTATAACAAATAAGAGCATGATATATGCACAATAAATTAACCGAATCAAATTCAACCAATAATAGAAAAACATTTAAAATAAAATAAAAATTTCTTATTTAGACATAAGCATTAACCATGGGATTAAAGTTAAAATGGCAAGGGCAAATGTACATTTTGCATTTTTTAATGAAATTATTCTTTCTATTCTAATTTAGTTTTCATCTATGCTATTTATTTATTTGATTTGATTTTTTTGAAGAGGTAGATACGGTTGAGGATCGGGTAACATGAGCAATGACGAGAAAAGAAAACACACCACATGAATTTTACATTGTTCGGTTTTGAATGCCTATATCCACGACCGCACTAATATCAATTTATTTTATTTATACTACATTAGGGTTTTACAATTATAAGGAAGATATCAATAGGAAAAAGATAACATGATATTTATAAGGAAAAGATAAACATTAATCAAAATTCCATATGGGTTTTGGGTCTGAAATAAAAATTTTCTTCCAGAGACACTACCCCTGGAAAATCCCATAAACAAGACCCCCGCTGAGCCGCTCGCATCCTCGATTCTCGCAAGAGATGCGGTCATGTATTATTAGAGTATACATTAAACTCTACATACCCAACAGATAAATGACATACATTTTAAAAATGAAAGAGGGTTACATGAATACAATTACAAAGAGTCGAGTTAAAAAACCAAACATGGCACTCGTGCGCACATAACAACATACTTAATAAATGTCAATGTGAAAGACGAGTCAAAAGAGATCGCTTATATGTTGGCACTAAGGGGCCGTTTGGTTCGATGTAATATGAAAACATTACCGGGAATATGGCAGTAATATATTCAGATTATCGTATTTGTTTACAGTAGCAGTAGTAATGTTAATGATAATATGAGATACCCAATAATGAAATATTACCAAATAAGGTGGTAATCTGATTATCACCAAAATAAATGTCCATCTAGATTACCAGGTTGATGGTAATATGTAATTTTTTTTTTCAATTATACCCTTACTCATTTAATCCAATTCCTTATTATACTCATTATCTAAACCCTAGTGTTTTCTGTCCGTTGGCAAACATCATACAAGCTGTCACCATCCTTACCGCCGATCCGCCATGCCGCCTCATCTCCATACTGCCACACCGTCGTACTTATTAGTTATATGTAAAACTATTTTTAATGTTTTTTGCATTATTAAATGGGTTTTTGTTCCATATATATATATATATATATATATATATATATATATATAATTTAATATTTCGGGCCGGTGAGGGGTGGGAAGGATATTCCCCAGCCCCAGACAATGCGGGGAATTAGACTCTCCGTCGGAGTCAGGGTTCATTGATATCTCTATCTAATGCACTCTTTATGTAGTTTATGATGATATGTTGTTCTTTATGAAATTAATTATATAGAAATTAATATCCAAACCAAAAGAATGTTGAAATTAGATTAAACTTACTCAAAATTTTAAATACAAAGTATTTTAAAAAATGTGAAATAAATATTTTTTGATATTATAATTTTATTATTTATTTATTTAAATATTTTAAATTAAAATTGTTAAAATTTTATATGTAAGGGCATTTGGGTAAATTTGATATATTACTGAGGTAATTACCATTACTAACCAAACATGATAATGCCACATTACCACAACATTCTCAAGCATGTAACATTCCCGACTTCATTACCACAGTAATCACATTACTATAGTAATGTCATTACTGCGAACCAAGCAGTTCCTAATTGGTATTTGGAAGTTAAGAACTTAGGAATTCACTTTGACATGAGCCTCAAATGATAAGTCTACACTTGATACTACAGTAATATTGTTACTGTGGTAATATATCATTACTGCAAACCAAACAGTCCTTAATTGGTATTTGGAAGTTAAGAACTTAGGAATTCACTTTGACAGGATCCTCAAATGATAAGTCTACGCTTAACTGTAGTAGTTGTGTTCTCCTATTTGAGTCTATTTAATTTCAGAGTTAAATCTATAAAAGAAACATGTGGTTAAGTTTGGTTATAATTAAAGCGAATATGTGACATCAGAGGTAAAATTAAGTTTGTATAATAATAATAATAATAATAATAAGAAGAAGAAGAAGAAGAAGAAGAAGAAGTAGGAGAAGGAGGAGGTTTTAGTATTAAGTTACTATTATTTGATATGCATTAGTACATTACATATCTTTCGGTAAACTTAGTGTTAGCACTCAAGTCACTCTATCTGACTGTAACTATTGAATTGAAGGAAATATGTGGTGTTGGACAGGGAAATTAAATATATATTATAAATAAAAAAATCTAATTATACGAAATAATTATTTTGTTATGTTTTTTATAAATGAGAAAATTCTTTTGGTTAGTCAAGCGATGTATACAGTGTTAATGCCTCAAAGGCCCTCACTTTAGATTATTAGGGTTTGCATGGAGTTCAAACCCTCATATAGTTCATTTCACTTCGTAGGAATATTTAAACTCCCGCCATTTTATCTTCTTTTTAAAAGACTCATGGTTAATGCCATCAATCATTAAAATTGGATATCTTTGGTACTATATGATAATTATTTGATATGCGTGAATGCATTATATATTTGAGCAAATTTAGATGCCACATTCTATATTTGATGTGAAGAAGTATACATATCCCTAATATAGTTACATTTACCAAGCCGAATGAATTTGCTTGAATTTTTAAGTATTATAATATCACAAAAACTCGAAGAAGAAAAAAAATATAATTTTAATTCCTAAAGAAGTTAAATTTTTTTTTAAATATTTTGTCATAAATATATTTATAATTTTTATCTAATTTTTTTTCTTTCAGAACATTATTTAATATCTCAACTTATATGAGTCCTCATTTTCATTGGACTGAGATTTAAATCCATTTTTTTTAAGTAAAAACGTAAACATTTTTATATAGAGATCCATTGCCAATATATCATAAAATCATTGACTAAAACTATCTCGCACATATATATATATCAATTCATCAACTTTACAAATATATAATTTAATCCACTTTAAACGGGGATTAATTAAATATTAAAAAAATAAAAAAACAATTGGGAAAGCGGGGAATCAACCACCTCCTGAAGCAGGCCATTATAATACACTTTGAGCGAAACAAGTAAATCATAAAAAAGCTTTTCTTGCACGAAATGATAACAAATAGAATAAGGATTAGCTGTCCATAATTAGAGAAAATTAGGTTGTGCCTAAACATTGCATGTGCCCATTAATTCACTAACACACAGAGAATCTATTTGCACATGCTGTTGTTAACACACCAAATTACACCATATATAAAAAATAGAATTATTTTAAAAATAATGGTGAACATTGCAATGAAGATATCTGCATGTCTATATGTAAAATAGATTGTTTTTTTTAAAAAAAAAAATATTTACTTTGTTTTTAGTTCATTAAAAATTTATGTAGTTTTATTTTTATATTAATGATTTTTTGATCTATTAGCACCGGAACTCTTATTAAAGTGTTTGTGTTTTTATTGAAAATTTGAGTTTGAATCTCAACTCCTTCAAGATGAAAGCACCGGTGGGTTGAGATATTAATTTCTCATCAGTGTAAATCTCTTATGTAATTTGTTCATTTTATCAAAAAAAAATTATTCTTATGAATCAAATAATATAACCGGTTTTATAATATGAGATTAATATTTCATTCTGTTTGTAAGCTAAAAATCAAGAGTTTAAATTCTTTTAACATATGAGTTCATGATTTGTTTATATTTATTAAAAATTTAGTAAATAATGTTTTTTTTTTCAGATTTCTTCCTCTCTAAATTTACCATCACAAATTGCAGTTTATGTGAATTGAGCAATGGTAAAACATCCAAATATATTTCCTTCTTAGATTTTATGAGATTAAAAATTTTAATAATCAGTACCACTGCAACTCTTTATTTAATCAAAATTGAAAAAAATAAAAATTTATAATGTTTTGACCTTTGCCTCGTCTATACGGACTTCCACATATATAAATATAATACCAACTCAATAATTAACAATGATTTTGATGATAAATAAAAATAAAATAAAATACAATAAAATTCAAAGCATGAGATTCGAATTTAAATTTTATGATAGTGCGCGGGAAACCCGTTTGAAAGGTAATATTTTATGAATTTTATGAATTATCTGTGACATAATCCATCCCGAAGACAACCAAACAACCAATTTATTTAATGATAAATTGGATAAATTATGAATTCATTTAAAAAAATATAAAAAATGTTGCGGAATAAGGGGAACTGAGTGGAGCAGGGTCGCAGCATAAGTACTTGAAGATAAAAGATAAAGATGATAGACACAGATTTTACGTGGAAAACCCCTAAACAAATCAAGGTAAAAACCACGGGCAAGATAGAAGAATTTACTATAGTGGTAAAAAAATGAGCTACAAGCTTTCTGTTAACAGGGAAAATACCAACTAATTCTCTCCTGTAACAGAAGCAACACAAACTCTCTAAAATATTTTTCCCACTATTTTTCTCACTTTCTCACCCTCACCCTCACTCTCACTTTTCTCTTCAAATTTGAGGCTGTGCAATGAAAGCCTTCAACCTTCCTCTATTTATAGGAATTCATGGGTGATTAAGTGAAGGATTAGGTGGCTTAATTAGGTGGGAATAAGCTTAACAAGGTTGGTGGCAGCCAACCTTGACTAAAGGTTGGTTGCAGCCAACCTTGACCAGCATTCTCCCACTTGAAGATACGATTGATAGTCAATCAGATCTTCACACCATTCTTTCTATCTTTCCACTTGATGTTGCTTATGTCTCTGTCAGACCACAAGAGGATCGACACCACTTGAACTTGTCGGTGTTGATTGCTTTCGTCAGAAAATCTGCTAGGTTGTCACTTGTATGAATCTTCTGCATATCCACTGTTCCTTCTTCCACTTTCTCACGAACGAAGTGGTACTGAACTCTGATATGTTTTGTCTTGGAATGAAATGCTGGGTTCCTTGCAAGATGCAAAGCACTCTGATTGTCACAAAATAGAGAAATGCTTTCTCGTTTGTACCCGAGTTCTTCCAAAGACCATCTTTAACCACACCTTGCTTCTTTACTAGCTTGTGTAGCTGCTATATATTCTCGCTTCGTCGTTGATGTAGCAACGAGTGACTCGCATTTCGAAATCCAACTCACGGCTCCTCCAAACTAGTGTGAACACATATCCCGAAGTGGATTTGCTTTTGTCAAGATCACTGCGCATAGTCGGCATCAACATACCCATTCATAGTAAAATCCGATCCCCCATAACATAATGCAACATCCGAGGTTCCCTTTACATATCTGAGAATCCTCTTAACAGTACTCCAATGCTCTCGACCAGGATTCGCCATGTACCGACTTACCACTCCCACTGCATGTGCAATGTCCGGTCTTGTACAGATCATGGCAAACATTAGGCTTCCCACTGCTGATGCATACGGTACTCGAGACATCTCTATCCTCTCTTCTTCATTGCTAGGACTCAAACTTGAGGATAACTTGAAATTAATAAGAAGTGTGGTAGAAATTGGCTTACAATCTTGCATGTTAAAGCGTCGCAAGATCTTCTTCGATAATTCTTCCGCGAAAGACAAATCTTCTTATTATTTCTGTCTCGGTAAATTTGCATCCCTAGAATCTTGTTTGCTTGGTCCCAAGTCCTTCATTTCAAATTCCCTAGCCAACTCGTGCCTTCAACTCCTTGATACGATCTTTGTTGGGGCCTGCAACCAACATGTCGTCAACATACAACAACAAGAAGACAAAATCTTCTTCTCCAAACCTCTTGACATATGCACAAGGGTCTGCATTAAGTCTGTTGTATCCAAGGCTCATGATGAAGGAATCAAATCTCTTGTACCAACATCTTGGCGCCTGCTTTAGCCCGTACAGAGATTTGTTCAACCTGCAAACCAAGTTCTCTTTACCTTGTTCTTCAAATCCTTCTGGTTGGAGCATGTAAATTTCTTCTTCAAGATCTCCATGAAGAAATGCAGTCTTGACATCCAACTGCTCAAGATGCAAGTCGAAAACAGCACATATCGCCAATACTACTCGGACTGTTGTAAGTCGAACCACAGGTGAAAATATTTCATTGAAGTCAATACCTTCTTTCTGAGCATATCCTTTGACCACCAATCTGGCACGATAGCGGTCTACTTGATCATCACCATTGCGCTTGATCTTGTAGACCCATTTGTTGCCAATAGCCTTCCTTCCTAGTGGTAATGATACCAGCTCCCATGTCCTATTTTTATGAAGGGCTTCAATTTCTTCTTGCATTGCTGCCATCCACTGAGATGCATCTGAACTACTCAGTGCTTCTTGAAGAGTTGATGGTTCTCCATCCTCAGTTAGAAAGCAATATGCAATATTCCCTTCCATAATATAGTCAGAATGCCAACCTAGTATTTTTCTTGAACGAGTTGACCGCCGAACTTCTGGTACTTCAGATTCAGCTGGTTCTTGTTCTTCATGCTCTAGTATAGCTTCAGCTTCCTTTTCTACCTGTACAGTAGTAGTCTCCGTGCTTTCATCATTTGCTTGCTCTTGTCCTTTGTCTTCTATGAAGACAACATCTCTGCTGATCACGACCTTGTAGGCAGTGGGATCCCACAGGCGATACCCCTTTACTCCATCAGCATATCCCAAGAATATACATTTTCTGGATTTTGGATCCAGCTTTGTAGTTTCTAGGGCATTATACATCACATATACAGGACTTCCAAATATATGAAGGTTTGAATAGTCTACTGGCTTACCAGTCCACATTTCCATCGGTGTCTTCAACTCTATTGCAGTTGATGGAGACCGATTTACCACATAGCAGGGGTGATGACTCGCTTCGCCCAAAACTTCTTGTCTAGGCCTGCAGCCTCCCATCATTGCCCTTGTTCTCTCCAACAGGGTTCTATTCATCCGCTCTGCCACTCCATTTTGTTGAGGAGTGTATGCTTGTAGTGAACCGCCTTTTGATGCCTTCTTGTTTGCAAAATTCATCAAATTCTTTGCCGAGTGTATTCTCCTCCATTATCTCGTCCTCAAACATTTGATCTTCTCACCAGATTCAAGCTCTACTCGCGCTTTGTAAGTTTTGAAGACTTGAAACACATCCGCCTTCCTCTTGATAGGATACACCCAACATCTCCTGGAGTAATCATCAATAAATGATACAAAATAATTTGCTCCTCCTAGGGATGTAACTGGTGCTTGCCACACATCAGAGTGAATCAATTCTAGAATGGCTTTGCTTCTAGAATTAGATGTGTTGAACTTTAGTCGATGCTGCTTGCTGACAATGCAATGCTCACAAAAGGGTAGTGTTATCTTTGTGAGACCTTGAAGTAGACTTCTCTCTGCGCAAGAATCTTCATTCCTTGCTCACTCATATGTCCGAGTTTCTTGTGCCATGTTATTGCACGCTTTTCACTTGGACTACTTGCAAAGAATCGAAGCTTCTCCTTCTTACGAGTCTCTCCTTTCAACGTATACAAGTTTGCAGCTATCTTGTCTCCTTTCATTAATACAAGCGCACCTCGAATTATTTTCATAATCTTGCTTTGAACTTCAATCTTGCACCCAAGATCATCAAGTTGTCCAATAGACAACAAGTTCTTCGTCGCCCCTCCACATGTCGGACTTCTTGTATAGTCCGGATCGTGCCATCATACATCTTCAACTTGATGGTGCTAATACCAACGATCTTCGAGCTTGATCGTTGCAACTATACACGTAACCTCCGTAAATAGATTCATAGTGATAAAACCATTCTTTTCTTGAAGTCATATGAAAGGTTGCCGCTGAGTCTAGAAGCCAAACATCAGCAAACCTTTTCCCCTGTGTGTGTTGCTACTTCACATACCATGGCTTCTCCATCATTTGAGATGCTTGCAACATTTCCTTGAGGATTGGAGTCTTTCTTATTTAGACTCCAACAATCCTTCTTCAAGTGACCTTTCTTGCCACAATTGTAGCACTTGAAAGTTTTCTTACTCCTTGACTTTGATCTCGCCATTATTGTAGCTCCCACTGGGGGCCACGCTCCATTGATCTTCCTCTCATCACCACCAAGGCCTCTCGCTTGATGTGAATTTGCTGACTGTCTTCCTTATTCTTGCGCCAACTCTCTTCCTCCGAAATAGCAAATGCAATGTCGTCGAAGACTAGAATGTCCGTGGGGACATTATTTGTCAAATTGATGATGAGTTGATCATAAGAATCTGACAAGCTTTGGAGTAGAAGTTCTGCACGTTCACCTACCTCTATTTTATGTCCCAATGATGTGAGTTGGGAAAATAGAGTATTTAAGGTGTTCAGGTGCTCCGTCACTGAAGTGGATTCCACCATACGTAAAGTATAGAGTTTCCTTTTAAGAAAAATCTTGTTGTGGAGTGACTTGGCCTCATAGAGTTTAGTGAGGTGATCCCAGATCTCCTTCGCCGTTTTCTTCTCTTCAATGCTTGATAGAACTCCATCAGCAAGTGCGAGATGAAGATTTGCTATGGCGTTCCCGTCGATCTCGTTCCACTTATCATCTTTAACCTCAGCTGGCTTTTCACTGATAGCCGCTAAGCAATTATCCTTCCTCAGGATAGCTTTCATCTTCAGCTTCCACAACGAGAAATTACTCCCATTGAATTTCTCGATTTCAAACTTTGCTGCCATTGCTTCTGTAATAAACTGCTTGACGGGCAGTAATCAGTTCTTTCAATGGGTGAATAATAATCTAACTTATTTTCTGATGTGGAGGATCCACTATTAGTGGCAGCCACAGAGCATACAATAAGTAGATATATATATACACCCAGATCTAGCTCTGATACCACTTGTTGCGGAATAAGGGGAACTGAGTGGAGCAGGGTCGCAGCATAAGTACTTGAAGATAAAAGATAAAGATGATAGACACAGATTTTACGTGGAAAACCCCTAAACAAATCAGGGTAAAAACCACGGGCAAGATAGAAGAATTTACTATAGTGGTAAAAAAAGGAGCTACAAGCTTTCTGTTAACAGGGAAAATACCAACTAATTCTCTCCTGTAACAGAAGCAACACAAACTCTCTAAAATATTTTTCCTACTATTTTTCCCACTTTCTCACCCTCACCCTCACTCTCACTTTTCCCTTCAAATTTGAGGCTGTGCAATGAAAGCCTTCAACCTTCCTCTATTTATAGGAATTCATGGGTGATTAAGTGAAGGATTAGGTGGCTTAATTAGGTGGGAATAAGCTTAACAAAGTTGGTGGCTGCCAACCTTGACTAAAGGTTGGTTGCAGCTAACCTTGACCAGCAAAAAATAGAGTGAATAAAAAAAAAAAAGACCCTGAAGAAACATAAACAAAAATGTGCACCAAAAAATGAAAACTACAAAGATACAAAGAAAAAGAAATGTGCACCAAAAAGGAATGATGTGAATCTTGAGACAAAGAAAAAGAAATTTTTCACAGCTTTTGTTTTTAATGATGTGTTTTCTCAGAAAAAAATTTTTTTTTTCAAATTTGTTATTACAAGAAAATTACTTTTTCAAATTATTTATTTTTAAATTTAAATTGGCATAGATTACCAAAAACCTTTTCAGTCGGGTGTGAAGGGATCAGCTCACCTTGATTTGTTCTTGAATGCGAGAAGAATGAGCTTCAACAGTGACGAAATAAAAAATATTTTTAATATTACAAAAGTTATTAAAACGATACATATTTAAAAAAATTCGAAAACCAAACATTGTCAGAGGACTGACGGAGAAAGGTACAAACCACTGGGGACTGAGAAGTGATTTTACTTTGTTATTATTTTATGACACATTTAATGCAGTGCATTTTGATTTTATGTCAATCATTGGGCTGATTATTAATAAACAATAATTATATATTATAATAATTATATATTCGCAATTCTTTGCGGCCCTGGTTTTGTCTTTTTTTTTTTTTCCCTTACGACGTGGCGTCATCTCAACGGTTTTGATCAGATCGATTGTGGGTCCCACTGAAACCCGCGAGTTTCGTGTGAAGGCACTTGATCGAGTCGGTGAACCGACAGCGACGACCGGAAAACGTGGCTTCTTAGATGACGCCCCGGTCTGGTGCCCCCTCGGAACACTTTTGGGCATCCTTCTCCACCTTCATAATTGAGAAAATATATATATATATATATATATATATTTAAGGATTATATTTGTATCTCAAAAATTTCTCATTTTATGTGTCTATATATATAAACAACCTTTTAATCCATTAGCATCGGACACTCTACATAAGGTACTCATGTTCTATTGAAAAGACGAGTTGGAACCCAACATTTGATATCATATAGAATTATATATTTTTTTATGACTAAGAGAAAAAAAAAATTTTTTTTATAATTATATTTATATACGTGGTCAAAAATCTTGAAATTACTTAAATATTTTTGTAAAAATTTCTTACTTCATATGTATACACATATGCCAAACCCACATAGTTCGAGTTGTTAGGAGTACTAAATATGGTTTCGTAGGAGATGGGGAAGACAGTGTGAGTTTGAAACTTATATAAAGGTATTAATTCCATTGACTTTTGAACCTTCTGTATAGACCTAATAATCCAATGTAACGGCTCATGAAGTATTAACTCTGTGCACTTCTCATGAGTAAGCTGGAGCTTGTCCCCTTTTGTCCAAAAAAAAAAATACACACACATATAAATTTTTTACAATATGTAAATTATAAACGGTAAATATTTAGTTATATATCGATAAATAGTCTCTAGTTTGGCTATTTTTTATTTATTGTTAAATTATACTTTGTTAAATTATATTGTAATATGAACTTCAATGGACTCATGATTTTTACAAGTAATATTGAGTTTTTTCGGAAATAATTAACAAAATAAACTGAAATATAGGGAATGCATGGACAGGGCTGAGCTAAAATGGGCCGGAATTATGAAGAACCCGGCCCAAAATTTAAAAATTTGTATGTTTCCGAAAAAATAAAAATAAATTGACTACTTTACATATGAAATAAATAAAATAAATAGAATTGTAAAAAAGTACTTGATATATATATAGTCCATGTCCTTCATTGCTTCAAGGTTCCAAGGGTGTTTATACTTACATATAAGTGATTATAATTTTTGTGCAAGTATATTTGTGATTTCTCATTTTGTAAAGTATACGTAGACATACTACTTAATTTTCTTTTCATGTGTATTTAGCAATTAAGATACTCAAATGAGTTAAGAGTTATTTGGGTCTATTTCTAAAGCCTAAGACTCAAAATTATTTAAAGATGAAGGTGCCATTTGATTTACAGTAATGATATATTACTCCAGTAATAAGATTACACTAGTAATGAGTGTGAAAATATTATATGCCTAATAATATCACGGTAATTTATAATAACCATATTTGATTGCCCACAGTAATCAACTTAATATATATATATATCAATGCTTAATTTTTGAAAATTACACAATCCATCCGTCTTGACAATCAACTTCAGAAAATTAAATTGACCAAATAAACAATTTCTATAGCTTCAAAAAATAAACAAATAAATAAACAAACAAAACACACTTAAAATGGAAACTCTCTCAAAAGTTTCAAGCATTTTGAGAGTAAATTATATATATATATATATATATATATATATATATAGAGAGAGAGAGAGAGAGAGAGAGAGAGAGAGAAAATGAACACATTTAAGTAGCAGAGAAACACATGAGTCTATGTAAACCAAATGAGTGTGGGGGCTTCTTCTTCTTCTTCTCTTGATCATGAAAATGGCGTTGTTTCTTTGATTTAGAGCCCACAAATCCCCTCACAACTACTTCTTTCTTGTTCATGTCCACCACATAATCCACTAACCCTGTTTTTTCAATTATTCACAAATAAAAAACATATAAACCAACTTAATTTTATATATTAAAAAAAAAAACCTTTTTTTAAGATATAAGTACATACGATAATGATCTAATAAAAAAATCGGTCTAATATAACTAGATATATGATATAATAATCTAATATATACCCAAATAAACTAATAAAAATCTGTGATTAAGCTATTGTATGCTTTTATTTATTTATTTATTTTTAACCAAATATTGTTCATCTATAAGAGCAACATGTGTTAGTATTTTGTTTTTTATAATTATAAAAATAACTTTAAAAATTAAATAGTTATGATTATGTAAACCCTGAAACACAATTTTTTTTTTTTTTGACAAATAGGCTATGATAACTCTTTATAAATTAGCATCAAGGTCCTTTGTGCAGGGACATGTAATTATTGAGCTTACTCTACACCTGTATATATCCCCGATTTTCTTTATTTAAAAAATTCTTAAAAAAAACACTTCTTCAATAAAATTTACTGGTTTTTTTATAGCACCATTCAAGAAATTAGTTGTCAAAAATGTCCCTAGCTACAACTAAAAATTCTAGTTTAATTTTTTGGAATCTTGGGTTTCAAATTTAGTTATTTATTAATTTATTTCAATTTTTTTTTTTTTTTTTGAGATTGAGCTAAAACCACACTGATTCAAGTGATTAACATCATTGAGTTAGAGTCCTCTTGTGACGTGCAAAATAGTGAGAGTTCGAATTATCATTAAAAGAATTAATTTAAGGGTGATATTATACCTTCAACTCATATTAGATGCATTCGAGATAAAAACTCACTTGGGTTAGAGATATTAATATTGCGTATATTGTCTTTGTAAAAAAATTATGATAAATAAATAAATAAATAAATAAATAAATAAATAAATAAAGGGTGCATTATTGCAGTGTGATTATGTGAAGTGGGGACTCACCATTCATCTTGGATATGACTTGGGACACCCTTTTCCGGCAGTGGCTGCAACTCATGTTGGCCCTCATGACAATCACTTGCACCTAATTAGCACCCATTTTTCCAAATAATATTATTTAATTAATAACATAATTTAAATATAAATCACCCCATTTTATCATTGTTGTTGTTGTTGTTGTTGTTTAATTAGTAAAACATTCTTTTAAATTTACCATTGAAGCTTCTGATTAAATTTGACCAAAAAGATTCAAGGTTTAGGATAAAATTTATTGGTGTCTTAATTTGTGTTTATAATTAAATTTCCTTTAATGACTAATATTGGCATTAATGCTATGTCTTTATGATCAAGACAAATGTGGTACATATAATAATTAATAATAAATAAATAAATAAAAGAGAAAAGGTCAAAGATGCTTGAATTCCACTAACAAAGATGAACATGCATTAATAAAGTCTCTATGGCCAACATTTGTTTGTCCTTTCAAACTTTGATGATATTATTATGATAAGGTCCTTATAAATCTAATTCACCAAACAACCAAAAAATCTACTGATTTTTTGGTTCATGAGAATTCATGAAAACAACAACCTTCAAGCAATCAATAATCACAAACTCTTGCCTCTCATATGAGAAGACAAATTATATATATATAGGAGAAGAAGAAGAAGAATAAATGTATATAAAGAAAGGCTTATAATATGTAAATATATGACTTCTTAATTCTTCTTATTCTTCTCTCTAATTGGTGGGTAAATAGGGTGATAAATCTCAGAGAAAAAAGACTCTTCAATTATATGTATACATAATTCCTCTTCTCAAATAGTACCTATATTATAGGTTGATAAAACTAAGGTAAAGAGATAGTGATACTCTTTATATATAGATATATATATATATCTTCTTATCTAATAGGAAAATATATTGGTTGATAAATCTTAGAGAGAGAGAGAGAGAGAGAGAGCACCTTAGGAAGGCTTAGATTCTCAGCAAATCTAAGAGCTTGTTTGGTGGCCATTGGTGTTAAGTTTAAGCTCCTCCTCCACCAACTACTGTTTGCATGCAACAAGCTATATGAGAAGCTTTGGCCATGAAGATGAAATGAACCTAGCTAGCTAACAAGCTTCCCTTTTGAAACCACCCTTGCTCCTCTTTCAAGCTTCTAAGTTTCTAACTATATATATATATATATATATATATATATATATTGAGCGAGAGAGAGAGATATACACGTATATATATATGGAAAAAGATATGAGAAGCGTAATTAAACTTAGAATAAATGAGAAGAAAAGGGACCTTAATTAAGAAGTTTAGAATAAAAAACAAAGGATCAATGAACTTGAGAAAAAGCCGCCTTTGAATTTTCTGTCTCTTGTTTGAACAATATATATAATATGAAGCTACAATGAAAGTGATTTTTTGGTTTCTATAGTTATTTATAAAAATATATACACGTATTTAGGTATGTATTTTTTTTTATTTTTGTTCTTAATTTTCTAAATTTTTTATTAGTTGGAATGGTATTTAAGTCATAAGAAAATGCTTGAGAGAAACATATGTTAATTTATCTGGCATGAAATTCCAACTTTCCGTTGCACTGTTGAAAGATTAATTTGATGTATTTATTTATTTAAATTTCACAAATTTTATATTTTTATTTGATAAAACAAATAAATCACGTCATAAATATGCACATGTGTGGAGTTAATTATATTTTGACGTATCCATGTCCCCACTTTGGTATAATATTAGGTTCGAACTCGTTTTTTTGGTAAAGATACCACACATCCTACCGGAACTGGGACCAAAAATTCGTTAGCTTATATATATATATATTTATTTATTTTTATTTATTTTTCAAGGAAGCTCATGTGACCTTAAAATTGAAGGGCATGGTCCTATGATGTGGGGAGTGATCCAATGTTAAAGTGGCCCCTTTAGACGCAAAGACAATTTGGCAAATTATGAGGAATATATTCATTTCAAGTTGTTACAAATTAATGGAATGGAATTTGTTGGTAGTTGATCATGTAGCTTTTTTCTTAAGCTTTCTTTTCTTCATATTTAGATTGATAATTAGAGTCATGTGTACAATTTGCACATGATTTGCATCCGCTTGAGAAATTATTTTTTAATGAACATTTGGTCTATATTTAATTCTTCAATTTGCTCTTTTAATTGTTTTTTTTTAAATTATTAAAATGCAACATCTCTCAACCAAACTTTCTTTTTCTTTGTGAATAATTATTGATCAGTCTCTGTCAAATATTATTTTAAATAATCTTTATGGGTTTTATAAATTTAATTCTTTTAATTTTAATTTTTACATCATTCTTATCTTTCTTAAATTAAAAACACATGAATAGTTCAAGAGTTTAGTTATTCTATCAATACTTGCATCATACACTGACATGTTCATATATATATATATATATATATATATATATATATATATATATATATATATATATATATAATTATTTTGAAATTCATTTTTTATATTTCTCTCAAATATAAATATAATATAACTATGAACTTTAAATACACATGGTCATATATATTAATATATATCCATAAATATATAAAGAGAGTGGTTGGCGCTTTTTACTCTAACCAATGATGAAGGTGGCCGTTGAATTTACCATTTACTTTTTTCCTTAAATTCCACCTCCGAACGCCATTAAAGTTCTTTTATGACTTCCCCTTATCTCCAGTTAAAGAATAATTAATTCAATATCTTCATTCATCAATGGAGTTAGTTTGATTTCTCTATCACTTTTAATAAAATTAATTAAAGTTGTTTTGAAATTTGTAGTTTCAAGGCTTCACATCAAGTGCCACCAAAGTTTTTTCTTTGCTTGGTAGGTAGATCATTTGAAAGTTTTAAGTTTTCTTCTTTGCATTTCAATATTTTAATTACTCATAATAATAATAATAATAATAATAATAATAATAATAATAACAATAATAATAATAATCCAAAAAATTATTTGTATTTGTTTGAAAGAAAATCTATAATTTACTAAAGTCTATGACTCAAAGAGGTATTCAGCTATAATACATAGCATTGACTTCTTATTCATTTTTATCTTGATGGTGGTAGCTTCTTCTATTTCTTCTTATGTATTATATATTTTTTTTAAATAAAAACTTGTATTATAAAATAAATAAAATGCATTTTTTAAGGTTGGTTCTTATTACCTTTAAAAAAAAAATAAATAAAATGCATTGACTTCCTATCCATATTTTCATCCATATCAAATTTATTCTATATGTAGCTATGTAGATTATATGTGCAGATGTGTTAATGATCAGGTTGTATTATTGCAAGGACGTCATACATTCACTTGAATAATAGAGAAAGTTTAATATTTATGTAAATATTATCACATTTGCGCCATAAATCCAATTAAAAGGGTGTTGACTTCAATTTAAAAAACAATATATTAAAAAGAATGTATTGATTCAAATTTGATATTATTATAATTAACACTTCAAAAAACTATAAAATATACATATCGATAATAACTATGTAGGAGTTGAATTTTTTCGCTTTACATATTTTATAATTATATTAAATAACTTTAAATCATGAAATTCAATAAAATCAAATTTTCCCTTAACATCATGAATGCAGATGTAAAGTTTTTTTTTATTATAACTTAAATGTTTTATATAAAAAAAAAATTTTAGTATAAATTTTTGTAGGGTAAAATAGCCTGGTATGAGGGAATATAAAAAAATAGAGCCTTTCAGCTCATATTTAAAGGGACAGTCATTCTTAAGTGCATACTATGCGTATGCATATTTTTTCATAACCAATGAAACACTCACCCTTACTATCTTAGACAATGTTGATAAATTTGTTTATTACTCTCTCTTTTCATATTAATTTTTTGGTAGGTTACTGAGATTTGGATTTATTTTATTAAGGTTACAAAGTTTTAATTTGTATCAAAACGGTTACTACAATTTGATTTTGTTTCTCCGACAGGTGACCCGCGAGTAACCACATCCATCCTGCTGACGTGTCGACCGAAAAAAACACAGTCAACCGTAATCTAATTTTTTACCACATGGTGATGTGGACAAATGCTGATGTGGCATCCTAGAAGTAGGACAATCCAGTTCATGGAACGGTCTTTTGAGAGTGGCAACGACTTCAAAAGGTGGAGTCTTACATCCAATACCATGTACTCTGTCAAAGCTTTTTATGGATTATTGAATAATAGGGGTTTGCCCTGCCCTGTGACACAAATCATGTAAAAGGGTTTATGCTCATGCAAAATCAATTTTTTTAATTGGTTGGTTCGGAACAAATTGAATACTTGCCATTTATAATCTGGTAAAAAGAAGATGAAACAAACTGCGAACAATTTTGGAATCATTTAGGTCAACTATTTGGCTTTAGTTTATTCCACATTACTAAGAGAGTTGTGAAGTTCATGGAAATCGAACCTTAGGGTCTCAAAGAGAGGAATTGAGGATTTTTAATTTACATGTGCTATGATTTGGAATATTTGGCTTAAACAAAATGAACACATTTTCAATGCTTAATCATCGCCTTTGTTATAGATTATTACAAAAATCGATCATCCTCTCATATTGTGACTCTCTATAGTTTTGAGTTGAAGAAAGTGAGATTAGAAGACTCCATTATCAAAAACAATCTAGCGTTCTTGGGATCATCTTCAGATACCACAATGAGATGGACATTGAGGAGATGACGACTATATTAGGTACAAGTTAGTTCCGTATTGTATTTTGTCTCATTAGAGATTTGATATTTGTTCGTTTTCTTTCATAGTTGTTGTTGTTGTCGTTTGGAAACCATCACATGTAGATTTGTTGTAAGTCATTATGTCATTTCTATATTGTTTTGTATGCTAACCTCTGATCAATGTTTCTGTTGTTTTCTTTTTTTATTATTAATGAGAGTGGTTTATCCATTTTTTTTTCAAGAAAGAAAAAACCAATTTTATTAACTTCTGAAATATTTAGTATAGCCCAATCATCTATTAGGTTGTTTTGCAAGTCACCACTTACTTGTAAATAATAATAGAAATCATTATTATTATTATTATTATTATTATTATTATCACCAGTACTACTATTATTATTGTGAAATGAACTGGGCTATGGCCTGCTAAATGGCCCTTTCTTCAGATGGGCTTGAGCTTTGAACAATTGCATTTGGGCCTGTTCACTAATTCTGGGCTATTAGAAGACGACGTACTTGATAACATGCGCCATGCGCCACCCTCCTAGGTCAATCCTTATTACACGAGTGCCCTGGAAGTTGAGCACATTTAGGGCGTGTTCATTTAGGCGTAAGTGGGGAAAAGTGAAGGGAAGTGAACTGACTTCCTCCATGTTCTTTTCCTCTGAAGTGGGTTTTAGTTAAAACCTATTTCGTTACTTTTTACACCGAAGTGGGGAAAGTGAGTTTTTTATAAAAAACTCACTTCCCCCACTTTCAAAGACTTTTTAGAAGTGACACCACTTACACCAAAATGAATATCAGAAGTGAGAAAATGAACAATTCATGGAAGAGACACTTTTTGGGAAACGAACACAATAAGTGGTGGAAGTCATATCACTTCCACCACTTCAAGGCACTTCAGGGAAGTGCCACTTCCCCCACTTCCTGACTTCCTCCCACTTACACCTAAATGAACACGCTCTTACATTCACAAAAATTGGGCTAATCCTGAGTCACCAGTTTTGTCCAAGGGTCCGGCAACCAACCTAAGCCCGAAAGCCCTCTCAAAATAAAAAAAATGAGAGGGTGTGGATAAAAGTAATAGGTCCGCTGTTTGGGCCTTGGATAAAAAAAAAGAGTTGGCTTAAAAAATGAGTTGGGCCTCGAACATGATATTTTAGACCTAGGCCCGGCTTGGCCTGAATTAGTAGCAAATGAAATAAATTAATTTGCTATTTATAATTAATTACAATAATGTTTAGTCTTGGCCTGGCCTGAACCTGACAAGGTCCGGCCCATGGATGCCTCTAACGAATGGTGGCAACAAATAGGGACGGGGTTGAGTTTGACACTCACAGAAATCCTTGCCCTCGCCATACCCACCCCCATCCTAATTTTATGATTATTATCATCATATCTTTACCCATACAACCCAATTTCTTATTTTAGTTTTTAAATTAAAAAAAAATTTAATTATTTTAGGTCTCTGAAAGAGGAGAAAATTGTATTTTTATCTTACATTATTAGATTTCACCATAAATGCAAATCATCGACGAAGATGATATGTAAGATTTTATTTATAACTTTCAAATAGAAATCACAATCCTTTTTATTTTACAGATTATTTAAAAATATAAAATTTAACCTAATGTGTTTATCCTCTCCAAATTCAAAACAATTGATTTATTTATTTTATAAATAAACAGTAAATGCTCCATTTAAATAATAAAGTCAGATTGTATATAATTATGGAATAACTCGCACTGTATGTAGGAGGCTCCTCTAAAAGATGCAATAAATTTTTTTTATTTATTTTAATTAGAATTTTTCATTTGTGGGATTGATTTCGGTGTAAATTAGAGGAATTTAGGAAATGGAGGAAGCATTATTTCATTGAAGTAATGAAAAATAATAGAAGTGATATGGCTTTCACTACTTTTTATGTTTATTTTATAAGAAGTGTCTCTTCTATGAAATGTTTATTTTTTCATTTTTGGTGTTCATTCCGATGTAAGTGATGTTACTTCTAAAAAATTTTTGGAAGTGGGAGAAGTGAGCTTTATAAGAGATTCATTTTCTCATTTGGGTGTAAAAAATACTGAAATAGGTTTTAGACCCACTAAAGCGGAGGAAAGTGGTAATTTCCCCATTTTAGGACATGTTCATTTGGATGCAAGTAGGGGGGAAGTGGAGGGAAGTGGTGGGAATTGGAGGGAAGTGGACTGATTTTCTCCACTTCTGATGTTCTTTTCCTCTGAAATGGAGAAGTGGTCACTTTTCCCACTTCAGATTGAAGTGAGTTTTAGTTATAACTCATTTCGGCATTTTTTACACCGAAGTGGGGGAAGTGAGAAGTGATGACTCATTTCCCCCCACTTTCAAAGATCTTTTAGAAGTGACACCATTTACACCGAAATGAACACCATTAGTGGAAGAATAAGCATTTCATGGGAAATGTACTTTTTGCAAAATGAACACAGGAAGTGGTAGAAGTCATATCACTTGCACCATTTTCCACCACTTTAGGGCAGTGGCACTTCCTGACTTTCTCTACACCGAAATGAACGCGTTTTTAGAGAAAAAGAACATCGGAAGTGGAAAAATTCAGTCCACTTCCCCCACTTCTCCTCACTTATATCGAAATGGACGCCCCTCATCTCTTTTTTTTTTTTAATAAGCAACTAATTTTTCTACACACCTTATTATTTGTTTTTTAAAATTTTTTAAAAATTCAAGTAACAATTAAAAAAAAAAGAGGGGTAGTAGCGTCATTTGACAGTCTTTGAGAATTTATTGTTTGATTTAAGCTGAAAATACATTTTCCTCATAATTTATTTCGGAATAAACAATTTGAATTACTTTTTTTCGAATAAAAAAACTGGAATGGAGCCGTATATTCCGTTTTCTTGGCGAATATAAGTGGCCGCCCAATCCCACTCTCTCGGCTACGGCTGAACCCCGTTTCCCTCCACGTTTTCCTGAGCTCGTTCATGTCCATCTCACCCATCGACGGCCATAGATCCGACGAAGCCCGTTCCTCTCCTGTTTTCTCTCCAAGCCCTAGCTCCCACCATGGCCGTCGTCTCCTCTCAAGGCCCCGCCGCCACCAGATCGGTGGCACTGCTCGCGGAGCCACCCTCAGATCGCCGACGCCATCCTCCTCGGAGACTATCTTGGTTGCGGCTGACCCGAGTACCGGTGAGCTCTTGGCTTTTATTCTTCTAGGATTTAGGGTTTGTTTGCGAATCAGTTGCTTGATTAAGAGACTGTATGATTAGGGCTTGATTCGAATTTGACGTCCAAGAATTTGTCTTGTTGACGAATTGGAATTCGGGAACCCTAGCTTAGGGTTTTCAATAAATTGAGAAGATTTATAGTATTTAGGTTTGGTGAGGGTGGAGAAGAAGAATTCGTATTCACAGCGAGGATGGCTTTAGAACGGGTTTTTGTCGTGTTGCTTCACGTCATGAGGTTTTTAGTATGGGCTAGGAAGGCACCAACTGCCATTCTTTCATGTAGACAGTAGAATCATTGACCACTTGGCTGTGTTGCTTTGTGTTAAGATGCCAGGCTTATCAAGGACATAGACTTTTATTTTCCAAAGAAAGTACATGACGATATGAATAAATCTGAAGAGCATTGAAGTGGCAATTTGTATGATAGGTTCAATATCTGAATGAGCATCCAATAGAGCAAGGAAATCATCAGTTGTCAAAATTCAAGATTCGTGTTATTGATTAGTGGCAACTGTATCAGTTTCAACCTGAGCTCACATTGAAACAAAAATACGCCCTTATGCTACATTACTCAGTGAGAGCATTTTATGTACTTATAAAAAAAAATGTGTATCCAAATATATGCTTTAGAGGATGACGTCTTGACTACAAATCAGCCGAACTTTTCATGATGAGCTTAGTTGCTTGCCAAGATAATGCTGAAACACTTACATTTTTTCAATAAATGTGAGCCACAACTTTTGATCCTGAAAGAGTTACTAAAATGCATGGCTTTCTTGCTCTCATCACAGATCCTCTGTGATTTCAAAAGATATCAGTAATAATTAATTTGATACTATCCTACTTCACACTTTGTCTTTGTATGCTTTCTATTGCATTTCTCCTGGCAGTCATCATGTGACTCTTGTTGTGGAAAAAATTGATTTTGACGTTCTTGATTCCCTTATGAACCACCAAAACAAAAGGAAAACGATCAGCCAAACTATGATTAGTTGCAATAGACCGTACAACTATTAAACCTAGAGAAAACGGCAAAAAAAGAAAAAGAGTTTTCTGGGGAGATAGATGTGCCCTCTCTCTCTCTCTCTGGCCTATTTGCTATATTTTTTAGTATTTGAATAGTCTCTACTTAATAATATGCCATAGTCACACCTGAATTTTCATTCTTTCAAGTGACAACCGTCATGTTTTGCAGGACCAACGGTAACTTTTCCGGGAGATGCTAGCAGTTCATTTGATACTGTAAGTTGATTCAGTTCAACTTGCATGTTTCCTGTGAACATATTTAATGTATTTTGATTAAGTTAATTTCTTTGACCTGCAAATCAAAGAACATAGTGGAGAATACACCTTTGCTCTAATAACTTAGCCTAACCATTTTACAGGTAAACAACAGTTCTACCATTTCTCAGTCTGACTCAGCTGGGGGAAGGCTACCTTCTCAATTTCAGCTTGACCTACTTGGCCATGCGCAGGCTCATGGCAATGAGAAATATGCTGAACCTGTAAATTCTTTGCAGTACAATCGTCTTGCTGCTGGTTCTGGTGGTTCTCAAAGTAATTCAACACAATCAGCTGCAAGGCGAAATCACAGTGTCAACGCCAATCATTTGTTGAACTTTTATTATGATCCTATCTCTCGTCCTCAGCAACCTAGCAGAAGCCCTCCAACTAGAAGGCAAAGAAAGATCAAACCTTATAATAAAGACCTGTTTCTTCAGGCAAATTTTAAATTTGTTGTGCTGGACAATGGCAGTTACCTAAGTGAATCCATGGATCCAGATAAGATGCTGCAGTGGGAGGATGTGATTTGTGTGAGATACTCCACTTCGTCTCCGGTGCAGTGTCCAATTTGCTTGGAAGCTCCTCTGTGTCCTCAGATAACATCCTGTGGACATATATATTGCTTTCCCTGCATTCTTAGATACCTATTGATGGGAGAGGAGGACCACAAAGGTGAATGCTGGAAAAAGTGTCCTCTATGCTTTATGTCAATATCTTGCAAGGATTTGTATACTATGCGTGTAGAAAATGTCAACCAATTTGATGTTGGTGATCATGTAGACTTTACACTTTTAACTCGGGCAAAAGATTCTCTGGTTCCCTCAATGAAAAATCAACAAGGAGCAGGCCTCACTTCAGACGATTTTGATAGCAGTGATGGCACATTTTCTAAATTTATTTTGACTTCAGATGTGGAATTATCTGTTACGGAAGCTAAGATGGAGCTCAGCAATTGGTTGGAGAAGGCGGACTCTGGTTTGGTTGACGACTTGGAAAAGCTTCCATATGTTTGTGGAGCATTGGAACAACTGGAGGAAAGGGCGAAGAATTTGATGGAGCATCAAAAATTAAGTGCCAGTCCTCCCAAAAGAAATCATTCTTCTGCTGCAGCTCATGCCAAAGCTGCTCATTTACCTAATAATAGGCCACAGGCCATTTCTCCTGCTTCAATTATAAAGGCCAACAATGCTAGCTTAGAGGCATGGGAATTAAATGATGGAACAAGCCAAACAAGTGGGAAACGTGGCGTCTCAGAGTCATTTGAAAAGCATGGTTTGGAGGACTCAGGGCCATTTTCAGCTGGACTGGCCACAGAAAAAGATAGCTACACTTTCTACCAGGTGCTTTTCCTTTAAGTTATTTTTATAAGTTTTAGCCACTGTGATCTTTATGATGGCTATCAATTTGTATACCATCTGTTGACTTGTTCGTGGATTTCTATGTTTAATCACAACTAATACAGGCAATTGATGGCCAACATCTTATTCTTCATCCTTTAAACATGAAGTGCCTTCTTCACCATTATGGGAGTTATGGCATGCTTCCACCAAGGTGAATAATCAAGCTTGGAAGTTTTTTTTGGAGAACAGAAAGATCATCGTTTCATTCCTTGTTGTGTTTGGGTTTTACTTTTTTTTATTTTTTTCACTTGATTGATGGCTGGACTGATGGACTTGTTAGAGTTTTTTTTTTTTTTTTTTTTTGTTATAAAAGAATTCCAAGAAAATTAATTTCTTTATACTTAATGCTTAATGATATGTTATGGAGTCAATGTGATGAGCTAAGTTAGGACTTGTATCCCCTTGCCCGTACTTAAGCTCAATAACATGTTTCGCTTTTTTGGCCGACTGAATTGTTTGCACATATATTGTGCATGTGCTTGACTGTTTACATATTTGTACTTATATTGCTGGTTTACATGTGTCAAGTTGTCTCATGTGCTGGTTTAGGGATTGAAATTTATATTGGCTTGATTTTTCCTTTCATTCTTTGTGCCAACCTTTTATTTTTCATTTTGGATATTAGATGGGTTACTATGTTATGCCAAAATATATGCCATTCGTGGTAATGAAAGTAATCTAACATAAGGATATATACCTCATATGCAGAAGTTATCTTCAACCTGTGTATGTGATTCTAGAAAGAGATGGTAAACGGTAATAGTTTTTTATGAAGTTCAATTTCTATTGAAGACATATTGAACGGTTTACAATACCTATTCAAATACTCAAAAGGTTATGTGATGTATCAGATGTAGAAATAAACCAGCAGTTATATATCAAATAGGTGTTTTACAAATGCATGACCAAACATTTCTTACCTCTCAATTATTATCTTATTAGGTTTTATCATTACTGCTGTTTATAATCCATCAATCATGAGAGGATATCTTTCAACTTATTCTTTGGGAAATAAGCGCAATTATGTTACTAGTTTCTTGAATGAAGCCTTCCCATCCTAGAATGATGCTTTGTAGCTGCCTTGGTTAAATGCTTTGGTGATGATGAATGTATGAGGCTTTGAGCATCACTAGCATGATGACATTGTGGATTGTTAGATATTTGTAAGTTTCCTTCAAAGACATTGTGCCTTTCAGATTCTTTTAAGTTTCTTTCAAAGTGATTGGGCATTTTTACATTCTTTCATGTTTCGTTTGAAAGCATTGTGCATTTTTAGATTCTTCTTATTTTTCTTCTTATGGGTTATGGGAATAAAATTTTTCGGTAGCTGTATCAAGTTGATTAAAGAACACATATGCTCCATGGTACATCTTTAACAGTGTTTCAAATCTAAATAGCGTTTGACTATTTTTCTTAGTTTTTAAATTCACTAGCTGCCCATTGTCTAAGAAATTTGTTTTCTGCAGAATCAGTGGAGTCATTCTTGAATTGGAGACGGTTACCCAATCAGAGGCAATGAGGAGGCGTTATCGTTATCTTAGTCATTTTTCTTTAACAACAACATTTCAGGTAGCCCTCAGCATACCTTGTTCGTTGTTTTGCTGAGTAGGGGTTGTGATTCTGATGCATGTTAGCTAAATGCAGCTATGTGAAATTGATCTCAGAGAAAGCTTGCCACCAGAGTCATTAGCTCCATTTGTGGAGGAAATAAAGAAGCGGGAAAAGCAACGAAAACGGCTTGCTAGGAAGGTTAGTGAAAGTTCTTGTATTCAGTAATGTTTATTGAGATCCCAGTTTCTTTGTGGTCCAGTGCCTAGTTTCAGTTTGATTGGTGGTCCACATGTCTGATATATTGCATTAAATGTGTCTTGGTTAGGCTGCATCTTTCAGTTCTGCCTTCAGCTGTGTTCTTGGTCAGCAACCAATAAATATCTCTTAGTTATTTTTCTGTGGCTTTTTTTAACAGGAAGAGGTTGAGAAAGCCAAGGCAGAAGCAGCTGCTTTGCATGCAATCCCTGTTCCATCAAATCTGGGTCATTCGCCCATTAATGATGCTATTTTCTCATTAGATGACTTTGAAGGTAAGCGCCCAATCCCAATAAGCTGCAGTTAGCCATTAATTTAGTTGCAGATGTGAGAACCATTCATAATGGCTGTCTGTCTGATCAACATGTCCCTATTCTGATTATGCGAGTCCCTGTTCCATTGCTTGGTTTATCATTTTGTTAATGTCTGCTTTGAACATTATCTAGAAAACAAAATCCAGATATTGAACTTGAGAGTGATCATAAATGAGGTTCATCAGTCCTTTTGACTAGGTGATCATTATTTTGACATGTTCTAACTATCAATCAATTTGTCTTCAGCATTAGGAACTGGCATGCCATCTACAAGCCCTCCTATCATTGAAGGAAGGAAACTTTTCTCAAATGTAGCACGCCTTGGCTTTGCTGCTGCACATGATTCTCCTTCTCTGAAATCTGAAGGACTTTTGGATTCAACAGGCAGCATAGAAGATACAGGCGAGACCTCGAGGATTCAAGGTACAGGCGAGACCTCGAGGATTCAAGGTATGCTGGAACACAATTGGTTGATTATTTTCTAGAATACCTGTGTTTTTATCTCCTTCGAGAATTAATGCTCCTACCAATACCTGCAAATACTTTTTCTTTTTTGTTATTGTATGAGGGTGTTCCAAATCTCATTAATGTTGCCCAGTAATACCTGTTTCTTATATTATGTTCTCTGAACAAATTCAATATGATCTTTGAATGGTGAATAAACACTAAAAATGTATTTATGTGCTTCTGGCATTCATTTGAATGTATATTCTCTGCAGATCAGAGGAACACAACCACAAACATGCCTTCCTTCGCTCATGTCATATCCACTTCGAGAACAGTCGACGGTCCAGAACCGCAGAAGACAGTTGGGTTTGGAAAGAAAGGAAAGAAACCAACAAAGGTCCTCTTGTCAACAGCTGGTGGTCGTCGCTATTGACTCTCAACTTGTGTTTTTATTATCTACGACCTTACTTAAAAGATGTATCTCACAATAAGAAAGATGGCTCTTACCATCTCAAACTGCTTTTAAGAAGGTTGCCTACCCGTTCCAATGACTAATGAGTCACTTGCCAGGCCACTTGATTCAGTAAATTTGGCTATGCCTCATTTTATGTTTCTTCTTCTTTTTCTGCTTTCTATCTCTTTGAGTACCGCCCTTGTAGATTTGAAAAAAATGAATGGTACCGGAAAATATCTCATTACTTCAAAAGATCACACTTGATTTTTCATAGTTCCTTATGAGCTCCCGGGTGACTTTTCTGAGTGGTGCTGTGTATTCTGCTTGGCTATGTCACTGTGAATGCAAATCATGTTGACGAAGTTGGCCTTGTTTATTTTTTCTTACTGTTTTTGCATGAAAGAATTCCAGATGTGTAATGCTTGATCAGATGTGGTGTTTTGTTGTAGGTATGATTTGCTCTGGATTTTCAGATGCATTTAGGCATATGCTTAAATTCAGGTATTTAACTAAATTTTGCATCTTGATATCTACAATCTAACTGGATTTGGTTTAAGTTCCTGCATCTAGATTACTGAATTTCCAAATCCCTACTCTCAAACTCATGGTTACAGCAATTACTGGTTTCGGTACATCAATTAGCACCACCTGATCTTGGATCTCATTTAATCAGGAAAATGTCTGCATGCATCTATAGTATTGTTATTGCTACTACACTGATTGTAAAATGGTTGGTTGTATTAATATTTAGTTAATTTTTCCTTTGTTTGTTAGCTTATGAACACAACTGATTATGCTGTTTTCTCACAAATGAGGACATAGTGAAGCATGATTAAAAAGGGGTAGCGGTTCCTGTAACAAGTGTTATTTTCTGTTTTTATTTTTGTCCTCTTTTGCAACATAGGACCATGTTATTAATTTATCTATTCATTTTTTTCAACTCATGCAACTAGCCTTCTGTTGTTTTATTCTCCAAAACCCCCTGAAAAGATGGAGAATTGAAAAGGGTGGCCCCTTGTCCACTGGCAATGGATGTAGCTTTCTTTGGACAAAGAACATGGACTCCCTCCCTTGTCCACTACTTGGAAGTTGCAGAAGATGAGAGGACTCATCTGCAATGATGTCTGGGTCCATATTGCCTATAATAATAATATATTAAATCACAGGCCATTTTACTTACATGCTTCCCATTGACATCATCTTTTCAATATAACAATGTTGTTTTTATTATCATTTGTTTCTTGGAATAATCACTTCATCTTATTGTGAGGCCAATCACTATTTGGTGTTTTTTGGTTGGATCTAGTTATATTGGATGCTGTTGGTTGGTTGAATTTGTTTTTTTTTCTTTTTGGGAGGAAAAGTATCATATGATCTTGTTTGAGTTAATAATAATTTAAATAAATATTTTTAAAAAAGCAAATCTATACTTTATAATTAATGATGTTGTTTTCTTACTATTGATTATTATACTTAATTAATTAAAATTGTTGGGATAATCTACTCCCGGGGTTGTTTGTTTGACTGGATTTGCAAATACTTGGATTTGAAAATCCTTGCATTTCAGAAATCCTTTATTTGTTTCAAAAGATTTCAGAAATCTTTATATTTCTAAATCCCAACAAGAGATTTTGGAATTCCAAAATTCAAATAGATTTTATCTTTAAAATTTTTTTAACAGATTTATCAAGTAATATAATATAAAATTGATTGATTATATTATATTCATTATTTTTAATAAATAATTAATATATTATATTTTATTATAATAAATTAAGTATATATTAATTATATTAATTAGTCATAATATTTGAAATTTGAATTCATATTTACATAATATATATTAATTATTTATAATATTAGGGTGGGGTAATCTCACAATGAGGATCATATAATCCAGCCAATAATACATTCAACCAATCACTGACTCTCCTGAATTTACAAATCCAAAAATTTTTAAATACAAATCCACTGCATTTTCAATTACATTCAACCAAACACCTATATATTGAGAAATAACAAGGAGAATGATTTAGTAGCAATTCTTAAAACTCTTTTGAACTCATTTAGATGAATTCGGTGTTATTATATCAAGGGATCATTAGTTAATAATAATAATAATAATAATAATAATAATAATAATAATAATAATAATAATAATATCCGAATTTTTTAAATTTTTTGTGCAGAAAAAACATATTTTTTTTCCTTAGTGTTGTAGATAATTGGCAAAATAGAAATCTATAAGAAAAGGAAAAAAAGTAGAAATAGAATTAGTGAGATCTAACATGCACAGCAGGACATAACGCGCAAATCGTGTGCCGTGCCCCCCTCACATGGAGCCCAGAGCCTTTTCCGGAGAGCGACTGAATCAACGGTCCTGATTCAAAACCAAAGCCCATCAACCATGGACGGTGATGATGATGGCCCCCCCTCCCTCTTCTTTCTGAAGAGAATGATTTCAGTGTCAGTGCATGGGTCCCATGCATCCGTACCTTGTGAAACAAAAAAAAAACTCAGAGAGAAAAGAGAAAAAGGATTCCATGTTATGCTTAGAAATTTATTATTTGCGTATTATTTATTATTTGATAATTATAAATTTAACCTTTAGTTCTGGCTGAAAAATAGAGTAATTAGTATTTTATTTTTTTTCTCTACTAAAAAATAAAAACTCGAGGGTTGAAATGCTATGTTTGTCCATAGTTCTCTTTCCTTTTTAGTAATATATATACATATATATATTGTAAATTGTTCATGAAAAATATAAAAAAATTGTTTTAAAAAAATATACTAAAAAAGTCATTAATAAAAAAGACTTTTTATTTTTTATAAATTTAATAAGTTCATGTATAATAAAAAATATATAGAGAGAGATGTTTTTTCACTTTTAATAACACTGAGATTAAGTTGGAAGTCTATATCCATAATTTATATTGTGTTTAATGTGTTTTGAACCTAAGCAGTATATATTTTATAAATTAATTTTTTTATAACCATGTTAAAACCACCTGAATAAAAGACTTTTTTTTATTAATATAAATATCTAA
This sequence comes from Dioscorea dumetorum, assembly GCA_902712375.1. Lineage (NCBI taxonomy): Eukaryota > Viridiplantae > Streptophyta > Magnoliopsida > Dioscoreales > Dioscoreaceae > Dioscorea > Dioscorea dumetorum. The sequence continues at coordinate 3,195,950 of CACTHL010000870.1, read as the reverse complement.
TAATACAAAAATATATAATATAGTTGCAGGAAAAATGATTTATTTTAATTTTAACATAAAGTTCAAAGTGCTATATGTAATATTTTTTAATTTATAATAAAAATGAAAAAAAAAGAGGTAAAATATATATCAAATAAATATCAAAATTTACAGTAGTCATTTACATTCATATAATGTTAGATTTGTCTTATATAAATAATAAATTTTGCATATTATTTATTGCGTATAAAAGTTTTAAAATAAAACTCACCTCTCTTATTTGAAAATAAATAACTTATTTTTTGTGGGTGAATAATAATATTATAAATTTTAGATTTTTTATAAGGAGGTTATATTATAAGGGTGAAACTAAGAAAAATCACAGATGGGGTGACCACACTCTTCCATACCGCAAATAATTAGAACTCTAGCGACAAATTCGCCAACCGTTTTAAAACTAAATTCCCAAATTAAATTCCAACCAAGAAAAATAAATAATAAAAAAATAAAAAAAACATTTATTTTTCCTTTTTTTTCTTCTTTTTTTCCCTCCTTTTTCTCTCTCTTCCTTTTTGCCCCTCGCTTTGTCTCTCTCTCTCCGCCATCCTCTCTGCGATCGTCCCTGCCATCTCTGGCTTCTCACCTTGTGGAATAACCCTAAAAGCCTCTCCCAATTCGATCCACTCCGCCCCTTGATCCTGTGAACGCTTGTCCTCAGCTAAGTTTTTCTGGAATTTTTGAACTTTTTTCCAATTTTTTTTGGAGATCCGGAGTTACAGGAGATGGACTTGAATGGTTTGAGTGCTGGAGATTTTTGGAGCTGGTGCAGCTTGGAGGAGGAAAATGGAGCTTGATCTCGCTGGGTTTGATGCTGTTTGGGTGGATTGAGAATGTTTTTGTTTGGTCGGTGGTGAGTTGGGTGGTCAGGAAGTGGCTTTGATGAGGATTGCGAGCGTGAAAAGGCTCAAGATCGCAGGTTCAAGATGCCTTTCACTAAGCTCGATGACTCTCCTATGTTCCGTAAGCAGGTGATGGAGGACATTAGAACTGAAATTTTATATATTTTTCAATATTTTTGTTGCTTTTAGCTGCTCTTCTTGCTCGAAGTTTAGTGCTTTTTTTTTCTCGCTGGATTTAGAGCTCTAGAACCTCAAAAAAAAAAAAATTCCTTATTATTGGGAGCATTATTTCATGATCTATTCTGGTATGGTTGTCGAATGTTTTGAGTGTGCTCTGGCCAAAGATGTGTTTTTTCATGTGTCTCAAATTTAAGTTTTGTCTTGTAGTTTTGGAGTTGGAATTGATTGCTCCTCGAATTTATGCAACTTCTGAATTTTAGAATCAAGTGATTGAAGAATCTTTATACTGTGCATTGCTGAAGAGATAGTACCTTATCATGAATTTCCGTATTTAGAAAAAAAAATGAAATCTAGGTTGATTTTGATCTGTGAAAGCTGATTCCGTCCAACTCTGCTTCTGGCATTCACCATTATGCACAAGTTTAAGTTTCCATCGCCTGCTTGCTTATCTTTTAAGTGTTGGTTTGCCTGAACATATTTTCTGAAAATGAAGCAAATCAAACATCTAATAATCATATCGTAGTAGAGCTTGGGACGGTAGAACTATTTAACTTACTTGGGTGTTTGAGCATTGGATGGGCCAGACTATGCTGGGAATTTAATTAATAATTTGATTATCTCATTTGAAAATGAAAATAAAGGTCATAGCTCATTCACACGTTAAGATGCTTACAGCAGGGCCCATGTTTCCTTTCTTTCTATATTGAATGGGAACTGACTTGCTTTCTAATGTCAAACAGATACAGTCACTTGAAGACAGTGCAGAATTATTGAGAGAGAGGTGTCTAAAGTTTTATAAAGGCTGCCGCAAGTACACGTATGCATATATTTGTGCTGTTTTCCCTTGTCTTTATCTTGGTTGTTCTATATGTATTTTATTTCTTTAAGCAATAGGGTTTTTCTGTATTTTGTAGGAGTTTGGGATCCCATATGGTTTGAGAGGTTAACATTACACATTCTATTTCATTAACAAGCGCCTAATAAATGATATACATGCTATGAAGCTAAGGATCTAGATTGTAGCTTATATTTGGACTTTCATTATCACAAAATAAGACTTGAAATATTGTAGGAAAGATGATATCCTCGCACACACACACATACTCACAAGAGAAAATGCTGACCCACCTATGTAGCACACACATATATGTGTGTGTGTGTGTATATATATAGTCTATGCATCTTTGGATTGTAATTTTAATCTATTTTTTATACAATGATGATTCCGAGTACCATTTTGCTTTTAATCTGTTCAACAATAAAGATTCTGTTTTCACTTGCAGAGAACAACTTGGGGAGGGATATGATGGGGATATTGCTTTTGCTAGTTCCCTTGAAATGTTCGGTGGTGGGCACAATGACCCCATCAGTGTTGCTTTTGGAGGTTAGTCTTTTCTTTTAAGAACACTGTAGCTGATCATGTTTTCTGAAAAATGACATCTGAATTATGTTTAAATTGCTTCCATCTGTACAAAGGCAATAGTTGAAATTCCTTTGTTGAAAACTATATGACTTTTAAATTAATCATAAATCAAATGTTTCTATTGATGAATTATATGCTAAGCTTTATTCTCTTTCATTTTCATCTTCATAAAATCAGCAAATAGAGTAACCGAGAGCAAGTTCTTCATGGTATTCTAAGAGGAGACTAAAAGGATCGTGCTAGTAGTTTTATTTGTTGTAGTCTTGTTCCTGTTGCATCAAAACCCTGTAAATTAAGTTATTTGCATATGGTTGTCCATGCATGCCTATGTTTCATTTAAAGGTGTGATTACTTCAATTTGTGTCAATATTATTTAATAATTTATAGGTTTCAATAAATCTGTTGGCTAATTATGAAAATGGAAGTAGAGTGGGAATTTGAAGATGCTTGATGGCTTGTGTGTGATTTGCCTTGTCTTATGATCTATACAGCTTGCGAGATTTACTGCATTGTACTTTACTTGAATAAATATTGGTTATCTTGTTACTAGCACCTTCTCATAACTATGTTTTGTGTAGGGCCTGTCATGACCAAATTTACAATTGCTTTACGAGAAATCGGAACATATAAAGAAGTTTTACGCTCCCAGGTATTGTAATTCTCATGTCATGTGTGTTTGTATGGCATTGTTAATAATGTGATGGATACTTACTTGTTAACCATAACTTATGCATGTGCTGTTATGAAAACAGTGAAAAGAACAATTTTTAATATATATTCCATTCAATATTTCATGAAGTTGTATATCTTTCTTGCTCATCATCATGTTTTGCAATCATTAACTCTATGATATCATGAATTTTCTTTTTTCATATTTCTTACTTCCTTCTAGATGCTCCATTTGGAAATTATCCTTATCAATTTGTTTTTAAATGCTCACTTTTTAGAAGAGTTAGTGATTGAGAGAAAAGCATGGTTTAGTAGTTGTATATAGAGAGATATGTTATGGCTAATAAGTTTATAATTCAGTTATGAGTTGAAGCTAATTTTGTTCTTGTGCTTCAATTACTCATTTCTTTTGAGTTATCAAATGGAGCATAAATGTCGCAGTAGCCTTTTTAATTAAGTTGAGTCCTGTTTGGCTGAATAATAATATGGACCAGTTCTCATATCTTCTTCTTCAAATGATGATGAAATTTCACTTTTCTTTAATCAGGTTGAGCATATATTGAATGACAGACTACTGCAATATGTTGACATAGATCTGCAAGATGTCAAGGTAAGAAATTTTAGTGTTGTTTTAGTAAGTTTCTTAATGGGTTTGGTGGAACTTTCCATACACAATATGGAAATTCATACAAATCATTCTTATTTCTAGCAGGGCTTGTATTTATTTTGTCTTACTTGTCAAAGCTCTTATGATGAACTCTTTTTTTTTTTTTTAATTTTATCAACTTTAAAGGATTATAATGTATCTTCTCTTATTGCAGGAAGCACGTAAACGTTTTGACAAGGCCTGCCTTCAGTATGATCAGGTCTGTTTTCTGACTATTTGTGGCATATTTTTGGCAAAGAATGATACCTATGGTGTAATTTTTTTTCTCTGATAATCCGGCAAGAAATGCAATATTAGGAATGCTAAATTAATATGTAACTCTCTATGGGTTTCTCTTTTCAAAGATAAATACATTGTAAATATTATTGATCACACTCACTATCCCTCATTTGTTTTCTTTATCTTTTTCTGATCCTTTAAGCTACCTGCTTTTCTTTATCTTGTTCTCAATCGAATATGCACACCTTGTTCAGCTGGTAACATGGCATACTATATTAGAATTGTTTTAGTTGTCTTATGATATTGTTAATATCAATGTTACAAATCTATTTCCTCTGAAGACTTGCTCTACCTTCTTCATTCTGTGAAAATTGTAAGTACTGTTGTGGAAGAAGTCTTGGGGACATGGATTATTTCTGTTCTAGCTGAATGCTTATACTGCAGAATCATGAAATCCAAGTCAGGAATCTAACAATTGACCATTTCCATTGCCCATCTCGTGTAACAGGCTCGTGAGAAGTACTTATCGCTGAAGAAAAATGCAAAAGCAGATGTTGCCACTGTCCTGGAGGATGTAATAATATTTCCCTTTCATTTTAGATAGTCGGTTCATTTTGAATGGGAGAGAGTGATGTAGTTGGTGTATGCTTTGTAAAGGAGTGGCAATATCTTGCTTCAATTAAACAAATTTTATTTTTGAAATCATCCAGGAGCTCCATGTTGCAAGGTCTTCCTTTGAGCAGGCCCGGTTCAGTCTTGTGAGTATTCTGCATTTGCTGCAACAACTGCAGAAAGATCCATTATCTCTCTTTAGTGATTTGAAAATCCAAGATAACAGTTATATGTATATCCAGATTACTGCAATTTCTAATGTAGAAGCAAAGAAGAGATTTGAATTTCTGGAGGCCGTTAGTGGGACAATGGATGCTCATCTTCGCTATTTCAAACAAGTATTTCTGTTTTCACACCTGTCTTGTTGCTGATCATTTACATTGTTTCTTATTATAATCTTGATAAATTTTTCATCATTCTGCAGGGGTATGAACTATTACATCAGATGGAGCCATATATACACCAGGTTAATACTTTGCATTTCTATCTTGAAATCAATTTCTGCTTATCTTACATGCTAGTTTGTCTGGCATTCTTATGGTTATGTGTCTGTGTTGCTCTTGGTCATAAAACACCCTGATATTGTCTTTCTGCTTGTATCATATATTCTTGTTGTATCATTTTATTTCATCGGTATTCAACATTTATTATATGTGTTGTAGAGAAAGTATGACATGATTCACCGTTTTCTATATGGGGGAAATTTTGAGGAAGAGGATGCATTACCAACCATTTGAACTCTGTTAAATGTAAGAGCACCAATAATATCCTTAGTGTCCTCGAATGAGACAATAGAAGAGTGACCTGTTTTCTCAGGATTACACAAACAAATTGCATGATGCATGTTTCATGCTAAAGCATAATAACTCCTTAGCAGGCACTTAAAATCCTTTCTAATAATATTGAATTTCTACCTTTATGGTGGAAATTCTCTTCGTTTAGTTGTTGAATAATATTAAAAAATTAGAAGTTAAGTTGAAGAGGTTCAGCAGAATCTTAGGAGCGTCCATTTTGAGGTGGTTGCTTATAGAAGGCTTGTGCAAGAGACCTGGTAAGAGGGAGAACTTTGGAGATATTTATGTATAGTGGCACTGACTACTACAGATTTATTAAGAATCAGATTATCTTTAGCATTTTATCCCTATGTCATTTATGTTTTTTTATCACTGTTCTCTAGTGTAAATTTGTTCCCTTGTTATTGTCCTCTGGATCCATTGGTCATAACTGAGAATTTGCTCATTACTTGTACAACCGACTTTGACTACAGAGCATCTTGGTGCTGAGTTTTACTATAGAAGGCGATGATTAATCTCTCAAAGATCCAAATCAACTTCATCTAGAAGCCTAAATTGCTAGTTACATCATAGGCGCATTTTGCTGATTTTTTTGAAATCTGTGTGGTTATCTCTAGTTTTATATTCTTTCTTCTGCAGCATGTGAGATTTTTGTACATTATTTGATGGCAGCATGTTTAGTTCTATCGAACTTTTTTTCACCATGCTTTTATTGGTTTAGTTTGTTCTAGCAGATATCTTCTCACTGCATTAAATATTCACATGAAATCAGCTACTTATTGCCTGAAAAGGGATTGGTGATGTTCAGCTAATTTATTTTTGAAGGTACTAACTTATGCACAGCAATCAAGGGAAAGGTCTAACTGTGAGCAAATAGCCCTTACAGAAAGAATGCAAGAGTTCAAAAGACAGATAGATCGAGAAAATCGATTATCTTCATATGGCACAATTTCTTCTCCTAATGGTGATGGTATTCAAGCTATTGGAAGAAGTTCACATAAAATGATTGAGGCAGTGATGCAATCTGCTGCAAAAGGGAAGGTACTTTTGATAAACCTTTACACTAATGGTTATATCTGATGTGTATGTTCTGAGATTTTAGTGGTTCTCTTGTTGCACTGCATGATTGAATCTCATAGATTATTATCTACCTTGTTGATTCATATTATGGTGCTATAGGTTCAAACTATCCGGCAAGGTTATCTTTCAAAGAGGTCTTCAAATTTGAGAGGTGATTGGAAAAGAAGATTTTTTGTCCTTGACAGTCGAGGAATGCTCTATTACTATCGCAAGCAGTTTAGCAGGCCATCTGTATGTCTTCTAGTCATTTGTATCTGAGCCTGCCTGCTTCTTGGTTTTGCTCAACCTTTAATGTTGAACATGTCTGTTTTATTTAGGCAAGTCATAATGCCAGGGGTCATGGTTCATCTGAACATGGATCTGGATTGCTAAGTCGGTGGTTCTCTTCTCACTATCATGGTGGAGTTCATGATGAGAAGTCTGTTGCACGCCATACTGTTAACCTCCTGACTTCAACAATTAAAGTTGATGCGGAGCAATCAGATCTGAGGTTCTGCTTCCGGATCATCTCACCATCTAAGAACTATACCTTGCAGGTAGAAACTTAGATCAGGATGAAATGAACTCCATCTAAAATGTGTCAGTGTTCACATCTAGCTGTCCCTAGCGTTACCTGGTTATCACTATCAGTAGTTTTTATGTTTAAAACATTTTGTTCAATTCATAAAAGAAAGGAACAATATTTTTTGCAAACAGGAATTGTTGCATATCATCTTGGTGCAGATTTAAGAATTTTGTGAATTACCTTATGTTTCTATTTCAGGCGGAAAGTGCTGCTGATCAGATGGATTGGGTTGAAAAAATAACTGGAGTCATTGCTTCCCTTTTGAGCTCTCAGTCACCTGAGCAGGTTTGGTTAGAATCTGGAGCATCCCTGTCTATTTTTCGGCATCATTGTTGAGCTCTCAGTCATGGCTTCGTAGTTTTTATTTTTATTTTTATTTTTCCCAGCGCCTTCTTGCCAGCCCTTCAAGCAGTGGTCATCATCGTGCTGCAAGTGAGAGTAGTTCTTTTGGTAGCTCTTCTGATCTTGATCATTTGGTTGAAGAACCATCAGTGGAGAGAAACTTTGTTGCCGGGCAATCAGATAGATCCGTTAGAAGCTCACAACAGCATAGGTTCCACACAAAACATGATAAACCAATTGATGTGCTGAGGAAAGTATCTGGAAATGGCATTTGTGCTGATTGTGGTGCTTCTGAGCCTGATTGGGCATCCTTGAACCTTGGAGTTCTTGTGTGCATTGAGTGTTCTGGAGTACATCGCAATCTTGGCGTGCATATTTCAAAGGTAAATCTTAATCATAACATTTGAAAAATACCAATATTTCTTGTTTGCCATTATCTAAATGGACTGCCTAATGCTATTCGCCCTGCATCATAAACTTTCTGTGATACCCGCCTTTAAATTTAGAGCTGAAGTTCTTTGTCACTTTGATTAAAGTTCTTTCTTGTTTCTGAAGAGTGATCGACCAACACTATCTTTACTTTATCTGTAGATCTTTACAGATCTGGATCTCTTTGAGTGGTGATCCTTTCTATTTGAAAAACTATCAAAACATGATGTGTGTATGTGTATTTTGAGGATTTATTATGTTTTGAACTTTGATAACCACAAATATAATATGGATGTGGTAAATTAGATTCTACTAATTGACTTTGAAGTTACTTTTTCTGATATATCTCTTGCATATTGCTTTTTTGCCCCATTTGTTATTCATTTATTTCCAGGTAAATCACCCATCTTTTGCTTCATAGGTAAGGTCCCTTACACTGGATGTTAAAGTATGGGAGCCTTCTGTGATTAGTCTATTTGAATCATTGGGTAATGCTTTTGCCAACTCCATTTGGGAAGAATCACTGCACATGAAAAGCAATGGAAATAGTGGTGAAATTCCAAGGTAATATTACATTGCAGAATGTAATAATTATATAGCATTTAAATGTGAAATAAGTTGAGTTCAAATAAATAATTTTTTCTCTTGAATCTTGAGTTGCAGTTTCTGTAAATCTGAGAGCAAACAGCAGATGTTTGTCAATAAACCAAAGCATTCTGATCCTATTTCAATGAAAGAGAAGTTCATCCAAGCAAAGGTATGCAAAAGATAAATTGTGTTGTAAGCTGCATAGCGCAGCTTCCTTTATGTGTGATTTGAACTTGACCGTCATTTATTATTTGATGCTTATATTTTGTGAATAACGAGGAAAGAAAAAGAGAGGGGGGGGGTGTGAATATCTCCATGAGTAGAAGAATGCTGACACCAATCTAGACTATAGATCACTGGTATTTCTGCTAGAGGGTTTCCTTTGGATACCTCATAATCTAGACTACATGTAATGATTTAATTGTGGATATCTGATCAAAGCAGCATTATTTTGCATGGATTATGTATAACCACATCACACATTCGCATGCTTATCATGTGCATTTGTGAAGTGTCAACGGCCCTTGTTGGTGCCACTATGATTGTCATTGTTGCATTGGTTGTCAGCCAGCTTTCTAACTTGTTTGATGTCCATATATATAGTGGTTCAATCTAGCTGCCATAATGATCAACTTGAATTAATGGTTCATTGTTTGCAAGATGCATCTGAAAGCCAGATTTTGTTATCCTACCAGTTGTGTCTAGGGATGCATGAATGTGGGATGAACACATCCACATTCACTTCTGCACATATTTTCTGTTTGTTTACATCAAACCTTGCGCAGATGGCACAGGACACACTTGCATTTATGCTGATCTAATGATTAATTACTGTCAATGACCATTTTCTTCAAATGATAACTCTGAATATATTTTACTTGTGTTTTATTATTGAAATCTTCTCCCTCATTTTCCTGTGCTCTTTCAGTATGCAGAAAAGGCTTTTACTCGGAAACCAAAGCCAGATCAGGATCACCTCTTTGTTGCCAAACAGATATGGCAAAGCGTCCATGCAAATGACAAGAAAGCCGTATATCATCACATAGTATCTTCAAATGCTAATGTCAATGCTGTGTACGGACATGCATCAGCATGTCCCTCATCTTTAACTCTCGCAAAAGCATTGCTTCTGCAGGAGCATTCAGGATCATTATTGGATCAAAGTTCTAGTTGCGCTGTCAGCGAACCCCTTCACAAGGCTTCTTCCACAAGCCCACCTCATTCAATGAAAACAATTGAAGACAGGATTGAGTCAGGTGAAATTATTGATGGCTTCTCTCTACTTCACCTTGCATGCCACACTGCGGATGTGGCCATGGTGGAACTTCTATTACAGTACAGTGCAATTGTAAATGCTCCCGATTTGCAAGGCCGGACACCTCTACATCACTGCATTATCAAAGGAAAACTTGCATTTGCCAAAGTGTTACTTTCCAGGTGATTTTCTTTGTATTGCTTAGCTTAGTAGGAAAAGCTTGTAATTACCATGAAACTGAAACGAAACCTCAATGTTGGCTTGTGCATGCAGAGGCGCTGATCCACATGATTGTGATATGCACGGCAAAACCCCTCTGCAGTATGCCGTGGAGGCTGGAACCATCAATGACGAAGAGATTCTTGTTCTGTTAGAGGATACACACAGATAGCAGATTACCTGGCCTAATATGATTTTCAGAATTCCAGTAAGACATCAAAGGGCTGAAATTCCATAAACTTAATAATTACAAAGGTGGAGGCATTTCCAACTGGAGCTCTTTTTAGATTTTTTTTTTTTGCCTTTCCTCTATTTCGTTTGAGTAGCTGATGGCATTTCGCCTTGTCACTCAGTTTTGTTTTTGCAAGCAGCTTCGGCATTTCTTCCAGCATTGAGGCAAGCATTTGACTCCAAGATGTCCAGTCTTTGTTATCTCTATCTATCTATTTATTTGGTTCGGTTTTATCTGGTTTCCAGTCAGCTTGCTGTGTGTGAGGTTTGTACATTATCGTTTTCGAGGTTAATGTATCGTGTTCTTTAGCGGATACTTGCTCAGTTACTGGAAATCTGTATATATTTGTTTGATTTAATAGTATGATACCAATTGGAGGATATATGTATGAACATCTCATCATTTGGATAATCTCATGGTTTTGTTGTTGTTGTTGTTGTTGTTGTTTGAAAACCTTGAAGCATTGCAATGAATGATTCTCTCCATAACAACATGGTAACTATTCAAATTATGAGCAAAAAGGCGACAAAGTTTCTATTCAATTCTCTTATTTTCTTATTCGGAGCATCAATTCCAATTGTGTAATGGCAGTGAGCCTGCCATGAATGAAAAGCAGGGGATGTGCTTTTGACCTAATTAATTCTATAATTGGGAGCATTTGTAGCATTTTTTATCTTTATTTTTATTTTTGATGAATGTGGACAAATTACATAGTAGGGGGAGGGTAATCGTTTTTACTTTGCAAGCATCTTATACAGAAGATGGACGCAAATAAACTAATCAGTGATTGATTTATTTTTGTTTTTCGTTCATGTGTTTATTCTAGAAAATAAATAAATAAAACAACTATGAATTTGAAATCTATAAAAATTCTCATCTCTCTTTATCTATAATTTTTAAGTTAAAAAAATAATAAAATCAATTTAGAGGAGTTTTGTTTGCATTATGATTAATTTTTTAAGAAACAAGATTAATCAAAGCATGTCTTTTCTTTCTAAAAAGGGACGCCAAAGGATTAAGAATTTCATGGCATAAAGTAAAGGAGGAAAAAAGGGCAAAGAGGGCGAATATTCTATAAAAAAAAATTTGGGCCAAATGGCCAAAAGTTATTCCCGTTCTCCTCATCACTCTCACATTATCCCATTTGTTACTTTTCATATGTTCCATGTTATTCTCACGTATATTTACCAGTTAGGTTGTGATGCCTATCATGGCTTTTATTTCTTTTTCGCGGGATAACATTTTCAGTAGCGCATCCAAGCTATATATATGTTTTTTATTTTGTGATACAAATTTCAATTTCAATTTCAATTTCAATCAAAATGAACACCCAATTTTAATTTTGTTTCACCGAGTAATCTCTACAGAAATTTTATACTATTTTTAATGATGTATATGCCAAAAAGTTTTTATCAGTAATTGACATATAATTCTATGTTAGTTGGATAATATGTCATGTATATATTAATCAAGAAAATTTGATATTTACATTATCAAACATAGGCCAAAAAAGTTTTGAGTAATCACCCCGTAAGATAAAATTAATGTTAGGTGATTATTTTGATTCAAACTGAAATTTAGACTTCAAAATAAAAATAAACTATAATTTGACACTTTATCAAAAAATTTACCACTTATATTTATTTACCATTTTATCAAAAATAAATAAATAAATAACAATTTTGTTACAACGAACAAGAGAACAACTAGAGCATCATATGAAAGTTGAAAATTGTACGAATAAAATAAATTAAATCAAAACTGACAAAATAAAATACAAGAGAAAGCCACACAATTCACCAAAAGAAAACATCATTCTAAGAAAAACAAATATACTGCTAACACTAAGAAAACTATAACCTGATGTGGATCCTCCACATAATTATTTATTTTAAAATGATTTTATTCTATTGTATTCCCATACAATGATTTTTTATACTTATTAAAAACCCATTATTGTGTACTCATTAAATTTTTTTTATTTTTTCTTAAAAAAAATCTAATGACGTAAAAACTTAAAACTCGTATCATATCATGTATGGACAAATTAAGATTGATCTGGGTGGTAGAGATTTTGGTATTTTTCACAATTTAATTTAATTTTATTTTTTTACAATTCTAATGATTTAATGCATAGATTATACAACATCTTATGCTATTTTTTTTTAAATATATTGCTATATATATAGTTTCATTAATTTCTAAATTTTTTAAGGTTTGGATAAAAACCTTCAAAAATCGTTTATCATCACACAATTAAACTATTGCGTATCTAAGGTTTCTTTTTTTTATTCATTTCACGTAAACATTTTTTTTTTATGATATTCAATGATTTGAATGCTATGTATACGTTGGGGATACATGAAAAGAACCTAATTTTTAGATTAGCACATTAAAAAAAGCAAAAGTAACAGAATTATGAGGGTTATATACAATGCAAACCATATATTTAAATTAAAATTTAACTCATCAATTAAGACATTTGATTTCCATATAATTTACAGTGGAAGTTAAAATGTAATAAAATGTGTGTCATGATTTATCCAATTATTATATCCAAATTATTAAAAAAAATCATATACTTTAAAAAATTAACTTTAAATATGGATAAAAATCATCATTAGGGTAAAATGATATAAATCAATTACAGTATTGTATAAAAAATAATATTTTATTTGTGGGATTAACTTCTAATGTTTAACCATATCAAAAAATATTCTTAAAAAAAATCATTGGTTATGGGAAAAAAATAAATTAATTTAATAGAAAATGTACTATATTTAATAATGATAAGTTATAAAAAAATAATTTATAAATAAAAAAATAAAAAGAAAACATTTTACCGAAAGTTTATATTTCCAAGGTTGTTCCGAGTGATATCGAAAATAATAAATTGTAGGTATTTTTGAAAAACTCGAAGAGGTGGAAAGTAAAAAAAAAAAAAAAGGGAAGTTAAAAAATAAATAAATAAAAAACGAACGGCTGAGATGGTGTTCGTAGTTTGAAAAAGGGCCCACGCATGCGGTCCGATGCATCGCTTTCTGGCCTCGTGATGTGGACAGAGCCGCCCCTGTTGGGCCCCACCGCACGGACTCAAAAATTAGGCAAAAAATTACATGAGGGTGTGCGGGGAGTCTTATCCGCCCCCGAGAAAGTCACCCATAAAAAGTCACCCAATGCCTTATTCGAGTTTCAACAAACCGATCCAATCCTAATGAGGGGTTCCTTACCTGGTTCAAGTTTATATATATATATATATAATTTATTATACATATCTATAATAAAAAATGTTTGTTTTAGGAGCTAACCAAAAATTAAATTTGAAGTTCATGCAAAGTGAATATAAACATTAATTGAGCTTGTAGTTGTGTTTCACATTTACGTGCATATCTAATACATGCATTTCGTATTTCATAAAAAGTAAAAATAAAAAAAATTTGAGTATATCTATATCTATCAAATTTTAGGTATATTTATAAACACTAATATTTATGTGTATAGTCTAAATATCATTAAAAATATTATTTTGTGGTCAATCAATACCTAATGTCAGGATTTTAGGGAGAAAGCACTGCTTTTTTTTTTTGTGGTATATATTTGAGAATCCAAAGTACATATTTTGTTTTTTGCCATAAAAATTTTTGATTAGTTAAATATAAAATCAATGAAATTATTAAAATTATTGCCAAACCTCCATCTATATCTTGAAAATAAAACAATTTAGAAACTAAAGTTATAAATATCATCAATGTTTTAAAGATAAAAATGTCATAAAATATTTATTTATATTGTACATATAAATTTAATTTTTGAATTATTGACCAACAATCTCTTGGTTTATTGGTATTGGATTCTTTGTGAGATTGTTGAGTTTGCGGTTGTACTTCACACTTATGCAAGTCCCTGAGAAAACCTTGTAGCATTTCGTCAAAAATTTTTTCGATTATTGAGAGTATAAAAATTAAAAAAAATTATCATTAGTAGAATTTGATGGTAAAATAATATTGTTAAAAATTTAATTGATACTTATTCACGCTATATTTATGTACATTCAATTTTTGTCTAATTGTTATCTCTGGCTCCCAAAATCAGTGACCATAGAACATGAAATAATGAATTAAAAACACCTGTGGTAAAAATTCATTTTTATTTTCACTCTATTTTTACTCACAAAAAAGTTTTTCCCCCAATTTGCAAGACATTCATAGTATAAAAGTAAGTTTTTTGAAAAATAAAAATAAAAATAAAAATAAAAATAAAAATAAAAATAAAAAAAGAAAGTAACTTGAAGCTCTCTCTCTCTCTCTCTCTCTCTCTCTCTCCTCACCCCTGACACCCCCCTCTTCTGAGCTCCTCTACCTGCTCATTTCCCATTCAGAAGACCGTTTCCCATGGATCTCTGACTCGGTTCCCATTCACAAGTAACAGCGAGAGAAAAAAAAGAGTTGCTTGTGGGTGTGTTATTTGTGTGAGTGAGTGAATGTGTTATCCTGTAGAGAATCTTGTACAGAATACGCCAAGTTTTGAGCTTCAAATGGGACTTTAATTCACATCAAAATGTGAGTACTTGAGAGTTTCAAAGTTTTGATTTTTTCTTTTTTTCTCTACATGATTTGTTTGGTGGGTGAGCAGTGTGGCTTTTGTGTTTATTTTTTTTTGTTTTTTGTGTGCTTTGTTTGAGTTTTTACAAGTGTGTTAATGTTTTAGTTTTGAGTTTTTGGAGTGTTTTGTGTGTTAATTTCCTGTTTATTTTACTTCTTCTTCTTCTTCTTCTTCTTCTTCTTCTTCTTCTTTTTTTTTTTTTTCATTTTTGTCTCTTTGGTGTTTTTTCTTTGGAATGTGTCTTTTGTTTTCTTTTTCCAGGCTGCTGCTTGGAGACAATGAAATGCCTAAAAACTGTATAAGAAAGTTGTGAGTTCATCTCTTTATCTTTTTCTTGAGCTTATCTACTCCTCATTCTTTGAAAAGATTGCTGCTTTGTCTGTGAAAGTGCTGTTTTTGATGTTTGTTTTGAGGTTTATAGAGTTGTTTGCTTGTGTTTTCAATCTTGAATTCAAAGGGTTTGATAGAAAAATAAGCTTGAATATTTTCATCTTTGGTGGTTTAGTGCTTGATTCTTGAATTGTTCTTCATCCCTTTGCTATGTTTTCCTGCTAAGTATTTGATAAAAATCCCATCTTTGGTTGTATACCAAACTCCATATTCTCCCATGGGGTTTGGGACCTCCGGGCGGGGGATCCTTGCTCCCAAAACCCTAACCCTAATTCTCTTTCTGCTCTCCCAAATCCAACAATATTCATCTTCTCAACCCCTCCATTCAAACCCAATCTTCTCCCAGTCTCCAACTCCTCCTCCAACCTCTATGCTTCCAAACAAAACCATCACTAATACCACCTCTTCAGTTCATCTGAGAAGAATTCTTCTTGGCATTCTTTTCGGTTCACTTACCGGAGTTTTTGCCTCCATTGTCTTCCTCTTGTTAATCCGTCTCTTCATTCTCTTCGCCAATCGAACACCAATACTCAAAGGCCCTGTGATCTTCTCCCCAAGAATTTCCTCGAAAAGCCTACAACCTGCCATTGCAACTCAATGCTTATCCACCAACTTACTCGGTTCAAGCACCAGTGGGCAGTATTACCGAGTGGAACTCGATGACGGCTTTGTTGTTGCCGTGAAACAGATTGAAAACAATCATGAAGGTGCCTCTCCGATGCGGCATTCCAATGCTTTCAAGAGGCAAGTGCAAAGAGAACTTGAATTGTTAGCAAAGGTGAAACATGAGAATGTGATGAGCTTAAGAGCTTTTGTTCGTGATCACGATTGGTTCTCATTGGTTTACGATTATATCCCTAACGGGAGCTTAGAGGATGTGATGAAGAAGGTGAGATCACAGCAGTTGCGGATCGGATGGGATGTCAGGCATCGGATTGCCGTGGGAATTGTGAAAGGGTTGAGGCATCTGCACTTTGAGTGTAGTCCAAGAATACTGCATTACAGGTTGAAACCGATGAATGTCATGTTGAGCGAGGAGTTTGATCCAATGTTAGCGGATTGTGGATTAGCAAGGCTTGTTCCGGTTTGCTCGGATGCCACCGGCTCTGCTTGTTATGTTGCTCCAGAGTGTTTTCAGAGCCGCAGGTATTAAATTCATTCTTTTACTCGGACAATTTTATTTAGATATCTGCTTTAATTGCAATTTCAATCATTCATTTATGCACAAACTATCATTCTAAACTTGCTTGTGATTGAAGTGTGCTCGATCTGTTCTGTTTTGAGTGCTGATTACTTAACTAACAAGAAAACTTGAACTGGTAGGCTTGCATTTTTAAATGCATAGTGTGTGTTGAGTATGAGTTTCGTTGTTTGAATCGAAGGATACAAAGTTAGTGTTAATAGTAGAAGCAATCAATCGCTGAAGATCATGGAGTTCTGTTGGACATCATACGGTAGAGACAGCCAATGATTTAGGTGTCGAAAAGGAAAACTATTGATCGGACATAACAGCATTTATAGGCTAATAAGTAGTTTGTATGAACAATGGGAAAATTCAATTAAGCACAGGAACTCATTGGACAGTAATGGTTCAAGCACAAGTGGCACTAAAGAATACATTGTGCAGAATCATGAATTACACTTTTTCAGACATGAAGAATTTCATATACTTTACGTATGTGGTCCGAAATGCTGCCACTCAAGCCACAATGTTCACAATGTTGATTTTTGTCTCCTTGGTGGTCTATATATTGGGAAGTCTGCAACTTTCAGCCTTCAAATTGTAAACATTGTGTTGTTCAGTGGTATGCTGCAAAAAAACATCATATGCGCTTTGATGGGCATTGTAGCATCAAAGTCAGCTAAATGTTGAGCTAAAAATCAACATTGTTGGGTGATTGTGGTTCCATCAGAGAACTGATTTGAGAGTTTTGAGGGTGCTGTAAAAAATCAGACATGCGCAATTGTTCGCCTCTTTGTAATAAGCTGCTATTCAATGCATTATGTACTGATTTGGAAGTAAAAATTTTCTGATTGAACTAATCCCAGATGAGCATATTATCTCATTATGTTAAATTTGAAGAGAAGTTCTTCATGCTAACATATTTAAATTGGAAAATGAATAGGTACACTGATAAGAGCGATGTATTCAGTTTCGGCATGATTTTGGCTGTGCTATTAACAGGAAAAGACCCGTTCGATCCTTTCTCTAACGGAGAAACAGGAAGAGGTGGTTTGGGTAGGTGGCTCCGGCATTTGCAACAAGCAGGAGGAGCGCGCGATGCATTAGACAAAGGAATTATTGGTGAGGAAATGGAGGAAGACGAGATGTTAATGGCCGTAAGGATAGCTCTTGTATGCTTGTCTGACTTGCCAGCAGACCGGCCGTCGAGCGATGAGCTTGTAGCCATGCTCACTCAACTCCACAGCTTCTGAGACCAGCATCAATGCTCATTCTACCGATAATTTTGGGTTCAGCAGTGTGTTTCGAGATCGAAGAATGTATAGATGTGTTACTCTTGACATAATTTTGCTTGTTGTGAGTATATGTGGATAAAATGTATTTTGAATGAGTTTTAATCTTTTTTTTTTTTTTTTTTGTGAGTCCATTCACTATTTGCTGGTTTTGGAGGTAGCATTGAGTTGTCTGAAATGATTCCTTAAAACAATTTCTGTTGAAAGGTACATTGTTGGTTGGTTTGTCTTCCCTTCCTTTTTGTTAATTCACCAGTTATACATATTCAACTGGTTTTTCTTACATATCCATGTAAATATTGAATATATGAACCTCTATGAAAATCTGTAATTGTATAAGCACCTTATTGCTAGAGTAACTAATAAACTCTTGTTGTTATATAAGCCTGAAGTCTCCACTATCATTGAAATACAAATTGGAATGTATATATATATAATGTGGATAAGTCATGTGTATAGGTGTAGAGTTAATCTCTCAATATATCTACGCTGTTATTTTATCTGAAATTTGTATATATGGATAAATCATGTGTATAGGTGTAGAGTTAATCTTTCAATATATCTACGCCGTTATTTTGTCTGAAATTTGTATATATAGATAAATCATGTGTATAATCTCTCAATATATCTACGCAGTTATTTTGTCTGAAATTTGAACTTGTCTTGGGGATAGAGTTAAAGAGCCAACTGACTGCTTCAATAAACAAAGCCTCATGTCTTAAAACACTTCAACATTCAAATTCAAAATTTACCTATTTACCCGTATGAATTACTGCACAAGGGAAACGCCATTTTTAACAAATCCATGTATCATGTCCGCCATGCACAAAAAGGTAAAAGAAGGTGGTCTCATAAATTTACTAATTTACCCATATGAATTCCTGCACTTGATAGAGCCAAAGGGTGTCATTTTTACAAAATCCATCTATCATGTCTGTCAATGCATAAAAAGGTAATATATAGGAAGGTGGCCTCACAACTCACAAGCATGCATTGCTTAGGAGCTTGAAAAGGCTGTTTGTTTGTGTTTTTGTGTTCAGATTTTACAGGCATGCAAGCATGTGAGAAGCCTGGAAAGTCACTGGGTTTGTCCCACAATAAAGTTAACCTTTTTAAAGAGAAAATAAAGGGCATAGTGAGAAGGAGAGATGGATAGGATAACAAAAGGAAAGGAATATGGTTTCAAATCACACAACAACATGGGAGAAAATCAAGGGCAGGCGATTTCATTCGAGTGTAAATCTTTTAGAAATCAGGGGCATTTCTGTCAATTCATGGCATTTTAAATACATATATTGACTAGTCAGGAGGACTAATTTATTGCCACCAAAATTTTTTTTTTTAAAAAAAAAAAAAACATCGCATGGGTGAAAGTTTAGTAGCAGTTGCCAGAAAATAATTTCTCATAAAGGAAATATATCACAAAAATATGGCATCATTCATCTAATAATTTTTCAGCGGTACATATCTCAAAATAACTCTAATTATACATGTAAATTAATATTTATCCTTATATCATGTAAAAAATGATTTTTAACCAGTTCCCTTATATCATCACCCTGCAGTCACTAACCCTAACCAAACCCGTCATGAAATGACAAAAACACTCTTAATTGATCTGTCCATTGCCACGTTATTTTTGCAAGTTCATAAATGCATATAATTAATATGCTTTGACTAATTTCTATTATTTACTTTAACTCTAACAGCTAGATCAATATATATATATACAAAAGAAATAAATATCACAGGCTCAATTCAGAGTTACAAACAGTAAATAAAATTCACATGAGAAGGGCATTTAAACTCCTTATTGCAAAATATCCCAAGTTTTCCTGTCTGTTTTCTCACCAAACAAGAGAAAAAATCAGCAACACCTTATCCATTCATAGATATCAGAGTAATTGAATGGAGGAGAATGATTCTTATCTAGACCAACTTCAAAACAGTTATAAATATCAAGAAGCTGAAGGTCTTAATTATTCTTCAAAGATTTCCAAAAGAAGGCATCAAAACAAACCCAAGAACACCATCGAGAATGCAGGCTACCACAGTGTGCTTCACAGGGGCAATGCCATTGAAGAGCACCAAGAAATTGGTGCCGAGGAAATCAACCAAGACATATAGAACAGTGATCTGCCCGAAGGCTGTACGTGTCGCCGCTCCCGACAACGAGACCGTCGACTATAGCTCCTCAGCGTCGTAAGTCATCTTCTTCCTTTGATCTGTTTATTTACTATAAATTCATGTTTATAAAGGCTTTAGAAATGATCAAAAAATTAAGTTTTTGCACATAATCTCTAAATTTATGGCATGCACTTATCTATAGATCACTAAAGTTCAAGAATCAAACATTAGCCTGCAACCAATATAACATGCTTCTGTGTATATCTGCAGTGTGTTTCCTGCAGAAGCCTGTGAGACAATTGGTGGAACAGCATGCGACGTGGAGATGTTTCCTGAAGTGAAGCTCGCATCACAGCCGAGCAATGCTAAAGCAAAAGTTGCCTCCAAGGAAATCGATCGAGACTATCTAGAGTACAATGAGCCCAGAACGTGAGATTCTAAGAACCGATTTAGTAACACTAATAGAGTCAGCATCAAGATGACACACATAAAACTAAAAGTCTAAAAAATTTATTATTTTTTAACAGGGTGTTCCCAGATGAGGCGTGCGATGACCTTGGAGGAGAATTCTGTGATCCTGAATACCAGAGGGGTGTTTGATGAGAATAGGCTCTATGTTCAAGTTAGCAAACTAGTGGAGTTCAATACCTATAGAGCTTTATGTACCCTGTAGATAAATTTCTTTGGTGTCATACGTAAATATATTTCAAAGTGTGGTGTTTCCATGTTATATGTACAATATTTTCATTGGTTATCTATGCAGAGCAGAAAGGTACATATTATCATGCTTGATTAGCAGCTCAATGCTTTGATTATGGCAATACAAGGCATCTAAGAAAAAAATTGAGATGACGTACAAGATAAGATAAGATAAAGAATAATTCAGTGATCCCTACATCTAGTAGGTCATTCATGAGAACAATTCCCAAAGTCAGCTAGATAACAGCTAGTTGATGTTGGAATTTACAGCAATCCAGAGCAACGGTTTATAAAGGCTCCAAGATCAATCAGAATTCATCGCAATCTCATAAAAATAGAGAGAGTACGTGCAAACAAACCCATAGGCACAAATAAAACATTTGCGATGGTCTGCTAGAATCGCTTAAATTTAGAAAAACATCAGCAGCACGGACCTAAAAAGGTGTCAAAACACTAAGAAGAAGTGGGTACCATCTTCATTTGTCAATCATCCCTTCACAAACAAGATACTGAAGAGCTACAGAGTATTTGGCAGCTCTCCTTTCTAAGCTGTTGCTTGGATTGACACTGCTACTCACAATAAATGAGCCTGAGCCATCACCTGAAAAACAACCTGTAGTAGATTAGGTTGCTTGTGCGAACATAAGGACACAACCTCAACGTTACATTCAGAACTCCAGAAACATGTATAGTGAGTATAAGAAAGTTAAATAATAGAATAGGCAACCAATCTTTTTAACAAAATGTCTCACCCTCAAATCCCAACAAAAGTATATTTAGGCTTGACATACTCTTACTCTCAAGAGTTTTAACAAAATGGATTGCTTAAAAGGGAATACCTTCAATGACAGATTCATACATACCCTGAATTGTGAAGATGGAGTGAATCCATCTCTTATATATGAACAATAATCTTGGGCTGTCTCCTTGGTGTGTATCAGCAAGTAGAAGCTTGCAGGCCCCCCTGGCTTGTAATAAATATATTACTTTATGTATCTTATGAATCATCTGATCAAATATGTAGTAGTTATATAGATAGTCTTACTTTGTATGTGTGATGGCATCTTTACACAAAGCCAAAATTCGAACCATAGCAAGATCTCTACCTCTTGCATTGCCATATCTATTTTGACAAGTTCTGTAAAATTCAAGCAAGGCAATAAGAAAAGAGACCATGAAGGCAAAGGCCAGATAAACTAAAGATGAGTCACAAAAGAGTAGCTCATGCAATGCTGAGCAACACGCTGGATAGGACTTTCTCCAAATCTAATAGGACACAAACAAAACAACAACAAGAACAAGTAATAAAAAATAATAACATTACTAAAATGTATAATTACTATTTTTGCAGTTTCTTCAATATTTTAGTAAACCCGATGTCCATGAGTTTTCTAATGTTTAAAATATAATAAGTAGTGTTTCAGTTCCTTCCACTGATATTTTGCAACCTAGCTAGTCACACAGTTCCCTGGTGTATATTTTCCATTATTGTCACCGTAATGCTAAGCTTTCCATTCAATCAAGCAATTTGATTTAAGTTATTTACCTTTCACTGAAGAAATCAGCAAAATCATCAATGATAACTGCTATGGGAAAGCTCTCATGCAAGTGAAATGCTGCAAAGTATTTCTTAATTCCATCTTCGTCTTCAACATACCTACAGAAGCCGCTCAAATGTCAAAATGCTGGAGGTCTACAAGTTGGCTACAATGGACAAGCAGAAGAAACATAAAAATATGACCTTCAGAAAAATTACAAGAAAATTACATCCTTCGAAAGTTCAATCATCTTTCATTATTGTTAACAGATATTCACAAAATGATGCAAGAACAAAGCATCTCACACCAGTATCATGTTGGAATATTCAAATTAAAAAAAAAAAGGGCTATTGATTCGTAAGATAAGTCTCATTTCTAATTAATAAAATCTTAGCTCTATAGTTGTTCCTTGAAAATTAGTCCGCCTACTAAGTCTCAAGTTTGGTTATCCCAGTTGCAAATTTTTGCACCAAACATCGATCCCCACCATAACCTTATCACAATCTTCCTTCCATTATTAATGTTATACCACAATCAGTGGATTACAAGCATGTCTCGAAGTCTCTTAAAAATTCTTGCAATGATAGGCTTTGTATGTACATCCCCAAGCATAATTATGCATATCTGAGACAAAGTAGTGTCACTTACTTCATTTGTATCCTCTGAAACACATCCGAAGTTGGATCAATGCCCTGAAAATATATCAAATATCGAACACATCATAACAAAAAGGTCCATAATATATCCCAAATTAATTCTACACACATAAATAGCAAACAACAGTTCTTTTTTTTTTTTTGGCATCCGAAGCTGTTGTAATATAACAGAATTTTATAAAAACCCAGATTATACCTGTGCCAATGCAACTGAATAAAATTGTTAAAGCATAAGTACAATATCATTCAGATCATCTCACACATTTCTATCATTTTTCTAGCATAGTCCACAGAAATCGAATAACATGAGCCTGATACATGCAACACACAAAAAAAATCCCTAACTTTAGAGGGAGTGTTGATGCAAGTCGACATTTTCCAGAGGTATATATCCTAAATTACATCTATAGATAACCAAAATAATTATGAGGAAATAGAAATAGAGATTTCCTGAGATAAGAAAGGAGGCTTGCTCTCCAATCTCCTCTTGTTGCATATAAAGATCACATCACCAAAGGAAGTCTCAGAAGCACAATTGATGGCGAATTGGAACAAAAGCGAGGTCTTCCCACTGCTCATTGATTCCAAAACCAATCCAAGCAAACACATTATAATGCAAGAGATGAGAAGGATTAGGATGGGAATTCACGACGAAAGGAGGAGATACCAGCATGGCGGACCGGAAAGAAGGGCCAGCGCCGGCTGAGCGGACAAGGACTGCTCCACGGCGAAGAATCTCTCCACCATCCTGGGAGATCACCAAGGCGTATCACTTGTTCGACGGAATGCCAGCACGAACCATGAGAGACCTTTTGTAGTGCTCCCTGGGATCATGCACTGTGAGCACTTGCCAAAAGGTTTATGTAATGTATTCTTGGGCTTTATTATGTGAAATTAAATAAAATTAAATAATGATGAAATTTATATTCATTTTTTGATAATAATAATAATAATAATGCATGTTTATTTTGATTAACTTTGTTTTAGACTATCAATAGGATGTTTTGAGTTTATTCCTTTATCTATTTATTTTACAATGTGACAAGCCACTCTGCTCATACTGAAAATCCTTAATTATATTTTAAAAAGAAGTTGATTCCACCACCTTTTCATAGTAAGTTAAAAGTGAAAATAATTTGGTTTTTAATTTTTTGATAGGATGGATAGCAATGGCTGGTATAAATTAAAATGAAATTAAAATATTCATTAATTGTTATATTTTGATTATATATAAAAGATATAATCAATAACTTTTGTGTCTATTAGCACTATGGTCTCCAATAAAGTCTTTCGCTCTTGGGAAGAAATCGATTACTACGATACGAGAGCACTTGAGTCAAGAGAGCAAATTTTTAATCTTCTCAATTGGATTGGAGTTCATTGAACTACTAATATATCGCATTCCATTAAAATGTATTCTCTTTATAAAAAAGACTCATATCAGCTATTTTTACTCAAATTACATTGACATAAAAAATAAAGTTGAATGGCAAATAACAAGTTCATTTTGCGAATAATAAAATCTCATTGTATAAACAAAAACAATTGATTAAAAAGAATGATCACGAGAAGGTTACCTTGCAATAATATTAAACATAAAATTTACGTCCCCAAACTAAGGGGCGTTTGTTTCACCGAAGTGGGCACTGAAATGGCCGATGTGGCCACTTCCAGCCCACTTCCGTGTGTTTGTTTCACTGATTTGGACCCGGAAGTCATGATGTGACAACTTCTGAGTTCGGCCACTTCGGTGTTTGACTTCAGCTGGAAAAATCCTGAAGCCACTACTTCAGCCTTCCACTTCAGCCCACTTTGCAATATGTTTCAATGATAAATAAAATAATTGTTACCATGGTAACGAAATAATTAAATCACTACTCTCACTAATTAATAATTAAGCATAATATATTAACCGATTTAATTTAATTTAATAGCATGGTATTAAATTAATTATGTGGTGTGAAAAGTTTTTAATTTAATAAATAAATTATTTATTACCATCGTAATAAAGTAATTAAATCATTTAATTAAATCATATGATGTAATTAAACAAGAGTAAAAAACATGAAGGGGTAATTTTACCTTATCACCGAAAAGTGAAGATGTGGGATTTGTTAGATACCTACTTCAACCATCCAAACACAATAAGTGGTCTTTGAAATCCAGTTTTCAGCTTAAACCAAACACACTGAAGTGGATAGTTTCAGCTGAACTGTTCACTTCCACCGAAGTGCCACTTCCAGATTTTCATCACTTCGGCAATTCACTTCCGAACCAAACGGCCTCTAATTAGAGCAATTGGTTTACAGGAAATTGATGGGTGAAATATTAAAAAAAAAATTTAAATATCAACTTTTTTAATTCAAAATTTTCTTTAAAAAAACTTCAAACCTGCTAAAGTATATATATCTATATATATGTTACATGGTTTTGCCAATTATTATTATTATTGTTGTTGTTGTTGTTATAGTTTTTAATTTCGTTATTCAAAAGTAAAATGGATAATATTCTCTTGATACTGTGCTCCCGCGGAATCTCTGCGAGAGTGAACGGCGGATATGCTGTCTCTAAGATGGGAGATCCTACGGTAGTGGCTTTCGGGAACAGGATAGTGATACGATCCGCCGGCACAAGGATTAGCCGCCTTGGCGATCTAGGCGGCCGGTGTGGACCATCCGATGAACGGTGGAGCCGCGCCCTTCAATCCCATCAGGTGCCGCTGTCGAATGCTTTTTCGTCGACCGTTCGATCTTCACACCCCTGCGGGGCCCACATCACACGCGATCTTGACCGCTCAAATGATGCATCAGGACCACTATTCTAAGGGGCTCGCATGGTGTTATCAGCCGTTTGATTGGCTAAGATATCGATGGTCATGATTGAAAAGCACGAAAATCTCTACCGTCCGTTTTCATTGTTCTGACGTCGTTATGTTTTCCGTCAAATAGATACTAGGTCCTGGGATACTTCCAAATTCATATTTATATTTTATTAATAACAGAAAAAATATATTAGCATTTTCTGGATAATTTTTACTATTAAATATAATTTTAATATTTTTAATGATACACAAATTTTTTCACGAGAAAATAATTTTGTGTAAATTTATTATTTTGTTTGTTTTTATTTTATATTTATTTTTTTATAAAATGTGATAAGTGCATGCAACCGTGGAACAATCTCAACAAATATCAATGTCCTTACTTTGAGTGAGTTTTAGGCCTTATTTGGTTAGGGGATTTTGAAGAGGTAACAAAAGGTGAGAGAGAGTTATACTTGTTTGGTTGAGGGGGTAAAAAGGAAGGGACCCGTCCCAACCCTTTATATCTCACACTTCCAAATTGGGGTCTTTTGGATGTGTGGAATTGTTAAATAATTTTTAATAGGAAAAACCTTATGTGAATGGTCTATTATACCTTTTATTAACTTGAAAAAGACATTATATCTTTTTTCCAATAAATTCTTGATATTTATAATGTGAGTATTTTTATACAATAAAAAATAAAATTATCATTAATAACATGCAATTTAATATGGACAGGAGTATGAGATTTATATGAAAAATTTTTATTCACACAAATATATTATTTTTGTTCACTCTCAATTTCTTAATATTTGTTTAAAATTATTAATAAAAATTTATGCAAAAAATATTAAAAATATGAAAAAAGTAAAAAATGTGGTATGTAGTTATTGGTTTATTATTATTAATAATAATATAAAATAAAAATATTGTATAAAAAGATATTTTTTTATATAAAATGGCAAATTACTCAAATACACAGTATACTCCTCCCCACTCCTACTCTCAACCAAACAAAAAAAAGTTGATTAAAAGGGCAAATTTGTCAAATATACAGTATAATCCTCCCCACTCCTACTCTCAACCAAACAAAAAAAATTGATTAACTGCCCCCCCCCCCCTAACTCCTCCATTCAACCAAACATAATATATTTCCAAACCCTCATCACTCCCCCCTCCCCGGTTGAACCAAACAAGGGGTTAGGGTTCAATCCCGGCTTCTTTCCGAAATGAAAATACAACTATAATATTTTTATAATATTTGCATAATATTGTGTCACATAGATTCCCATTGATATGACTTACCCCCAGATGGATGTCATAAACAATACATTTTTAACACCTGGATTGGTTGAGAGTTCAACCTTCAAAACAATAAAAAAGAACCACCAGCTATGCATGTTAGTCCAATGAACTTGCTAGTATATTTCTTGTAGGGAATATCTACTTCCCAAAAATATGCTAATAAAAGGAATACTAAGTTTGAATTAAAAATTCAAAACAATATATATAATGAAGTGCGTCTAGACTTGGCAAACAATTCAATTAAGTTACCACTTATCTTAACCAAAGAAAGTCATGATGTGGCTCATTGTCTCCACATTCTTAGATGCTGCCATCTTTATCATCAAATGAAGTAATTAATCAGTATTTTTTAAATAGTAATTAAGCAAACAAGTTGGTGTCATTTAATGTTAATTAGCTTGTCATTGTCTTAGTGCATAACACCAAGGACTATAAAGTGTGTGTATTCTATAATTAATCAAACATCATTAGTTTGTGATTAGTTGGGGAACTCAACGCTAATCCGTGTCGTTTTATACTTAATTATTTCAACAGCCCATTCAACAAAAGCGGGTTTATATATTTAAAAAAAATATATATTTTTGTACACATATCACATGCTTGTGAAATCATGTTATTTTCCATATTTTTTTTTTGAAAATATTTTATTGTTGTTTATTTGTTGTAAAATTGATTTACTATGTTATTTGTAATTAAAATTCACCGATATGATTAGTCATATGGTAAAGACCTGGATTTAATGGTTTTGAGTGTTTACACATTAAACCCTTGCCCTGATTTTATAGTTTGTGTTTCCATAATATATATTTTTTTTTTTTGAAGAAAATAACCTGAAGGTTAAAGCTTCCATAAAAAGTTGGTAAGCCACGGAAAATTTAAATGAATTATAAATTAATATGGTCAGTTTTTTTTTGAAAGAGAAAGATATAAAAGTTTGTTTTTTTTTTTTTGGGATTTTCAGGGTTTTGGACAATGATAATATTATGACAATATATAAAATAAATGGCATATATTCAAGTGTATAAATAAAAAAAATATAAATAGATATATAGAAATCGACTTAAAAAATTGAAAGAAGCATCTAATTTTCAGCAATATATATATATATATATATATATATATATGCGAATTAAAATTATCAAATAAAAATAAAAATATGATGTCACTAACAGTGGGTGTGACGTGTGGTGAGAGCACAACTCACACTGCCGACGTGAAATGGAAACCGTTCCGGCGGAACAATCTAGCAAGAAGGTTACGTGCACGTGTCAGCACACAAAAGGCTCGTGGGCTCGAAGTTAGCTGGATTTGAATGGTCTCTGACGTCCGGTAAGTTTGATCGGACGGCTTAGATTGAAGGAGAGAAAAGGAGCACCATTTTTGGCCTGTCTCGCAGTGGGAGGCACGGGTCTGGTCAACCACCGGTGAACAGTTCAGAGGGCATTAGTCAATAGATTAAAATAAAAGTACAGTAATCATTGATGCAATGTATCCGGTGAAAGGAAGCATAGAATATGGTGAGGTGACTCTATCCAACACTATTTCACCCAATAGATTTGTGACACGTTATCCCACACTAATTCAAGATACTTTTAACGGAAAAGAGGTTTCTGAAAATTAAGGCTCAAGTAGTGGTTTGCGATTTTTTCAATGAAAAAAATAAAAATAAAAGTTTCGACATTTATTTCACAAATTGTTTTTTTTATGATAACAATAAACATTATATAAATCAAGAGAATCCGCAAGCATAACCATGATCTGATTTTTTGAGTATCGTATTTTTATTTAATTATATAAGTAAACACTGCTTGGTTATGAGTCATTAATAAATTTTTTTTATAAAATATTGGGTTATTCGGTTTAGAAATAAAAAGATGAAATCTAAGTATTTATTTAAAAAGTAAGAAATCCAGCTCAAATTGCGGTCATAAATCAAATAAACTACATTTAAAATAATAATAATAATAATAATAATAATAATAATAATAATAATAATTATATGTATGATTGATTCCTGCTGTTTCCTATCATACAGCAAGACCCAATGTTGTAGGTCTTGACAGCAACGTCTGCCTCTCCGTCCGGTGGGAAACTGACGTAAGGGGCCGGTTAAGTGGGGCCCAGAAGGAGAGACTCACGATATCCACGGAGACGGGGGTGGGGGGACAACGCCGTCAACGATATCCAACCTCGTTTCCTGTTTCCCTCTTATTATAACGCGGAAGGGTCGCTTTCCGGTCCGGTCCGGTCCAGGCAAACCAACTACGGTCCGAACGGTTACGGCACGTGGGCCCTACACTGTATAGAACACGTGGCGCATATCTAGTGGTCTGATCCGTTGGAGCAGGCTAAGATGAGGATTACGTTACCCTTGTCTGCTGGAGCCAAAGAGAAGAAGACCCTTCTCTTGTTTGAGCTCCTTGTTTCTTGCTTTCTCTGAGGACTCGGAGGAAAGTTGGGAGAAGGGGGAGGGGTGGCGAAAGGGTTTTGAGCGATTGCCGGTGATCTCTGCTTGCTGATCTGGGTTTGGAGTGGAGGTTGGCGTGCTTTGATTTTGTGGAGATTGAGGTTTTCTTGAGTCGGAAGGGGTTTGTAAGGTATGGTTATTGGGTTGTGGTGGATTTCGGGAAGGTTTTTTGGGGTTTGAGATTGGTTTGTTTGGGGGGTTTTAGTTTTTTTTTTTGTTTGATTTTGGGGTGGTGGTTGTGTTGGGAGAGTATTGATTTGGTTGGTGGAGTTCGGAGGGTTTCTCGTTTTGATTGAGTTTGGGTTGTGAGTTGGGGATTTGAGGGGGTTTCTAGGGTGGGAAGAGATCTCAGCGTTGAATTTTGTAGGAATTTGGGGTTCTTCGTTTGTGATCTTTGTTTGTTTCGGGTTTTAGGGTGGTGAGGGCTTGGATCTCTCGAGTTTAGGTCAATTTGCGTGGAGATCAGTCGTGGATGAGAGATCTTGGTCGTAAAACGTGAGATGACGTCAACGGAGGCGTCGGCGAGGGCGAACGGCGGCAATGGGAAGGAGAGTCACTCCTCTGGTTGTACAGCGCCTGAAGGAGGCGGGTACGATGCTGGGCGCGGGTTCGGGGCCGGGATGAAAGGTAGAGTTTGGTTCAATCTTCACCGACGCTTGTGAAAAGAACTTCTGATTTTTCCTTTTTCTCTCTTTGACAATTTGTTGGGGATTTAGAGTATATTTTGTTCTCTTGTTTCAGAATCGGATGATGCTCTTTATAGGGAGCTGTGGCATGCGTGCGCGGGGCCGCTTGTGACGGTGCCTCGCGTGGGAGAGAGGGTTTTCTATTTCCCTCAGGGCCATATAGAGCAAGTAGGCCTCTGTCACTCCTCCAGGAGCTCAAATTCACATTTCAATTTTTTTCTTCCGGTGCTAAAATCGTTGATTCAGGACTTTCTTGTGCTTTTCCTTTTCAGGAAATTCTATTTTACCTTCTTAAATGCTCGGCCTATTGTTAAAAATCTCTAGTTTTAATGTTTCAGAACTATTTTTTTCTATTTCCTCTTTGAATGACCTCCGATTTTCCAAAACATAATGGCTAAGGGTTTCTCAATTCAATTTCAAAGTAACTTAAAATTATTGGGGTTTCTATTATTCCGTCTTACTCTCTTGCTCATATTATTACAGTATCAAATTCTCCATAATTGGTTTGTCCTAATATGCCTGAATCATGGTTTTTTGAGTTCTCTCCCACAATTTCGCTGTTGATTTTTTTTTTTAAATTTTGTTTTCCCTCAATTACTTGGAGAAATGGCTTCTGTTTTATTCTGGCTGTTTTCACCAATTGTTTTAAAAGAGCGGTGCTTATGTATGTTGCATTAGGTGGAGGCCTCCACGAATCAAGTGTCGGAGCAGCAAATGAAGATCTATGATCTCCCATCTAAGATCCTTTGCAGGGTGCTCAATGTTGAGTTGAAGGTGACATTTTGGGCTCTTTCTTTTCTGCAATACTAAAGCTTTTAAAATTTGTCTCCTTGATGACTTATGACATTTTGTAATTTTAATATCAACAGGCAGAACTGGACACGGATGAGGTATTCGCTCAGGTGACGTTGGCCCCAGAATTAAAGGTCTGGCTTTGCTCCGTATTCAGCATTTTCTCTAACTTATAATTTTAATATAAAGTAAATGGTTTTATATCTTAATGCTTTGGTCAATTTTTTCCAAAATTGTCATGTTTAATCAGTTAAATTTATTTATGGACTTCTGAATTGTCTAATTTTGCAACTATTTTTGATGCTAATTGGAATTTGATTTATTTTTCAGCAAGATGAGAACTCAGTGGAGAAGGAGAGTTTGCCACCCCCACCTCCTCGGCCGCATGTCCATTCATTCTGTAAGACACTCACATCCTCTGATACAAGCACTCATGGTGGGTTCTCTGTTTTGAGGCGGCATGCGGATGAATGTCTTCCTCCATTGGTTAGCTGATTTTCTTGCCTATGTTTATGAATCTTTTTGTTTTCTATTTCTTTTTAGTGCTTGATTTTGGGAGGGGTTGAAGTTCGATTTTTTATTTTCTGCGATTTTTTATAAAGGACATGAGCCAGCAGCCCCCATCGCAAGAGTTGGTGGCCAAAGATCTGCATGGAATTGAGTGGCGCTTCCGGCACATCTTTCGTGGTAACTGTCTTTTCATTATTTTGGTGGATAATTTGCCTTTCATTGCTTTTGAGCTTCCACTGGTTTTCTTTTTTCCCAATTTATGAAGTTTAAAATTGAGATAGTGTTTAGCTGGAGTATAACTTGGGTTTGAGCAGCTGCTTGACTTGTCAATGGCACCCTTGTTACCTTTCTTGGTGAGGCAGCTCTTAAGAAAGGGTGATCCCTCTAAAAGGTGAAAGTACGGTAAAAGTGCGCAATGTGGGTTTCCAACATCATCTTTAGATGGGTGATAAGTACTATTCCCCCTTCCAACAATTTGTTGAGCCTTTACATATTTTTATAAAACTTTAATCTTGTAAATAAATATATTTAATAATTAATTTTGAAATATTAATAGTAATATATATGTATATATGTATTATTATCATAAAGGTAAAAAATTAAATATCAAACTATTTACTTTTTAGTAGTATTATTATAAAAAAAATTAAGTCAATTAAAAAAGGAATACCCAATACTTCAATATGATTTCTTGAACTCCATTTTTTTCTCAATCAACCATACACTTCCTAAAAGTGTTGTTGACCTAGAAAGAATAGGCTTTCTGTGTGAGGAAGCATGGTAACCCATGTGGTGATATTCCTTTCATAACATGACGAATGTGGTGTATTTTGAGGAGCATGGAGGTTGCTTGCATATTTTTTGAAATTAGCCTAACACCTCCTGTGGTTTGCCAAGCGAGAAGTTTTACAGCTATCATGTTCAGTCTGACCATTTGGTATCTCTGTTTCGGCGTGATTCCAACTCCAATTTTGGATACCTCCAGGTCATCCAAGGAGGCATCTGCTTCAAAGCGGTTGGAGTGTGTTTGTTAGTTCCAAAAGACTTGTTGCTGGAGACGCCTTCATATTTCTAAGGTTTGAATTTTTCCTTCCATTTTGACATTTAGTACAGTTTCCTCGCATCTATATTTCTTACCGCTGAATAATGGTTTTTGCTCTAGAGGAGAGAATGGTGAACTACGGGTTGGGGTAAGGCGAGCAATGAGACATCAGTCTAATGTCCCATCTTCAGTCATTTCAAGTCATAGCATGCATCTTGGCGTCCTTGCAACAGCATGGCATGCTGTCACAACGGGAACCATGTTTACTGTCTACTACAAACCAAGGTGTGTTTTTTCTGCATGATGGCTGCACATGTATTGTCACACCTGGGGCAGCAAACGTTGTACCTATGCAAGCAATTGCAGTGCAATAAGTACTTGTTTGTTAGGACGTGGCATACTATGCATATTATTATAATCTTACTTGAACTCTGCAGGACCAGCCCTTCTGAATTTATTGTTCCATATGATCAATATATGGAGTCCCTCAAAATCAATTATGCCATAGGGACAAGGTTTAAAATGAAATTTGAAGGTGAAGAAGCCCCAGAGCGAAGGTATAAATGATAATTGTCAGTTACTACAATTCAAGAAACAAACTTTTGGTTTGCCTAGTGTCAAATATTATGCGACATCTGTAATATCTGTTTTGCCTCTGTGGCAGGTTTACTGGCACTATAATCAGCATAGAAGATGTTGATTCCAGCAGATGGCCTTCTTCAAAATGGAGGTGCCTCAAGGTAATATTCCAACAAAATTTTTACTGTTTTACTCATTTTAACTTGAATGACATTGATCTTGACTTCTCTCATTTATCCTCAGGTGCAATGGGATGAAACATCTTCTGTTCCTCGTCCGGACCGGGTGTCTCCCTGGAAAATAGAACCTGCTTTAAGTCCCATGAATCCCCTTCCTGTGGCTAGACCCAAAAGACCGAGACCACAGTCAATGCCACTGTCTTCTGAGTCATCTGTTCTGATTAGATCTGGTATGTTGCCCACAAGTATGAGATCATAAGTACTGATTGCCTTTCTCTGGAGAAGGTATAAGCTTCATTGCTTGTCCCACTATAACTGTTACTTTATTCGTTTCAGGTGCACCTAAAGTATCTGTGGACCCCTCTCAAGCTCATGGAATTCCTAGTGTCATTAATGGCCCAGAAATCATGGCCCTAAGAAGCAATGTTACTGATAGCAGTGACTCAGACATTGTTCAAAATCCCGTCCTGTGGCCTGCATTACATAATGAGGAGAAAAATGAGAATGGTTCTGCTCAGAGGAGGCTAGGTTCGGAGAACTGGATGCCAATGCCAAGACATGAACCTGTCTTGACAGATATGCTATCATTTGAAACTCCTCGAGGAAGCTCGAAAGGGGGGCTTTTCTTGAACCCGACTACAAGTGAGATTAATAGTTCAAGGAATTGCTTTAAAGATCAGGAAGGGGAGTTCAATTTCCTACCAGGCTCATGGTCATTAACGCCCTCGAATTCTTACCTACCCATGAATGATTCCAGCCTAAGAATAGCCGCACAAACTAGTGAATCACCTTACCATAAGCCCGGAAATACTATTTGCGGTGGTTTCGGATGTAACCCTGTTTCACAAGCTCTCGGTTTGGAGAAACATCCACCACATTGGCGAGCTCATCAATTGCCTAATTCTGAAACAGAAGCTGCATCACACCTAAGGTTTGTGAGACCTCAATCTTCAACGGCAATCCACCAAGAGTCTGCCACAACCAAAACAAGTGGAAACTGCATGCTCTTTGGTTTTCATTTAAACAGTGTCCCATCAGTCCCAGAGCAAGCATTCTCACACATGAATGCAATCCAAGAGTCGGAGTCTGATGTACACGCAGATGTTGCCTTGGGCAAATCACATCCCCCAGAAGTTGAAGCATGTTCATTGCAATCGAAAGGAACGAAATCAGTTGACTCTTCTCGTACAAGTAGTGAGCAGGATCTGAAACCAGCAAAGGATGTTCAGAGCAAGCCTTATGGTGGTTCAGTGAGAAGTTGCACAAAGGTTCACTTTTCTGTTATCTTCATTCTTGGATCTGATATTCAGCATCTGATTCTGGCCTTTTTAATTATTTTAGAATGGAATGCCACAGCAAAGTCCACAGTTTTGTGATGCGGTAGTGATTATTATTGTTTTTTTTTTCAATTTATATTTTAGGTACACAAGCAGGGGATTGCTCTTGGGAGGTCTGTGGACCTCACAAAGTTCAATGGATATAGCGAGCTCCTAGCGGAGTTAGATAAGATGTTTGAATTCGAGGGTGAATTGATGGCCCCCAATAAGAATTGGCTGGTTGTATATACAGACAATGAGGGGGATATGATGCTTGTTGGGGATGATCCCTGGCAGTAAGTATTTATCCTCATCTGATTATTTCTCACTCGATAGGGAACAATGGTGTCATAGCTAAAAGTATGACTTCCCTTTAATGCACACAGGGAATTTTGTGCGATGGTTCGCAGAATCTCCATATACACCAGAGAGGAGGTTCAGAAGATGAATGCAGGAACACTCAACCTGAGGGTTGAGAATTTCCCTGTTAAAGAAGGGGAAGCAGCTGAGAAAGAAAACAATTGAGACCAAAACCAGAGTACGTGTTTCTCTATTGTTTTAATCACCATGCAATCAATATGAATCCTTTTATTTATTGCAAATTCAAAGTTGGATTTTCACCAGCCTTCACCACCACCACTACCTCTTGGACTACTCACCCCCATTCTCATGCATTCTATAATCATGTTTTACACTCATTTTTTGATGCTAAGCATCAGAGGTTTTTGGCATTGAACAGGAAAGGAATAGTTCTAACATATATATATATATATATATATATATGTATCAAGCAGACTGTGTGTGGGCATTTGTTGACAAAGCGAGGAACATGTATTGATTGTTCATCACATGCTCGGTTCTCTTTGCTGAAGGAATCACCGACTCACTGGTAAGCCTCTGGTCTGCGCCCACCATTGTCGTGCACCATGTCTTGGTATCGGTGGTGCCAGTGCTTATTTACTTGATTCATCAAAACCAATCAACCACCCATCTTATAAATATTTCTTCTTTCAATCTTCTTGTGCCCATCCCTGGATACCTGATTTATATTAACACCATCCTGTTTTCTTTGATTTCAATTTGCTGACCCAGGCGTTGTTGTTTGTGCCTTGTGCGTTTTCCCCTGCTGTGAGTATAGCAACGGCCCCTTTGAAATGTCGCCGCTTTATTTGCCTTTTTGCGTTTCTATTCAGCTGTCTATGTTGAAGGTCAGGTTAATGTGTGAGATATGCAGTAGCAATATATATATATATATATATATATATATATATATATATATTTCATACACAGTTATATAGCTTTCGCCCTCTGATTGATAGAATGATTGATAATATATTATCATCCTTGCTTTTCTCTTCCATTTTGGTTGCAATGCTGTCGCCAGTTCTGTATGTGCCGAAGTATGTTATGGTTTATGAGCAGCTGGTTAACTAAGAACATCCATGCTCTTATTTCCTTCATTGTTTTGGGGTTTGAAAGGTTGGAGAAAGTTTGGAAGAGATGGTGCCCCCTGGAAATGTTCTCTTAAATGATCCCAAATTAGCTTCTAGTTTTATTTTTTTTGAATTTTTTGGGTGGATGGGAGCGTGTAAGTTGGTTTGGCCGCAGATGAAAAAAAAGGGTTCGACTATTCTGGCAGTACAACCGGAGCAAGTAATCCTAAAAAGGCTGTTTGTTTATATTTAGTTTTGTTATATATATATATATGATCCTTTTTAAGCCCAACATTAGGCATATATGCCTTTATGGATGTCTACGCATCTTTTCTTGTACATTTTGTTGTCAGATAACCTTTTTAACTTTTAGATAAAATAAAACTTTTAAAATATGCAGGGGCACCATTTTTTTCCTTATAATATATATATATATATATTTTAAGTTAAATAAATACATATTCAGTGGGAGCTTGCATATCATGTATGTATATAGGTAAACATGGATATATCCCGCATGGATATATATGTTTATGAGCTGCCCCTGCACGATATGTATGTTCATCCGATGCGTACGTAAGCGAAGGTGAATTTGCCAAATATATTTATATCAGTAATTGCGTATCCGTTCTTCAAAAAGGACCAATCAAATCGAAGGATGTATGAAATGCATATGTAACCATGCATGTGTACATTCATAAACATAAATATATCACAGATGGATATATATATATGCTATCCTATATTTGTCCGATGAGTACGTAACTATGTATCCGTAATTGCACCTTCTTTCTCGAAAAAGGAACATTCAAATCTAAGTGTATATATATATATCGTGATTTTTTTTCATTCTCTAGATGAGCAATAGGTTATCAAATGGCTGTAACGTTAATACAGTTGGAACAGGCAATCATGTAGCGGCGAGATGAACGTCACATGAGATCAGCCATCATCTCTCAATCAGTAAGTACCTACCAGAGAGTCCCCATCGGCTTTCTACATATTTTGAGGCCAGCATGCACTATGTATGCATCCATTCATTCTCCCAAGACTTTTTTTTTTTGTCAAGAAGAACGAAACCCCTAATGGGTCCGCTAAACTAAGACAGGGGCGTGCGCATGCTTCGACTGCGGCCTGTGGAGCCGTGCACACATAGGTGCTGGTACCACCCACAGTTCGTGCTCACAATTCTCAGACATGTACCCTCACCCCGAGAATTCAAACTCTCGCCACTTGAAAACCAACTCTTCTAGTCCGGCAGCAGACAAGGTACTAGAAAGCTGAACAACCAAGAAAAATCTCACATAACTATTTTCATTCATTATTCAAATCATTGCTCTTTCATAAGCCAGCGTGCATCAATTACTATCTAGTATCTACAACATAATACATAAATTGGAGCATTTGGGGAGAAGAGCAGCAGCGTTGCAATACAGCATGCTCAAACATTGGATGGTATAGGTCATTGACAGTTTTATCTCCAAAACTAGGTATATGGTAAAAGCTCACCACCACATCAATTTACAGTGGCGGGGGGGCGCACAGCTGAACCATTCTGGCGATCCATCTCAACTTCAGTCTCGAAAAATGCCGAATGGAGGGCCCTAACGCAATGCTTTGCCTCGCTATCGTGAACCACCAGCGATATGTTAACCTGCTGTTATTGCAGACAATTAACACAGAAACCTAGTAAAATCCCATACTTTTTGAACTTTGGTTTCTCTTAAATGTTACCTTTGATGCCCCTTGAGAGATCATCTGGACATTAACCCCATTCTTACGGAGAACATTAAATGCCTAGCATTAAAAAACAAAGTTTATAAAAAAAAAACAACTGCTGGAGAAAGATAGTGTCAAGTGGAAGAGAGAAACGGATGATGTTAGGGCAAACCTTTTCAAGTATCAAAGAAGAGCGTTGCACATTTCCAATGAGTGAAATTATTGATATGTTCTGAAGAAGCCGTAGAACTGCAATTTTTTCTAATTCTTCCACAACATGATCAAGTTCCTGTAATGTTGACAGAATTAGGAATTAAAATAGAGAAATGTAATTGTGAAACTGTGAATTAAAGTAGTGTATCAAGCAAAAAACAAATAATCTGTCGACCAAGACCATTAAAAAGTCAAAGATTGGAGTCCAGGCCATGCAAGCATAGCATTCCTACAGACTCATGGGCTAATCAAATATAGCACCCGGCCTCAGAGCAAATCATAATTTAATGCAAGTTAGTGTATTTGATTAGTAGGATATAGCAAAAGCATTGAAAAATAATAAACACTTGCCTGTTGAATTAATTCTCTGCTCCAAAGTTTAGACGGGTCTAATGTCAAAGATACACTGACTTCACTGGTGGCCACACAATCAACAGAGATGCCTAGGTCTTCAAAAGTAGAAAAGACCTGCAATTTCTCAGAAAAAAAAATACTTGTTTTTTAATCCCAAAGTCAACAAAAACAAACTAAATAAACCAAACACCAAAGGCTGCCTGGTTCTACCTTTGCTAAGAAACCATATTGGCCGAGCATCCTAGTGCTCACAATGTCCAACA
The DNA here is from genome assembly GCA_902712375.1 of Dioscorea dumetorum. NCBI lineage: Eukaryota > Viridiplantae > Streptophyta > Magnoliopsida > Dioscoreales > Dioscoreaceae > Dioscorea > Dioscorea dumetorum. The sequence goes on along the minus strand of CACTHL010000870.1, from coordinate 3,157,650 downwards.
TTGTGATATTGGATTTCAAAACTATGCTGGTTAGGATAGCCTGAATTATGGACAACATAACAACATCATATGTTTCCAGTGCTAAAATTTGCTTCAGGAGAGAAGTTTGTGAAGAGCATGCTATTATTCACAAAGTAGCCACAAACCTCAGTCATATCCCTTTCTTTGGTGATAAGGGTACCAGGAGCTCGAGGGTTGTATGAGTTTTTCACCCTAACGGGTATATCACTTTCTCTAGCAGGTCGCATTGATTGAGGATGCAGCACCTGCAACAATATATGCCATAAGCATCATATGACATGAAAAATACCATGACTATATGCTTCAAAATGAGGACTTCTCAAATAACAAAGACCAGTATCAACACATTCAGCAGCAAGTCAATGATTAACAATAGACTGGTAAGGAAATGACTTGCATGTCTACAGGCTTCAAATATCAGTCAAAGTGCACTTTGAATCCCAAACTATAAATCCGTCTTCATCTTGGTCCTAAAATTTGGAACAAGTTCAGTGTGGACATTAGAACTATTATATTACTTTTAAAATTCTTAGTACTTTTATATTATTATTTTGCCTATTTTGCCAAATTTCGACAAATGTAATTAATATGTTATACCTAGTCATTTTTTAAAAATATTTTTACATACACCACCATAAAAATGCATAATTACATTTTATGTTTATATTCACTTTTAGTCCCCAATTTCTTATCAAATATAACATAATAATTTTTTTGAAAATGACTTCTACTTGCTTCTTTTAAAAAGGAGATATACATTAAAATATTAGTGTTTCTCAATAGTATATTTACAAAAATATTTCTCTTTTATGAATTTTTGGTATATGTAAATTAAAATTTTAATAAATTTCCAATGTTCTTGATGATCAATTTATTTAAATTTGATTGAATAGTGTGCTTTTAAATTTGTAACATTGAATTTTTTATAGAAAATTATTGAACATGAGATGGATTTGAAAATTTAGAAAGATTGTGTTTTTCGCAAATACCCATGACACTGCAAACCCTATAAATAAAAGCATACCTGAGCACCAAAATAAGCAAGTTCCGCAGCCTCCTCAAAAGTTAAGTGTGGCACAGGCTGTGCTTTTGGATAAATATTAGGGTCGCATGTTAATACACCATCAACATCCTTCCAAACCTACAATTGTGACAAAGCATAACTCTTACAAAGGATTTTAGGACGCAATAACAAAGTTTGTAGCAAGGGAAACTGTAGAACTGCATTTTGGGTGACTGGAATTAAGATTAGCACATAAGCTGAATAACAACAAAACAAAGGTCTCTGAGACATCTAACATCATTATGCCAAGTTCAAGCGACTAAAACAATATCTATTTTTTATACATATATTTCTGGAGCTGACCTGTATCTCACGTAATCCTAAAGCTTTACCAATAGTTGTTGCTGTCAAGTCACTCCCGCCACGACCTAAGGTAGTCACAGCACAGGACTTCCATCCCTGCAGATGGAGAATGATAGATCTACAACTTCAGCCACTTCTGATCATGGAAAGATAATTATAGGCAGGCGTTGGAAAAATAATAACAGTTAACACCTTGCCAAGAAAGCCTGTGACGACGGGAATCGCAGGATCATTATTCCAATCACTATGCAACCTCTTTGCAACAGCAGGGTAAGTTGCTTCCAAGATATCCGCATTTGTGAAATCGTCTGTTGTTATAAAACCAATATCAAATGCATCATACTGCACAGTGTACACACAGCACTACAATTAGTTGAAAGTAGATAAATGTAACACAGTAAAAACATGGAAAGAAAAGAAGATACTGGGCATCAGAATTTGATGATATCACACCTAAGACATGCTAATTCAGAGATGTATGTAAATGGAACAAATGATACAGATATAATTAACTGTTATTATAATATACATTTGTGTAAGAATCCACACAACAGCAATTCAGGGGTGTAATATACACCCTTTTTTTTATTCTTGTTATTTGAGAACCAAACAAAGGTTAGGCTTGTTACATTTACTACCAATTTTTTGGGATTATTTACCACCTAATGTTGCAAGTGATCCTAAAAGAGAGAACTATGCAGATGTTCCAACCAGAAAGCAGGTTTTCACGGAATAACAATGATAGGTTAAGCCTTCTGCTACAAGATTGATAAGAGAATTAAGTAAACATTGTTGACTGTCAACAAGGATTCATTGCCTAAAGTATTGGTTCAATGAACCTAAGAATGATGGAGCCATAGAACAGCATGTCTACAAAACATTGTAGGCTATATCAGACTGAAGGTTTGGCTTAAGTTGTTCTAGGAACTGTCTATACAAGGATGGTTTACCATCTTATGACAAATATCAACCAATTAAGGAACTGTCTGTTAACACTAAATCATTGTACAGAGTCTCTAGTTCTTCAGTTTACCATCATTATAGCACCTAAAAAGTAACACATACAAACATTTCACTATTTCTTTTCAGAAGCATGATTTGCACAAGCTTTAATGAGGATGGATGTAATGGATTCTTACCTGTCGTGCTTTAGCACCAAGTTTGTTCAAATATGCTGTGAAAATTCGTGTGGACATACACTCCCCAAAAGAAACTAAGTAGTCTCTTGTACGAAGTGTCAGCTCCTTCATCATGGCAATGCCTTTTAGAAGCTGCTCCAGCTGATCCAACAAACCTGCACAGATTATAAGAATGCATCTGAAATGACAAAACTAAAGGAGGAGCGCACGATTTCACTTGCAACTGACAGTTCAAATGATGGTCACTTGATAATCATGAGTTAACATGTAACATACGAGGCATAATTTTGCAATTTTAAAAACTAAAACTATATTGCTAATTCTTGGAGGCACATGACTAATCAGGTTGAAACAATGTTTAGTGATGGTATCATAATTGAGAAAGTCATTAATATAATAGCACTTCCATGGCAATGTACTAATATTTATATATTAAGTAACAGAATTTACCAGATAACACAGATTCATCAATTCCGAGTTCCCCAATAGTCCTGAACGAAGGAAACCAGAAGGAGATCAACACACAATTTGTCTAGCACTAATGAAATAATGATAGAAACAGACAAAAAGGCATACTTCAGATGCAACTCCTTTACGAAGCTCAGCTCTTCTAGATCAGATACATTAGATACACCACAACAAACCGCTTTTTCTCCAGCCTAAATCATAAATGTTGATAATGAACCATTTTGTCAAGAAAACCAAGAAAAGCTTATTTCATCAATGCCAATTACCAGCAAAAGCTTGTTAGTAGTCTTCCCCATCGCGGACAGAACAATCACCGGCCTCTCTTCGGGGAAGCTAAGAATAAGGTTTGCGACTTCCTTCATCCTCTCAGCTGAAGCAACTGAGGACCCACCAAACTTCATTACAATGCTAAGCTGCTTGGCATTATCATCAAGCTCCCTCTTCAACTCGATTTTTTCATTCTTCTCCACCACGGCCACCACCCGAGTCTCGCAGCGCACCTTCAAACCCCTCGTATCCCCCCATTTACCCTCCTTTTTCTTACATATAAACCTCACGGAAGCCTCAAATCCATATCCGTTCCAAGAACTCCTTGAGAAACCAAGAAACGTCGGCGAATCTCTCACTAACCCGGCTGAATAAGCTCGGGGAACAAATTGAGTAGCAGCAGCCATCATCAACGCTCAAGAACCTAATAACCACACCCACACCTACAAACAACTCCCATCATCAACCAAATCAACATCAAATCAAAAACACAGAAACATCAACAGAAACAAACAAAAATGCTAAGAAAAAAACAAGAAACAACAAACCCCAAAACGCGAAAAAACGTTCCAAAACAACACAACCCACGAAACCAAACGTCTCAAAACGCCTTCCCACCCACAAAACCCTCAGAGATCCTACCCAAAACCAAGGATCAGATCCAAGAAATCACCACAACACCCAAAATGCCAGTTAAAAAGCACACAGACACACACACAGACACAATCACGAGCCAAACCGCAAAGCCACCGAAGAAGACCGAAAATGGAGATCCAAACAAAGACACCCACAACGAAATCATACCTGAAACTCAAGAACACAAGAACTCGAAGATCAAGATCTAAGAACACAAATCTCTAGGGACTAGGGTTCCCTCTTCTCGTGAGCCCGAGAGGAGCCGCAGCTCCAACGGAACGAGAAGAGAAAGCCAAACCTCCGACGAACGAATAGCAGCGGCGGCTCCATGGAAAATAGTTAAGGAGAGCTATTTATAGAAAGAGAAAAGAAAGACATGACTCCCGCTCGCATCGGTCTGAATGGACGGCCACGATTCAAAAACCAACCGCGGCATACCGTCAAAAAAATCATCAGGTCCGCCAACCGGTTCCGGTTCGGTTGGGTTCATCTGAACCGGAACCAATCAGTGGTCGGTGTCACGTGGTTTTTTGTTTTTTAAATAAATAAATAATAATTTTTTATTTGTGAAGATTCTCCGTGTGCATAAAAAAGCCTTAAATTTTTAATTGAAATTGGAATCAAAAGAGGCAGGGCCCAGGCACCGACAAATCATGGGAAAAATTGTGGAAAAGCCCTTGAAATCTTGTTAAATTGCTTCGTTATAAGAAGGCCTTGGATCCTCCTTATGATATGAATGGCCATGATTTCTCTTTTGATGTGAATTATGTGTAACTTTGATGATTGGAGAAAAGTATTATTAAGTTGGGAGTTCAGGAGTAATGTCGAATTATGTTTTTATTGAAGGTTCAAAGTAGTTAAGGTAGTGAAATGAATGAGAAAGAGAGTGCATTATGTTTCTATGTCTCTTTGTTATGCATTATGTGTGTCATTTGGTTCAAGATAAGGACACTGGTCCCTCATGTCATGCCCAATTGAAAACAGAGAGCTTGTAAACCAAGGCTTATCTTGTCGTATTGGCACCAAACGTAAATGATTATTTAAATAATAAATTCAATTCATCTCTTTATTTACTCATAAAATTCCTGATAGAAGAGAATTTATTTTATGCATATTACTTGCACCGAAAAGGAAAATGTGTTTAATTTTTATTGATAAGTGTAGTTAGTTAAAAGTGTGATATGACTCATAATTGATCATCCAATTCATAGATTCTCATTTCTCACTCAGCTATGAAACCTACACTTGATTTCAGAATACATAAGAATCTCGCAATACATTTCTCAACAGTGAGATTAATACCACTGAGCAATGAAATCCTTGGCTAATATATCATTTTCCTCTCAAAAGAAAGAGATTTCTAAAAGTAAATCAATCAGGCTCCTCCTCATTGTTGCATTTAATTAAAATTCTAACAAAACATATCAAATACAACTCCACACTGTCTTCAATGAAAAATGAAAGGTATACCTATATCTCATATAACCAAATAAGGGTACAAATACTTTGAGAGTTCATGGAGGCCAAAAAAAAAAAAAAAAATGTAATCAAAATGACTAAGCTTGATACAAAATTGAGGTACACTTGAGCTCTTTTTTCCCCCGAATCTCAGGTAACTTCATGCTTTGCAGTAACTTCACATAAACATTTTTCAAAGATTGAGGCTGAGAGAGAAGAAGCTCATTGCAGCCATGTAGCCTACAAAAATATCAATGAATCAAATACAATGGCTCAGAATTTGGAAATACATAGCCAAAAAAATCAGAATATTTTTCATTGGGAATTCACCGTTTGTTTTATGGCATCACAGTTTGTAACCCAGCAGAGTTCAAAAGCACTGTTTTGATGTCTTCTGGCAGAACTCTGGGGACATCTTTGTATTGCTGAAAGTAACACGAAGAAAACATAATGCGCGAATGGTGAGAGAGAAGAAGGTGAATAGAAATTAAGAATACCTCGGCGCGGTAAACATCCAGTGCAAACCCATTGAAACAGCTTATGACCGCTTGTTGGATGTCAAGACCGAGACCATCAAGCGCCCTCATTGTTGAGAGCAGGAGACCAGGCCGCTGCGCACAAAACATATGAATGTTGACGGTTCGACCTTCTCTTATCCTGACTTCAACCTACATTGGGAGGATATTAATCACAAAAGTTTGTGCAATGCAACCATCATATGAGCTAGTTTACGAGTTAATTTCATTTCAAAAGTTCGTGCAACATAACAACCATTTGAGATAGTTCATGAGTATATTTTGTTTCAAAAGCTCATACAAAGTCACCACCATAAGATTTAGTTTATGAGTTTATTTCATTTCAAAAGTTTGTGCAACATTAGCCAGTTTATGAGCTAGTCTCCGAGATTATTTCATTTCAAAAGTTTGCCCAACATTAGCCAGTTTATGAGATAGTTCCAAGTTCATTTCTTGGAGTTCCTATGAGCACTTACCATGTACATGGTCCCATACTCCAATGTAATCAAAATTAAATGATGTCCATAGAGTTTATGAGCGGGATCGCAAAACCATTCGTTCAGATAAACATAGAAAATCAAGCGTGCATTCACATGCTTTTAGTTGTGACTAAAATGGCTGCCGAAGACGACAAATGAACTTATATCTTCGACATATCAAGTGGAATATTGAATGATGAAAATGCACTTACCCTTGCTGTTTGACTGATTGGGCTCGCCAATGAGCTTGTGCATAATTCCTCCTTGACACGGCTGGGCAAAGTTGGTGTTGCTGGTGTCAGAGGGAGGAAGTTCATAGTAGTTGTATGCGGACATGAAGAACTGGAAGGTGTCGTCTCGAGTTCATTGTGAAGTTCATCAACCCTTTGCAAAAGTTCCTTCAAGTACACAATGGCATCGCCGAGAATAGAGGCTCTATCCATCTGTCCAACAATGAAAATTCACCAAGCATTCAATCATCCCAAAGAGAAAGATGCAAACAAGTATTTGTTTCATGATCAAGAAGAAAACAACCTAAGGAATGTAAAGAGTCGTCAAAGAGCATATGTCAGCAAATGAACACAAGAATTCAGGTAAAATTAGAAAAAAAAAAGCAGTAAAAACAGGACAAAACATAGCATATCACTATAAAATATTAAGCATTAAAGAAAACAATTGATAAAAAAAGTCAGCAAGTTATCAAGGCAAACTCAAACAATCTTGTTTGGAATTTTACTGCAGATCAAAGCATGTAAAAAAAAAAGGAAACTTTTTTTTTTTTGAAGTTGATACCTTGCTGATCTTTGGAACAACAGAGCGGAGCATGTAGAGCCTGTCATTGAGCTTCTTCCTTCTTCTCCTTTCGGCCAATAAATTCTTTGCTGGTTGGCCCTTCTTCTTCCCCTTATCCTCCACCCCATCGCCATCCCCATTGCCCTCCTTTTCCTCTTTGTTCTTTTCCTCTTCATCTGAGTCCCAATTCATCCTGGACGCATCCTCATCCGTCCCCTTCCCCTCTGAATCCCTGAATGTCACAGCTTTATCCATGTCCAGCCCTAGATTTTGCCTTTGCAACGCAGCTCGCTTCTGGAATAGAGTGGGCTGAGCTCCCAGAGTAGGGAAGACCTCGAGAGGTTTGAGAATCTTGGACCTATTGAACGTCGGAGGATTTTCCAGGGTTTCGAAGCTCATAGGGTTGGACACCAAGGTGGGGTTTGAGAACTGGGATTTGGAGCTGAAATCGAGCGAGTTGACGCCCAAATCGGAGGAAGTGAAGCTGAGATCGAAGGCAGGGTCGAAGGGAATGAAACTCATGGAGGACTTGGGAGCGAAGGAGAAGGAAGCGGTGGAGTCGAGTGGTGGGAGGAGAGAGGCGAGGCCTTGGTGGTGCGATTGAAGGGTCTCAAAATGCGGCGAGGAGGACGGCGCGGCGGAGCTCGCTGTGGCGGAGGAGAAGTACCAGTCATCTTCGAGCATGGATGTGAAGGATGGGAGGCCGAGGGTGAGCTCGTCCTTGGTGAAGCGAGACACGAGGTTGGTCGGCGACCCGGGCTCCGCCGGGGCAGGCGGCGGTTGCGTCTCCCAAGGAGCTCCTGCGGAGGGGTTCTCCTCCTCCGTCCAAGATGAGCCATTGAGATGCGACAGCATTTGAGCCAAGAGAGAAGAAGAAGAAGAAGAAGAAGAAGAAGAAAAAGAAGGAGAAAAAAAGCAGCTTATTTTTTTGTGTTACTATTTTTGGAAGGTTATGAGTCTTATGACGGTGCGGTCAGATATGTATATAAATATATAAATGCAAAGAGAGAAGCTTGTAAGTTACTACTTTTGGAAGGAGTCGGTGGTGCACTGATGGAGTTTAGAGAGAGAAAAAGAGTAAAAAGCTCTTTTGAGAGAGAGAGAGAGAGAGTGTGTGTGTGTGTGTGTGTGTGAGAGAGAGAGAGAGAGAAAAAAGAAGAAAAATGGGGAGGTTTTGGTGTTGCAGTAACTGGAGTTTAGAGAGAAAAAGAGAAAGGTTTGGATATATATATAATAACACAAACAGACAGATAGACAGACAGAGATTTTGGTGTTCGAGAGCAGAGGGAGAAGAAGACGGAAGAAGCAGGTGGATTTTTCGAACGTTAAGAAGTAGGGCAAGAAAATGACAGCTTCTGAATGCATATAAATGGTAGTGGGTGGAAGAGAGAGAATGAACATTGCTTGCCAGTTGTTATTCCAGGAATGCCCCCCTTGACATGCTATTTTCAGATGGTGATTATTATACCTTCCCTTTTTTTTTCTTCCTTTTGTACTGCTAATTATTGAATTTATGGGTTTCTTTTTTATGTTTTAATGAATACAGCGAGGTTAATTTTTCACCTTTTCTTTATGATTATTATGATTATTATTTTGCAAGCGTTGAAGAGAGAGTGTGTGTGTGTGTGGATTGTGTGAGCATCGGTTATATCTTATTGTTGTAATCATGATTGCTGTTATGAGAGATGCATGTGTTTACTTGCGTATTGGCGTGTGAATGTACTCGATTGTTATTCTGTATGTATTTGCTTTGGAATTGTTGCCATTGCTGTGTGCCATGACCTGGAGAACAACATCACAAGCCATCTTTGAATTTTATATAATATATATATATGTAATATGTTAAGAGTATGTGAATCTCGTATCTACATGATCCTATCATTTTTAGTTTTTTTTGTTGCATAATATTATTAAAAACATTTCTTATTTTCCAACCCTGGAGCACATAGACAGGAAATAAACAAGTGTTATGATAAAACAATTCAAGAGTGGAAATGGTATACTGTATAAGAATAGAGCTACATTTTTTTATTTTAAAAATTCTAAATATAAAAAATAAAAAAAAGTTTCCAGACTCTTTGAAATTGAGTTTTCTCCCATGGACTGATACTTGAGTTATAAAACCAAGCTCAAAAATCATTAACATGATAGGAAGAAAATAGAGTTCAAGGCAGGTATAGATTGAAATCCTGTATTTACAAATCTTGTCGATCTCCAATTATCTCCAATCGAACAAGAGCCTAAGATTCAATGCATTAATTAGCCAGCTGCTTATTACACTTAAGAGAAAAGGGCCGGGCAGTTTTTGTTTTCATCAACATTCTCTACAGTACATGTTTGAAGCTTACTGCAAATATGAAATCAATGAGTCACAATGCCATTGGCGAAACGGGCTACAACTTTGTCGCTTTCCCTATTCCAGCTCACATGGTAGATGATAGCACCACCGCGGCTGTATGTTTTCAAGATACTACCGTCTTTGACTGACCATATATGCAAATGTCGATCTCGGGACTAAATGCGAGTATACAGCTTCACTGGCGTTCATTGCAACATTTTATGGTTAGTGGACTCACAATTATACATACATTTGAAGAAACAAATCAATAGCAAGCAGGGGCTACCGATGACCATTGAAAGTGCGAAAGGGGATGACCTTAGTAGGGATCCCATAATTTGAAGGCTGAGTCACCAGAAGCACTGAAATTGGACAGAATCATACGAAACCGACACTATTTATGAAGAGAAGATAACTGTGGTCTTGAAAGAAGTGGGTAGCAAAAGAATGAAAGAAATGAGTGAAAATCTTCATTTTCATATAGAAATCGATGACCATTTACATGCTCAGATTACCAATGCACTCCGACACAGAATAAATTACAGTACCACCATGAAGTTAGACATTAATTACAAGAAGGAAAAAACCCAACATATAAGAGAAAATATAATGTACCTTGCAAGCACTAATTGTTTATTGGGATTGCTCATACCCGGGTCAGTGGGACTCCATTTAATATTGTACACTGCCTGGATTACCGGTTACTTCATTCAGGAAATAAAGCTTGGTGAATTAGAAAGTCTTCAAAACCATTCAGAAATGCAGAGATCTTGAATTAAATAACAGAATGTAACACACTAGTAGCTCTTTGTGATTATGCAGTAGGATTTACAAAAAGCTCTGTTTTCTGAGTTAGTAAACCAAAATAAAGGTGATATATGAGCTATGATGAATAAAATAAATGAGCTCTACCTTCATTTCCATGTCTATGTACTTGAACATGTTCAGTATCTTTTCTAAAATGATTGCCTAGCTGCTTAACTTTTTCCTTCTTATCGTTAACAATTTGTTTAAGTCTACAAACATCTTTTGTGATAATATCAATAGGCTCAAGATGAACATAGTCACCATCAGCATCCACAGCACTCTGCAAGTATTCAACCAAAAAACAAACAAGAAAAAAGAATCCAAATAAAAAGAAATATGAAGCACTTGTCTAATAGACAAACCACTATCCCAAAGTCGAGAAGTGTAATGATGCATAATCACTTACACCATTCATGTTTGCTTCCATTTCTACATACTGAAGACCCTTTAATAAAATTGAAACAAGAGCACCAGCGGGGATTGAACTTTCATCAATAGAAAGTTTCTTAAACTCCGGCTGATGTTCCAAATCAAATACAGTGTGTGAGAAACCTGAAATGAGCGATTCAAGTAACATAAGCCCCTAGAAAATTTCTCCAATATTTAATCTACTCCATCTTACAAGACATATAATTATTTATAATAAGAGGCTCTGAGGAGAAAAGAGAAAAGAGCAAATTAAAGCAAACCAGAAGATGACAGAGCAACTTTTACAATGTTTATTAACAAAGGGAAGAAGAAAAATTAAGTAGGATATAAAGCAATCATTAGTACCATAGATATTATAAAATATCATCTTAATAATAAAGGATGGTCAAGACAAAAGGTACAACTAATTAGAAGTTGGCTAACTGGAAGGATCTCATTCAGGTTTTATCACAACGAGGATGTTTGACACAATATAGTTTCAACCGAGCAGGGTTGACATGCTGCTCCAACACCAGTTACACGATATAGCCAAAATTCCCAGATATAGACCTTAATTATAAAATAGCACCAAAGAAAAATAAAATGTAAAATGCAATCAAGCCAGAGCAAGAACAAATGCAAGAGCAGCAACAATGATTTTCGATTTGTGGTTTTAGCTTGAAAAGATTCTCTGCATTTTCAGTTCAAACTCTAAACTTATTCGTGCCTTACAGATGGAAAGCAATAAATTAACACTCTTTATGCTATTAAATTCATCATTCCAGATCTAAGAAAAACAGAAAATTTAAATAAACCCACCACAAAAGTTATCTTACTCATCATACAATTGTTAAACTATGTAGAGCAAACCATCCAGGGAAAAAGAAAATAAATGTATGGCTATATAAACTGCAGTCTTGGTGCAAATAGTGTCCATTTATCCTTAATTCTAACATAGCAATTCAACGTTGCCCTCATCCAGAAAAGAATTCACAAGGCCACTCAGATAAATCCCAGATTCACATGCCATAACTCAATACAAAAGCCAAAAGCAACATGATTGTAATCAAGAGTAAAACCATTTGGTAGTAAAATAAACAAAATTCTTTTTCGTTTTCTTTGTTTCTTTTTTACTTTCTTTAGCCTTGTAAGAATTCCTGAAACCCTTACCTTCAATTCTCAAAAGCCCACAAATTCATTACGAGGGCAAAGTGTACCCAATGGCCAACCAGAAGTAGGAAGAAACCACAAGAAGCTCCAAATATCCCTAAATTCCTTATGAGGACATCCTTGAAAAACCCCAACCCTCCAATAAACCCCAAATTTAACATCCAAGATCCGAAAACACAACAAAATCCATATATAAATATCACTAAAAATCTCAAAAACTCAAGAAAAATCCTAAAAAGAAAGAAAGCAATAGAAACCCACGAAACCATTAGAAAAAAAAAAAAGAAGAAAGAAAGAAAGGCATTAACCTGATTCCTTAAGGTATCGGAAGACGAGAGCATTGATCTGGTCGGAGGTGAGATCGAAGCGGGGCTCGCCAGGGAACACAACCGCCAAGGGAGGGGGCGGCGGAGAAGGGGGGTCACGGAAGCTGGGAGATGGAGGGATTGAACTCAAAGCTAGTTGCCGCGCGGTTCGTTTTCTTAGGTTATAACGTTCGCGTTTTCCACCCTTTCTCCCCGATTCCATGTTGTGACTCGGAGTTGGATCGCTGACTCGGTCTCTCTCTCTCTCTCTCTCTCTCTTTCTCTTTTGTCGTGAAAGAAATTATAGTTTTCTTTGATATGTTCTATTATTTTGTGTATATTTATTTGGATTCCTATTTATGATTTTTTTTTTCACAGAGGTATTTATTTATTTGCACTATTTTTAGGGTTTTTTTTTTTAACTTATCGCTCTCTTGAAAATTAGTAAAATTATTTACCACCTCCTTTCACTTTTTCAAAATAAATAACTTTTTATGTTGTTAATTTAGGATATAATCGATGTAATTTTTTTCCCTTTTTTAATATATATTATATATATAATATAAGAATGGTCAAATCTAATTAGTGTTTTTTTCTTAATTACAGCAAACTTGCTCACCTCATGTGATAAAGTATATGCTTTCAGCAGTGCTATTCGCCCAATAAGATCCAAGTGGGTTATTTTTAGCCAAAATTAATAATTAAAATAAAATCTGCATGTCAAATAGACTAGTTTCTGTTGAAGAATATGTGCACTGCAGACAATCCCTACAATAGAAGAATAGTATTTTATTTTCTTCCCAAGTTCAAGATTGAAGGTTCGAATCCCTCACCCCTCAATGTTTTAGGGTTCGTGATTTGTCTATATTTCTCCCAAAATTAAAAAGAAAAAAATACATCATGCCCTGCAGGCAAAATTATTCTGTCAGCATTTTAGGTTTGCATACAAAATAGATGCGCTGTTCTATCATTGGTAGTTCAGTAGAAACATCCATCTCTCATGTATAGAGAGTGGTTAATATAGACCACACATTTAAATAAAATTGCTGCAAAAGTTTGATCACAAGTTACAAATAAATAACAATGTTTAATTCCCGTTTATTTTGGGAATGAGCATGAATAGTTAACACCATCAGTTTTTAGGTTCAGAAAAACAAAATTGCTCAACAAACAACAAAACCATCTATTTATTTACAGAGCAAGGTATCAGCAGGAGAAAGGTGTGCTGGTACAAAGAGGAAGGCCCTTTAGAATGTACAACAGAGATGACAGACACTTACAACTGCTAGTTTTCGGATGCATCCTCTGTTGATAGATTTTGGTCGATTTTCCTTCGGGAAGTCTCCCACAGTAGTTGTTCGATCCCCAGCTTCCTCAGCTCCATCAGACCTCGCTCCACTGTGATAGAAAACCGTTAGGAATATGTTGAAGGAATCAATTATTTTCAGTTGGTTTCAGTGTATGTGCCCATTCAAATGCGACCGTATTTTGTGACAATGTAGCTGATCAGGACTGGAAGCAGGACTTACCATCAACAGCATCATGAGATGTTGGTGATTGGCCACTGTGGCTGATCCAGAACTGCAGCCGATCTTCAGCAATGTCCTCTTCAACACCATGGGCTTTCGCTCTTCTCCAGAAATATGTAAGCCATGCCTACAAAAGACAAATCTATTTATGAGAAAAATAAGAGAGGAGAGTACCTTAAATAACAACACATACTCACCTGCTTAAAGGATACATCCTCTGATTCTGCCTGGTTGAGTTCTGCAAGAAATGTTAATTTACGTGAGAGAAAGAATCTCAAAGAGGGCATGCAGGTAAATAGTATATAAATAATATATACAAAGATGATTTACATAAAACTGCAAACAGAAATAGTATATAAATAATTTAAAGCATTTGTAAGGACACGAAAAGGGAGGTAACAGTTCTTTATTTGGCACAAAAAACCAAAGAAAGGCTCAAGTGTGAGCATCAAACAGAGCAGAGAGCATTACCGAATGCCTCCATGTACTTTGGATCACCAGGTGATTTGAGATCTGAATGAACAAAATAAGGAATAGTCAGTAATTAGAACTCAGTGTTTCATATAGCATTTCACAAGCAAGCAAACAACAATATATGAAACAAAATTTTATGGTATATAGCGGATGAAACAACCAAGAAAAGACCCAAAGCACGCAAAGATAAGCCACATGCTTATATTTATAGGTGAAAGTTTCAATGCTGATTTTCAAGTTAAAACACATTTCAAGAAATTCAGAAAGCAACATATAATTTTTAATGTGAATAAATCTTGATGATCAAATTGTGACTTGACAAACCTGAGGTGGATACTCGAACATAATTGGGCCGCCGATGCTGACCTAATGCAAGAATAACAGCATCCTCTATCTGCAAATTAAATAGCCAGGATTTAAAAAGGCAATAATGAGAATGAACTGATGACGGCAGTAAAAATAAGTGAGGGATATAGAGGATAAAGAGATAAAAAAGGGTCTCGTTTTCATGAATTTTAAAACAGAGAGATGGAAGAGGGAAATGACCTTCAAAGATGCTAGTTCTCTTAAACCCTTCTCAACCAAAAGCATGCTTTCTATATTTCCTTCTCCAGTCACATCACTCAAATCACGCACAAGCTTATTTATACTTGAAGAATCATCTCCTGATGAACATTAAAACACAAAAAACAATTCTTTGAAGAGGATAATCCTCCAAGAGAGAAATCTAACAAAGGTAATGTTTAAGTCATGTTGTGCCTTTTTTCCATGATTCCTCCTTAGCTTTTTGTCCAGCAGAAAGAACAACTTCAAAAGGAAGAGGAGCTAAGGATGACCAATACTCATGTTTTGCCACAGCAATTTCTGGGTAAATAGCTACAAAATTCAGGGGAAAAAACTCAAACAAAAGATCTGAGGCATGTAAACGATAACTCAATATAACATAAGAGCCAAAAACAAATTAAAAACACACACTAAGATATGTTTCACTATCTTGCAGAATCTAATGCATTTACATTTGCAAAAGCAAAATGTTTATTAAGAAGAATGCATTCATCTTAAACTAACGCAACGCAAGGCAACATATGAAAGCAGATTACCATGCTGAACAGCCAAACCCCAGTAACGAGCAAGCCAGCATCTCTTGAGAACAACCTCCTCCTATTTAAAAAATTTTTTTTTACGAAAAAAATTTACAGAATCAGATCAAAATGGATGATTGTCCATGCCACATACTTTTTGAGTAAGTTGATAATAGAAGCACCAACCATCTCTTCTTGAGTTAAAATCATTCTCTGAGTCATGGAGCGAAGAGAAATTGCTTCAGATTGAGCTTCTCTAAGTTGCTCTTGCACAGTTGCAGCCTCTGCTTTTGCAGACTGTTCATAGTACATATCAAGGATTATAACGACAATGGTGAAGATAAAGAGTAAAAACCAATTGTTCAAGAAATTAATAAGGCTTAATACTTTAATACAAATTGGCCAGTGAAAATGGAACCACTACCTCCACTTCTCGTTGAATAGCAGATATTTCCTCATCTCTCCCACCCCTGGTTGATTCAGCAGCCTTAAGTGCAGCCTGCATTTTGCCAACAAGATAATTTTCCTAGTTTAGTTGAGTATTTATGATATCCTCACATACCTTAAAAAAGGCACATTCTCGAAGAAGCAGACTAAACATATAAAAAAGAAGTGTCATTATCAAGTGTATGAGCAACAGAACTTTGCAAAAATTTATAGAGACATCATTTTGGGATGAATTCCAGTAGTTTCAGTTGATGTGAAAGCAACACAGACATGGCTGTTGAACTATGAATCAAAATACAGGATCCCATTGGATGGTGAATCTAGTGCAGAATAATGCATTCCAAGTAAGAACAACTCAAGATCCTTTTGATCACTAATATCCTGAAAAAAATAAAAAGGATAAGTTTGACAAAACCACATTCTACTTTATGGCCACTAGTGCAATACCAAATGCATTGAGGTTCAAGGTCCAAGGCAATGGCATACACTTTCTTTATACCCTGCAAATACACTAAAGAGTTATTTTAGAAAATAACATGTGAACATACTAGATGCATTGAAGGTCCACATGTTTATAAAAATAGGTGGTGTTAAACTAGTAGTACTTATATCATTTAACCATAATAATGTGTGCACTGAAGGTGCAATGTGATCCCTTAGTCACCATGAAACTAACAATAGTAGTGTGCATTCTCTTCAACCATTCTGAACATTTTTCATGATCAACAGTTCTCTGGTCTTCCAACTAATGTTTGGGCAAGTAATAACCCCAAGAATATAATCATCCTATTTGCAGAGCCCAATGCATAAAGTTGCATGCAATTTTTGTAATGTAACTCATTTTAAAAAATCAAAGCTCAGTTCTAAAAGTAAACAAAGAAAGAAAAATTCATGTCAAGCACTTACCTCTCTTTGGCGAAGTGCTGCCTCCTTCCTGCAAATACATATCACAAATGTCATCAAAATAGGAAACAAGAAAAAGTTGGAATATATGCAAACCTCAACACTTGCCTATTCAATAGTCGAGCTTCCAAGGATACCCCTTCACCAAGGTTAGCAACCTGAAATTAAGATGATACGATGGATTTGTTTCTTCAAGTTTCAGACGTATTTATGACATCCGGACATGAAAATAGAGAAAAGGGTGAGAAACAGAAATTTCCTCCGAGTACTAGAACACTGAGATTCTGTCTTCATGCAAAAGTCCACAATTACCAGAATAAGGTGAAATAATACATAGCATAAACATGATTTATTTATCATACACAGAATAAGAACAAACACACCACATGCTACATACACATTAAAGGATCTAGCTCAATAAGACACACCTACATGACGAAGCTGTGTCACATACGGACTACAGAGCAACCACACCATGTTGTAATGAAGACTAAGAATGACATAGTGTACCTCTTCATGCTATACCTAGAATCAACCAGGAATAAATATTTTAGAAGATGACCTGTTTCTCAAGCTCCCTAGCCCTGGCTTCAGCTTCCTCACATCTCCGTTCAGCAATATGAAGCTAAATGATAGATTTCAGTCATTCAGACAAGTGCTAAGTAAGACTACTAGTAATTCATGAATGACATAGGATACCGTACATACCTTTTCATGAATGTTTTCATTCTCTTCTTGAAGCATATCGAGCTACAGAAGGAAGAAAAGGTCAGTTTAGCAACAATAAATTGAATTTTCTTATAATTCATATGAGGATTCAGAATCCTGCAAGTCAAACATCAATACTGTTGCAGCTATAGTCCAGAGTTCAGCCCACATCTTTCTCTTATAAAATACAAGACCATGCCAGGCCATATTATGATTAAGCTTGCACACCTGGAGCTAACTAAAATGCCAAAGGGAATCCCACCACCCATTATATATTGTTTAGATTAACTGGAACTAACCTGTCACATTATTTCCACAATCTTGACAACAAGCAAATTGGCTATGTCCTTGTTTGGATCATTAGAAGCTGTGCCAATTTAAATCTTAAGTTCAATTGCTTTTGACGCAACATTATCGACACATAGAAAGACACAATAATATGCTCAACTGCCCATATTCTGAAGATAAGCATTGACACAAATAAGCATTAGCAGCCAGATTTTTATACACAGAACATGAAATCCATTATTGCCTCATGGACAGCTAGTTTGAATTTGTCTAGATCCCCCATACTTGAATGAGGATCACTCAAACGTTAAGGACCATGGCTAGGCCAAACATGTTTACACCATTTCCGTTATTGAAGATCATTGAAGAGCAATCTGTCTGACTAATCAAGTAAATTAATAGATCAAAATGCATGATAAAATGACACTTTAATACCTCGTCTTTTAGTGCAGATGCTTCACGTTGATCACCAGATTCTCTAGGTCGTAGAAGCCCCATCTCTGTAGGAAACCTGATGCATGTTTTCAGCTAGACCTGAGATCTCACGAAAGGAATATCCATATCTTGGAAAGAAACAGATACAATACATACAAATTTTGCTACAGCATTTCAAATAAAAGAAGCAAAACGCATATACAGAGGTCTAGAGAAGTTAATGGGATCTGTCCAAGTGAAGAAGGCAATTAAATAACAACAAAACACCCCAGGAAAAGACTATCTATCTATCTCACGCATGCAGAAGAGATTATGCTCTTCATGGATTATAGAAATCACTTTAACCCAAGTCCAAACTTTTCCTCTAGTGATACAAGTCAGTCTTATCACTGAACTTTAAACACTATGAAAATTCTTATTCTCACAAAATAATAAAAACAAGCTAGTTACGGTTAAAATTCATTAAGAGAAGAAAGTTGTGTTGCTACCATGGTGAGGAATACAAGTATGGTAAAAATCAAAAGGTGTTGCTTCTTCAATTGTTGCAAAGTGAAAAGAGTCTTATGCTGTGTGTATTTACTTATTAAAACCTGGATTTTCTCAACTTTCACCGAATAACAGCCTATCATCTAAAGCACATTAGTAAAACATCAAACAACCTATCAATTGCAAAAATATGTATAATAATATGAGCAAATCTACTACCTTCTTTCTTTGCGCCTATCAACTGGAGGTTCTAGATGTTGAATAGGTGGCTGGGTTCTCAATGACGTCCTGCTTGAAGGTACCATTTGTGTTGAATGCACTGACACTGAAGGTCTTCCAGTTGATGAAGAGCGGACAGATGAAGTGTGTTCTACAAAGTTCCTACCTAACTAATTCAATGTGATAAGCCCAAATTAGCTGATTAATAGAGGCAAAAGTAGTTGAGAAATCCTTAAACGTTGACACATAAACAATAAAAATCCATTCTTAATTAGAAAAAAAGTATCTTGAAGCTTTGACGATAGCCAATTGCTCAGGTAGTGTTATGGGTGGTAAACATCTAAAGGAGTAATCTCTTGGATATAAGTTTGGGTCCAAAAAGCATGCGTCTTACAGTAGTGCTGCGCCCCATCGAAGGAAAAGTCAGGTTCGTATTGGGTTACAATAAATTAGGGGCCTCAGCTCAAAATATGTATAATCTAACTCTGATCTTGATAGGTTACTGGAAACAGGTATTTGATCCATCCCAACATATCAAGTCAAATACAAATGAGCCGTTAATTTCCTACAGTCTATTACACCTCTAGGTACCATGCTAAAAATCTCATGAACTCATTGAACTATGTATAATGAGAACTGGCTGATAATCAAATTCAGTCTCTATTTAAAAGCATTTTGCCAAAAATGAACAATCTATTTGGGTAGCATTTAAAGAATATAAAAAAAAAATCACTCTTGTGATTAAAACCCATAATGGTAACTTGTTAAAAACTCTTCTTAGATCAAAGAAAACATTAGAGAAGAGCTTCTGACACAAGCTCCAGCTCAAAGCTTCTGGAAAATCTTATTCTGAAAAGGACGTCCTTTTGAAGCTCTTTCAGCAAGAGTCTGACAAAACAAGAGTGAGGAGAACTTGTCCAAAAGTTAACACGAAAACAAGAAAACATGAAACACCAACTACAGCACTTTAGGATAAGCACTGACTATTGTTCTTCAAACGATTCCAACTCGAAAATAAAGTACCTAACATGTCGGCAAAAAAAAAAAAAAATTTGTCCCACACATATGCCTCTTTAAAATGCCTTACTCGCATATATGCTCATGTATAGTTTGTGAATACATAGATCTGGTAGAGACTCCGGGCATTTGAACCTAGAAGGCGCAGCCATTGCCATAAACTGAATCCTAAATTCATACGCATTATATGCAATCAAAAAGCAAAAAGAGAACTTTCATATAATAATAAGGTGAAGAAATTTCAGTCCTTTCACACATTTCTGTTAATTTCTTACGGAACGTAACCTCAGCTACATAAGTGCTTAATATATGGAAAAATACAAATTTAAATGGTGTATAAATGCGAAAAATGACAAAGATCTATCAAATTTCTCCATATAATTAATTATCTTGCAAAAAAGAATTTATATATAATTTTAAAAATTTTAGAGCTTACCGCAGGGGACGGAGATCTGGTCGTCCTCCCGAGCAAGGACGAACCGGGACCAACCCCGACACCGGTGCTACCAAAGCCGTTGCTGCTGGCGGCAGGCAAAGGCCTTGACACAGGCAGCCGAAACGCTGACACGCCGATAGGGACGTCTCCATCGCCATCATCATCATCTTCATCGTCACCAGCCGCGCTCTGCGACGCCATCACCTGCGCAAGCCTCGCAGCGGCTTCCCTTGCGGCAACGTTCTGGGTACGGCGCACGCCGGAGAGCCCGGACAACGACGAAGAGCGGTGGTGCGACGGTGACATAGACGGCGAGGACGATCCCGTGCTACTCGATCCACCACTGCCCTGGCGGAAGTAAACAGGGCTCCCAGTTCGCCGCCGGTCCATTGGGTCGCCACCGAAGGTTTATCAGGATCGGCGGCGGGTGCGGAGATGGATTTCAAACCGTCCGATTGCGATCGGACAGCAGCGATTTGGGGGGCGAAACGGCGATGGAAACGGAGGAGAAGACCAAGGTCATGGAGAAGTCGAAGAATGAGTTTTGACGATGTGAGAGAGCAAGAGTGACTTTTTTTTAATTTTAACCCTTTACATCATCAAAATTATTTAAAATTCCCGGGTTTTTTTTATCAAAACGTGCAATATTATATATAATCTTCTTATTAAAAGCCTCTACGAAGGATATACCCTTCAAGTTGTGTTATTTATTATTTAAATTTAAAACTATTTACTTGAACAAACCAATTCTTTCACCATTGAATCTATTTGGATTGGGAGAGAGAAATATATTACATGATAATTATTTATTTTAATTAAGCATAAAATATATATTAATTTGGATAAATAATTTTTTTAAATAATTTTTTTAATTTAAAGGGTAAAACTTAAATGGCACAATTGTCTGTAATCCTTAGTAATTGGTTTTTGACTCAGAAATTATTTTTCAAACACTGAAATGATCAACAACACCCCATAAAAACATAATATTTAAAAATAATCCTTGAATTGTTATTATTATATATATTGAAAGTTGAAAAGTCAACAGCACCCAACCTCAGCCTCCATTCCAAAACGTTTTTCATTCTGGGCCTTCCCTCTCCCTCTCCCTTTTCTCCAGATCTCCATACAATCTCTCCTCCCATTGCGCCACCGCCTCCGGCCAACGTCGCCGGGGCCGAACCGCACCTCCTGAGCTATGGGATCCTCCCAATCCCGTGAGCAAGATGACGACATGGATGACCACCAAGAGGATGACGAGGACGAGGACGACGACGATGAACACGAGAGGCCCAGATCCAAGCCTCACAAAGAGAAAGTTTTGGAGCAGGAGCCGGAGATTCTACCTTGCCACCCATCGGCGTCGCCGCTCTCCCCCCAACTCTCCCTCGCCAGCACCCCGCGCTTACTTGGCCCGTCTATCAAGGTCTGGGACCCTTGCAATGTTCTTATCCCGCCCCCTTTCTCAACTCGAGGCTTTGATTTGGATGGTGGTGATCGGGGGCCGATGACGGAGGTTTACTTGATTTGTCACGGGGAGTGCACGGTTGGGTTGCGGCCAGATCTGGTTGGTGGTAGGTGGCCTGCCGCTGGGCTCACTGGGAACGGGGAGCGCCAGGCCCGGGCGCTCGCTGTTCTCCTTAGTTCCCAGGGAGTGAGGTTTAGCGCCGTTTACTCGTCACCCTTGGATCGAGCTCGGGCCACTGCAGTCTTTGTCTGTCGGGTAATAAGAACAATATTTCTTATTTGAAATTAGCTGCATTTTGATTCTTTGTATTTGATAGCTTAAAAATAGTGTTTTTTTTTTTATATTGGATCTTGCGCTCTGAGTCTGGCTTGTTAGGCATTGTGAGTTATTGAATTTTTGCAAAGGCTTCAGCTAAGTTAACTGAAGATTATACTGAGTGTAGTCTTGCCGCAAGAACCTTGCATCTGAGAATGAACTTTGAAGATTTTTATGATTTTGGGATTGATGTCAAGGTGATCATTTAGTGCAGGTGAGAAAAACTTTTAATTGGGGCTGATGGTTGGGATTCCTTTTATTTTAAACATGTAGAAACTTGCTCTAGTTAGAACTCCTATATGCTAGTTTGTTATGAGCATAACTAGAATTTGTGTTCTGTCAGTCAGCTTATAATTTGGTTTAGAACGGTTATGCTAAACTAATTGATGTTCATATCCCTATGGATGATTCAACGTCATTGAAGTGATAAGACACAATATAAAAGATGTGGCCTATAAGGGACACTGTTTCTAGTGTTGTGGGCTGTGATGAGTCTAATTTCATGATGTTTGGCAATTTGCCAATTCACATCCTGGTTATGATCTTGCTGGTGAGGTAAGTCTATAGTGATCAGTGTAACCTGCTCCAAATCATCAATAAAGCCATTTTTACCAAAATCTCATTGCTCGTTGGGGTTGATTAGTTTGTCGTCAACACATAATAAGCTATGGCTAAATGTGGCCTGATTACATAAGCCATATATACTGCATAAACTAGAACTAGGGTAATGGAGGAGGTCTTTAGTGTTTCACTTGATTAGCATGTTTTTAGGTCTTCAAATTTGGAGTAAGCTGTAATAGAATGTTTATTGCTGTTTGTGGATGCCCACAGTGATCAGTCTAGGTTTGCCAAGTAATTTCCATGTAAAGTGCTAATTTTAGGGAAGAAAGAACATCAAACTTGAAACCTACTGATTTATTATTATCTGCCGAATGCCAAGATTTTGTATTGTGGAGGCTGGTCTTTTTGCATTCGTCATCTTGATTTTTGGTCTCCTCACATTGGTAGTTGAGCCTATGATTAAGAGGTTTATTGGCCTTGAGCTCATGATTGGTGAAGTTTGCTGTCATGAGTTACCTTAATATCTTTGTGATTGGCTGTACCATTCTTGATTGTCTAAGTCTGAGAAACTTATATCAAAATGACTCAGGATCGTTGGTCAATTACGTTGTTGAATATAGTTATCATCATTATTAATTTATAGATTTTGAGCCTTCATTCTATCTTTTGGACCATCATACTCATTATTAGATGAGAGCTCACCTTGTTCTTTTGCAAATTTAACCATCCAGTTTATTTTGATTAATGCAAATCCAGCATGTTGTGGATGCATGTTTGTGAATGTTTTAGTTCATCACATTGAGAATTTTCTGATAATGATTGATTGAAATTTTGAAAACTAGTACAATTCCCTCACCTCCCATAAAATGCAATTTTAGAAATTGTCTATTCAGCATATGCCTCGGACCAGCTTAAATTGTTTTTGGGCTATCTCCTTTGATTTCCTTGCAGCTATGAGATCAAGAACAGGAGTAACCACTGTTGATTATTTCCACAAGTCAAATAGTATTTTTACTCTCTGTACCTTCAGATGGAGCTATATGTGCTTTTTTTTCCTCTTAACGTCACCATGCATCTTTCTTTTTGTTGAGCCATGCATTAATCATGGTGGAACAAAACGCAGTATTTCTTTTTCATAATTATGGCTCTTGAAATTTTCGGACTTCTCATTTCCAAAAAATAATTTGATTGAACTGTTCTGATTATGGGTCTTAGTATCATACCCATATTTTGCACTGGTCTCTGCTTTTGGAAGAACTTTCTAGTTAATGGCATTAAAAGACATTGCAATCATTTGATTGAACATACAGGCCATGGGTGTTTTTGTATGGTGCTGCCTAATTTTTCTAGTTCTAATTTTCAAGTTAATGGCATTAAATGATACTTTGCTTAGCAGGCCTAATAAGCCACGCCATATTTACTGACTCATTACACATCCATGATAGATGATCCATAATAATTGTTGCTTATCACTTATAATCTTTGTGGGAAAGGAATTGACTCACCATTGTCTGGTCATCTCACTCTTGATGAAATTTCTTAATGCCCAAGGATAACACTATTTAGCATAAAATTTTAGAGAATGCAAATTACTAGATATTGCATTGTTATTGGGGTTTGCTTCTTTGATATACAGTCCTTGCGTATAACTGTCACTTGTTAGTGTAGCATAATAGCATGTAGGTTATCTACGTTGGCTTCTTAAACTGTTTTGGACTTTATATAATCTTTTGTCTTTTTTTTTTTTAAATTTTTTTTATCACATTTTTTTGTAGAATAATGCTGAATCAGTTGATTTCTGGTGTTCAGATCCATCTCGTCTGTGATGGCATATTGCCTCATTGTTCTTTGATTTCTTTTCTATTAAGATTTTAATTGACATTGAACAATGTTTGATATAATCCTGCAGGAGCTTGGTTTCTCAGAGGAGCAGATACAATCCTCTGATGCCTTAACTGAGATGAGTCAGGGTCAGTGGGAAGGTTGTCTCCGCTCAGATATCTACACCTTGGAAATGGTCAGTTTGATTGAAAAAACCCAGCCTGATTTTCTACCACCTTCAGGTGAATCACTTAGACAGGTGGAATTCCGAATGATTGAATTCCTAAATAAAACTGTACTGGGACTGCCCCAAAGGCTGACAAGCGGGGATGCACTAATGCACCAGAATGATGCCAAAGGATTTTCACGTCACAGCTCGACCAATTCTGTTCAAGAACGAGATACTGCTCACATGGATCTGGTTCATAGGCTCAACCGACCAGGAATGCAGAGGAAGATATCCGGCAAAAGCCGACTTCAGTTTATGACAACGGGAGAAAATGACATGGAAGACGAATTCTCTCCTAGAGAAGTGATTCAGAGTATTAGCAGAAACCCTGGCACCTCCATTGGTATTTTCACTCATGCGACCCCAATCAAATGTCTTCTTACTGGCATTCTAAATTGCAGCCCTGTGATGTCTCAGATGATATGCGTTGATGATTCTTCGATCACAGTCCTGCAGCACTCCCTTAGAACAGGATGGCAGGTAAAGAGGCTAAATGATACTGCACATCTGAGGCTTCTTTAAACACACACACAACAAACAGCTTCTTTGAATTTGGATCAGTTCAATGCTGATTGACGAAACGGTTTTGTTCTAAACCCGGTGCTTCAATGAACAAAGTACCATCATCAGTGCTGCACAAGATGAGCCCGGAAAAGGAAGGTGAAATCTCTTCTATTTGTTGGATTTGTTATTGTAATGTTTCGATAAACTATTATCAGAGAAAAAAGAAAAAAAAAAAAAAAAAGAGAATTTCCCTTTCTCAGTTCCAGAATTCAAGGTGCTGGAGCTGGTGTGTAACTATTATAATTCTCATTGTTTGATTTTTGGAAAAGTAATTTCAAGTGATGAGTGCCATTTGAGATGAAAGTTTCAGGCTCCTATCTTGTAAATTTCAGTCCTTTATCATGCAACATATCTGTCTTGTCTGTTTTCATTCATCCCATATCATAACTTCATTTGCTGATGTCCCATTTTTGCCCTCCGTTTAATATTATTTAACAAACGATTATCCATTTCGCTTGGGTTTTTTTTCATATGTAACACAAAATAGTCATGTCATTCATGTTTAATATTCCAATAAATGCACATTGGCACCACCTTTTTATCTCCTCCACCAAACCTGATCTCAGCTAAGTGATAGAATAGCAGCTATTCACTAACCAAACACCCAACCAAAATAAACAAATAAATAAACAATGCATGTAGGAGGGACGATAAAATCATCTAGCATTTCTAGAGCAAGCTGTTTGTCTTAATCCTACTCAAACAAATCTCATTTAGTTCATTTTCAAAGCTACAAAACCCTTCACAATTATTAAGCAAGCTAGTTTTGTCAATTGGTGGATCAAATTTCCACAAGATGTTGATGTTTGCCACCCTGGAAAGCAATTGCATGAAAAGCTAGTGGCCAATAAGACACAAAGGAAAAAGAATTGAATGAATACATAGACTTTAATCATTCTACCCCATACTCTAGACATGGACTATGTGGGGGATCATCCCTTTAATAAAGTCAATAAGGAATCTGAATTGGTAGATTAAAAAGAAAGGGAAGAGATGAAGCCTGTTGCATAGCTACAATCAGAGACAGAGAGAGATCCATAGTGAACAAACAGAGATGAAGTTCTTGTTTCAGTGTCCTTGTTGCTCATGCTTCTGCTTCATGAAGACCAAACCAGCAAAGCCAAAGGAGAAAGAAGCCAAAGGTGATTGATGAAGAGGTGATGATGGATAGAATAATCCAAGAAGCTGGACAAGGTTCTCTGAATGCTCTTTCTCTCTCCCTCTCTGTTTTGGTGAATGCATTGGTTGTATGTAGCTCTTACTGATTATTATTATGTGCAATAAATTTAGCCTGAGTGGCTTTACTTCTTCAAGAGATATTGTGGATTACATGCTCTTTTTGTCTTTGTCAATGTGATCAGTTTTTAAGATGCCCATCTCCTCCATTTGTTGTTCCACTGTTACCAAACCAGTCTCTGCAAGAAAACTGAACAGGGAAAAGGGAGTAATAATCTGTAAGTGGTCAGAAATACTTGCGCATATGACTTGCTGATTTATTATGAAACTGAAAACTTCTGATTGCAAACAAATGTAAATGACATAGCAATGAATTAAGTAAATCCTGACATGATTTCAGAGCATATTCATTTTGATTTGCCAGTATGAGAGAGGCACTAAGATGATGAAAGGTTATTGTTATTAAGGATGGATTCACTTGCATTCCACTGAATAATTTTCAAAAGGATGGGGTAGTTTAGTAGGTTTTTCAGGTGAAGGCAGCCACTTGATCAATCAATCTATGATGGTGGTGATTAAAGTTGTAAAAAATCATTAATTTATAAGTAATGCATAACACTCTAGTTTTGTCAATTTACTTCTATTGTTAAATTCCTCAATTCAATTTCTGTTACTAAGTCTGCGGAGCAGGTATGAAGCAGAAGAAAAGAGAGAAGAAAAACACAATTGAAAGCTAAATTCAAAGATGAGTTCATACTTTTCATGCACTAAAAATGCTACTAGAGAAGGGAAATATTGGGCAACTATGTGCACTAAAAGACACCAGCTGGGTTTGTGAAAAGCACTTTGAAAAATATATATATATATATATATATATATATAGGCTAAAAGGTAAACAAGGTGTGCAACAGCTAGATATCCAAGCATGCAAATGTAAATGCAAGTGCAATCATTCAGAGGAGAGGACAATCAAGCATTTGAAGCAATTATCATCAAATGCCAAAGTTTCATAATGAAAATGATAAATGCAGATAAAATCATAAACTGCTTGTGACACAAAATATTAACATGAAAGCACTTCTAATAATTCCAGAATTGGCAGAGCCAGAGTTCAACAAACTGGTTTGAACCATAAAAAAAAACAAATCATTATCAAGAGTAATCAGTAGGCCATAATTCAGATTTTAAACTATCATGTAATATTCTTTCATAGAGGATCAAATCAGCAAAGCATATAAAGCAAGAATGGGAATATAACAGCTTAAATGGGCCCCTTACATCCAAGCAGCCATCACTAAAAAGATAATAAACTTCTATTCCAAGAGAAAGGAAGGCAAAAGGACTATAAGCAGGATGCTTTGCAGACAGTAAATGAAATTTGACTCCAGAAAAAGGGACTACAAAGGGAAAGCCATGATCATATTTGAAGAACATGCAACCTAAACTTTATGACACTCCACATAAGATTCCAAAGTAGTCTGACTCAAAAAAGTGATGTAGAAAAATCTTGCACTATGCATCTTCCGATGGACCTTTACCACAAACAGATGCTTTAAAGTTTCAAACTTAATTTGCAATTAGCTATTAAGGGGTTAACATTGGCTTTAACCCTTTTAATAAATTATGTGCCAAAGTAACAAACTACAGCTAACTCCTAAGAGCGCCAGTACACTAGAGCTAGATTGCTATGTCATCTTATTTGGCACACGCTGTTCTAAAATGTTATCACTAACATTAAAATGATTGAAAAATAGAGAATTCTGAGACTAAATAAGCAACGCTCAAATACACAAGTAGAAGTAAAAGGGTGGGAGGGAGGGAAAATTACCCATTCAAGAGTACAAAAAGCAGTGCACTTATAATAACAAGCAAAGCGACATGGCCAACGATAATGAAATCACTTGAGGAAAATGCCAGTGCAAGCATTGCACTAAGAGTAACTCCAAGCATTACAAATATAATCTTGAGCACAAACCACGTAGGACCCTGGAAATTGACAAGAGAATGTTATTTTACTCAAAACATAGCAAAGTAATGACTAGTTAAATGATTCATGTTGGTTCTCAACAATTGTACGCACATTGACACCAGAAGATAAAGCTCCCAGAAACACAGCATTAGCAGATGACAGATTATTTGAACTTGGTTCAGCCATATATCCAATTTTCACCTATATGGTAAGATTAATTCAGTCATCAGCTAAACCAATTCAAAACTTCACAAAATTCAACCACTATAATGCAACTTACCTTTTGTACAAAGAAACACAACTTCAATCATACAGTAAACCAAAAAATTTGCTAATTTTGTTAGTAGGAACCAAAACTCTGAATCTGTACAAGAGAAGAATATGAAGATTAGCAGGAAAACAAGATATAGCAGTGCGAAGATGAAGATTGGATTGTTAATATATGTCATGCAGATTGAAAGCAGAAAGTTGCACAAACTGTTTAAAATTTTACAAAATAAGTTACAAATATGTTTCAAATAGAAGGCATTATTACCATACTATGTGATAGACATGAGCTCACGAAGACTCCGAGATAAATTTACAGGCAAGTTCACACAGTTGCAACTCAAATAGGACTCTTAGTTTTTCAGGTTTGAAGGAGTTCTCTACTAACAGACAGCAATATGGAATCTTCAAAACCAAACTTGCCACTGTTGATGAGTTTAAGGGGACTACATCTATCAAAGAAACCCACCAAAGGGTGCTGTAGAAATGCTGAATGCGCAATGTTGTATCTTGAAGCAAAGAGCCTAGCTCATTGTCTAGAATTTTAATGACTTGAGATATAAGAATGCGTTCATACAAGATAAAACAAGACTGAACCATTAAGATGATTCAGAAATATATACTAATTCTCTACTATGAAATACTTGGGCTGTTCAAACTCTAGGGTAAAATGAGATAAAAAAGGAAGAAAGACCAAAAGACAAATGTGTATTAGCCAAAGAACGTATAAAAACATTAACATGGCCTAAAACATACATATGACAAAATATAGACCACAAAAATAAAAGAAGGGAAGTGATGAGTAAAAAAAAATACAACAAGAATAACAAGGCCTATACCAACATATTTATGAAAAACTATTTGGATATTTTAGGAGAAACTATTATTCAAGGTCAACACAAGCACTCTGATTCTCCACTCAGCATTCCCAAAAATTCTCTCTTTTACACCCAAAATGTCACTTGTTCTCATCTCCATTCTTGTTGTTTTTGGTATTCCCTTCATTAATCACCAATTTTAATCCTCTTACTTCTCTCCACTAATCATTAGCAGGTTCACATTTAACCATCTAAAACAGTTTCTTACCATCCTCATTTCAAGCAGAGATGCTAATCATCTTATAATTCATTCATTTCTAACACTAATTTAGCTATCCTTGACAACAAGCAAGAATAAACACACACAAATAATGCAAAAATATGACTTTATTCATTTCCTTTCTTCTAAAAAAACAGCTACTTCCAATCCAACAAATCAAATCAAATCCCTCGCGTGATGCAAAGAAAAACTTGCTTTGACACTCCAGAATAAAAAAAATCCAATTCAAGAACAAAAGTGAAACAATTAAGAGAAACCTGGTGAAATCTTAATTGAAAGAGAGAGCAGAAAAACTAGAAAATTAGCATCAAAATCACAACTTTCACTCATGAATCAAAGAAAGAGAAAGATCAAAGAAGCGTAAGACACGCACCTCGCGAGTTCCTTTGAACCCCGGAGCAAGATCGATGAGTCAATACGAGGGCGAGTATTAAACAAGCCGTCGAAGACTACGACCGTTAGATTGTCTCGAGATCCGAACTAATCGTCAAACACGAAGTACGAATCACGATACGGATCTGACGGTTGTGATAGCATCACCCTGCTCGGCAAGAGCGCTCTTAAACCCCCAGCTACAGCGGTGACGACAGACAGCGCTTTTTCGAAGGAGGATACGATGACCGGCGGTGAGGTTAGGGGGACAGTGACCTCCTTCGACTCCCTCTTCTCGCCGGTGGAGGCTCATAAAGCGGCGGCGAGGGTCCATGACTCCATTGTCGACCACCAGAAGGAGCTCGACCGTCTCCATGGCTTCATCTCCGACAACACCAACCTCATCAACCTCGTCCAGCGCCTTCCTGACGAGCTCTCCCACGATATCATGGCATAAGAATCTCCTTACCCTTTCCTTTCCCTAATTCGTCTCAGAAATTTTCAATTTTGTTATCTTCTTTTGAGGCTTCGATTGGATTGCAGGTGCCGTTCGGCGGCGCGGCGTTCTTCCCGGGAAAATTGATCCACACCAATGAGTTCCTGGTAAAACAAATTCTAATTTTTGTTCGAACTTTTTGTTCTGTTCTTCATTTGTATTTATATAATTGGCAGCTTTATTAGCTTAATCAAATGTGTTGATTCAAAACTACAAGTTTTTCTTTTTCCTATTGGAATCTGTTGGTTAGTATTAGAGGGAAAGATGATGTTGGATTGAATATGATTGGTTCAACGAGTACCTGGATCACTGTATAGAAGGATTTTTTGCAAACATCACTTAGCCATTGTGTTAGTCAACTTCTAAGAATATTTTTTCTTTATAGTTTAGTTTAGGCTTCTCTTTTTGGGTAAATTATGAGTGAGTTTGATTTTGTTTTAATCTTATGCTTCTTGAATGATTCTTACCATTCCTTAGGTGCTGTTGGGGGAAGGATACTATGCCGATCGAACCGCAAAGCAAACTGTGGAGATTCTTAAAAGAAGGGAAAAGTCCTTGGAATCACAAGTGGAATCCTTGAAGACGGTGATGATGGACCTTGAGGTGGAAGCAAAGTTTTTTGATTCAACAGCGACTGATGCTGCTGTGAGTTTTGTGGTTTTCAGGAGTTTAGTTGCCTTTTACGATGATGCAAGAAGCTCATCAATCTTACATGCTTTAGAAATTAATAATTCACTATTGAGAGAGATTTGGTTGAGTCTCTTTTAGTAATATGTGTGCCAACTCATCAGATCGTCTGATTTCTATATATTTACAATGCTTAAGTTCTTATGTAAATAAAAAAGGAGGCAACATGAGATTTTAAAGCCATATGTATCTTAACCTGTTGCATCATTTGCTTATGTATTTAAAATTCCACTGCCACCTAAAATTGCTGCATAATTATATCTGCTGCAACATTTCAATAGAAAAATTCTAAGGCCATGGATCATAAGTTCCTAACTCCGGATATATCTGATTGGATTATCTAATATGTCCTGAATATTGTTCCTTTCTTCTTTGACAGGAAGGTCTTGTCGAAATAAGGGAAGACTATGTCGAAGAACCAAATAAAAGCGAACCTGAATCAAGTATGAGGCCAGGATCCCCAGGTTATGTTTTCATCTCTATCTAGTTTTTTAACTTTTTAATTCTGTAACATGTTTTGGTGTTATGCTTATTCATTTGATTAACAGTTGCATCAATTGGTTCATGATTTACGGTGTTGTTTGTGTAACAGTTGCTGACTTGGAACAAGGTGCTACTATTAATTATTGTAGTCACGTTGGTACTGAGAAAAATTAAATGTGATTTTTGATTCATAGTTTTGGTTAGTGATGATATTATCCAGGTGGAATTAGAGAAGGAAAGGTGTTTATGTGAAGGATATGTGAAAAAAGTTTGCGTCAGTCTCATAGGGTCTACGACAGAAATTACTTGCTAAGGTCATAGTTTTATAGTAAGTTCAGCTTTTAAAGAAACTAATCAGATTAATTCCAGATTTGAAGAGATTTGGTTGAGTTAGATTTGATGGGAATTTTGGGAATCGGCATTGTATATATTCATTATTTGTGACAATACTCATGGAAGTTTTGGCTTAACTAGTTTCCTTTGTTATTACGGAACACTCTTCATGAAGTAAAAGTTAAGTATCAAATATTATGCTTTGATCATGACCACCACATCTTTTTAGCTTCAAGATTTCAATAAATGGTTGAGTACTCTTGACTCTTTAATTTTGGTCTCAGGTTAATGTGGTATAAATTTGATGTTGAAGTTTTAGCTGCCAATATGTGAATTGGCATTGATCTTTTTATAAGTAGCATGCTTGGGACTTTGTGAAATGAGCTGAACTTCTGGTCTATCACTTGCAAGTTTTTAGATGGTCCCTGTTTTTGGTATAACAATTTTCCCTTAATGTTGAAAACTTTAAATATTTCAGATTCAAATGGTGCTTCAATATCAGACATTGCAAGAATATCTACTGCGGATGATGAATATGCTCGAATAATGGCCTTGTTAGATGAACGTGAAAAGGAAGAACTTGAGCATGAGAATGCTTCTGGCACCAATGAAAAGCTGGGTGAATTTGAAACGGCTACTCCTTTCTCCACTTCACCGCATTTTGTTAATAATAAAGGAAATGAGATTTTGCAGGTAACTTTTAGTATCACGTCAACATTGTTCTCCATGTCTACTTGCATTGTTATTCACTAGATTTCTTGTCTGTGATGACATAGAAGAATAAGCTTGAGAATCCACTACAAGATTCAAACTGTGAGGAATTATATAGCTCAACCTCAGGAAAACCTATCGGAGGCAACCAGCAACATGTTATGGAACAGTCTCAGGTGAACTGTCACCGCACTGATGCATCTTTTGCCCCACAATTCTGCAGAAAATCTCGTCAAAACTTCTAGTCCATATGTAGATGCATGTGCTGATTTGTTCTCCCAGCAATCGT
This sequence comes from Dioscorea dumetorum, assembly GCA_902712375.1. Lineage (NCBI taxonomy): Eukaryota > Viridiplantae > Streptophyta > Magnoliopsida > Dioscoreales > Dioscoreaceae > Dioscorea > Dioscorea dumetorum. The sequence goes on along the minus strand of CACTHL010000870.1, from coordinate 3,124,618 downwards.
CCCTTTCAATCCTCTGTCTGTATCACTTATTTCATCAATCACAGTAGCTTGAACTAGTGAACTAACAGGAGACTTGTTTTACAGAATTCTTCTGGTAATACCGGGAAACAAATTTCTCAAACAGGATTTAGTGCACGCAGGGTGTGATATTTCTTGGCCATTTTCCGTATTATATATAGTTATCTTCTTCATGATATGACTATTACACTGACAATGGTTTACTACTCTTTTCTGTATCCAGGCTTTCACAGGCTCCATCATCGAGCACGATGATGCTAACCTACCAAAAGGTTCTTCGAATCAGGTACAAAGACTTGCATATTTCTGAAATCCATCTTCGATTGCTAATATGTTTATTTTATTTTTCAGTCTACCAGCTCAAATCCTGCAAAGCCAGTTTCAAGATTCAAGATGCAGAAAGGAAACCGATGAAACCGAACAAAAGATTATAGCCACGAGAAATGTTTCCCCTGTGAGTGGAATTTGTAAACCAAACAAAAGATTAAGCCTTCTGTTTTATATATTCACTCTGAACTTGAATGAGAAATCTGAGTCTCTTGATTTTATTCTGCAGCAATGAATTCAAACACCAAACAAACACAGCAGAAACTCACATCTCAACCAAAATGCGGCAAAAACAACACAAGAACAAAATGAATAAGAAATCCAAATCACTAAACAAATGCATCAAAATCAAAGTCTGAGATCAAACTGGTTCTAATTAAACTTCTTTAGCGTTTTTCTCAATGAGTTCTTGAACCAGGTCTGCTACTTCCTGAACAGTAGTAATGTTCTGTGAGCTATCTTCTTCCACACTGATGTTGAATTCCTCTTCTATAGCCATCACTATCTCCACCTGCAATCCATCAATGAGTTCAGTTCACCCTAAACACTTGAGCTTATAGAAAGACAGACCGAACATACGTATATATACTGCATACTCACCGTATCGAGAGAATCGGCGCCGAAGGTGGTGAACTTGGACTCTGGAGTGACAGCAGTTTCACTAGGCAATGCCAATTGTTTTCTTACAATAGCACAAATTTTGTCCAAGGTCTCAGGTTTAGCCTGAAAACAGTTATCTTTACAGTAAAAAAAAGATAAAATTTTGTGACATTTTGCTGCAAATTAAGACAAAAAAATTAAGAAGGTGAAAAACAAGAATACTGCGCAGCAAATGCGAAGGCGTGAGGATTTCAATGAGCAAAACTCAGTCTTTGGCATTCCAAATGACACTAACTTCACATTGCTGAACCTTCCATTTATCTGCATTCATTACAAATTAAGCAAAAACTCTGTTCAAGTTACGCGGATTTACATGAAAAATCAAACACTTTCAATTGATGAATTCCAGTTACAAACAAAAGCAAAGCTCTTTGATTTACTTTGTGAGAGAATAAGCATTGAAGTTGAAAACAGCAGAGTGTGAAAACCTTTAAAGAATACAAAGTAAATAGAGAGTGAGCTTGATGGACAAACAAAACCAAAAACAAACTTTGGAGTAATTGCTTATTAAAAACATAGAAATGAGAGAGAAAGAGAGAGTTTTTACCAGTTTGAAAGTGGGTTTGAATGAGGAGGAGAAGTTAAGGATTGTAGAAGAGACAGCAGCCATGGAAGAACAGTGATGCAAGAGAGCAGGAAATGGGATAAGGAGAGTGCAGAGCCAAAACCGGATATGAGAGGAGGAAATTTGTGAAAAAGACCCTGTAAACTAATTAAATTACAGATATAACCCTTAGGGCTGGTATGTTTGGGAGTTGGGCTACAAAGTGGTGACTTTTATGTTATGTATTTATGACAAAATGAAGAAAGTTTTATATTCTTATTTTTCTTCATTTTATATTAGATAATTTTAATTCATTTTATTTTAAAATAGAGCGGAGGGACAGTTATTTATAAATTTTTGGTATTTGAATAAATATAAAAAAATAATTTTATATTTTATATTTATATGTCATTCTCACTTTATCATTTCTTTCATAAAGTGGTACTTTTATACAAGAAAAAGTCTTTGGCAGTGATTAAATAATATATGCAAGGAATATGATAATTATCATTATTATTTTTGGAGTAATGTGAATGCTTTTTTTTATCATAACATGGGGGATAATGGAGATTGTACCCCCATTTCATTTAATTAAATAAATACATATATATATACACACACACACTTCAAAATATGATGCATATCTTTTTTAGTTGTGTATCTAGAATAATAATTATAAAATAAAATTAAGGGAAAATTATTTACACATGGTTTTCCTCTTACTCTCTTCAAAATATGAAAAATTAGAAAAATGAAAGGAACTACACCTTTGCATCATGTGATTTTTTTTTTTATTAGTAAATGTTGTGTCATGCATGGAATTATCATATTTATTTATTTATTAATTGAGTAATGCGCTTGTTTTATCATAGCATGAGTGACCTAGAGATCAACCCTACATTATGTTATTTAATAAATTTCAACATTGTATATAATTTTTTTTTTAAATAAATATGACGCACACATATATACAACCTAAAATATGCCTACATTAATAACAAGAGTCTCATTGTGTTTTTTCATCTAAATAAGATAAAAATTGAATTACAAGTTCACTCTCACAACCAGAGACATTTGGCATCATCCTTGATATCCAATGAGTTTCAAATTCAAAAAATAAAAATCTCCTAAATCAAGTTTTATCTTGTAAAACTAATACCTTTGGACCAGAGGCCCTTGGCCATTTTATATAAACGTTGAAAAATGATGCATGCCACAAATCATTTATTATTTGTTTATAAAAGTTTAAAGAAAAATTATCTCCTTATCATTTCCCTTTTCTCACCCTTGGGATTAAATTTTTTGTAGGTCACTAAGTTTTAGACTTATTTCATTAAATTTACCATATTTTAATTTGTACTAAAAAAGTTACTAACTTTCGATTTTGTTTCTCCGGGAGGTTACTCGCGAGTAAGCATATCATTTCTGCTGACGTGGCTACCGGAATTTGCACAGTCAGCATTACTGTACCACTCACCATGATGCCATGTCACCCATATGGCCAGGTAATGGGATTAAAGTTTTGGTAGGTTACTAAAGTTTGGACTTGTTTCATTAAGGTTACCACGTTTCAATTTGTATCAAAACGGTTACTACAATTTGATTTTTTTTCTCCGGCAGGTGACCCCCGAGTAACCACATCCATCTTGCTGACGTGTCGATCGGAAAAAACACAGTCAGCCTGATGAGGTCACGTCACCCTTGAGTATATATATATATATACCCTATACTGTACATGGTACTATGTACACCAATGCATCCTTAGCCAACCACCATCTTCTCTCTCTCTCTCTCTCCTTCTCCTCCTTTGCTTCTCCATTTCTCCTCCATCCAAAACCTTCAACATCTCCAAAAAGCTCTCCAAGAACCAAAATTAATGGTTAGCCATAAGATCCAAGAACACCACACTCATCTCTCCTACTATAGCCAGCTCTAGTTGACCCTCCATATATAAAAAAGCTGAGATCTTTAATCTTCTTTTATTCCCCTGATTCACATAATTAAGTGTTCTTCTCTCTTTCTCTAGACTTCAACCTTAATTAATTCCCTTACCTTCAATCCCTTCTCCTTCTTCTTCTTTTCCTTGTTTTACTATCTACGCATATATATATATAAATATATATATATATATATAGCTCTTGAATGGAAAAATCCAAAGAAGGCATAGTCTAAGAACTATAGCATGAAAACATGGTCCCATCTCCAAACCTTCTCCTGCAACACATCAAGAACCATGAGAACTATCCCAACCACTTCCACCAAGAGAAGCCTTTCCTAAGACCGATCTCGATGACCGATGAGACAGCAACCTACCGAGAAGACGAAGAAAAACTAAGGCATGGTAAAGGAGAAGTAAGAACTAGTTTTATTCAAGAAACTGATGATCATGAAGATAAGGATTGGCTCCAATTGAGCATCGGTGGCTCTGCAAGTACATCTTCTCAGCCTCCAAGACCTCCCCCGGGCTTCGGCTTCTTCTCGGATAATTCCATGATTAGTATAAGTTTACAAGATGATTACCGGGCTTCGAGGAGTACTTCCCGTGTATCGCTGGCTCATGTTCGAGTGGTTAGCCCTCCGAGGAGGCCTCCGGCTGGGCTGTGGTTCATTCTCCGGGCTTCGCAAACTCAGTGAGTTGTATATAGATATATATTTCATAATAAAACTGCATGCATTGAAACCTAAATTTATAGATGGAGTGCAACTCATCATGCAGGAGAAGAGGACATTTGCTACCTCAGCTACCAAAGAGCTACTTAAGGATCAGGTATATATATATATACCATTTGAGTTTCTAACTTGATTAGATCCTAAAATTAAAAAAAAAAAAAAAAAAAAAAAAGTGTTGTTGATTAATTTGGTATTCGATCAGAGATGGGAGCATGACAGTGAGATTGTTGATGAAATACTTGGTTAGTAAACTGCGGCTGGAGCATGAATCAGAGGTACTTAGATTTATGTTTTGTAAAATAATTAATGGAAGATCAATGCATAAAATCAAAAGGAGTCAATTTGCATGTGTCATTTAGGTTATGTGTGATGTGCGTGTGTTGAAGTTTGTTGTTGTTGGAATTATGAAAAGAACTTAAGAACTAAAAGGAGCACTCTTATTTGGATTTTTACTTATGGAAGAGCACATTCAGGTGGGAAGTTTGTGTCTAAATGTGACATATCATTATTGCTTGCTATTGCTTTTAGCTTCTTAATTAGTTCTCATCATTTATGTCATTAGCTACACTAATTGGTTATTTGTTGCCATGTTTGTCATTAACTTCTCATTTTTTGTCAAAAGGTAATTAATATATATAACTATCTAGCATCATGAAAAGTATGAATAAACTTTGAAATTGCAACCGCTTGTAATGAGTAAACACTTGACGAACTTCTCTTTTTTGTGAATGAGTATGGTTTTCATAACTTTCAATCTAGTAAAACATACAAGAGAATACTTAAAAGGTGAGGAACTAATATAAAAACAGATGTTCTTAATTAGTTGAACTTGAAACTTATTGAAATCACTTTAAAATAGTTTGTAAAATTGGTAATTCATGCAACATGCATGCATTTTCCCATAAATATTTTTCATATTAAATTCTTGTCTCCAATTAAACTAAAACTTGTTCCTTGATTAGTTTTAGTTAGGATACATATATAGAAACTGTCTATATATATATATATATATATCCTTGAGTAAATATATGAAGCCAATAGGCAATAGCTTGTTTAAATTTTTAGAACTTTTGCCCTTTTGATTTTTCCCCATTCCATGATGTGATTGCCACTTTGATATATATATCTATCTATGCAAGGCACAAGGATGACATTTAACATGTGTTATAGCATAAAAAGCTTAATTCTCTTCTAATCCATCACCCATTTATGGACTACTAATTGCATGATTAACTAAAGCACAAAATATGTCGGTTTGTCTCAAAACGATGACCTTTAATTATTAGGTATATATATATCATCGATCAAAATGAAATAATAAGTAATTAATTATCTTGTGATTAAAACGAGAACCGATTATTTTCCACTAATCACAGTATACTTCATTGCTAATAAAATAAATCATCGTGCATGAACTGTTGTTCTTAATTATGATTATTGGCTTGCACATCATTCCCATTTGCTTTGATTAATCCATTCATGCAAACATTGTATATATACTAACAGTCAACTTTAGTGGCATCTATATAAAAATACACTTTCAATGAAATACATTTGTTGTCAAAGATTATTATTATCCATATATACAACTCTTACAGATAATTAAATTAATTGTTTTCATAGGCATATAATCCTTGAGTTAAGGCATCCATCTCTTGCTTGATGTTGAAAGACACAATCATTAGGACCTAGATTAGTATCTCATTAGTGTCTAATTAACTAATGATCAATAGGGGAAATCTTAAGAAAATTAAGGGAAAAAGGACAGAAGGGTGCTCTTAAGAACATTCTCTTTGATTTATGGAATGGAATCCATGGAGGACTTTTGGAAACAAGGTGTAACTAATTAATAAGATGGGTGGACCAAATGGTACTATATATCATTTAGAACTTTGTTTAATAATGGGCATGCTTTTGGGATTGTGACTATTTGAAAATAAAGAGGAGATTAATATTGACTTAATTATTTCTACTATATTTTATTTAATTTTAATCCTTTTTTGGCTTTCCCCCACTTTGTTTTGTGGGTTCCATTGAAGCAAACGTGGAGGAGACTTTGCATGAGAATTATGTTTTCATTCATGATGCTTTGTTAGGTAGAGCGCTGTGTGAATATATATAGAGAGAGACAGAGGGAGAAGTTTATTTTTGGCTGTTAATTAATATAGTGAGTTAAGAGAGAGATTAATAAAATATGGGTAAACCATGCATGGTTGATTCCACAAAATCACTAAATTAAGTTTATAAGATTACCTAATTAAGGAAATATATACCAAGAATTAATAATTATGGTGAGCATATATACATACAATAAATGATAACAACTACAGAAGAAATGAATATTTAGTTGCATTAATTGTTCCTCATGTTTATTATATCACTCTTTTTAACTAATTAATATGTATATATATATAGGGTAATTAATTTATTAAGGTTTATTAGGAATGGAGAAAAGGAGAGAGTTGTGCATATGGTTGGTGAGATGCATCTCACCAATTAGTGAGGTATGTGGAGGATTATAAGGCCTATGATAGAAAAAGCAGCTATGGAGTTAATTAATTAGTAAGACACCTATTTAACCAAAGATATATATATATATATACATTAGAGGAGCATAACATTGCTATGTTATTCACTAACTTAATTAACCTTCATGAGCTATCATAAAAGGACCATCCCTTAGTGAATTAGCAATGAAATTGGAGAGCTTCTGCACAGCTAATAATTTGATCCATGAGTTGGTTCTAATCCCTTAGAATTAGTTTCAACCTTTATGTTTAAATTTGGAATAACAGATTCTAAATATTGGTTATCTTACTATAACAATCAGTGAAAGCATGATTAATTTTTAAATTCCACTCCTAGATAAGTAGCTGGATTCAATCTTAATTTGACATTAATCTGCAAGTCAAATTTTTGTTATTAGTGTTTGAATTAAATGAAGAAATTACTAGTATCCCAATAGAGATTTCAATTAAACATCCAAAAACATCTGAAAATCATTACTTAGCATTTTGTCACATTTCCATATATATTCGATCTCATGATTAATTCTCCGTCTCGCAATCGAGTCGGAAGTAGGTTATATACATAGATTAAAACCATTAAGGTAGTTAATTAAAACCATTTTTCACCATTAGAACTATTTTAGCAATCTTTAGATTTTTGAATCCCAAGCATCATAGATTTTTTTAGTAATTAATCAAAATAATAATGATCACAATAAAATTGATCAAAATAATAATGAACTCACACTTTGAAAATTTTTTTAGTAGAATACTCTTAATCAAGGAATACGGAGAAATCTTGGCTTTTTTAATTCTTTCTCCTTAATTTATAGTTACAGATTATTAAAGCACATATAACTTAATTAGTACCAACTTTTGTTTTCACTTATTAATAATTTTTATTTTGGGCATAGTTTTATTTGTTTTTAATTATATCACATATATTAATGCATGCTCATGTGGAAGTGAAATCCTAATTATGATAGGAGAAATTAAGAAAAGGCAAAGTGTTGGTGGTGGATGCCACTATGATTAATAAGATTAAATGGTCGGTTGCTAATGGGAAAAAAAAAGTAGGTTATTTCATTGGGAAATTTTATGGTGTATATTATGACATAAGATTGACATCATATATAGTGTTCACAATTTATTACTTCTTGTTCAAACTCTTTTGATCATAAATTTTCATTGACTGTTTAGATAACTCTAATAATTAAAGGAAAAGAGATTTTTTCCTCAATTAAAACACACTCAATATATATAAAAATAACTACATATATAAGATGTAGTATCATTATCTTAGAAGAGTTTGTTAGGTATATATATATCAAGTTGATTTAATGATCAACAAAGACATAATGAAGTCAAGTTGCTTGAATTGTAATTTACTCATGCATGGTTGTCTTCACTCTCTTCTTAATTTTATACCAAAAAAAAGTAAGAAAAACAAAAGAGAAAATTTATTTTTAATTTCAAATTGTAACAATTATTCATGAACTTATATATATTATATGTTTTCATGTTGATGAAATTCAGGTGCAAATTACTTGTAGAGGACAAGAGCTTCATCCCATCTTGACAATGCAACATGTGAGAGACCAAATATGGTGGCCATATATCCAACATTCACTAAGCATTGATCATGTTATGACACTGCAATACAGTAGAAGAATGTAACCATTTGGTGTCATTCTTGAAATTTTCAAGTTATAATTAGTTCATCACTACTGTTTTCTAATTCTTTTGTGTTTGTTCTCTCTTTTTTTTTTTTTTTTTTATTCCCTTCTTGTTTTGATTCTTGATTTCCCTCATTGAGTTCCTCAATTATGTTAAGTTAATTTCATCGAAACCTATATAGTTTCCAATTTATTTGATGAAACACAACTCTAATGATTTTGATATATCTACGTTGATATGATGATCGGAATATTGATGATTTTTTTTAATGGGAGTGATGTTACTATTCTTTCATAATTTTTTGTTTTGTTTAGCGAACAATGGTGTATGTATGATCATATCTGTTTTTTTAACTTTATTTAATTGTTTATTTATTGATAAAAATGTATTAATTTTTAATTAATTAATGCATACTATTTTAATTACTTTGAGTTGATCATTACCACTGTACGTATAGCGTCCAACATTGTCCAATAAAATCAATATTGTGGATCATTACTTGACATGGGCTCCCATTGATGTCTTTTTGACACTAATTAATAACACAACAGTACTACTGTCCAATGTTGGGCACCCACCATAATCTAACTATCATTCATAAACTTATAAATAGTGCAAATTGTGATGAATGCTAATTTTTTTAATAAATTAGCGGCCACTATTTTTTAAAATATTATTATTGTGTTAATAATTAATATCAAATAGAATCATCATCATCATCATCAGTTAATCAGTCAAATATGCTATTTTGGATATTGTTAATATACCTATTCAAGCACTCTCTCTCTCTCTTATATCTGTCGTTCTCTATTTTTTCTTTTCTCTTATTTTTTTTTTGTTTATTGTAGACATTCTATAGACGTTTACAGTAAACATATTAGCATATATCTTATAAATACATGCAAACCCTAACAACAAATTAAGACCATAATATATACATGGCCTCATGACATTTAGAACATGACAAAAATGAATTTGATTTGTGAACTTGAAACACGTTCATATAAATACAAACTCAAGAACAGTCCATCTATCAACTTCTGCATCATCATGCATGTTTGTATGAACATAATTAATCTTCATAATACATATGTGTGGGTGTGTATATATATATATATATATATATATATATATCTTATTGTCCTTACCATATAAAGAAATATATGAGAATGAGAATTATTTCAAGGTTTTGTACATTCGTTGCCATCAATGCCACCATGTCTAATTGTCGGTCATGACCAACTCCTTATTGTTATTTTTATATTAGCAAATGCATGGTATTCAATCACGCTGAAAATAGATAAATAAATAAATCTTACCTAATATTTTAGTAAAGGGAGGAAAACCTCTCTCTCTCTCTCTCTCTCTCTCTCTCTCTCTCTCTATATATATATATATATATATATATATATATATATGGAAAACTTGCTAAACAGTCAATCAATCCTCCGAATTTTCTTTTTCTTTTTGAAAGGAAAACTAATTACATAAAAGGCAAAATTCTGAGTGAAATTAATTTTTGGAAAATATTAAATTTAGTTGAGAATTGCAATTTTAATTATTCATAAATATTTGATTTTGATTTTTAATAAATATTTATATTTATATTATATTATATTTTTTTTGTTTTTGACCATGGCAACTTTAGGCAGTAGTTGTACAGTAATAATACATCTTGATTTATAGTATGAGGAATTATTATTGGAAGAATAAAAACAGCAGAATAAAGTAAATTTAAAATTATGAACATTGGCATTTTGATTATTTTGACTACTCTCTATATATTTATAATGTTTAACTATTACAATAAGATGATAAATTTTAAAAAATTATTTTATGTCCGGTTAGAGAAAGGAAAAAAAATTGAAGGATATATAAGAATATGATTTAGGAGGTATACCCTTATTATAAATAAAGGTTATGTAAATAATTAAAAAATTAAGTGTGCTATAGTCTTTTTAAAAGTTATATCCGGGATTAAAAAATTATTTAAAAAATGGCATTGCAAATGGCATTGTTTTTCATTACAATTTGTGAGAAGCTTATAATAGTGTCAAACGGTTCCCGGTTATGGGTGTAAACTTGTTATGAACAATTTATATATATTATCTCTGTGCAAACTTTTTTGATTGTATATGAACTTATGGCATTTTGTCAAAAAAAAAAAAAAAAAATAGCCCTTAAAATTTCGCTTTTGAGTAATGTATGCTTTTACATTTTGATCATCTTCTTTGATTTTCATTAGCATTAAACCTCTCATTGTTGCACTAAGCCTTCATGAACTCCTTTGTCATGTCTCCTGTTTTGATCTATTCACAGTGTTCTATTTCGACCCCTCTATTTACTCCCACTATTATCACTGAAAGATACATTTAGCTCATCATCAATGCATGTGAATGATCAAGCTACATTAAACTAAATATAAAACCATAGTGCATATATATATATATATATATATATATATATATATATATGTTTTGTCTTGATAGTTGATAGAACATATACATACATATATTAGTTTAAATCTAATTCGGATTTAAATTATCTTCATATTAAATTTAAATAATTATTAGTTCATATATAGCTGTATCATTTAAACCGTATGTTAATCCTATTTAGTATTTTAAATGATTTATTTTAAAATTTAAAATAGAACTATAGTTTTTAACTGAAAATAATTATTTATGAATTAGAACCCAATTTATCGTTCTCGTAGACACCCGACCTCATCAATAAAAGAGAACGGGATAGATTGGAAGAGTATGTTTCAGGTAAGTGATTATGCATTCTCTACTAATTAATTGTTTAATTAATATAATATACTAAATGTATAGTACTCCGGTTATTTCTAACAATAAATAAATATGTGATATATATATCATTAAGATGGGCTTGGAAACGTGTACACTAATTTAATATTAATCAAAATATGCATGAAGCCTCTGAAGATGAGAATGATATTGGAAGCCCTTTGTTAGACAGCTGTGGGATGTAAGATTGAAAGGTACTCCAGGTAAATATTGAAGTTAGCTTTAATTTGACAGATTCATGACTCAATGAGGACAAAATTCTGCATTAATATGTAGACATATTCATGATTCAATAAAGACAAGAGGTTACATTAAAATATATTTATGCTTGTGGATTAGTTTAAGTCCTTGTCATGCCAACTTAGTTCAGTATGACTTCATTAGGTGTCATTGAAAACTAAGTTTAAAGAGCACACCTAGAACCTTGAATATTAATTAAATGTAGGAGTTATATATATGAAGTTTCCTATATATATATATATATATATATAACAAGCTGGAGTTTATTAAAGTTGATTTGAGTAATTACTATTTACTGTGCATATAGATGTAGGAAAAAGACATCTATGGCATGCAGCAAATTGATGTTTCAATTCCAACTGCCAATTAATGACCATCTATTTTAAAAATAATTATTAAAATAATTGTATTAAGAATCATAAACTAACTGAAATTGATTAATTATGGAAATGATCAAAATTGTAACTTGCTATATTATTCATAGATTGTTAGAGTCGGTATAATGTTTTTCTTTTTCTTTTTTGAAGTTCAATAGCATATCTATGGAAAGAGTTGTTCATTTTATGACAGGTAAACTATTTTGTTAATTAGTCACTAAATTTTTTTTATTTTTCAATGAACATTAATGTTTTCTTCCAATTAAGTCATTCAGGTTAACTGTGTTGTCCTGCTGCTGCTGACATGAACTACCACCCCACCTTTCACGTGTCAATCTTTTGCCGACTTAGTAATTCTCTTTCACTCGAGTTATTGATGTGGCATTCTACATTAGTTAATAGTTTTCTATGTCACTAACTTTTTCTTTACAACTCGAATGAGAGAAACTTTCTAAATCAACAAAGGTTGACACGTGGCATGTGATATGGCAGTTCATGTCAACATTATGTAACACAATTAACACTAATGATCCAACTAGAAGAAAATATTAATGTTAGGGACCCAATTAAATTTTTTTGTAGTTCAGTGACCAAAATAAAAAAACATGAAAAAATTTATAGTGACCAACTAATTAGTTTACTCTTTTACACAGTGAGTTTTGTTTTTTTTTTATAATTTTAATTTTTGTCTGTTATCACATCTATATATATTTTATATATCTTTCAACCTTGTATTGTTAAAAAAAATCATAATCAAGTAAATCACACTTCCAAAGTTCCCTATTGATGATAGATATGATTAAAATTTAATTTGAACTAAATTTTATTAATTAAAAAACAAATTGATATGATCCAATTAAATTCAAATACAAAATCAATTGTATTTATGTTTGATATATATATATAATTTCTGTGCCGATACTATATATCCGATTAAATTTAATTTGAACCAAATTCTCTGAAAGAAAAAATTTGTTTTGTTTCTAATATGAATATATACTACCAATTGTATTATTTTACTTTTATTCAGTATTTAGAGATCCTTTTTAAAAGAAATTGATAGTTTAACTTTAATCGTTTAACATAGATATATAGAATTTTTAAGAAAATAAAATTAAAAAATATAGAGGTGAGTAATATTTTATAATTAAAATGTTGACAAATAGTTTTAAATAAATAAAAACTCTAAACCACCATTGAATGGTTCAATGGAAGTCACCAGAATGGTGGGTGACAGTTACGGGTCGGGTTTCCCTTATTACAAAATTATGTAGTACTGTACTATTTAATATTATACAAATTACTGTAAAAATACTTGTTAGAGCAGAGGCTCCAAGTTGGAATTATTTGACACGCATTAACTGTGATGATGTGCCATGATGAAGAGGCACGAAATGACATGGCATCAACTTGATGATAATGAGCTATCTACAGAGGAGTTATCTTTGGCAAGTAAATCAATTTAAAGCATTTCTCTTGAAAAGCAAGCAATGACCATGCCTTGTGAAAGGTAAAACTAAATGAAGACACATCTATTTTGGGCAAGAGAATCAACTTAGGAGATCAACCATTTGATGGCCAAATTTATACTAAAGCCTAATTAGTAATAAGCTAAATTGAGACATAAGCCATGAAAAGAAGCATGACAACTTGAAGTTCAATTTTGGAGGAAAGATATTGAAGCTAATTATAGGTGGTGCTATTTGAAGACACTACTCTACATATAGTGATATTAGAAGATTGTAAAGAACCAAATTTGGATGAGTGAAAGTTTAAGTTTGGAAACAGGGTGATTGTAAAGAATTAAACTCCAATAAATGAAGATCAAGTTTGAGAGATTGAAAATTATGAAGGCCAAATTTGGATGAATGGTAATCAAGTTTGGTAGAATATTTGAAGATTTTTTGAAGACTATCTTTGGTATAGTGAAGATGAGCCATGTGAATACAACCCTTATGAGGATATTTCTTACCAAGTTAGTTGCTAGCAAGTCAAGATTAGGAGGATTCGATTGCATTTGACTCAAATTGACAACAACTAGGAGAGTTGGAGGCGCGATGAGATCATGTTGCAATGGAAACTAGAGTTTAGTCAAGGTCAATAAAAAGGCCACGTCGCAAGCTTAGTTACAACTAAATGTCTAAAGTTTAGAAGGTGCTTAAGTTAGAAAGCCACGAAGATTCTAAAAGAGAAAAGTGCTATATTTGGAATGTGGAGTCGTCTACATAAGAGATCCTATTCTGAAGATTTAGGACGAGCGACAGGAGAGAGAGATTCAAGTGGGTGGGTGAGATAGTATGCATCAACCAATTTAGAGAGGGTGCTTGTATATATACCTTTGTGAGGATGAATGACATTGATGTACTAATCATGTTTATTCATTTCTTTTAGTGAATATTATCTCTAGACTTGAGCCCCTAGACATATACAAGTTGTATGCTTAATTGATTGGGTTACCAATTTATATGTCTCATTTCCTTGGTTTGTATGTTTGTTTTGTTTGTATGCTTATATGAGAGTTTGAGTGAATTCTAACCCATGTAAATCTAGAGGAACTAGCAATACTCTTCATCCACTATTCATTGAAACTCTTATAAAAAAAACCATATTCTTCACCCCTCTAAAGTTGTAAAATAAGGAGATTTACTAATGTGAGATAATGATCCTTAATATGTCATTTTGAGAGCAAATGATAAACCGTCGTCATCGCTCCACATATTAACATGCCTGATATAATAAATCATTTATTGACTGTTAAACGACCATAATTGATATATTACTATACATGTCCTTTTTTTATAGTTCTTTTGCATTTATCAAAATAAATAAATAAATAAATAAACAAATAAAAACTCTATAAAATAAATAAATATATGGGTACATAACTTGAGCACATATCATTTAGATCTTTCACCCAAGAAGGTGAAGCAAACATCCAAAAAAACATGCCTCAAACATGAGTACTTCATCCGCAATGGTGACAACTTACAAGTTATATATATATAACTAACAGTAAAAAGTATGTAAATTACATGGAAAGATTCTTTTCAATGCTCATAAAACTAAAATGGAAGTGACAGAGAAACACAACCGCATTGGGTAGTCACATCAGCCTCCATATCGTACAACATTATAGGGGCCCCTTCATCTCTCCCACTCTTTCTCTCCCCACCCCCTATAAAATAAAGATACTGAACATTGCCTTGGATTTTGTGCAAGAATCCCACACCATATTATGGTATTTATTTGTCCTTGTCTTCACCATTCTCAACTGGTTTCCTTCTTCAAATTAAATTAAGCAAGAAAGAAGAGCACTGAAAACTTGTTCTCAATTGAGAGAACACATATTGTTCACTATCACTCCACCGGTCATTGGCATCATATTGCCACCATTATCCTGAAAAAATAAAAATAATATTCATTTATATAATAATAATAATAATAATAATAATAATAATATGTTGAGATATGAAAATTAACCTGCAGATCAAGGAAGGCAGTGGGACACTGAATCATTCTGTAGCTGTTTGTTGTGTCTTGAAAAGCTGTGGGTTGTGTGTGATTGGGTTGGTGCACCAGTAACTTGCATTTAATGGCAGTGAAACTCATCAGCAAGATGAAAGACAAAGATGAAGTTAATCCAATTTAATTCATCAGTTAATTACCTCTTCATGATGAGTGATAAAATGCCTTGCATTATAGGGATCCACATTGAAGTTGTTCATGGGGTTCATTGATGTTATTAACTTCATGGAGAGAAACTGAGATCATTGTTTAAGCTAGACATTAGACTCACATTAATTACCTCTTCATTCTATGTAATTAATTGATTAACTGACCTCAACTTGATGCTGCAAAGACTGAACATAGTTGATGATTTCATCCAACATGAGAGCTTTACCAATGACCTACAAACAAAACAAAAACAACAAACTTTTCATATAAGAGAGAAGAAGATGCATAGATGATATGGTATGATCATAAGGGATATATAACATTAATGTACCTTATCACAACCAGGAACAAGGCCTTGGAGAAGCTTCATTCTCTCACTAATCTTTTCCCTTCTCACCTAACAATATAATTAGCCATGCATTAACAAGTTCTTCATTTGTTTTATGAATCAATTAATCAATGAATGATGTTTGATCAGTTTATATATATATATATATGTAGTACTCTTTCTGCAAGGCTGTGGCTATCTGTTGCTTGACCTCTCCTTGCTCTCACATGAACAAAGCCTTCTTGATCATTAGCTTTAGCCTTCTTCTGATGATCTCCTTCCTTGTAATTGGCCTCCTTAATGTCCTAAAACAACAAGTTAAACCAAAATAGAGAGTGATCAAAGTCAAATATATACAATTATGCAAATATATATATATATACACACACACAGATATACACCTTGGGTGGAGAGTTGAAGCAAGAAGTAGTATTATCTATGTGCTTTCTTTTCTTCTTCTTGTCCTTGTTGATCTTGTTCTCCATGGAGCCATTAATGGTGGTGGTGGTGGTGGTAGTGCTATCAAGGGAAACACAAGCCTCATTTGTTGTTCCATTAATGAGGTCTAGAAAGGAGGATGTGGTGTTGTTACTAGTGATCTCTCCATTGAGAATGCTAATGAGGTTGTAAGAGAAGGTTGCCATTTTGGAAGAAAGATAAAACTAGAGATCTAAAGAGAGAAATTGAGAATGTTGAGAAAGAGAGAAGGAATACTTGGCAAAGTATCATGCCTTGTGGCAGGCCTCACTTGGTTTATATAAAAGTGGAAATGAATGATATGTGTTCATCTATATGGCCTTCTTTGACTCTGCTTAATTTTGACACTAATATGAATTACTTGACATATTAATTAATTGGTAAGACTACTTACAAGAACTTTTTCAAAATAGCTTCCAATTAATGTTTTTTTTTTCTTCATTTTATATGTTTGAATAAAAAATTATAGGGGAGGTGGGTTTTATATATTAATAATTAGGACAGTTTTAACCATAAAAAAAAATAAAAAAATTTTGAATCGGTAAAAAAAATGTTGGTTATTAATGTTATATTTTATGCATTTTATTTGAAAATTTTAGTTTATAATTAATTTTTTTAGGATAAAATAAACAAATCATTAATTAATCACCTCAATTGTTGCAAGAGAAAATTGATCACTCCAGCTCTCACCATATATGCAATGAGGAGAATTACCATATGTCCCTTGTAACTCTTAAAGTATTTTATTATTATCAAGTTTTTATTTTGATCATGTTCTATCTTAATTACTTTCAATGGGCAACTCTCACTCTGCAGGGAAGGGAATTATCATCTTTTGTCACTCTTAGAATATTTTATTACTATCAAGTTTTTATTTTGATTGGGTTGGCGTCTTAGTTTCAATGAACAATAGCTTATTATATATCTATTATCATAAATACAAAGGCCAGCTAGAAATCTATTATCATATATAGGCTTTAAAACAAAGTCATAAAGTCAACAAAATGGTAGTACAAAATAAACACAAAAATGAGACATATCTCTCACAAAGGAAAGCAACCAATGCTGAAAGGGGGTCCGGGTCTGAGGACCCCACTATACCCAACCGAACCCCAGCCCGGTCTAGATGATTAGATCGGATCAAGTAGTAGTACCAACCCATTGTAGGTTTCAGGCTTGCTTCCAACCTATTACGCAAGAGGACTTGGTTCACGGGCTAGACGTAGACACACTCATACGTACGTCACTGCATGCATGCATGGCTTAATCATAACAACGTACTATAAAATAAAAAAGTAACGAACCGGACCGGTCCGGCTTTCTTAGTCTGGTCCAATCTTGGTACTTCTTTACTTTCTTTTGTTTTTTACTATTATTGCTTTTTTTACATTCGGTTGTGTACTATGTATTAAAGAATGTCTCTGTATGTATTTATCACTGAGGTTGAGGTTCAATTGATTATTATTTTATTTTATTTTTTTAATCTTGAAAGGAATTCCAAAGTTTAAGTGGTGGCCATTGTTAATGTTCTGAGATGGAAAAGTATTATTTATGTATTTTGTTTGTTTGTTTTGATCCTTCCATCTCAACACTTAAACTAAGACAAGTGCCTGTGACATGGCCAAACATAAAAGGAAAATAATATGCACACCCCCATAATATATAAGACATTGTTAGTATATTTTTTTTAAGAAACATATTTGCTTAGATATTCTTCAAATCATTTTAATTTACTTATATATATTAATGATTGATCAATATCTTCTTCGTTTTTCCAAGACGGATGAAGGCAATGGGGTATACAGTACTCAATTCTTTGGTTTTTCTGACAAAAACTTTTTAAGTGAATTCAGCTTAAAGGGATACATAAACAAATACAAATAATTCATATATAATAGTATATAAACAAAAACAAATATGAACCAATCTAGTTTAATCCATCAACTTAACTTCAAAAATTAATCTAAAATTCGAAGCTGGTCAAACTAAGACGAAATCCGGCACCGGCCGAATCTAAGCTCAACCCAAGCCCGGTCAAAGCCCGAAAACTCTGCCGAGCATATATACCATGTTTTTCCCATGAAAATTTGATAGAATGGAACAAAAACATATAAATTTTTGTAGACGTTTGGTACACAAGCTATTTAATAACCACTTTTGACTGGGTAAAGATACAAATACACTTGTATGGTCACGTTGCAAGAACACATGCCGGAATTTACTCAAATTGCAACCTCACATTCACATGATTTGACAATAGACTCAGCTACATGATAAGAAACATTCATGGCATTAACAGCTTCTTTTTCATGTTCCTTCCTTTCATGGTAATTTCCCGTAAAACATGCCGATCTTTTTCTACTGCTTCGGTCAATTTCTTCTAAATTTTATGTACAATTGATTGGTCATTCTAATTTATGAGAGGGACATCCAAACGGTCATTCTTGATGATCGGTGTTAGCACAAGTAGGCGTCGAACCAAAAGAAAATTTTGCATTCAAAAGCATCTGAAACTTCACAGCAAAGTATACACAAAGCAGAGGATGATCACAACAATAGCCTTTCTCATTGAAAATGATACTATTAACGGCAAGTATATAAGTAGAAACAAGATATCACTCAATGATGTGTTTTCAGTCATTAACGGCCTTTAGGTCAATTGGCACTTTAGTCCCCATGAGGACGTCTCGCAAATGGCGAAAGTTCGAATCCTTGGGATGAGGGTGCATGTCTGAGAGCTGTGAGCACGATCTGTGGGTGGTCCCAGCGACCATGTGTGTGCAGACCCCACAAGCCGCAATCGAGACGTGTACACATCCCTGTTTTAGTTTAGCGGGCCCATTAGAGGTTTCGTTCTTCTTGACAAAAAAAAAAAAAGATGTGTTTTCCGCCAAAGATTCTAAGCAAATGCCAGATTCATTAGCTCTGCTGACATGCATAGAGCAAACAAACAAACTCATTTATGAAGAAATGATATGTTCGACCAAATGAACGAAAAATTTAAACACATTTCGTTCATTTGATTGAACATCCTATTTCTTCATACAGCCAGACACAAGAAAAAACAGTTCACCAACATGTTATCATCTCTTTTAGTCAACACACTGAACACACCTAACACATGCAGTCCTGTGCGGAGCTTTTTCACATTTAGAGCCGACAGAACTGTGTACAATCCCTCAGCAGTTAGATGCATGCGAAAAAACAGTGCATGTGGTCATGAAATATAACATCACAAGGCTACAAATTAATTCCATTTTTCAGAAAATTGTCCAATTTGAAGGATCAATCACCCAATTAAGCATGTCAGGGTTAGGTTTCAATGCGCAGAACATATGGAATATGTTGTTCCAAGTAGCATGACAATCACAAATATACCAACTCTACAAACCAAAATCATAAGCTACATGAAAGGAGGTTTCAGTGATTTAAGCTCTATCACCACACAGCTGGATCACTGGTATCAATTATGAAGAAAAGCTTCACACATCCACAGTATGGGTACTACCAAAGCTCAAGCTTCAATACCAAGGGTCTTGCCTCTATGCTTTCTGTGATTTCCATTAGTTCAGCAAGGGTCAGTAACTATGGAACCAGATGAGAATGTCTTTAAGTTTGAACTGGAGAGAAAAAAAAAGTGCTCACCTGCATTGGAAGGTAGAGTTTAAATTCTGGTGGAAGTTCTTCCTCGGAGTATAGACGATCAGAGAAGAAGATTCTTCTAAGTCGACAGTTTGCATGAACTGTTACCCGCAGGGTCTCCACATAGTTTGTCCCATATGCTCGTCTTGTGTAATCAGCAAGATTTAACTGGATATTGTTCCATCCATCATCCAACTTCAGAGGCATTGTGCAGATAAATGGCTTAACCCGCGTTACAGACTGAAGAACAACGAACAAAGGACAAATTCATAATGGTAAATGAGCATTATTCCAGAATATAACTGAAATTTTGTTTTAAGTTCATTTTAAGTTAGTAGAGAAAATTATATGGCAAAACTTACACACTTGAAAATTTGACGCTCTGAAACGCCGACGAACATTTTTATCATCCAATATATGAATCTCGAAAGTGAAGTATTTCTTCATATTCTTCACAATCATGACCAGGTATGGAAGTTTTATTCCTAGAGTTGCAGCAGGATCAGCAGGGCAAGTAATATAAGTTGACTGCACATTTGGTCCGATTATTTCGAGTACACTTGACTGGATATCTTCATCCTGCAGCCGTTTAATGTGTCCATTAACAACTGCAACAATACAAGCTTTCAGTAATAGTTTCCAAGATGAAAATGTACAGAATCACAATAACTGAAATGCAAAAGTGGGAGAAATAAGTTGGAAATTGATGATGCTAGATGTGCATAATGGAGCCTTGATAGCATAGAAACATATTTGCTCAATTAATTTGACTGCATTAAAAAAAGGCAACACCAGAACAGAAAAAGTTATGTAACGTTCAGCACATGCCAATCTGATGTTAAATTCACCCATTGTGTACAACACAGAAAATTCGAATGAACTTCAAAATGTAATTTATTAATTTCGCCCCATGCTGACAAAGAAACGAACTTCTTCATATCAGCAATACAAACCAGTAATGTGGTTGCGTTCCAGTGGTACAAGGTTGGCACCCACGGCCCAACTGCCTCCACATCACCCAACTTGGTGGCTTGGCCTAATCTTGGTTTGGATTGGGCCAAAGCCATCAACCAGTGGGCTAAACATAACATAACCAATATATAGAGCAACTCCACGGAGGGAAGGCAAAATGATTCATTCTATCAAAACCAATGACTAATTTCAGCTAGATATGACCTTTTAGAAATACATGGTACAAAAGTCAAGATAAGGTATGATGCCCCTATCATAGTCACTATAATTACCTTTCCCCATTTGTCCTTTTTGAAGGCTCGTAATTATTGAGATGATGCAACATCATAAACATAGGATTCGAAATAGCATAACATCAAAAAGCTATGTTAGGGGTCCTTATCATCTAAAGCCAAACTTGCATGTGCATCATAGAAACATGGTTTACACATAAAGCACGTGCATTGGGTAATATCTACATATATGAATAACACATTTGAACATTCTAATAACTAATACAATACTCACAAGCAAGAAAATATTCATAGACTATAGAAACAATTTGTTTTCATGAAAAAAGTTAGTAGTTGATAAAAGACCTAATCTAAAAAATATGATCAGTCAACAGCATGAAATATCCCCCATCTGCACCAGCACTACAAAAGTTTAATTTTAAAAAAATCTATTTCAGATCTTAGAGTTTGTTACAATCTTATTTACCCGTAAAATCATTATCTGTATTCATCCTTTGGCTCTCATGCAATCATATGCCTATGGTGGTCCTCAGGGGAAAAAAAATGACACGGAACCATCTTACATCACAAAACAATATAACGTTTGGATATCACAACTAGTCAAGGTCGACAAAGGCAATAAAAAAATAGAACATAATCCAATAAAATCACTAAGTTTGCATCAAGACAATTCGCAAGACAAATTAGCCATATGACATAGATAGTCCTTGGAAACAGTTTTTAGCAAAGATTACAAACCTTCTTTATCCCATATCTGTAATGGCTTGCTCCTGATAAA
This sequence comes from Dioscorea dumetorum, assembly GCA_902712375.1. Taxonomy (NCBI): domain Eukaryota; kingdom Viridiplantae; phylum Streptophyta; class Magnoliopsida; order Dioscoreales; family Dioscoreaceae; genus Dioscorea; species Dioscorea dumetorum. The sequence goes on along the minus strand of CACTHL010000870.1, from coordinate 3,102,683 downwards.
ATAAGAAAAAACAAGGTCAGCATCTTCAGTAGATAACATGCATAGTATGTAAGCAAAATCAAAATTTAATCAATGATTTTAGCACATACCCAAGGCTGTACAAGATGGACAAAAATCCAGATTGAAATGTATTTTTAAACATCTTCCTAAGTTCCTAACACCTGCAACAATTTCATAATAAATACCTGATAAATTACATCAGACAAGGGCATCATAGAGAAAAATGAAACTTGAGAAAAAAAAAATGGAACAGAACTCAATTAAAGCATGTTCAGTGTAAAACAAGGGTTAAACAGATATACCACTATATTGATAGAAAATACACACACACACACACACACATAAATAAATCTAGACATCAAAGCCACATAAAGAAATAATTCGAACTATGAAAAAAGAAATCAATTGGAAAACACTAATCTTGAGTTTCATGATCAAAACCGCGGAAGAATAGAGACCAGTCGAAGCCCAAATCAAACCCTAGATTGAACAAGTATCCGATTCGACTAACGATTTCTACACAGAAAGGCATCTCACCTCACACCCCTTCCGCTTCTCTTCCCTCCCAAGCTTCGATTTCTCAGCCAAGCTTCAAGTTCTGCCAGAAGTTTTAGAAGAAGAGGAATTAGGGTTTGAAGAAAAAAAATCTTTTGCAAACAGGCCCCCCCCAAAATTTTAATAAATAGAAGCTTATGCATTGGTTTGCGGATCGGGTTAAAGAAGGAAGACCCGTTAACCCGATAAGTTTTCTAATCGGATCTGGTCCTTTAACCCAAACCCGATATATTTATCATTTGTATTAACTAATTTAAATTAATAAAAAAAGGTGATACATAATTAAAGAAGAAAAAAAAAAAAGTTGTCTTTAAGTCGCATTCACTATCGATTATTTTATTTTAGTCCCATCAAATCTCTCTTACTTGTTGGAAAATCCAAAAATGACAATTTTAAATATAAAAAAAAAATGTTTAAACCACTTGATTGTACGGTCTCAGGATAAAATAAGTACCATGCAACTCCATGGATAAGCGGAGTAAGCTATCGTGCTTAATTAGTTAATCAACTCATAATCTTAATTAATTACTTAATTAATCCAGCTAAGTTTGAGAGGTAAGTCATGGATGACATACTAAGGTCTGTTTGGTTACTACCTTAATATTACGTAAAAAATTTTATTTTTAAAATTGAATTTTTATAAAAATATTTTACTATCCATATCAAAACATCATTTTATAAGAATTTTTTCTGTAGTAAATTCTAAAGAAATCATTTTCTAATCCTATAGAATAAAATTCATTCAAACAGAAAGTGATTGTCGTTACAATTTTTATATATAAATAAATTGATTTTGTGAGATTATAAATATAGTTATTGTAAAATAATAAAATCTCAGTAATTTTGAAAAAGCTATGATCGAATGCATATATAAAGCTTTGAAAATAAATTATAAAATAAAATTATTTCAGTTAATGAAATTCAAAATTAGAAAAAAGACCGAAAATGAGATCACACTCATAATTTTTTGACCAAATTTTTTAGGGCCAATGTCGGCCAAAAAACAAAATGATAAAGTAAAAAATATATATCTATACTCAAAAAACCCAATTGTATCATTACTATTGGGAATATCTAATACTATGATTAGCAATTATCTATAATGGTTACATTATTTTTTATTTATTCTTAATATTATTAAATCATTGAAATTAAAAAAAAGAATAATAATACATTGAATCAATTCCCAAAGTAAAGTATACTTTAAAGAGCAGTGGTCGGTTGGTCATGATCTTGCATTCAATGCCAAAAGTCCCTTTCTCTCACTCTACCATGTGCCTTTCTTTCATTGACCATTAATTGATGCCATTAATAATCCACATCAAAGTCTAAACTGGTTGACGGGTCGGATCCACTTCTAATTTTAGAAGCCAAAAAATAATTTTTTATATTAATTAATTTATAACTGTTGAGGGGTAAAATTTAGATTTAACTTAATTTTATAAAGCATTAATTATATTAAAATCCAGCTCATCTAATAAAAAGCTTGATCTTGATTTTCCCGGATTCGGGTTTTGTTTTGGCATGATCCGCCCGTTAAAGAGCGCTTTAGGGACAAATGCCAGCTCATCAAAAAGTGCTTGATATTTTCAAGCCATGACGACATGACCCACGTGCGCAGTTCCCCATGCCCAGCAACCACTTTCGGGTGCGGATCTAAATCCGGACCCGCTATCATACCATCCAAATTCAATTCCATATATATATATATATATAAGGTAAATTTGCAATTTAAATATATATTAAAAATATGATTTTATTTTATTTGCAAATATTTTACTATTATGAAAATAAAATTAAAGTTGGTGGATTTGGAAATTTTCACCTTATCGGATCGTCAAGGATCCGACCCGTTTTCTTTTCTTCATAACATTCATCCATCGTGAGAGGGAGAACATCTCTTCTTCTTAGCTATGTCGCCGGAGAATGGTGCGGCCTCGTCGGCGCCGGCGTGTGACTATTGTGCGACGGCGGTGGCGGCTCTCTACTGCTGCGCAGACTCCGCCCGGCTCTGCCTCCTTTGTGACCGGAAAGTGCACTCGGCGAACGCCCTATCGCGCAAGCACGCACGATCACCGCTCTGCTCATCGTGCTCCTCCAGCGCGGCCGCATCCCGCCATGGCTCAATATTCCTTTGTACCTCCTGTGAGTTCGACCCTTCGCCCTCCTCCCCCAACCCGAGATCCCCTGTCCAATCCCTCTATGGCCTCCCATCCGCATCTGATCTCGCTGCCGCTTTGAATCTCGATTTCTCCTCTAAGATCCCTAAATCCTCGCCTCTGGATCCCCAATTCTTTTCGCCTGACGTTCTCGAGGAGCTCTACGTGCCGAGGTGGGAAAAAAGCCGACAGCTTTTGGAGCAGGTGATGGAGCTCTCCAAGGACGATGCTCCGGAGACGCCCCTCCAGAGTGACAACGGTGAGGTGATGCCCTACTCTGAGTTCTTGATGCCGCCTCTGGATGGATGTCCGGATCTCAAGGGCACTGCTCAACTCACGGGCGATGAGGAGCTTCTGTTTGATTCTGGGACTGTAGCTGATCACTCGACCCAGGTTTCCAATTCTTCAGAAACATTTCTTTTTCTTTTTGGGTTTTTGATTCCTTCTTGCTTAGATTTCAAGCACATTACTTTGCAGAACCTCATAAAGTTTAAGGAATTAATTAGTGTGGTAATCCAAGATAAGGATTCTTAAGTGAAGAACAAAACAAATGGACATGAATTACTTTTTGCAATTTATGAAGGTTATGAAATTCGGATTCAGCCCTGGATTCAATGTGTTCAGATTTGGATTTTGATTTAACATCATGTTTGTTCTTGCTTCCTGGATTTCAATTTCGTATGTATTTCCATGCAGATATGGGATTTTAATCTAGGAAGGTCTAGGGAGCAAAATGAATCCACTCTGTTTGAAATGGATGGATATGGGATGAATACAGAAGGTTTTACAATCAAGAGTTACGATGACCTCTTCAGAGAAAATATGTTTCCAACTACACATGTCTTGGAAGACATCTACAATACGAATTGCATTTTGGCAGCAACTGATGATATATCTTCTACTAATGTTCGTTACATCTCATCTCGGAAGGTATGTCTTTGTTGATCTTCACTTGTATCATTTATATTCTCACTGTTTGTTTTTATATTTTGCTTGTGAGATCTTTGAGAGATAACCAGAGCACTAGAACCAGTGCAGTGTCATCATAATTCTTAATGCCATTTTATTGAAGTTAGTAGGAGTGCTTTTCTTCAGATGCATTTGACATAGAGTCATTACTGTTTCTATTGCGATAACTTGTTTCGGGAGTCAAATTGGATCTCATACAAGTGTTTGAATGGAATGCATTGGCGTGTCTAGTGAGCATTTAGACAAGTTATATGAGTGATAGTCTGAGAGACTGGGCTTGTAGACTCATCAAATACAAATGAAAGTTTGCAACCATACTCAGCAGCGAAATACTTCTTGCTTTCCTTTTGATAAAAGAAGAGTCTAAGCTGTGAGAGTGTGGTACTATAGTTTGAAGTATGGAAATAATTTTGGATCTATCAATTGAAATATTGAGTTGCTTAGTCGTTGCTCTTATCCTGCAACCTTACTTTTTTGTAGTTTGTCTGTAGTAGACCATCTGCTTGACGATATATCTGCTCCTTGACTTTGAAATCATTTCCAAAAATTCAAAATGAAAAATGCTTGTTTCACTATTGTTAAATGCCAACCATTTTTCCATTCAAACTGATGCATGTGCAGAAGAAGCAGGGTATGGCATGAAGTAATGAGTATTGTCAACCAACGTTTGTTATCCAAAGCTCATGCAAATGTGTGAGCAATACTCTCAGACTAATGTGTAGGTTAAGAATACAATGTTCAGTTAGACACCAACAAGACCAAGTAAAAAAAAAATCTTGCATGGTTAAACAAGTCTGTATCTCTGTTGCTATTGTTTTATGGATATTTTATATATAGGCTGTTTCGTTCTCATAGGACAAAACTGAAATCCAGTTAGTTAAGCATCACATTGTTAAGAGCGTACTAGTACCTGCCTTCTGATGCTTCTTGTCACCAAATACATAAACACACTTTCAGTTAATTAACACAAAAGAAATTCTTATTCGTTTGTGCAGCAGAAATGGCAGGATAATTTAACAGCAAACTCGGGAAATAGCAATTCGACTGCAGTTAGGCCAATGAATGCTTTGTGTGATACTGAAACTAGTAATGCCATCAAAGAGATCTCCTTTACGCAGCACCCGGTCATTAGCAGCGAGCAGTTCAAAACAGCAAACAAAATAGACAGTGAGCAATTGGCCCAAAACCGAGGAAATGCAATGCAGCGATATAAAGAGAAAAGAAAGACTCGCAGGCAATTTTTTTATTTTTATTTTTTCCCTCTACATTTTCTTGTCCACTGATTTTCTGATATAAATTGAAAATCATGCAAATCTGTATTATTCACAGATATGATAAACACATTCGGTACGAGTCAAGGAAGGCAAGAGCTGACACTCGGATGCGAGTTAAGGGTCGATTTGTCAAAGCTTCGGAAACAATGGATGATGAAAATAATAGATGAATGGATTTCTGAGAGCCAGCCATGGCTGTAAATATAGATATATTTTTCTTCTTCTTCTTCTTCTTCTTCTTGTTATTTCCATTGTTGTTTTTGTTGGAGGTTTTACCAATGATGAATATGTGACATATATCTTCTTAAGAATTCAGAAATGAGCATGTGTTCTTATTAGATATTGAGATCCCTTTGGCCACCCTACTCTTTTAATGGTATATTCCGCACGCAATATACATTTAGAAATAAATTTATTTAAACTAAAAGGTTAAAAAAAATTCCTATCAAACCTAGGTCAACATTTACCCTCAAATTGTTCAAATAAAATAAAATTAAAGTAACAGTGGCAAGTAATATTGAAAAACAAATTCATAATTTAGTTATTTTTTCAGGTATGGCAACTAAAAACCTGTGTATTTTATTGTCGTCATGCATTTTCATGAAATCGGATCTCGAGGCAAACGGATCCACTTGTCGCCATCTCAAGGGGCATTCGTCGCTTGGTCGGTCCGTTGCTTTTCTTGTCCCTTACGGACTACTTTACCCGTCCAAAATGTGGTATCCACGGCAATTTCTTAACAAATAGAATACGGCCACGTAGGCGGAGGAGGTTGAATTAGTCCCTACTGCAGAGGACGGTACCTAGAGCTACGACTTCTGGCACGCACGGCATGTGCGTGGCCATTGGTTCCCGCGCTCGCTAGCGCGGCCTCCGCCTTCGTATAAGCTCAAAGCTCTGACCTTTGTACTTCCCTTTGAGCTCTCGGAGTGTCTCCGAGCTCTGATCCCCCGCATCTCTCTTCTGGTTCTCTCTCTCTGTCTCTCTCTCTATCTATCTCTATCTCTCTGACGTTCATTTTTATGGTGTAAAGGTCGCTCCTTTATGTTTGGTTTCTGATTGATTGGATTGTGTTTGTTTAGGATGTAATTGGTTGGAGAAGAGCAGTCATGGGCTGCACTTCTTCGATTCCTGGGAGATATAAGAATGGCAGGAGGAGGAGGAGGCAGAAGGGGAGCAGGATTACTGAGGTTGCTGTCTTTGTGCCTTGTTTGAGAGTCCCCGTAGCTGTAGATCTTCAGCAGGGGCTTAGGGGGATTGTTGGAAGGGAGGTTGTTGATAGGATTGTGCAAATGAGGAGTAGAATTGTGCTTTTGGCGCAAGAGAATGGTATTTTTTTTTTAAATTTAGCTTTACTTGATTGTTCTTTGCTTTTTGGTTGGATTGTTGATTTTGGGGGGGTTTTTTGCTTGTTTATGCAAAAGTGCTTGAAGCTGTGGAGGGGATTTTGGAGGTCCAGAGAGCACTTGAGGAGTACCTTCCTGTTCTGATTGGTTTGATTGAGAAAGGTGAGAGCTTTTGATTTTGATTTCTGAATTGATGTTCTTCTTGGTTTCAACAACTGTGATTGGAGCTTGAAATTATAAGAGCATTTGAGAGGGGGGGCTGTGTGAATAGAATAATTTGGATAAGCAAATGGAGGATAATTTCTGTACTGATAGTGCTTCCATTATTATCTTGTAGAGTGTCGTCTTGAAGCATTAGTGGAGTTCAAATGGAGAAGTCTAGGGGACAATGGTCATGTAAGAGCATAGCACTGCTGATTAACTTTCATGCTTGTTGCTACCATTTGTTAATATAAAATTTGATATTTGGGCATGCAGGAAATATGTTTAGCAAGTGCTTGGTATGAGTTGTTATCAGTTATTCACATGATGGCCATGCTATCTCTGTTGGAAGCTAACCAAGTTCTAATTCCAAAAGATATCGTGGATGCATGCGAGAGGAAGGTATCAGAAGGTCTGTTCATTTGATGTTATTTTGAGTATGATCACTAGAAATAAGATACAACTTATAGAGTGTGTTTGTTGATGAAAGTAAATAAGAAATGTATAGTCGAAATTAGGAATTTGATCTTGGCACTGAACATTCTTAGTTTTCCCAAATTCTAAATGTTCTTTTATTATTGAGAAGTAATTCTTCTTTTTACTAGACGCAAAGAAGGTTGCTGTTGATTTGTTGCTGAAGGCATCTGGGTTCTTAGAATATTGTATTCACCACATACTTGTTCACTTGCCAATCCATATACGGTATGCCATACTTGATATCAGTTCCATTTCTTTTTCTATCTTCTCTTTTCGGATTTCTCTTTGACGGTATGTTCTTAATGTGCATCTACTAATCTATTCTTGCAGAAGGAACCTGCCTAAAGATTTGCAAGAGAGTGTGCTGGAGGCCATTTCAATTCAAGCTTTGGCCCAGGTAATTCTGTGCCGAGGTAATTCTGATTGAAAGTTATTTCATATTAGCCATGATATTTGACAATGACGGTAAACTTTATTATATATATGACACCACAAAGGAAACTATCCCTTTGTAGGAAACTGTCTCAGTATTGACAATATTCTGAAACTATTGAAACTTGTATTCCAAAATTAGATTTGTTCAATTACACATTCCATTCAAATATGGTCCAATATGTAGGGAGTAGAAATGCAGCTTGGGTTGGCCATGGAATGTGAAAAGGCGACGCTATCTGTAAAAAGGCGGCTGGCATGTGAGGAAGTCATCTATTTCGCTCAGGTCTGTAACTTTTACAATGATATCTATTACTGTTTTAACTATTAATACTGTCAATGTTAAATCAAGCATCAAAACTCAAGAATCCCACTTTCGGTTGTTTCTTTTCCCTCGCCTCTAGCTTATATTTTACATCCTTTTTGTTTGTTGATCAGGCTCACTATTGCTTGTCAGGATGTGAAGATAGCCATGCAAATGGGAAGAAGCTCCTCCTATTCCTTAAATATAAGTACCTTGAAGCAAAGGTGTGCAAATTTCCCGATCATAACCGAATCCTCTTGTCTACTACAAATTCAATGTAAATTCTTAATCATATTGTTGATTTTAATCATCAGGCAGCTGCATACTATTATCATGGTCTAGTTCTTGGAAAGGGCAGCGAACCAAATGATCAAGTTAGTTCAGTGTGCTGCCATTTTGCCGCCAATGACCTCCTCCTCGAGAGCAAACGAACTTGTTTAAGCTTTTGCCTTGCAAAACCCCTTACTAGGTTTATACTTTTTGCATTTTTCTTGTCTTACTATGACATACACAATCATAGCTCACACTTGAAACCTTTTCTTCTTTTCCGTCTCAGAGTTCCGCCTGCATGGGGTGTCATGAAGCATTTACAAAAGAAAATTCCTGAAACAGCATCAAAGAAATCCCAAATGTATGGAGATCTCATAGAACAAGACAAGTATGGACTCGAAATGTGATCAGAATTTTCATCACACTCTTGACTAGTTATACTTTTTATTTTTCCGACAAACATGGGAAGATTCTTTGCTTGCAATCAATTCTTACTATGCTTTTTTTCTTCGGTTCAGGGCATTTCAAACATTGCCTGATCTGCCAGAGTTCTCCTTGTCTCTGAATCCCGACGACTATGAATTACCTGAGATCGACGAGTGCTGGGCTGGTGATAAGTTCCAACCCCAAATTCAGATGCTGAAAGAACACCTCAAAGACGACAATGATACATTTGAACCTACTGAAGGCTCCAATCTCTAATAACTCTTGATACCTTTTCTTTAGTATCAAGTTGCTTGATACTTTTTTTTTCATATTTCTTGTTTGTTTTGAAGTTTGCTGCAGAGCATACATTTGTATTGAGCATTGAGAATGATCAAAATATAATAACAAGACTTGCAATGCTTGTTTTCTTGTGCAAAATTCAAGTGGCAAGACATTGAATAAGAAGAAGTTGTATGATTTTTCAATTAAACTAAGGAATTATGAACTTATGTCCTGCAATCAAAGAAAAGAATTGCTTTCAGGTATAATATTATTAGTATGTGTGTAAAAATTTTGTAATTAGCTAATGTTTATTACCTTAAAAAATTATAAATTTACAAAATGCCTTTATAAGGAACATAGAACAAATCAGGGCAATTTTTAAAAGTGCAATTAAAAAAATAAAATAAAAAAACTAAACAATCCCATTATATAATTTTACATATTTTGATGACTAGATTATCATCAACTTAAACTAGAATCAGTTCAAAATTTGTTGAGATCTTCTCATTTTTTTAATTAAATGACATGAATAATTGGACTTTTCCAATAATCCTAAATACGATATGAAATTGTTTAACGTGATAAAAAAAATATTTTTATGCATTCCTTGTTTATTTATTTATTTCTAAATTGCTCAAAAAGATATGTGATATAAATGAGGGATTAGTTATCAATATATAAATACGATAAATAAGAGGGTGCCATTTGCAAGAAACCCTAAATACCTAAACCATTTAAAAAGAAAATTAAAAATCCCTATTCACTCGAGTCTTTTTCCCGTCTCGTTCTCTCCCTCCCCAGAGAAATCTCGAGCTCAATCGAGAGAGGAGGTGGTGGAGAAACCCAAATTATTGAGGAATTGATTGTTGATTCGATTGGGGAGAGGTTTCTTTGGGTTTCTTGAAGATGCTGGACGTGTCGCGGGTGCAGAAGGAGTTGGCGGAATGCAACAAGGACAAGGCCATTTCCGGGGTTAGCATCAACCTCCACGGCGGCGATGACTTATCGCACCTCGAAGGCACCATCTCCGGCCCCGTCGGTACCCCTTATGAGGGCGGCACTTTCCGGATTGACGTCCGATTGCCAAGTATGACTTGCTTTCATGTCAATGTGGGGTGGTTTTTACATTTAGGGTTTTTGATTGGTTTTCTTGTTGTTTTCCTGTTGATTGATTGTGATTTGTGCAAAAAATGTGGTTTTTTCTTCTTATTTTTATGGTACTGGGGGTTTCTCATGAACAATGGTTCAAGATATGAACATTGAGTTGCGATTTTGATTGGTGATTGTTATGGACTTTAGTTAAGTTGGTTTCAATGATATGAGCATTGAATTTTAGAGGTTGAAAGTTTTGATGTTCTATGGCAGCAATGGCTTCATTATGAGTTAAAATTCAGGGTTTTTTATGGAGGCAAATTTAATGAAAAAAAATCCTAACTAGTAGCAGAAGTCAGCATTTCTCATTCATGGGTTATCAAAACTGTTTAAATGGTTTTATCAAAATGATCTTGATTTATTGTCGTTGTTGTTGTTGTTGTTGTTGCTGCTGCTCTGGCCTTGTTAGACCGACATGTTTAAGCTTGATGGAAATCTTTACATTTGCTTTGATATGATTGTTTGTATAAATGGTTTTGGTTTTAGTATATCAGCGTGGGGAAGAATGACTACTAGATACTCTATTGTGAACACATGAACCACTTGATTAATGCTTGCACAGTGAGAATGTTTATGATGTTGGACGTGGGATGTCTTTGTGCATCTATATTCCCTTGTAGAAACTTTCACTGGAGATTTTCTGGTGCAGTTGAGATTTAGTTGAGATTTTGAAATTCTTCTGGTGGTCTTTAATTGCAGGTGGCTATCCTTTTGAGCCTCCTAAGATGCAGTTTTTGACAAAAGTTTGGTATGGCAATCTTATTCTTAGCCTGTTAAATTTCACCATGATGTTATCTCCTAAATGTTAATTTTACTTGTAAGTTTAAAGTAACTTTTGCTTTTGTTCTGGGCTTGGTGGCGGATTGCAGTTTAGCTCATTTGTTTCTGGTAGACTACATATTTAGTGACTTTTGGTACTTCTTCAATACATCTCTTCCATATATTTCATTTAGTTATATATATTGAAAGCAATGGTGGGAAGTCTCTGATACATATTGGTGGAAGTCTTTGATACATATTTTGGCTGTACCTGCCTAACTACAATCATTTTTTCCCCTTCATGACCATTGTGATATATTTTCTTTCTTTTGCTTTATATTTGACGATATTTAAAACATTATTCAACTGCCATTGGATGCTTGTATGCATGCCATCAAACTCAATTTGTAAGTATTATGATATTTCATACATATGAACTGCTGTCTGAAGAGTTACAACAATTTCTCTGGCCTGATGTGATTTGTATAAGTTTCTGGTTTATCTTGTATTATTATTTATTTTTATTTTACATCAATGTTGCATATGCTGATAACATGAATCATGCACTTCCCATTATATGCCTATGTTCCCCCTCTTGAAGGCACCCAAACATTAGTAGCCAAAATGGAGCAATTTGCTTGGACATTTTGAAGGATCAGTGGAGTCCTGCTCTAACTCTTAAAACAGCTCTCCTCTCCTTGCAAGCGCTGCTTTCTGCACCTGAGCCAGATGACCCCCAAGATGCTGTTGTTGCACAACAGGTATTATTTTTCTTTCTTTCTTTATTTTTTAATTTGAATGATTGTACCATTATAATAATTTCATAATTTGCTCTACTCGCCTCTTTTTGATTCTCCAATTCTGCCATCTTGCAGTACCTCCGAAACCACTCAACATTTGTTGCTACAGCTCAGTATTGGACAGAAGCTTTTGCAAAAAGGACTTCAGTTGGCATCGAGGAGAAGGTATGCTCTAATTACCTTCATCATTTCAAATTTACCCCATAATTCTAGGTACATACATACCTTTGCAAATGTAAGAGCCTTGTGAGTTGTGACCAATTGTGTGAAGTTAAATTGTTTGCCATAGTGATTAGCAGAATTCGTACAAATGACATTCATGTCATCACACATATGCCTCTGCAAATCTTGGAAATTTGCACATTTAATGGTGTGACTTATTTATGAATCTTCTACTCTATACTTGGAAATTCAAAAGTATCCCAAAGTATATATTTTACCTCTAGACAAACACTATAATAACTTAGAGCTAAAAGCATTGCAAATTTGTCTGTAAAACTGAACCAATGTCAATGGAATACAGGTGCAGAAATTGGTGGAGATGGGCTTCCCTGAGGCATTGGTGAGGAGCACGCTGGATTCAGTCAATGGTGACGAGAACATGGCTCTTGAAAAGCTTTGTTCCAGTTAATGTCTCACGAGTTTGTGAAGTTTACCGGACTAAGTATTTAAAATGATCTGGTATAGATAGACATCACCATTGTTGTAAGTCCCGGAAAATGGTTGAAAATTAATTGAGTTTGTTTTGCTTACAGAATTGTGTTGTGACCAAAGAAGTCCCTGAGGTTTGGGATGAATTGCAGGTCTTGCTAAACAGTAAAAGCATGAGTCCACCTGCCAACAATGGCTTCGTTTTCGCCATTTAATTCTTTCAATGTTTGCCCTGTTCGTGCCAAACATTATACACCCTTCACTCTTTTATGCTGGTTGTTTTTCAGTTTGATGTTTACTTTCTATGATATCATCTACCCTTGAAGGAATATGGTTTGTTGATGTTCTTGTTTACATGTGGCCGTTCCCTATGCCCGGGGGCCTTGTTTATTCGTAGGGAAAATGTGTTCTGTTTTCCGTTTCCAGTGTTTGTTTCTTGCAAACATATTACTTATAAAAAACGGCCACTATTTATGGAAGAGCTTTATGCTTCCCAGACCCTAAAAAATGGCGAAATTATTTCCCACTTCCTATGTTTTTGGGTATTTTGTTTTAATGATATATATAATTAATTTAATTGAAACGAGTAATAGAGATTTGTATTGAAAAGTAATATATATATATATATACATATGTATATATATCAGTATTTATAACTGACATCTACTTTTCAGGGGGCGGCGTGTAAGAACCTTTAAACTGGAAAAAAGAGGGCCATTCAAATGGAGAGGGAAATGAAAGAAGTGTTGGATTAAACTGTACTGAACTTGGATCATATTCACCTGAACACAAACAATATCACAACAAAATACAAACACTTTGCGTCGCATTGAAACACAGAATCACAAAAGAAAATAACAATTGGCAAAATCTAGCATGAATTTTTTTTTATAAATGAATAAAAAATTCAGTTGCCAACAAACTGCCATCACTAGGTTAAAAAGATTTAGGATCATGAGAGGACAAATCAGAATGCACAGACTAGTATATACATGCGATTGTTGAGATTGCAAAAAATCATCATCAACTCCGATGAAGAGTATCTCTGCATGAAATAAGGAAATGAGTTGATCACAATGGCAACAGCAATACTTAAAAGAATTTGAAATATTGTTGAATTGAGGAAGCATCAGGATGCAAGAGACTAAAATTAACCATGATGAATTGCACAAGGAAACTCTAAATTCTCCCCAATCATGAGCAAGCAGGCTTGTCAGTAGTTAATCCTCGTCAAGACTCTACTCTTAGAAATTAATAATTTTTAATATGGGCAAGCAAATAGACCTGAATTTAAACTCTGTAGCACCCAGCTCTAAATCTTCATATGACTTCATAGTGTAATTACCTACCATTAATAAAACGGAATTCAGGAAGAAAAAGAAGAAGGGTGAGTACCTTTCATTTTCTTTGGAATTCTTGTTGACTGTTGGGGATCTTGGAGTTAAAGGTGAAGCAGTATTTCCAATGATGTATGGATTATGAGGTTCCCCAAGCAGCTTAGCCACTGTTAACTCTGGCTTCCTTTGGCTACTAGACGGTATAGAAAAACTGCGAGCCATAGCCCCAGGCGGTTTTGGTAGTGGAGATGCTTTCTGCGATGTCATCTTGCTTGCTGCATAAAGATCTTGACCACCAGGAACCAAAGGAGCTGAATGACCAATCAAACCGGGTCTTCTTCCTCTCGCTAAATTGACTGGAGGTAATGGAAGTTGATGCAACTCATTAATCTTTGGTGACGGCATAGGAGGTGAAGCACCCGGAGATTTTTTTTGGGATACATATGACTGAGCTGAGAAGCCATGTAATGAAACTCCATAAGTTGCTGGGAACCTTGGTTTGCTTGAAACCTTGCTTGCCAAGGGTACAGAGTCGATGTATCTTTTAATTTTCTTAGGATCAGAAGCAATGCGGGGATCAATCTGGGGTGGAGAAAACTCAGCCAATGGAGGAGGCACTTTGAGAGGACCACCATTAGTTTTGGTCTCCCTAAGTATTGACTGTGCTTCCAGTAATCTGGTGAGGTTTGATTCTTCCTCATCTCTAAACTCCTTCACATATTTATTTGGATCTAGAGGAGATGAGTGCCACAATTTTGTGGGATAATAATCCTGGTTGTCCAGCATAGACATAGAAGCCAGCTCACTTGAGCCGGCTAGATTTATGCTTTTAGCATCGATGGGAGTGGGTAGAACATACGTGTTGAACTTTTTTGTCGGTGAGGGTTTCAATGCTTTTATTCGGTTGGATGGTTCAAACTTTTGATCAGTAAAAAGTGGTGCAGATTGCGTGCGAGAACTGGGCTCCTGACCATAAGAGAGGTAATCTGCTCGATTTCTATCACGATATTCCTGTAAAGAAAATAAAAAATTTATTATTAACTCTAGCAGACAGTCATAACTGAACTCGGCATTATAAGAAAGATTCTTCATTCTGAGTCTATGGACAACTGCACAATCAAGTAATATGAGTAGGTCCATACATGTGAAGCTTGAGCAGCTAAAGTAGGAGATCTTGTACGTTCTACCTGATCTAACTGCACATGCAAGAAGAAAGCATTATTCTGGGCAGCAGGAAGAAGTTGGTAAATACAAAGAAAAACAGGAAGCAGGAGAACATAAACAATAAGAATTTCAGTTTCACATCAAAATAGTGAAACTCATGTAAATTCCCAGGCAGCCAAGACATAACAGAAGAGAAATCTGGCTGTCTTCATTAGATTAGGGCACAAATCATGACATCATCAAGATATTTTGTGGCAGCAAGAATGTCGAATGCTTTGAGAGTTGCACCACATATAACATATTGCAAGAATCAACTACTTACTGCAAATGTAAAGAATCCTAAATGGATAAATCACATCAACAGAAGTAAGCCATATTTCTGACAAGATGTAAGGAAAGCTCCTAGTAAAAATGTGCTAGAGAAAAGCGAAACAGAACTGAAATTTCTGTACCTCCATTGAGGTCCTCGATGTTGAAGCATCCTGACCACAAGCACTTCGCCTATGGTTCAAAAATGTTTCCATATCCTCGTAATCAACACCATCATCATCGTCGTCATCATCATCATCTGTGTCATCTTCAAGTTCACTGAAGTGAACTTCAATACGCTGTTGTTCAGCAACCACTTGAACATGTGGTTCCACTGTTTCGAGAGATTTAACACCTTTCCTAAAGAAGCTTAACTGACTCCAAGAAGGAAATCAGTTACACACACACACACACACACACACACACAAAGAAAAAGAAAAGAAAAGAAAAGGAAAAAACCGAAGAATCAGTTGCTGTAACCAGAAAAATCAAAATCAGATTCTTGACTTATAGTGGCTGCAGATATAACCTGAGCAGCATGGTGCCGAGCAGCCTGTGTTAGAAGACTACGAGACTGCCCTTGCTTCAATGATTTTAGACGGAATACAAACAGGGTAGCCTCCTCATCATAAGCCTCTTGAGCTGCTTGCAATTGTTGGGGTGAGAAGTTTTCACCTTTCAAGTTTCTAGACCTTCCTTTTCCTCTATGGGCAGCTAACATGAATTTGTACAAATCCCTGACAAATAAGCCAAACAATTCTGAGAAGGAAATCATGTCTAGGATATGAGCAATAAAAGAAATCTTTTACTGACTACACACCTTTTATCATCGCATTGCCGTTTCATCTCCTAGATAGCATTACAGGTAAATAAAGACTCATCAGCAAATGTTTGGCATATCTTGGAAAAAAGAATAAATTTTCCTCATAGGAATACAAATAAATAATGGTCCAAACCATGTATTTTCACATCCACATAGTGACAACACTTCATTATTGTCTAATTATCAAGATCAGGTTGTGAGAAACAGCATACCTCAACAGTCTGAAGTTCCTTGAGAAGAGACTCTGATGGTGTCGTAATAGTTTGGATAATATGCCTACGCTGGAATACATAATAGCGAAAAAAAATTCTGCCATCAGACTACTGGTTTTAGGAATCAGAATACCAAAGCAAATAAGTTACATTTAATAAAATAAGTGACAAAGCTCACATAGTTATCAACAAGTTTCTGAAGTTCAAATTGTGCTTTGCCAAGCAGCAACAAGATCCTTCCTGTGTGCATAGAACTTATAAAAAATTCACTCTTGAAGATGTTTCAAAATATAGGTGTTATTTAATAATTTTCAAGGCAACTTATCATCAAGAAAGAGAATAAGCTCCAACTGGAAGAAACTTCAATTAAAGTCATTAAAAACTCAAGAATTGAACAGTCAGTTTGCTCATTCGATGGAGTAAAAGGATGTGAAATTTTACTCATTCGATGGCATATGTAACAAGAAATAATACTCTCCTCACCTGTTTCTTCATCATCATTCAAAGCAGTTTTTTCAAGCAGACAAGTACCCATTTCCCGCAGGGATTCCGAAAATTCTGCAAAATAGATGGAAGTGTGAGGAGGTACTTTAATAGGTCTCTGCACAAATAAATACAATAGATCCTATAAATGAGATTGCTTTGTGATTAAGAGAATGTGTTGATATAAGATACCAGCCAATCCAAAAAGTTAGGGAAACTTATTGAGAACTTCAGATGGTAATCACAAGAATAAAGATGAGCAATATAATGATCAATATAAAGATCCATATAGTAGCATGAAATGCTGGGTTGGTGAATTAAGGGAACACCATGAGAGTGTCAAATAAGAGGAAAGAGACAAAAAGATGAGCTTGTATTTCACATCACAAGGCATCATAGTACAAACCAATGAATCATGGTCACTTGGCCCTTCAAAAGAAATGGATCAAAACGACATACCCGACCTCCAGGGGACTATTTCAACAATAACAAAAGAACAGGGAGCTCGTTCCTAACTAAGCTAAATTACAACACTATGCACTTAAGGTGAGTTATCAAAACCCTACTGGCATATTTCTTTTTCCATCAACCCGGTTATCTCATAGGTAAGCACCGATTGTGACATTTGTTCCTTTGGAAACTTAACACATGTGCACATACAAATACACACCCATGCTATATTTTTGATAAATTATCATAATCACTCAATCTAGAAAGTTAGATCATAAACAAAATTTCCTACTGATTTAAAAATAAATGAATAAATTATTTATTTAAAAATAACATTCAAAGTACCATAAGCACTATTTGCTGTTGAAGCTGCTGCAGAAAGTAAACTATCATAGCAACTTCTCATATCTTGCATGTCCTGCGAAACAGAACTCATTCAGTGCTTGGAAACCAAAAAAGACTACCAAAGAAGCAAAAATATGTATCAAAACACTTCCACTTAAAGTTCATCAGTATAATAAGAGTCAATGTATTTGGTAAAATGCTAGCAGTAAGTAACTCCCAAAAAACAATGTGCATAGAATTAATCCAAGGTCAGACAGGCTGATGATTCACTGTAATGAAGGACCAGTGACTAGGCTGTGGGTCTAAAGATGAGGTTCTAGTGAAAGATGGAGAAAGTGAACTAAGAAATGAGAGAGAAAGGAACCTAAGTATCTGATACATTCATCCGATATGACAAATATAAATGTATACAGGCTGTTCTTGGGGAATTTAGTGGAGGTGCCCAAGGCAGCTTTTTGTTCATTCAGCAAATAGAAGCATTTATTTGTTCATTCATTGCTTTGATCCAAAAAATGGTGGCCCTGATGAAAATATCCTCGCAAAATAACCATATAAGAACATCCAAGTTATGCTTAGTTTTTCCAATCCGTTCTATGAAACCCTCAAACTACTATTACTAAATTATAAAATTTTGATATTTCTTCTTCTTTTAGGCCTCTCTCACGATCATCTCTATCATGTAATTTCCTGCTGTAATTTTAATAACTTATGAATCAAGTGTAAAACCTGCCACTCTCAGTCTACTATTTCTGTTTATAGCGGACTCATGCCAACACTTGGCAAGACAAGTCATCCAAAAAGTATTAGATGTTATGAGTTCAGCATGATCTGCATATTCTTACATTGACAAGTTAGTAACCAAGTCTTACTGTCCAGTCATGCAATTGATCTTTTGTTCTTTGACATTAAAGGTGCATGTTTGTTGAAAAATAATGGAAGAACAAACAAAAAATGTGAAGGGAATTATTTTCTTCCACTAGCTGAATGGTGGAAAAAAAAGATGGAAAAAACAAAATCCATTTATTTCTTTCCATTGTCATCTTTCATTCCTATTTCCTCTAAGTTCCTCAATCCAAACACAACCTAGAACAAAAAATTAAATATTCCACAACGAAATAAGAAACTAATCGCATTACATCTTAAGCAATATACAAATGGCCATTAAACCGAGCAGCCCCCCAAACAACACACACAGAAAAAAAAAAAAGAGAGAGAGGAATGGTAAGAATTATCTTATCTAACAGTAGAACTATCCTTAAATGACACAATGATACAAAATTAACCATTACGTGCAACAATGCGAGCACAAAGAGGGTAAAAATCTACATCATTTCTCTCTAATCATGCATCAATTATTTATACACAAAATCACAAAAACAACAATATATATATACCTAAAAACAAAAATTAAGTTCATTATCCCTCGTTTCAAACAATCAATCCCACAAAAAAAAGGAGCAAAACGAGATCAAAAAATTCACGAAAACTTTGAAAAAAGAAAAGGACCTGCACGGCCCGCCCAAGCTCATCGTTGCGCGCCGGCGGAGGGTGTACTTCCCTCCGGCCTGTGGCCTGGAGCGCGAACCCTCGCAGCTTCATCAGAGACGACTTCATCGATGGATTCGATTGTGATTGCGAACACGCAAACCCTAAGAGAGAGAAACACGGGGATCGATTTCGAGCTCTCTCTCTCTCTCTCTCTCTCCTATCTCTCGCGCTAGAGCACTCTTTTTCTCTATTTCTGGAAGCAAGGGGTGTTTTGGGCATTTCGAGTTCGGTCAAAAGAAAAGAGAGAGAATGTCAGCGAAAAGGAGGGAAGACGAGGTTAAATGGATGGCGATTGCGGCGTGAGAATAGCATGAGAAACGTCACAATTCACAATTAGTCCCTAACATGCATTTAAATGTTTTATTTTAATCCCTGCATTTATCAAAATTTGCAATTATAAGAAAATGCTTGCTTTGATACTTTACGTCGCATGTGATTGTTGCCATGGAATTGTATCTATTTATTTTTAATTTTTAATTTATTTTAAAATTTTAAGGAAATCCGAAATTGGAATATATTTGTGGTATTTAGAAACCAAATTGTATGTATTTTTGTTGTTTAAGAGTCTAAAATGAATATTTTGAATCACACTACTTTGGATTTTGAATGTATGTTAAAAAACTAATTAGGCCTTTCACCTTAGAAATAAATATTTTTTATTATTGATTATATAAAATACTGATACTGTGATTATAGTTTGAATATGAGACGAAAATTTTATGTCATTTAATTTTATTTTAAAATGGTTTTAAGAGTGACATCATTTTTACAATTTAACAAAGAATTTTAATTATGTCAATAAATATATTTAATAGATAAATTTTTAAATAATATTTAGATGATTACATATTTATTATTAATGCAAAACATATATTCCATTTAAAAAATTAACATTATTAATCAAAACAAAATTGTGTCAAGTGCTAAAAAAACTTTTTATTGCCATTTTTTATATGAAAATCTTCAAAAAAAAAAAAAATGATTTCCTTAGCTCTTAAGCTAATACAATCAAAGTTTGAAAAGTACTTTTGTTCAAAATCACTGGGATAGGACTGAAGGATGTCAATGTTTGACCAGACTCATTAATCTTAATTTAATTATGTGTGTTATGGAAATTTAAATTAGCATAAATGGATTATTGTCTAAATTGTTCCATTCATTGTCCAAGATCAAATATGCATGAATTTTCTTGAGCCAATCTAACAGTGTAATGACTCCCTCTACACATCCAAGGTTTCATTTTGCTTAAGTTAATGTTCGAAGCCATTTTTTCTCAACAAGACCTAAACATCTAATTAATACGTTGGAGACCCTATGCCAATAGACGAAAGGATCGTTGATTTCTTATTTTTGATTAGACTATTGATGACATGTGTTTAATAATAATCATGTTCTAAGATTTACAACATTATTCACAAGTTCGTCTTTCAAATATAACTCATTAAGATAGTTTTTGTTTTTTTAACAAATAGGTGACAAGTTCTCTCATTTAAGAGACGTGATACAAGAGTTTTAGTGTTAGATTTTTAGTTTTCTCTTAAACCCGCACATTTAAGGGACATGTGTAAGTTTTGGTGTTCAATTTTTAGTTTTGTTTGGATAACAAATATTATGTCATAATAACTATTTGGGTATTTAATTTACACTATAAAATTATGCCATAATGTGATAATTATGGAATATTTTTTTTATGTTGTTGTAAAGTGTGTGGAATATTTATGTAATACTTTTTTATTTTGTTAACCAAACATGTCTGTAAAACTAAAATATGTCACAATTTTTATAATAATCACTTATATTTCTTAAATAATAAAATTATGCCAAATCTTTTTATTTTGTAACTTAATAAGGTCTTAGTTCAAACATCCTACATGATAGATCAGATATCAAAAAGCAAGAGCCCACCATTAAAATACATTTTATAACAAATTTATAAACAAATTTACAGTATAAATTGGATGTCTTTAGGATTTTTGCCCTTTATACCTTAAAAAATTACTTAAACACAATTATGCCCATCAACAAAAACAAATGCTATGTATTGCTTTAAAATTCATTTTGTTTGTATATACATGCTCCTCTACCCTCGCATACACCATTAAAATATAATATAAATTATTTAAATATTTTTATAATAATAAAATAGAATGTTATTTAAATTCCTAAACTATTCCTTTAGAGATGTAATTAATAAAATTGACTTTAGTTTTGAAAGGCATATATATATATATATATATATATATATATATATTGAGTTAGTCACTGTCATAATTTGTTGGCATTAGGTATAATGAATAAAATACATTTAATATTTAAAGGTATGTATAGAAAAAAGATTAATTAAATGACTATTACATATTTTTTTAGAAAATATATAGCACAAGCTTTTTAATCATTTAACATGCAATGTTTGTGATAGCGATCCATAAATGCAAATAAATCAAATTTTAAGATGCAAATATACCATTTGATTTTATTGCGGGGCATAAACATACGTAAAATTTAGGGGGTATATTGCTATAAATGCTCTTTCCCCTTTTATTTTTCATTTATTATTATTATTATTATTATTATTATTATTATGCCTCATTTAATTATAAAATATAAAAATATGGCATAATTTTATTATGTAGAAAATACAAGTGATTATTACAGAAATTATCATATTTTATTCTTACCGAATGAGTGTTTGGTTAACAAAATAAAAAAAATATATCAAGATCATCTATCACAAAACTCACCGATGACAACAATAGCCGGATCAAATAAAGGAAAAGCTCCACCCAAGACAACACAAGAAATCCAAGATGGCGGCCCACAGAGAAAAAGGCAAAAATCTCGAAGCATATAGAAAACAAAAACTCCAGAAGAGCAATCGTCGAAAAAAGCTTCAGGACAAGAGAGAACGAAACTCTAGAAACAAAGAGATCACGAGAAATCTCGAAGAAACAAAGAAAAGAAAAAACTTCATTTTGTAAAGCCACACACCAAGTGGAATATTTTTTTATGTCATAACACTCATATTATGTACTAAATTCTATAATCTAAATTAAGTATCCAAACAGCCAATATCACTACAAGAAAACTGCTCATTACTGACGGAAATTTTCCGATGGAATATAAATACATTACCGACGAAATATAGACGGATTTCCGGAAATGTGATAATTTATAATACTGACCACATTACCGACGGCAATGCCAACAGATTTCTGTCGGTAAGTTTTACCGACAAATATTGTATGTTAATAGCGACGGAATTTCGTCGGTATAATTTAATGATATTACTGAGAGATTTAGTATAAAAAAACTTTCAATACCGACGGAGCTTTACCGACGGAAGTGTATCCGTAGGTAATTTTTTTTTTTTACCAACGGAAAATAGATATATTACCGACCACTTACCGACGGATTTTCATAAAGGATTACCGACTGAATTTTGATGTTAATAGAGACGAAATTCGGTCGGTAGAATGAATTACTTTATTTATAAAATAAATATTTTAATTTTCTTTTACCGACTGCAATATTGTTAAGTCTTCAATATTGTTTACTGACTGCAAAAACAATCATTACTGACATATATGCATCCATTTATCAACGGAAAGAATTATTATTATTGACGGAAATATAACCATAAGCAACTAATAATTCCGTTGATAATGCTCTACTTATTACTGATAAATTTTATTATTACCGACGGAAGAGCATTATCGACATGAGATTTACCGACAGAAAGGCGACCATGATTGACGGAAAATTCCTTCTGTAATGAGCTATTTTCTTGTAGTGTTATGGCATAATTCTTATAAAATATTAAATTATGACATATTGTACGGATTATGCCATAATTGTATACTACTAAACAGGCTTTATTATTATTTTCATGCTTGGTTCACATAATAACCGGGTGATGTAGAGTTCTCATGATTTGGCAAACTAATTATAACAATGATATATTAAAGTACTTATGGGCCGTTTGGTTCGGAAGTAAATTGTCGAAGTGGTGGAAGTCTGGAAGTGGCACTTCGGTGGAAGTGAACAGTTCAGCTGGAACTATCCACTTCAGTGTGTTTGGTTCAAGCTGAAAACTGGAGTTCGGAGACCACTTCCTGTGTTTGGATGGTTGAAGTAGGTATTTGAAAAATCCCACTTCATCACTTTTCAGTGAAGGGGTAAAATACCCCTTCATGCTTTTTACACTTGTTTAATTACATCATATGATTTAATTAAATGATTTAATTACTTTATTACGATGGTAATAATTATTTTATTTATTAAATTAAAAAAACTTTGCACACCGCATAATTAATTTAATGCCATACTATTAAATTAAATCAAATCAGTTAATATATTATGTTTAATTATTAATTAGTGAGGGTAGTGATTTAATTATTTCATTACTATGGTAATAATTATTTTGTTTATTATTGAAAAATATTGCAAAATGAGCTGAAGTGGGAGGCTGAAGTCGTGGCTTCGGGATTTTTCCAGCTGAAGTCAAACACCGAAGTGGCCGAACTCAGAAGTTGTCACATCATCACTTCCGGGTCCAAATCAGTGAAACAAACACACCAAAATGGACTAGAAGTAGCCACCTCGGCCACTTCGGTGCCCACTTCAGTGAAACAAATGGCCTTTTACTGTATGATAACAGAGAGGGAGTAGAAACAATGAGCAGTAGTTACTGTTACATCTGTTTGGTCCTCTCTGCTGCATTGGCATACTAACTAATTATAACAATGTTAACAAGCACATAACAACTAAATTAAGAAAAAGAAGAAGCGCACAATGACACATAACATAGAAGAGAGAGAGAGAGAGAGAGAGAGATGAATATATATAATTGCAGGTTAATTACCCCTACCCAAGCCTTTCTTTAAGGGATGGAAGCTGCTCATGCTCTTCCTTCATAATAGGAAGAAAGAGGAGAGCTGGCATTGAAAAGTACATACAAGGAGTGTGAGTAGAGAGAGAAGAGAGAATATTAATACTGAACGCATGCATGTGCATGCATGCATGCATGTACGTACGTACGAAGATCTATGAAGCATTAATTTCCATCAGAGTGCCTTGTGATGAATGACCATCAGAAGTGCCACTGCTTGTGTAGGTGGGTTGACATGCATGCATGCATGCATGCATCTATGAAGCATTTCCAGAGGAGTGTCTTGGTGATGAATGATCATCAGAAGTGACACTGCTTGTAGGTGAGTCGACATGGTTGAGGTTGTAGCAATGCAAGAAGCAGTTGACTCTGCTTGGAGCTTTTGTTAATGCCCTCAATCTCTTTCCTTTTTCTTTCTTTGAAGATTTCATGATCTCTTCTCTCCCCTGTACGTAGATCCATGCAAAATTTGTTCTTACCATTATCATTATTAAAAAATATATAAAGTTAATATAGATTAATAATTAGTTTTAACTTGATGTGATTCAACTAAGATTAATTATAATTTGCTTAATTTTGTATAATAAATTATTAATTAATATTTATAAGGGTTTTTGTTTGCATACCTCAGAGTGTGAGTGTGAGTGTGAGTGAGAAGAAGTTAACGGTCCGCTGGAATGGGAATCTTCTTTGGCCATCTGATTATTCTTTCCTGCATTCAATCAAATCAAACATGTTTACTATTTTTTACATGATATATAATACCTTTTTTTAAAATATATAAAAAATATATTTTATATCAGTTGTTTCGTTTTTATTTTTTTTCATATAACAAAAAAGAAATAATTTTTTGGTAGATTTTAAATTTTAATTTGAATAAAAAAAAATTACTGAAGCTTTAATTTTGTTTCACGGGTTATCACCTAAGAAATTTATTTAAAAAAAAAAGAAAACATAAATTTTTCATAACTGAAAACTATTTTGAACTTTTCGAGGGGGTGACGAGTAAAACAAAGAAAGAATACCTTTATTTTTAGATGAAGACTTAACCGAATCATCAGAATCCCACTTTCGTTGTTCGAAATAAATCCGGAAGCTCGGCGATCCCGGCTCCTCCTCCCCCTCCTCCTCGGTGGCGCCACGCGTCTCCGGAGGCGGTGCTATCGTCTCTTCTCGCTTCTTCTCGGCGGCGCCATCAGTCTCCGACAAAGGTACGAGCTCGATATCCTCTTGCTTATCTTCGGCGGTGCAATCCACCTCTGACACCTTTTCCGACCCTTCTCCCTTCTGCTTCGTTTCCTTCGCAGCGAAGCCGATCTCCGGCGACTGATCCCCCACTTCTATTGGCTCTTCCTTCTTGTTGTTCTTCTCCCCCTCCTCCTTGTTCGCCTCCGCCGGCGAGGATCGGATCTCGATGCTCTCCTGTGATCCAGCGCTACCAAGCTGGGATCCCTTATCGCCGTCGCCGATGCTGAGAGATCCACGCGCGGGGGTATCGAAGTCGCGCTCCTCGTCGCCGCCGAGGAGCTGGGTCGTTGATACGATGCTATCCTTCCGCCGATCCCTCCATTGCTTCCGCCGGATCTCCTCGATCCGCCGCCTGATTGGTCGCGGAATCCTATCCCCATGGCTCTCCGCCCCGGCCTCCGCCGCCGCCACCTTCGAGGCGGTGCACCCCATCGCAGCGGCGGGGAGAGAGAGGGAGAGAGGAGGAGAGGGAGAGATAGGTTGAATGATCTTTCGGATCGGTGGAGAGATGGGGATGGGGATCGAGATGGAGATGGAGTTCGAGATTTAGATGAGAAGCTTATTGGGATTAGGGTTAGGGTTCTCAGGCGGAGAGTGTTTTCCGGAGAGGGAGCTCGTTGGAGATGACGGTTGTTTGCCTGGCGAGATCCTGGCCGTTCAGATTTCCCACGTGAAAATAATGGGCGATGTGGAGATTGGTTGAGTATTAGAATGAGCTGGATGTTTAAATAGGGATTTACGACAGGGTTTAGGTTTAGGTTTAGGTTTTGGATTAGGATTAGGATTAACAAGAAAGATTAATTAAGGAAAAGTCTTGGGTGGAGACGTCTCGACATGTGATACAAATTAATTTGAACTCGCTATATATTTAGTAATGATTTTGTTCTATAATTAAACATTATCCCATTCTAGATATTTTAAAAGAAAGTAATACTAAAAATTTAAATAATTTGTTTTGTTGGGGATAAATATAGACATATCACATGTCATGTCAGAAGAACATGCTACTATGTGGATCCTTCGTTATGAGACATTGAGAAGAAATGAAGACAGGATGTAGGTGCTAACAGGCTGAAGAGTTATGGGTGAGAATATAAATATTTGAGTTGAATAAATGGTGAAAAGAGTAATTAAGATGCGTACATTTAAGTAATTTGATTGATGTAGTTAAAAAAAGGTATTTTTTTTTTTGACAAATAGACTATAAATACTCTTATTAAAGAGTAATTAGGGATGCATAGAATGTAATTGCAAATTCAGCAAGCACTTATACTTTGAGTTTATATGAAATCTGGGGTTTAACTTCGGATTCTTCATAAATGAATGCCTTTAAAAACTTGGTACCAATAAGCTAAACACCCTTGATATTAAAAAAAAATTTTAGAAAAAAAATCTATGCATTAAATTAAATTGCATAGCATGTTTTGTTTTTTCATTTGCAACTGTTTAGCTGTTTAGCGCACACAGCTTTTATTTGGTGCTTGGATTTTAAGTATTTAGTTTTGTTTTTTGTAATTGTTTAGTTCTCACAACTACTTGATTTCTACGTGTTTGATTTTTTGTTTCACAACTATTTAACACTTGGTTCCTAAGTATTTAGTTTTTCTTCCATAGCTATTTAATACTCACAATCACTCCAAGAATTTGTGAGATTAAAAAAACAAAAATTTTAAAATGAAATTTTTATCGCTAATATTTTTGCCTTATTGTATAATTACAAATAGGGTGATGGTAAAACAAAAATTTTTGAATGTGTAATATGTACATTTCATTATGTTATATTGCAAAAATATTTTATTTGGGATGAGTCAATTTCATTTGTCATCAAGATAGTTAGTTTAACAATGTAAGGATGCATACTATTATAGAGCATTAATGTGTACGTACGTTGAGAAAAGTGGTCAGTTGGCAAATATGGAAGTAGGCATGGAATTCCATAAAATTTAAAGCTTAAAGAGAGAAATTTAGCACAAACTGGCTCAATGAGATTGGAGAATTGGGATGTAGCATATCTTGGCACACAAAAGGCTCAATTTTCCCACACCTCCCATGTAGAGAGACTAATAAGTCATTTATATTTGCATTAATTAACGTGTTGAAGACTTAGTATAGTACTAAGCAAAAATTAATTCAATTTGTTGTATTACTCTAGCAATTGAAGCTTGGTCATGACCTTCTTTCTTCTACATGAGCATTTTGAAGTGACCCATACAAGGAAGCGCACTTCATTGATGCATGATCTAATAAAGGTAAGTAAAGCATGCACTTTATTTTTGTGTTTTTGAACCATAAACTTTGTTTGCACTGCTTGTGTTTTTATTCATTGATTTGAAACAGTATTTGCCAAGTCAAATTTATTGACGTCGGAGGATCGTTATGTTATGTGGAGCTTGTGGAGCAAATATCTCAAACAAAAAAAAAAAAAAAAAAAAAAAAAGAACATGATGAGCCACATATTGTGGATGAAGCAGTTATATACAAGGAAGCTGTGGAAGGAGGAGATAACCGAAGGATGTATGGAGTAGGATCTATATATGTATGGTTTTTTTTTATCCCCGATCATCTCAGAACTTGTCTACGGATACATTATTTTTTTGGTCAAGAAGAACAAAACCCTTAATGGGCCCGCTAAACTAAGACAGGGGCGTGCGCATGCCTCGACTGCGGCCTCTTAATGGGCCCGCTAAACTAAGACAGGGGCGTGCGCATGCCTCGACTGCGGCCTGTGGGGCCGCGCACACATGGGCAATGGTACCACCCACAGTTCGTGCTCACAATTCTCAGACATGCACCCTCACCCCGAGCATTCAAACTCTCGCCACTTGCGAAGCGTCCTCACGGGGGACCCAA
Source organism: Dioscorea dumetorum (assembly GCA_902712375.1). Lineage (NCBI taxonomy): Eukaryota > Viridiplantae > Streptophyta > Magnoliopsida > Dioscoreales > Dioscoreaceae > Dioscorea > Dioscorea dumetorum. The sequence continues at coordinate 3,074,969 of CACTHL010000870.1, read as the reverse complement.
ATGCCAATTGACCCAAAGGCCGTTGACCTACGGATACATTATTGAAGGTAATACAGTCATACAGAGATAACAACAAAAGTTTTAACAGAGTTTGTGCGAGATGAAAGAGCAAAAGGACCAATATCAGGGAAGAGATGATGCTGCAAATTAAAAACAATAATGATGCATTTTGAGATGATTACCAATAAGGACTCACAGTCATTTCATGATGATCAATATATTGATTATCTAGATGATTTCTACTTTTCTTTGTCTCTTATAATATTACGGATTAGAAACATACTAATTTGTTTCAAAATATAATGTATTTTTTAAAATTTTATTGAATTTACGCATGTATTGGAAACCAAATCCGTTTCTAAAGAACAAAAAAAAAACAAATTTAAAAAATCATTTCTAATTTCTAAAGAAGATATAATTTTGTTTATAATTAGTTTATAAATTTTTAAACGGATTTGCAATGGCTTTGAATTAGAAACGACGGAATTATTTTTTTATTTTCAATTTTTACAATTTAGCAATGGACTTAATTCTGTTTATAATTCATATATAATTTCTGAAATGGATTTGCAACGGCTTTGAATTAGAAATGGATTTATTATTCATTTCAAATTTTACAACTTAGCAATGGACTTAATACCATTATTAATTCTTTTTTAATTTTAGAAACACGCAACCACTTCCATTGCTAATTAAATTAGCAATGAGGCTTTTAGGAACCAAAGTGTTCTGATTCCAATCCATTTTTAAATTGAATTAGCAATGGATTAGGAACATAAAAACTTATTTCTATGTGGTAATTTCCTTGTACGTATTATCTGTAGTTGAGCGCTCACAACAGATGTTAGCACTTAGGCTGTGTTTGATTGCCCTTTTTTTCCCTGAAAAATTTTTCAATGGTCATTTTTCAGCTAATTAAATAGGTTGTTTGTTTGCCAAAATTTTTCATGGAAAATTTTTTCACAAACTCTATCACGTGACCATATTTTTCCTCAAATCAGTGAAAAATTTTTCCTACCTTCACTTGGGAAAAGTTTTGTAGGGAAAACATATGGGGATATGTGAAAAAAAACAATCAAACAACAAAATAAGAATTTTTCATAAATTTTTTTTGATTTTCTAGCTAGAAAATAATGCTAATCAAATGACTATTTTTTCATTTACCACATAAAATTTTTCCATGGAAAAGTTTTTTTTCACTCATTTTCCATGTTGCCAATCAAACACAGCCATAGATTCTAAATATTTAGTTCTCTTTCATAGTGCTTAATTAGATGCTTATTTATTTACTTATTTATTTTTTTTCTTACAAACTTATTCTCTGGATTATATATGCAAGAGTGGGGATTTGATTTAACCATGATCGGCTAGTTAAGATCTCAACATCTCACCCACCAAATTATATTCATTATCATATTTAAAATAATCTTTTTATATATTTTGATATCTCATTTCTTATATATTTTTGAACCCAATTGTTGATTGATTAAATGCTTATTATACATTGCAATTCTTCGAACCATCGCTAACTTTACCCTTTCAAATTAAATGGTCACTTTACTCATCATAGAATCTACACCAACTGTTTGACACCCATGTCCAAATCTTATGATGCAAGTGATTCCTATCAGGAATAATATTTCTCTCTTTACAACTTGGTTCTCCACTCATTTTTTGAAGATTATCATCAAAAAGAGGACTTAGGGAAGCTTTCAAACTATATTTATTAAAGTTTTCATAAAGTTCATCAAGAATGACTTCCCTTCTGTATTTTCCTCACTAGGAGTGTGTATGGTCCGCCGAAATAGAGACCGAAATGACTGTAGTGGGAGCTGATGTGACACTTTCAATTTGGTACATCAAAGTAGAAACCGAAGTGGGAAATTGTCACTTCAAAAACCTTCAACTTCACTTTTTGACTTTGGGAATTTTTTTTCCGCACTTCCGCATCCCATTCCACCCATTTTGTATGTTTTTATAAATCTTTTATTATTTTTTGTATTTTATTTTATTTTTTATTTTCATTGTTTATTGTTTTTAATTTTTTTTAATTTTTTTAATTTTTACAACAAATTAAGATTTTAATTTAAAAAATTTACATTACATCCAATATAATAAATAATTTATTTATAAACCCTATTTTTATTTTTTCACTCTTAACAAAGACAAAAAAAAATTCATAATTTAACACTTCCCTCAACCAAACACATGGAACTAAAGAATTCTAAATAAAAATTTCACTTCAATCCAAATTACATTTTCCGACTTCCATCACTTTGATGGACTACTTTTAACTAAACGCACCCTAACTCCTTAACTTCCCTTCTTTCAAAAATCTTGGTTCTAACAACCTAAAGTTAATTTGTCTTTACTTTTTATATCCAAAAGAGTTGTTCCACATTGTAAAAAAGAAAAAAAAAAAACAACCCTTTGTCCATGACATCAATGTCATAATTTACCAAAAAAAAAAAAAGAAATAATAATTATGAAATTAGTTAGCATGCAAATTGAAACTTCAGCTCAATCATATAGTTTAGATGATGTTTTTTTTATTAAAAAAAATTATGTGCTTTTGATAAAATAAGATAAATCACTGTTTTATTTAAAATAAAAAAAAGTTCACAAAATGAGACATATGTTTTATGTATCACTAAATCACTCAGAGTTAATTGTAACATTGTTATAAAACATTCTCCAATAACTTTAAAAAAATAAGATTTATAAGAAAAAAAAAAAAGAGAAAGAAATCATTTTGTTTTAATATCTTAAGAAGGACAAAAAAACACTCATGATGCATGATTAGCTAGCAATAATGGACCATTAATTAAATTGAAGACTAACAGCTCCAATATCAAAAGTTCAATTAATTATATGAATTATTTATTAATATAATTTGATGGCTGGTAGTTGATGTGATGTTATATACTGATACATGAAGGAGAACCTTTTAAAAAGTAGAATCCATAAATAGATTTGCTTTTGGGCATGAACAGAGCCATGGCTATCTTGTTCTTGTTAAATAAATGGCCCCCTTGCCAAAATGCATCTCCTTTTTTGTTTCCCACTTCCACTTTCCAAATAATTTTATCCTCTTCCTCTTTCTGTAAAACCATTTGCCTTTTTTTTTTAAAAAAAAATAAAATACCAAACTTTTCAATTTGGGCTATTTTAAATAAAATTTAATATTTCGTTACTAATGGTTAAGACATAAAAAATGTATACGATGTCAAGATTTTGTAGGTTATTTTTTATTTTTTTTATATATAGATAACATGTAAGAGAAGTTAGGAATGTGCACAGATGCAGAATAAATTGAACAAGTACTTTGTTCTTAATACATATAAGTTTTAGGGTTTAATCTTGGATCTTCTAAAAATAAACATCCCATATAAAAGACTTTATACCAATAAATTAAAAATTTATTTGTAGTTATCCTAAATTAATTTTTAGGCAAAAATTATGAGAAATCAAAAACTAATTTATCTTTCTCTCTCTCCATCCCTCCCTATATAAAATTTCACATGTATTTTTTGAACTAGATATTTTCAAATATTGTGGAGTTAAAAAATTATTTCTTTTATTTAAGATTAAAATAATAACAATAAGTTTTTTTTTTATATATATATTTTTGTAATTTTTTTTCATAGTTTGGAAATTTCCTTTCAATGCTTTTGTTTTTGTCACTTTTAGTTTGCAATTTCAATTAAGCAAATATATTCAATTTAGGGATAAATATCATGGAAGTGAAGTTTGATTTACCGATGATGATACATTAAAACAAAAAAGATATGTTTGGTTTTTCCCGACAGTGTTTCTTTCTTGAAGTGTTGTGCGGTGGCAGAAGTTTTTCTCTTAAAATTTTCTTCCTAATTTTTTTTAATGAATATTGAATAAATAAAATTACTAAATTTTTTTGGTTTGATGACTCAACTAAACAAACATATTCAAGTTATACATAAATATAATAATGAGTGATGGATATATATGTTATCTGATTTATATAGATGATGATTATCCACTAAAAATAAATAGAAATTCATTAGTTAATGTGGAACCACAAAAGATTTATTAACTCGGCATGTGTCATATAAGACAATATAAATTTGTCATGTGCACACCCAGAAAATTTAAAAAACTACCAAACAACTTTGAAAGTAAATAATATATCTCCTCCCACAAGAAATCCATTAAACAGTATTATAGACAATGGGGGTGTTTGGATGGACTTTTTTTTAAGCCCAGAAGTGTTTTTTTATAAGTTAAGCACTTCTGGGTTTTAAAAAAATGTTTGTTTGGACTTTTGGGCAGAAGCAGAAGCTGTGAAAAAAGCTAAAATTCATAAGCTGCCTCATAGGTGCTTCTTAAAAAAGCACTTCTGAAAAGCTGTTTCAGAGAAAAGCACTTAACTTACTTTGAAAGCACTTTTTAAAAAAAGTGCTTCCACAAAACTAAAAAGAAAACATTTTTTTTTTTTAAAACCCATCCAAACAAGAGCAATACTTAGGCCCGGGAACAATGGATAAACAATATTGGTATTTGTTGGTGACTCTTTACTTTATATTCATCTTCTTCATGAGCAAGTCTTGATAATCATGCAGTAAATTTTACATGCATGGAAACTTTACAGAAGAAAAAAAATAAAAAGATAACCCAAATTAAATAACACCAACATCAACAACTCCAATTAATCTTGAAGATCTCATGAATCCATGCTTTTACTGCTAAACTCATCTTCACTGCCAGAGTCCTCCATAACATCAGTAACACAACTCAAATTCAAAGAAGAAGAAGAAGAAGATGATGATGATGATGATGATGAAGAAGAGGGAGTAGTATTCCTAGAAACCTTGTTTACTTGAATCATTGAATCAATTGAGTGATCTATGAGCCTTGCATGAATCTTCTTCTCTTTTCTCTTCTTGAAAATTCGGCAAACCATCCATTCTTTCTCTTGGCAAATGAAACTCTACATCAAAGTTAAAATAATTAAGAAGAAAAGGAGAAATGAATACATCCTTGAAGCACAAATTTGTGAACCTATGAGATATATATATAGATAGAATGAAGATATATAAAACTCACTTCTGTTTGAGAAAACAAGCGAGACTTGATCCCGGCCGCAACTCCGGCAAGCCGGAACTCATGCATGATCCATTTAGTTCTACGTCTCCCTCTAAAAAAGTTGAGAACCTTCTTCATCCCTACCAATTTATTGCTTCTTGAAGATAAGATTGGCATCTCTTTTCCAATTGCTTTCCAATATCCACTTGATCTCTTCCCTTCACTAGTACTACTACTTCCATTAGTACTTCTCTTGCACTTGAAGAAGTACCCTTCCTTCTCCCTCTCTATCCATTCTAAACATAATCATCAAAATATATGATTAAAGCCGAAATAAAATGATACCGTGCATCAATGTGCTTTGAACATAATAAATAAAAATAAAATAAAAATAAAAATACGGACCAGACAAGTTTTTAGGATCATAATCGTTGAGATCAATCTCTGGAATGATAGAAGATGGTAAAGGGAAGGATAAAATTTTTCGCCATAAATATTGAACGACGAGTTCTTCATCGGTAGGACGGAATCGAAAACCCGGAGGAAGTCTCCTCCAAACTCCTCCATTGTTCTTCTTCGGCTCTAAGCTCTTCTCCATCAATGTATTCTTATTCAAAACTATTGTCTTTTTTTTTTTTTTTTTTTTTATTCAGTAGTTTCACTTGTTGGAATTGAACTTATTGAAATCCAAGTTCCATACTTGTTTGGAGATCTCATCATCACTGGTCTCTGTTTATATAGATGCAATTGAAGGCATATATAGGAGATTGACAGAGAAATGTGGTTTATATATATATATATATATATAAATAATTTTATTTTTAACATAATTATTTTTTGAAATTCTCTTCAACTTCTTTTTCTTTCTTTACATAATTCTATTGGAATCCAATCATACTGTTGGGTAAATAACTTACCCATAAGCTCTTTCATTTATGACACATCAATTTTTTCTTTTGTCTAATCAATTAGTGACATATCACCAAAATACATTTTCATGTTTATCCAAGAAATATGATAAATTAATGACAATTTTATTTTCTAAAATTAATGAAATATAAAGGTTTATATGTAGACATTTGTTTCTATCTCCATTATTATATAATAATAAAGTGGAGCTTCTAACTCAAGCCGTTAAGAAGCTAACATTAAAGTCTTCAAGTAATGGCAAGTCATTGGCTGATGGTTTAGGTATTTATACATAGGTCATCCCTAAAAACAGACATGTGCATATTTGGCGTAGGTTTTCTAACTTCTTTTTCTACAACCTTTGTATTAAAAAAAAAAAAAAAAAAAACTTTTTCTACAAATAAAAAGTTATATATTTGGTTGTTTTTCCAATGTTTTTTATTTGAATGTAAAAAATAGGATGGGCTTTTTTGTTTTTTATCCTATTTTCACTCAAAATTTTGATTTTATCATGAAAGTTGGTATGATTTTATAATTTGTAATGCATGATAATATTCTCAATAAAATAATAAATCACACATAAAAAGACCAATACTCAAGTACAAGATCTCATACAATAGAGATGAACATACTATTATTTACCAATTTTGACCGACTTAAATTATTTTTATGAATATTAAAAATTATTCAACTCTAGGATTGGCCTACTTCCAAATTAAAATGATTATTTTTATCATTAAGTTTATATAATGATTCAATCATTTTATACTCACATTATTGTGGTCTAATGTTCAATCATTTTTTGGAGCATCAAATGTAGTGGTGGTTCCATCATGTGAATTGATTTTTAGTCTCACTTTTTTCAAGCATCTATCCCTTGCCAATAATAACTTGCAAGTCATACTCCCACTTGAATGCGAGTGCCTTCTCTTTTTTAGTTATTTAATTTTGTTCAATTAGTATTATTAATTTTTAATCATCCTGAGGGGAATTTTATGAGTGACGTTCAAGAAAGGAATTTTTAATTTGATGGTTGTTCTTAAAAAGAGAGTTTGAAAGAATAAATTAACTTCCAAAGGAGGACTAACCAAAGATACAAATAGAATTAGACAAGAGAAACAATTTTAGTAATCCAAGATTAGGTTTTAAATCTGAAGCTTTTACGCCATAGCCAATGACTTAAGCATGATGCAAATAATAAAATAAGGGATTATAATATATCAGTTATTATATATTTTAACACCAAAGCCACTTGTTTCAGGTGGTTAGTAATAATAACCTATGGTCCCTTTGGGGAAGGAAGAAGACGGCATGAGTTTGACACCTGCATACGTAAAAGTTCGAAACCTATACACACCCCTTGATTAATCAGGGATTTGTCCCCTTTGTCAAAAATTACAAAAAAAAAAAAAAAAAAAAAAAAAAAAACTTTTAAGAATATTATTTTAAAGATATAATATAAGTGAAATGTTCACTTACAAATTAAAATGCCAATGTGTACAACAATGGATTCTTCTCTGAAATCCAAATGGAATGAGGATGGGACTACACTATTCCTAAAAATGTACTAGAATGAAACTGAGATACACCAACATTCCTGTGTTTACAATCAAGTGTTCTAATCACTAGTGTTGGACCAATTCAGGTATGAGTCTCAGCAAAAAAGCAAGCTCAAGTTGGGAGAAGTTGGGTCTGTTGGCTTGTTCCTCTCCAACTGTGGACTTGGTCAAGTTCTCATCTCCGCTAATGGCTGGACTTGTGAATTCGGAAACAGCCCCGGTGATTTCCTCAACGAGATCGACGATCACACCGTTGATCCCCATCAGATGCTGCATGTAGACAGCTTCAGGGACATTGCTGATCAAAGAGTGGAGACCATATACACGAATCAGACTCTGAGTTTTATCGTATTATTTGATTGTAAGAGTAATGGTTTTGGAGTGTCTTACTTAAGTTGGCCGTAGGTCAGAATATGGAGATTGGATTCTTTCATTCTGGAGATTGTAGATGGATTCCTGAAGATGCCTCTGGCTTCTGAAACTATTCCTTGCAAGCCACTGGCCAAGCATAGCTTAATGGCCTCATCCAAGGAGTTTCTTCTTGCATCACTGTAAACTTCACACCCTCCATCAGTGAGAAAGAATACCTGATCAAATACAATGTCATTAGGCTTGTTCAGCGTAAAATATCAACAGTATCTCTTCCTTGATTTGTTTTCTTACAGGGTATGCGCTTTGCAATTTCCTCATAAGTTGAGCTGCATCAGGGTGAAAGCTTGAGAAAATTATCGGTCTTGCATTGGCGTGATTCCAAACCACCTAAATGACAAAAAAAACATGAGACTATAAGCATGGATTTCTAATGACAGGTTTTCCTGACTCTTAAAGTGGTAAATCATGCAGTGATATCAAAGAGCATGCCTGCAGGATGACTTTGAGAACATAAGTAAGCTCCTCTTCCTTGTATGCAATGTCATCATCGAATTTCAGCTCAATGTTGAAGCCCAAATGTGAGTCCACTTTCTGAAAAGCATCTTGTAATGTGCAAAGGGAGTCATCGTCTTCCACATTCCAGTTTAACACCCTCCCATCGTTAGCCTTTCTAAGTAATGTCTTCCCCATCTGCATGACCAATATTTCAAATTTGAATCATTTCTTGCATTTTTGTGTTTATAATTCATCTTGCATGAGCAAAAGCTATTGTGTGTCAAGATAACTCAGACTAATCAATGTAAATCACTTAATGTTTTGGCAACCTTTCCCACTCCCGGGGAATGCTAAAAAGAAGAGAGATTGGAAAATCACCTCTCCAAGTTCTTTTTGGGGTCCATATGAGAGGAATTCCTCCAAAGTAAGATCAGTGACCCGCCTCTCAGTAATATTACCCTATCAAAAAGAGAAGAAAAAATAAACATGAACATACATAAGCAAAATTAGATGTATGGAATTGCAAATTAATCAAGAAAATGTAAATGACAAAGAAAAAGAAATCTTACATCTTCTTCGGTGAGGATGAAATTGTCATGGAAAATTACAGCCCAGTCATCTTTAGTAACCTACAAAAATGACATTCCTCCTCTAAATCTCTTCGCATCCATTTTTTTAAAGTTAAAAAGGGGAAAAGCCACCAAAGATAAATAAATCAGAGGGCATAAATCAAAACAAGAACAAGAAGTAATCACCACATCATGATTGTACGACTTGAGAATACACACTAAAATTTTTGAAAGGTATAAATGAAGAAGTTTCATACCAACTTTAAAAGATGTTTTGATTGGAAACTAAATAAAGATTGATGGAATGATTTTTTTGTTCTTTTTTAAAAAACAATTCTTGGTTGTTCACTTGTATTAGTGTGGTAGAGATGGTAGAGATGGTATTTTATTTGCCAATCAGACGTCAAGAGTTTAATCTGTCAATTGCACACATTAAAAAAAATTAACAAAAAGAAAAACTTGTATTGGTATCTTCAAAGAAAATTAATTGAATTTTGTAGATACTTACAACCTACCAAAGTTTCAATTTCTGTCAATGATCAAACTACTACAAACCTTCGCAGCGAGTGTGTTATGACTAAGAAAATTACAACTAAGAGTAACAATAACAAGAAGAAAATTTATCAAAAACAGCGAATTTGAGGGTGAATATCTAAGGGTGTGCTGCAAAAGCCACCGAAATTAGACAAATAAAAAAAATAACTCCAGCGAGTATATAACAAAATCAGCAAATTATGCCGCGTTTTTATCTCTAAAAAACCGAACCAAAATTGACCAGCTCTGTTTTGCTTTGGTTCAATTGTTAGATTGATTTTTAACCAAATAATGCAAATACATTGAATGCAATAAAACCACAAGAATTTATTGTGGTATCATCTAAGAGTTTTTAATTACGCGCAAACATTGTAATCAAACTGCATTATTAATTACATAAATTTAACCAAATGAACCAAATTCACCAACTACTCTGGTCCTGTTTGATTGTTTTGATCGGTTTATAATCAAATAATGAAAATACATTGATTATACAATAAATTCAGTGAATTTCATCGTGTTTCCTATAATCAAACAGAATGATCAATAATTCATAAATTATGACCAAATTGAGCAGAATCCAATGAACCAAATCGATCAACTATTTCCCTTCAATTCGATTGATTAGATCAGTTTTGACAAAATAGAAAACACCGGCCCTCAATCGCCAGTGACCACTGGCACAATGGACACGTGCCATCTCCCCCACAAAACAAGTGTGCTCCGACGATCCGCCGGTGACCTCTAATTCTCTAACAATCTACCCATCAATCTCTATCTCTAAAGAGGGAAGATGAGTACCTGAACATCAAACTCGATGAAATCGATGGGCAATTGCGCAGCGGCATTGAAAGATCGAAGCGAGTTCTCCTTCACCGCCGTCAACCTCCGATCCGGCGACGTCAACGCATTCATACCCTTCCCACGATGCCCCACCACCACAAACCCCGAAGCCGCACGCCCCATCTCCACCATCCCTGAATATCAACCCAAACCCCAAAACATCATCCACAATCCAAGATCTACAGGGAAAGATACAAACCAAAACCACCTAAATACATCCTCCTTACCTTTGGGTTGAAGCCTAGTGACGGGCAGCACCACAGCCGGGCTCTCCGGCACGTCGGCGACGAGCACGGTCTTGAGAGCCATTAGGGTTTCAGAGAAGCTTGAAATCAAAGCGCTAGGAACCGAGATGGAGGGAAAGAAGAGCTTCGTTGGAGGTTTTATAGAGTTTTCGGAATCTTCTTCGCGCGGCTTTGTGACTGATGGCACATAGGCCGTTGGATTCCCTCGAGATTGTGATTTTACTACGGATGTACGGTGGATTATTCAGTTGCTTTTACAGAGCTGGGGTCCACGCTGTCGGGAATTCACGCGGGCTATTCGTTGATTCCTTAAGATTATTCCCTCATATTGCGGAATATTCCCTCATATTCCGTCAGGATCAACGGTGACGGAAACAGAGTGGACGCAATAAAGTTATGGGCCCGATAACTGTCGAAGCCCGGCCCGGGTGAATTATTTGTGATTTTACCAATTAGATAATTAGTAAAATAAATAAAAAATCAAAATTATCACTTATGAACTAGTCTGATGAATTGTTATCAATGAATTATTATTTTTCATTTTTTTTAAATATATATATATATATATATGTAATGCGGGCCTATAATCAACTCTCAAGGGTCTAAAAAAAGGCAAAGAAAAGGATGAGTTGTTGCTGACGTGGCTGGCAGACCGAGTCCTCTGTGCGTGCAGACACGATGACAAGGAGTGGATTAAATCAAGCCATCTTATTGGATCTGACGTGGAGGTGAAGAGGATGGCTTGAGTGTTTAAATAAATAATCATTTTTTTTATTATTTTTTTTTTAATGCCCATTCTCATGAGTCCTTTTTGGATGCGTTCAAGCTCCACAGATTGGGGAAAATTATTGAATGATTATTGGGGTTGTCTTGTGATTGATTGTCTTATTGAATAATTATTTAATCTTATCCTTTTTTTTTTAATTTTTTTTAAAATTCAATTAAAATTATAGCATACTTAATCAGAGCTTAAGAAGAAGGTCGCACAAGGTATCTATAAGAGTAATTTTTGGAAATTTCTTTTGTCAAACATTTGCAATATATATATATAAAGGATAAAGAATGCATATTAAATTAGAAAAACAAAATACATAACAAAAGATAATGCATGCTCATTTGTAAAAAATAAAATAAAAAATAGCAATCAAAATTTATTATTATTATTATTTTTAGTTATGCGTTTAAATTATTATTTATATTATTTACTACGTGTGAGAAAAGATTTGATCTCTCAATCTATTACATTGAGATCTATCACTAGCTACTAATCTACAATTATATGTGACATTTTTGTTTAATAAAATTAAATAAAACCGATTATTATTGACCAAGTTCATAATTTCATGTTTGACTAATTTAGTTAGTGTATATGTAACTTATTTAATTTTGTATCAAACTTTGTCAACTTCCACACGCCAAAATTATTGTTTATTTGATCTGTTTCCTTTCGTCAAAACTTTCTATTAAAATCATTTTAATCATTTTTATCGATTTTTTTTATTGTCATTTGTTTTTTTTTTGGAAAGCGGATAGATCACGTTTGATTAATGATTATTTTCAAATTTGATCAAAAGTTTTTATTATATTTCAACATTAGTTATAGTGAATCACTATTTTTATTATTAAACAAATATCCCTTTATGTTTCATATATATATATATAATTTTATGAGGACTCAAGTAGGTGCCAATGTGTAAAATCAATATCATGATAACCCAAAATTATAATCCTTCAAATTAGGTGTTTCTAATTGCACACTGGGCCAGGATTCAGCATGCCCACCACATCTCATAAACATATTCTTCCGTTTTTAATTTTTATTTTTTGGGCCAAATCTCTAGTGCAATAAATTTAAAATTAAATATTAAGAATAAAATTGTCAAATTCACTGTCAAAGTAAATCCATAGTTGACAAAGATATATATATATATATATATAGTTTTTATTTAAGGCAACCACCATCTCAATGTCCACCTCGCCGGCACCGGCACCGGCGACTTAATTAAGAGAACCAGAGCTTTGTTCACTGTCATATATGTTAATCTTTGTACTTCATGCAAACAATCATTTGGATCACGCCAACCGCCAAAGACAATGCACTTGGCACCTATATAAATTCAGAAAGATTAATATTTAATTAGCTAGACAAGTATTCAGTAAATCAAAGTTAGATTAAGAGATTGATAATAAAAATAAGAGAAGAAATTATACCACAATATTTTTGTTGTTGATAAGTATGGCATAGGTCAACCATGAAGCTGAACCCAATGTAGTCAGCAAAGGATAATACAATGGCATGCATTTGATGCTCCTTGTTTTAATCACTTGGTACTAATTCAATATTAAAAGAAGCCAGAGTTTATGATCCATAATTCATAAGTACAAAAACTTATTACAACTTATATATATATAAACCATGCATAGAAGTATATATGAAATAATAAATTTTTAAAAGAGTATTAAAAAGACTCATAATTAGATTAATCATTAACTCAGTAACTCACAATGGTGCAAGAAGGAGATATGACTGCTGCAATGGACATGCAAATAAGATATATCCAACCAAAAACATCGACACGTTCTTCGTCTTTCCATAACAGGAGTGTTAAGAGAAAGATTAGTGCAGACAAACCCACGTCCAAGATCATGATCAACATGCCAATGTACATCTGCATCCATGCATGCATGCATATGTTATAACTCTTATATATATATATCTGTTGAAATGAGAAAAAGAATACATGATATATATATATTGAACCTTGTTTGGAGAGTAAATGAAGTGTATGGTGATGTAGATAATATTGAAGAAACAGCCAAAGATACTGATGATGAGAAGCATAATGAATTCACTCTTGTTGATGAGTGCATGATAAATCCTTAGCATGCATGAGAACAGTGATATAACGTAAGGTTCTGGCCTCATTAACCCTTCAACATTCCAATGCTCAATATATACTACTCCATAAAATGTTGGCCTGCAAATGAATTATATTTTATATGTTCATCAAATGGATTAAAACCATCAAGACATATATATATATATATATATACTTACAGTGGACTTAGATACTGCATGGCTGAGATTACAGTGCCTACAAAAACAAAAAGCAAAGAAGATCATTAATTATTAATGTGTATATATTAGCAGTTAATAAAATCAAGCTATTCAAGTTTATATAGAGTTTTTCTTTTGGAAACTAATTTATGAACTAACGCCAAAACTCTAAAGTGCATGACTAATAGAAATGTTCAAACAAAAATACTAAACATCATATATAAATAATTAACTATATTATATATATATATGTACCTATGATGCAGAAGGTGAAGGCCAAAGGATTATTTAATGGTAAGCCACTCATCTCTCTTCTCTCTGCAACCACACTTGCAAACCTATATATGACTTGGTTTTTAAAACCAAAGAAGAAATTAAGAAGGACATGCAATGCTTTGCAAGCTTATATATATAGATCTAGATGCATGCATGGGCACCAAAGACATTAATTAGTTACCACTGTTATTAATTTTATGACCTACAAAAAAAATGTCACTTAAAGTTTAGGATGCTGCCAAAATATGTGGTTTGAAATAGTACGTAAGCTTATAATTAATTAGATATTTTTATTACAAGATATTAATCAAGTTATTTTGTTATACTAGAAATAGACTGGTAGCATACTTAAAAATCTTATGATATTAGCTATATATCATGCATGTTTGGTAATATTGCAGCTATCTAACTTGCGATCATATCTTTGGGTATGAATGAAAGCGGTACCTAGCTATATTATCCACATTAGTATCTTGACCAATATATATATATATGATCCTTTTAAAGCCTTAGAACTTGAAATTGTTATATATATATATATATATAGTGCTCACTCAATTAACAAGGGGACCATATATAGATATATACATGATATTCATGTTTAACAACTCCTACCTAAATAAATTCTAAAATGTTCATAATTAAACAGAATGTGGATTTATTTAGAAGTATTACTGGGCTTGGCATTAAAAAGCGCAACATTAGTGGGCCATTCAACAACGTTTTTTCTTTTTTTCTTTTTTAAAGAATAAATGGTATCTAGCTAGTGTTAATAACTTAATATTGGTTTGTTGGTTGGTCTTCTAATATAGCTATTCCTTCAAATATATATATATATATGAGGAAGGTTTAGCTAGCTGTTTTAAGCTTGCTATATATATATATATATATATATATATATAAACAAAAATTAAATAATTAACTAATTATAAAAACAAAAAAAATTTAAGCTTGCTATATATATATATATCCGTTTGTTCATGGATGCTTCTTGAGAATGAAAATTACCGACTTCAATATATAACATGAAATGGTTACAAATTGGAAGGAGTCAACTATATTTTAAGGACTCCCACGTCCTAACAAAACCAAAATATGTAAAATTTTATTCAAAAACAAATTGATCGCCTAGCTTAAATGATACCAATTACAAATTAGTAGAAGAATGAGAGAGAACAAGACCACATCCAAAATCATGATTAAGATACCGGTGTATGTTTGCATGCATATATACATGATTAAATATAACTCTCGCACATATAAATGATCATGATCATAATCCAATAACTTTTAATTAATTTTTATAATGAATAGTAATCTACATATATATGATTTTGATCATGATTCAATAACTCTCAATCAATATTTTTAGTGGATTGTATATATATATATACACACCATAAGTGAAATTATATATTTACCAGTTATGGTGATGCATGATGAAATTTTATAGGCAAAATTATTTATAGGTTCTTGTAAGTTTCAAAATATTCCAGACAGTCTTCTTTCATTTATTTCTAGTACATGGAGCTCATACCATCAGTTATCACCACAATGATAAACAAAAGATAATATATTGACTTTTTTCTATCATACTTAATTGTTTGAAAGTGATTTATCCTAAAGTACTCACTATTTTCTTTTAGAAGGTAGTAAGGTATCAGACATGATAAATTGCAA
The DNA here is from genome assembly GCA_902712375.1 of Dioscorea dumetorum. Taxonomy (NCBI): domain Eukaryota; kingdom Viridiplantae; phylum Streptophyta; class Magnoliopsida; order Dioscoreales; family Dioscoreaceae; genus Dioscorea; species Dioscorea dumetorum. The sequence continues at coordinate 3,059,368 of CACTHL010000870.1, read as the reverse complement.
GAGTCCTTAGTTTCTTCAAGTGCAGTGGTTGATTTTTTTTAAATACAGAAGATCTCAGTCTCTTTGTTATGTGACATATTATATATGAATTAATTATTAATTAATATAACATATCAGACGTTATAGTTTGGATGTTAAACACGGCATGTTTACATACATAGCTGTATATACAGTTTTCTAACAGCTCATTGTTTTATGAATCACCAAATATGCTGTTAATTCTCAAACTTTTTTTATTTTTGTTAATTTTGAAATATTTGGGTTCTGTTGAGGATATCCCAATTAAAGCTGAAACTTTTGATGAACATAAAATGCAATGTAGAACAATCATGCCATGTGAAATTCAAGTGACAAGCTTCGCTTATTGCTTTTCAAAACAGCCACAAAATTTCTAAGAATTTTCATAACAACACAATATTGTAGCAGCACAAAAGTGTTTCTCAGTTGCCACATCACATGCCTTCTTCCTGCCTCAATGAAGAATATTACATACACTCAAGAAAGCTAACATGTTAAAAACCTCCTTTTTTTTCACTAAAAACTTCTCATAAGACATTACTTTAAGAAAAAGAAAAAAACAAAGCAGAGAAGTGCTTGCATTATACTCTATCCATCTGCATTTTATTTTCCTTCTTTTCGGTAAGTAAAAGATAGCTCTATCCATTTGCATTTCCCGAATCTTTATTCCCTTGCCTATGCTTTTCCCGCCAATTCTCACCCCATAACTTGGCCTCGGCCACTGCCCGCTCCCGATCGAACCCCTTATTCAAAATGCTCATGATCTCTCTTGGTGAGTCTTCTTTTTCCGAGTCTAATTCCAACCTCCGCCCTGATCCACTGCTCTCGTCCGCCTTTACTACGGTTCTACCACCCTTGGTCTCATCCGGCACACTGCTGCGGCTTCTCCCTTTGTCACTGGGCTCATAACCTTGGGATGCCAGGTAGGATAAGGCAGTCACAACATCAGCGATGAGAGGACGAGAGGCTGCTTGTTCTTGGATACACATGGAAGCAATCGCAAGAGCTTGGTAGAGTCCGCGCATGGGAAATCGTCCTTGCAGCTTTGGATCAGCCAGCTTTGGGAGCTTCCTCCTGTCATTGAACATGGGCCTTGCCTGCATTGCCGTGTACTTCAAAGCATTAGAGAAACAAGAAGAGAACCGCAGATAAATATCATTCTTAAAGCAAAGACGCAGCATGGGAAGACGAAATAGCTGTCCTGATAATGTGATCTTCCTGAATTTGAGTGAAAGTTCTCTACAGTATCTCAACTGTATTACCGTCCAACATGACTTTGCAATATCCTTCAATATGTAAGACCTTGTTTTGATGATGAAATACTAGATGGATGCCATTGACTATACTGAACTGATGAAGGTTTATTAAGCAGATCACTCAAATGCATCTATGTCCAATTGTAAATTGAGCAAAGTTGTAAGAAAACAATCTGTAAGTAATGTTAGTGATGTTCCTAATAATAATAATAAAAAAATCTTAATTATTCTCCACTCAAATTAATTTACATGTTTTCTATACTAGTAAAGTGAAATGGGGCTGTGTAGTGCTTTAGCATCTGTCGAAATAAGTTGTTAGACAATACTGCATGCGTTTAGAACCAAACAAAAAAAAATTTATTCAATTTCAAATGCTAAGACTCAGGACAAAAAAGGGGCAAAATTCAGTACATAAAGCACTAGAAGAAGAAACGTACCCATGCAACAAGATTCTGTTCACCATGTTCTTTGGTGCTGTCAATGGCCTTCCGTCCGGTAATGAGCTCCAAGAATACGACTCCAAAACTGTAGACATCAGACTTAACAGACAGTTGACCAGTCATAGCATACTCGGGAGCACAATATCCATAGGTTCCCATCACTCGTGTCGAGACATGGGACTTATCACCAATAGGACCCAGTTTAGCAAGCCCAAAATCAGATAACTTAGGATGGAAACCCTCATCCAGTAAGATGTTGGATGACTTGAAGTCCCTATAAATAACAGGTGGATTGGCTTTATCGTGGAGGTACTCCAACCCTTTAGCCGCACCAGCTGCAATCTTCATCCTTGTATTCCAATCGAGTGCCTCCTTCTCAGGAGGAAGATCTGCACAAGAATATTTATAATCTCTCAGTAATGCGTTCTTTTTTCAGAAACTGAAAAAGCTCATACAGTATTCTGAAGGACAAAAATTCCATGTTCCTCTAAATAACATAAAACTAGCAATACATCAATGTTCAACAATTAAATCAGACTTCCTCTTTTGGGAGTGGATATGCATATCGGTTGCTGCACTTGTTAATTTGGAAATTTCTCAACATGTCAATGAATTAAAAAATGTGTGTGTGTATGTCAAGTACTAATCAATGTGGAAAAACAGAAAGCTAACGAAGGCTAAAATGCTGAAGTTTCTATGCAAATAAAAAGGAGGCGGAACATCCAAAGGCAAACGTCTTCATTATACTTAAACATCTATTATACTTCCAATGTGCGGGTCATCTGATAAAAACCTCCAATATCATTGAAGGAAATGTTAGATCATAATTCTGAGATTACTTAAATTGTTCGACAAATATTTAGGGCAAGTCAAGTTTTCAATGGCATGTATAGTATTTTGCAATCATTACTTTTCCTGATGGGGCAGCATTCCTGCCAAACATTGCCCCAACTCATCAAATTCCAAGGAGCTACTAATTGAAAATTCTAACTTAGCTCATCGAAGTTAATTATCGTCAATGGCGGGCCTTGGTGGTGAGAATGATAAGGTTGGTAAGCTTGGGAAATCATGCATATCTTTTAAATTTTACATATCCTTTGCTAAGAGTAGCATTTTGCCTTGGCCAGTCATTTTTCTAGTCTTTCCATGACTTTGGTGCCACAACCAGCCCAACCAGTATGATTTTAAATAGAAGGGATCATGACATGCAAACTGACATTTGTTCATTCTTAGTTATGAACTCATTCATTATTCAAGATACAATATAAACTATCCCCTCAAAATCCTAGCAGGAAACAAAAACTCCTATTGAGGCAATGAATTAAGATTTAACATGTAAGTTGTAATAGACCGTATGCTCTCTTCTTCTGCTTGGATAGAGCCACTTTAAATGTAGTATATTACTCGGTTGAAATAGCCATGAGCAGCTGTATTGAAATTTTTTCCCAATTCAGTCAAAGGAATGAAGAATTAGATTCATATTACGACATAAATTTTATTTGAACTCTTAATGCAGAAGTCACTATTGATGGCACACACTATTTAAGTGAACTCAAATCAGACTCTTACAATACACTTACTATGTCATTGTTCAAATCATTAGGTTAAAGGCCCACCCAGAAATGGTCCAAAATGCAAGTAGCACCACGATCAAGATGTTGGATGGATTATTAAACGTCTAAATCAGACACTATATTACTCATGGTACAAAGAAAATTTTAATGTTCCACATGAAGCAAGCACCATTAGCATAACGCACATCAAATAAACTAAAGAGGCATTGCTCCAGAAAACAAAGAAATGTTGCTATAAAAACCTAGAGTTAGGTACTGTAATCACAATGAGAAATAACCCTGAGATGCTTCATGACATGAGAATCTATAAATCAACTATCACAATGTGTATAGCAGACAATAGGTATAACTTGGTTTCAACTAAGAAAACACCTTTTATTTCTTTGATGAAAGAGTGACATCTTTTGTCACTTTCAAGAAATAGGTAACAGAAAGGGGAAAAAATTAATACTGGTCTTGAGATAAAAGTTGAAAATAGAATAAAATATATGAAAGAAAACTATTTCTCTTAACCGAAAGAAGTCTGTCTGAAATAAATAAGGGCAAAGCATAGATGAAAGTCTCATTTCTTGAAACTGTTTGGTCCATGTTCCTGTGTGCCTTCCCATCTCAAGGAAAGAGTCACTAACATAGGAAAAAATTGTACAAATATTAAATTATAAAACAAAATTGCCATAATGACATGTAAGCACCTTGAATACATCACGAAAAATAATTTTAATGATTACAAAAAGGAAAATAAGCCAGTAAAGTTAAAGAAGAAAATCACCCAAATTTACTTATTTATAAATGGAATAAATGAACAAGGAACTGCTCATCCACATCTTAACAATGAGCACTTTATTTATTGTAACTTAAAATTATTTTATACTCAAAAGTCCCTACACTAGCATTTAACGCTGCTATAAACTAGACATGATAAAGACTTCTAATAAAAATAAAATTTTCCACATCTCATACAAACTACTAATCAAAGTCTTAAATCACCTCAAGTAATTTAGACTATGATGCCACATTCTCAAAAGCAATGGATATACAAGAAAAATCACTTCTAGGTCTCCAGTCTCCAATATCATACTTTTATGGCATAGTTAAATAACTAATTAATGGAACAATGATAAAATGTCGAAAGAAAATCCCAATCATAAACTTTCATCATTATTTATTACAAATTCTATTTGCTTCCAACCAAACCACCATCATGTTTTGAAAGAAGAAAAATAAAGATCATCAAACTGAAATATGTATTTTACTTCGAGCATTCTTATAATAGATAGTCATTAGCAAAATACCAATTTCAAAAATTAATCAAACAATCATACCATGTAAATGATCCTCCAATGACCCCAAAGGCATAAACTCATACACGAGAAGGCGTTGATCTCCATCAGCACAGTAACCAATCAAATTAACAAGATTAGGGTGATGCAACAGACTGAGCATCAAGACCTCTACAAGAAACTCTCTATTTCCTTGGAGCCCATTTCTGTCCAGTTGTTTTATAGCCACAACCTGCAAACATTCAGTAGTTGCATTTCATATCAGCAATACTCATGCCTAGTAAAGACCGTCCCTACTTCTATGGATATAGTTATTACAAAGTCCGCTTTCAATTATCAAATCGAATAAGCTTTGGTAGGAATAATCTCAGAATAGAAATCCAAAAGAAAGTAGCATTCAGTATGCACTATAAAATATAAAAGATCTTCACAAATGGGACAAAATATACCTGTCCAGTGCTCTCTAAGCGTCCTTTATACACCCGCCCAAATCCACCTTCCCCTAAAAAGCAATCTGGTCTAAAGTTCTTTGTAGCAGCTGCAAGTTCCCGGAAAGTGAAAGTCTGAGCAGATATACTAACACCAGCAACCTCCTTCTGAATCCCCAATTCCCTCTTCGAACTAACCGAAGGGCCAACTGCTGGCATTCTTGCTTTGACCCTATCAGCTATTCCACATGCATAAATGTCACCCAATTTCAGAAACTAACTTTTCCTTCAAATAACTACCAAACAAGAGCTCCCCTAGATCTACTTTAACTAGAAATTCCAGAAGCTCCAAAGCAAGAAATGCTGACGATTTAAATTGAGCTCAGCAATCAAAAAAGCTATCCAATCAAACTCATAGCGCATGACAACAATCACAATTCAACATAATCATAAATTATATAACTTCAGATTAGATCCAAGACAAGGCAAACAAAGAAATAAAGTGCCATTTATTTGGCGAACAAGAAAAATCAACTCAACAAATGCAAAATGCAACACAAACAATCAAAATTCAGTACCAGCATTGAACTTGATCACAAACCAAACCCAGAATCAGATCCAAGCTATGAGAGTAACAGTAGATCAAGCAATCAAAAAAATATAAATTTCCTCATTCAAAACCAGAACATCCATATACTAAAAATTCACAAGAATTATAAGCAAGCAATAAGTTAAAATCAAGTCAACCTCCAGGAAACCACAAATTCAATTCAAATCAGCGCAAAATTTCAACTAACCAGAGGCCACTCTATCGATCCTGGGAGGGGCCATGGGCCGCTCTTCCCTCTTCTCAGTCTTGACGCTCCCGCAATTGAACTCCTCCTCCTCCTTCGATTCCAAGCACGGAAAACACCCCATCTCTCACAAATCAAAATCCAACAAAAACCAACAAAAAAAAAAAAAAAAAAAAAAAAAGGGAATTTCAATCAAAAATCACAGCTCCAAATCATAATCCTCCTCCCACTTCGCATCAAAAAGCCACGGGGAATCAAACTCCCATCTAAGGCCCGATCGAAAGGAGGAAGCTTGTGAGGAAATGGATCGAAAAGGTGGGAGCTTTGGTTGGGAGGGTGTCCAAACACGAAGCCGGCCGATGGGTTGCGCCAATTAAGCACATATTTATACATTAACTTAACACTAATAATATGTCTTATTTTTTTAAAAATTTTAATTAACTTCACATCATTTTGTAATAATTACCGAAAAAAAAGGCTTTGATATTTTGTCTTCATTTTGCATGTTCAAATTTTAATTATACAAAAATATGCAATATTAGATATTTATTTATATATTTAATTATAGGTTGAATTTAATTATGAAAAGAAGATATATTAATAACATCTTTTTGAAAATTTTTATTCTATAAAATATAAATTTTTATAATCTGCTAAAAAAATTTAATATAGAAATTCTTATTTTATATTTTAGTTAATTCCACCTCATTTTGTAATTATGACCAAATAAATGCCTTGATATTTTATTGGATTTTTCCATGCTTCAACTTTAAATAAATAGAAATAAGAAATTCCTAACTTTAGAATTTCCTTTTGTTGAATTAGATTATAATCTTTATTTCTAATTTAATTCCACTTTATTTTGTAGTATCACCAAAAAAATGGCTCATTTATTTGTTTTAATTGTTTATGCTTACATTTTAAATATCGAAAAATATGCTGATTTTAAGTGACGTTTAGTTAAATGTAGTTTAAAATCCAGTGGATTTCTAATTACAATATAAATGAAAGTATTTGAATTTTAAAATTCATTGAGATAAAATCTAGTGTTTGGTTGGATGTATATGAAAATACTATATTATAAGATTTAATATTATATTAATAATTTTAAGTACATACCAATTACTTTAACCATTCAATTTAAATTTATTAGTAAATTTATTAAAATTTTATTATATTTTAAAATTTTGAATTTAATTATTAATCCCACAAAAATAACATTTCTAAGATTTTCATCCATTTTAAACAAGTTATTTAATAGTTTTAAATATGATACCGATAATTTAACTATTAATTTTATTATTAAATAAATTATTAAACTTATTATTAGAATTTATAAGTTTTTTACTAATAATAAATGTTTGATAATATTTATTTGTTCTTAGTTAGTCACATGTAGATCACATGGATGTCACATGTAAAATAGCAAAAAAATAAAGTATTTGGTTTTACAACCAATTTGACCGTAAAACCAAATCCCTTATTGGATGTAATTTGAATTACTTGGGTTTTTAAAATCTTGTGAACCAAACATTGGATTTTCAAAAACCCAGTAATTTAAATTACATGTAACTCCAAAACCCTCCAAACAAACACTACCTAGAGACTTTGAAATGATTTTTCATAATGAGATTAATGTAATGCCAAAAAATAAAACATTTTAATTACACAATCGAATATAAATTGATGAAAAGAATTTAAACGCGCACTTGCAAAAATGGCTTGAAATTATGGTCATTAAATTAGTAAAAAAATATTAAAAATATAAGGGTGATTACTATGAACATTAACAAACATTCAACACATTTCCTTAAAATTAATTATGCTGCATGGATTTTAATGTAACATTATATATTGCGAATAAAGAATCATGGACCTACCGCAGTAGATTGTTATTTAAATGATGAATAGATAAACCTATTAGGTCGGTAGTGCTATTGTAGTATTGTGCAAACATTAGAGAAATATTATTTATTCATTGTTTATTGGGTCTCGAAAGATATCGTTTCTCTCTTCCATAGAGTTTCATGGCAAGAGATTTATTTACTTTCTTTGATTTTTGAAAATGGTCATTCACACTGTGGGACTCTAATCACTGTTAATGACATCAAGTTAAGTTAATAAATTAATCCTCATTGATGTTGATCAAGCCACTTTTATTAGTACATCATCGTAGCCACTTATTTATATATATATATATATATATATATATATATATATATATATATATTGTGAATAAATTATGAAAAATTGCTTGTGATTCATAGATTTGGAATTAATTATTTGAATTTGTTAGGCCAGTATAGTGTGGGTCAAACCCTTATTTTATGCATGCTTGCATGTGGCTTCTTGATGTAAAGATTTTGGCTAATATATTTCTTATATTAATTTCCAGTGATTCGTACTAATTAATTTTTTGTTGTGCTATTATTTCATTCAAAATTGTGCTAATGCAACAAAATAGTAGTTGCACACGAACATTTGGAGCTCGTGGTACCTTGATTTGCATGTAAATTAAATGGGATATATATTTATATTGACTAAATGTGATATGCGAATGTGGAGTGCAATCATAAACTCAACAATATTTATATACTCATCGTGCAAACTTGGAATTTGATAATGGGTTTTTTATTGAAATGAGCACTTTTATAAAATATTCGGTGTTAATAGGCAAAAAAAAAAAGCTGGTTAAATGAAATATATATTAATATTATTTAGTTTGCTAAAAGAAAAAAAAAAGAGATAATGAGTTTTAACCAAAAAAAATAGTTATATGCAAGAGAAGTCAAAAAGTTAAGTTATATATGTAAAAAGTGTAAAAGATTTTCTAATATATATATATATATATATATATATATTGTATAAAATAAAATAGTAGTTATACACTAGAATTGATGTTTAAAGATTCACATATAGACATTGATAATCTATTATATATTTTTTCATAGATTTCTTTTTATAATCTAAATTTTAATCAATCATAACTATTATACTTTATGATCGGAATTTTGTTTGAAGTAACCAGAAAAGCTCAATTTAAAAATTGCGCATCATATAATTTTTTAAATGATGAGATTCTTTTCAAGGAATTTACGATGACAATGAGGAAGTATAAATTGGGCCTTATTCATAAAGTTTATTTGTTTTATTTAAAAAAAAAAATATTTACCATCCGATAACAACCATCAAAATTTTTAGTTTTAATTAAAATGTTTGGAATAATCCAAATTTAAAGAATGAAAATGACTATTTTACCCAAATACATATAATTTTTTATATACAATAACTAACCAAGGTATGCATGCCTATGATTTTATTGGCGGTGGCAATGCACCGGAAATGAGTACGAATTTTAAATCTAATTACTAAAATATATTTTGATTATCCAATTATTTAACAGTTTAAGCCTGTTTCAAATATTGAAATTTCAATATTTAATCATTGGTTTGAAATGTATTTTTTTTTAACGATTTTATTAAAAAAATAGTTTAAAATTTTAGTTTTTGCAGAGTGAGTGAGGATATAAATATTTTTATTTTTTTTAATATATATTTATATAATATTTTGATGGCTAGTGTTATTTATACAACGGTCCATCTAGACTCTAGAGTATCAACATGAGTGAAACTCAATTAGTTAGATAATATAAAATATTTTGAGGGGTTTATTTGAAAAACGAGAAAAAACTAGCGCTGATAAAATCCAGGCGCTCCTCCGATGAGATTGGGAAGCCGAGGTATCTTCTCACTTGTCTAATCTCAATCGAAGGCGAGACAAAACCCTAACCATTGATCTTAACTCTTTCCAATTCATGGAATTCAAAGTGAAATTCAAGATCTAGAGTTCGATTCCAACCCTAGTTCCGTGTTCCTTGATCGATTCCGCGGGGGAGCGCCGGAGGATGCTGGATTGCGACCGACCGCTTTCACCGCTAGTTCGAGTTCTGGGGTTTTCTTTGAGGCGTTGTTCTTTGCAGTATGTATTCGATTTGATATTTACTTTTTGATTGTTTTCTTGATAGTGTGGAGGTTTATCCTTGTGTTGTTTTGAGGGTTTTTGAAATAAAAATTTCAGTTTTTGTTCATGCATTGTTGAGTTATTGTCTGAGATCTTGTTTCTGATTTTATCTTTTCTTAGGTTTATCGTCAAGGAGCGTTGGGGATGTTTGATCGGAACCGGCCGCTTTCGCTGCTTCTTCTAACTCTGGGTTTTCTTTGAGGCGCTTTTCTTTGCAGGTTGTATTCTATTTCGGAGCACTTCTTAGATCGTTGTGCGTTTTATACTGTATTTATTTTGTTTCTTGGTCGAATTTGATGGCGTGGGGGTTTATCGGAGTTTCTTTTGAGGGGTTTGAACTAAAAGTTCCATTTTTGTCCATGCGTTTTTCATTGATTGGCTGATATCTTGTTTCTCAGTTTATCTTTTGTTAGGTTTCTTGGTAAAGGCCTGATCTTTCGCCATATGCTAATGGCCTACCAATGTGAACTGCCTTGCTAACACACGCAGTTGAGTTTTTGGTGCTATTCGTACAACTTTTAATGCTTAATTACATTGCTCAAGTAGGCCATTCTTTTTTATTTTCTTGTTTAAAATTATAATTCAGTATTTCCTTGAAAATATTCATTAGGATGAAGTTGGGATGACCTTTTCTTCAAGAACAAACGCTAAAGAATTGGCGCATTCATCCATGGATTAAGATTAATTTTAGTTAATCAAGTTATGCTTCTCTAACTAACCTTTCACTGATTCCATCTAAGGCAAACACCGGATGGTCCTAATGTGTCTACATGCACTGTAAACTATTCCTTGCATGCACGATAAAAATGACGTTGGGTTCATGTGGCCTGGGAAGATGGTTTCAAAGGTTCTTTCACTCATGCTGGGAGAAATTAGTCGATCATGTTTTTGTATTCAATTAGTTACTATGCCTGTGGGTATTGCATCACATTTGTTGATTCATTGATCTCTTGGAAGAGTTCAAAAGCAAGGTACCCTGACTCTGTAGTCTAACTGAACTTTCAAACCTTTTTTCAAGTATTATAATTGGAAGCTTAGTGGAGCAGTTGTTTAAATTAAATTTTGATAGTTAAACTTGTTCACTTTAAACATTGAATTTCTTATTTCTTGTCAAGGGATTAGCTATGTAAATGTTGTTACTAATTATTTATTGTCTTCATTATACATTTTACTTTCTCTTTCTTCTTAGTTGATAAAATGCTAACTCAAGCTAATACTTACTACTTTATATAGGTTTTTAATTTCTCTCTGAGTTATAAATGGAAGGATCGTTCAATGGACAAATCTTGGTGGACAAGCTTCTAATACTCAACAACTCCCAGCAGAGCATAGAGAGTATCCTTTATAAACTATTTTCTGTAGCATCCTCAAATGTGGTCTTCTTTTTGCATAATTTACTTTATCTCAGCTTGTTAATTATGGCTAGCACCATTAAAGATTTCTTAGTTGGATATTGGCTGCTTATTTTCCTTTTTTATTTGATAATGTGGTTTTGTTAGGACTTTATGAACTATTGGTATTATTGAGCACTGGGTTGTCAATGTGGTTTCCATATTCTCAGGTCTTTGGAACCCTAATTTCCTTGGCATCTACATGTATTACTTGAGGTGGATGGTGATAATTTGCAAGCAGCTTAAATGAAAATGCTGTAAAATTGATAAAGTATTTGATCACTGCTCAATTACTGGTATGCTTACCCTTGAAGTTTAAACTTGGGGCTCATGAAGATCAAAAGATTTAGCACATTACTAAGAAAATAAATGAAACCATGTGGTAGTGCTCATATGCATTCGATCATCTATCAAAGCATGCATGATTGTTATCTAAATTTCAGAATGAACTCCGTTTTACTTAGAAGGTGGTTCTGTTTAAATATTGCTTGGGATAGATTAGGCTGAATTGAGACATTTGCAAATCACAACTAATCAACTTTTGGGAGCATTAGGCTGTCAGTAATTAATGAATTATAGCGTAGACTCTGAAGTAGTTTTCTTGGTGGTTAATTGGTATTTTGGTGGCTAATGAACTATATTTGTTCTGGTACCCTGGTGGTCACCTTACTTTTTGAGCATTGTTGTCTTGAGGTGTAAGGTCACCAAACACCATTTAATTCCCTTATCTGCTGTTGCAATTGCATTTAATTTGCAATGATCTTTATCGAGCTTTTAAGAGCTATTACTGCAGTTATTCAATGAGCTTACTCTTCAAGCTATTCCTTAGGATGTAACTAGCTGCCAATTTATCTTCAATGACTGATAGTTTTCTGTAAGTAATATGCTATGTGCACAAACGTGGGCCACGCTAAATTTATCATACCTAGCTGGTAATTTTCCATGCGCACTTAAGTTGGGGTGGACTAAGGAAGGGGGTTCTGGTTGCAGCCGTCAAGTTTACAGTATTTACTCAAGTGGTAATATGCTGCACACAGACATGCATGCATGCACTAGAACCAAATGAAACATGACACACCATGTGCAGACAAAGAATCTAATCTCTCTGCAATGCATGCTGTAAGATAAATAAAACAAATTATTGTCAAGTCAAGTTCTATCAAATGCTAGGATCGCCACCTTAGAATCGTGAGGCATTGTAAGTTCATGCTGACAGATGTTTCTATCATTTATATTTCACCACTGAAAGCTTGTGAGCTTTATTTAGTTAAAATTGTTGCATCCACTAAATATACATGATTACTATGTTTCTGTGTAGTAACAGCTTCTTTTCTCATTACTGTTTTTGGATGGACGTACTTAACTTAAGCAAAGCCCTGTCACATTGGTGCATCTTCCATAGGAAGAAGGCAAAACAGGTTGTTGAAACATGGGAGCATCAATTTTATCTGTCTCCCCAGGACCAACGCATATCTTTTTTATATCTTGCGAATGATATTTTGCAAAACAGTAAAAGGAAAGGTATGGAATTTGTCAATGAATTCTGGAAGGTACTACCCCGTGCATTGAAAGATGTTGTTGAGAAAGGCGATGAGTTTGGGAAAAACGCCGCCAAAAGAATGGTATTTTGAGTCAAACATGACCTATTTCTTCTATTTCTTTTTCTATTCATATAGAAGTGAACCTTCTATATCCAAGTGGATGTTAGTATAAGCATGCAATTCCAACTTGATATCTTTAACAAATCCAAGTCTGCACACTGCTATTTTCAATTAGAGTACATCAAACAGCTACTTTTGCCTTTACTGATTGCCTTTTCACATTCTGCCTGCAGATTGATATATGGGAAACCCGTAAGGTCTTTAGTTCGCATAGTGAATTTCTCAAGGAGGAACTTCTGGGAAATGTGGAAAATCAAAATGGAAGAGCTGTTAATTACAAGGTGGTAAGACTTATCAGTCTTTTTTTTTTTAAATTATTTCAGAATTTTAAGCAAGTTTTATGAGTTCTTCTGTGGAACAAATACACTAGAACTTGTTTATTTATATATTTTCTTTTCCATCGTCCTCTTTATCGAATTATTATCATTATTATTTATGTTAGTTTAATCTTTGCAGAAACATCCTTCTGGAGATATGTTGCAAAAGCTAGTCTCCGGTTATGAGCTTGTTTACCATGTCTCTGTGAATGAAAAAGCTCTATTTGAGAAATGCCAAGTGGTCTTCAGTTCCATTGAGAAAGTGGAGAAGGGCATTAATGGTGAGCATAACTTAGGTAATATAATTTGCTCCTTTTATCTCTTAAGCAGTCTAATTAAAAGCACTAGGTGTCCTTGAAGTGATGAGAATGTAAATTGCCTAAGGCACAAAGTGCCACCCTAGGCCCTCTCGCCCGAGTGACATGAAGCGCTATATAAAATAAAGTTAAAAAAATATAGAAAACAATGTTGAACTTGCATAAGATAAAACTTAAATTAATATTGAAGATCCAGATGAAAATGTACTTTCCTTGTCTTTCTTTCTCTTTAATCTTCTACTTGTTGCTTTGTTTCCTTTTTTTTTCTCTGGTTCTTTGACAGTAATATGTTGCTTCAATATTCTTCTCAAGGTAGAACTCTTTTCCAATTAAACTTCCTTATCTTTCATGTAAAATCTCTCAAGTTTTCCTTTAGTTTACTTATGAAGTTTCTTGTTTTTTTTTTAATTCTTTTTTTTGTTTTATTTCTTTCTTTGTTTTATTTTCTCCTAAAAAGTCTCTCCATATTCCAAAAAGTTGCCTTAATTTGTTTTGAAAAAAATAGAAAACCTCTCTTCTTAATTGCTACACTTTCCAAGTATAAGTGTCTATATTTCCTAAAAAGTGTTTATTATTCTATTATATAGTTTCTTAAAAAGCATTCAAGAAATGTAAAAAAAAGAAAAAACTAATGAAGGCAACGCTTTTCTTGCTTTTTTTGCCTTGTGACTGGGCTGAAGCGTTTGCTTAGTCAGCGCTTCTTTGATGGCGCCTCGCCGAAAGAGTTATGAGGTGCTATAGCCTCGCCTCGCCTCGCCTCGCCTCGCCTCGGCGCTTAAGTGTACACTTTTTGCATTTTTAGTAACGCTGCTCTTAAGTTGGATTTATGCATGTTTATATAGATAAGCCTGTTGGGTGGGAATATATTGAGTTTGTTCTCTAGCTTCATCTGCACCATCTTAACCATTATTTAGTAATTTGATATCCAGACAATCTTGGCGCTCATGCAAAAGGGATATGATTGCGTGTTATCTGTCATACAACCAAAGTATCATATTTCACTTGTTGGTTATTATTGTTCATCATTGTTCCTGGCAAAGGGCACTTTTTTTATTTATCTCTATTTCTTTGTGTTAGAATTTCTTATTTTGCATATCTTAGACTCACTGTGGATCACAGGAATGAACTAACAGTCGTGGTGTATATTCCTTTACATTGGTGGTCATTTATTCTTTCTACCATGATTCTTTTGACTGAATACTGTTTTAGTTACCATCCCATCTTTCTTCTCTGTCATGAATTGTTTGAATGGTTTCCGTATCAATATACAGAAAATTCAGTTGAGCCTGGCATCATAGAGGAGTTTCAGGAAAACCATGGTGTGCTAAGAGAGTGCATTGAACAACTAAAATTAGCTGAATCATCAAGAGCAAATCTGTTGTCTCTTTTGAGGGAAGCACTTAATGAGCAGGTGGCTGAGCTGATTAACATTGCTTGTATAGAGTTCTTTCTGAAGTTCTATGGCTTATATATATATATATATATAATAGTTTAATGAATTATTTAAATCTACTTGGGTCCATTTTTCAGGAACACAAGATGGAGCAAGTTCACAACCAGCTTCAGGTAGCCATTTGAACCTCTGTATTTGTTGTTTACATGGTCGTTATGACTTAAAAAATTGCAAGTGGATTAATTAATGATTTATATTTAAGAAATATGTTTGCTTTTACATGTCGGATAACTTGGTGTCAACAAATGCAGGTAATGGTATTATTACCTAGTGGTGTACTATAGGGTAAATGCTACTCAGTTTACCGTAAACTAGCGATGCTGTTTTATTTTTATCCCACCTACCTTAAGATAAACATTTACTTAATTGTTATGCATGCATGTTCTAAAAGTTCATATATGTTCGTTGCCAAATGAATCTTAAGCCATTTTTTGAAGATCTGTGTACAATGGTCATGGTTTTCTGAGGCTTTTACAACATAGGAGCTTTGAGATTGAGACTTATGTATGGTTAGGCTGTTTTACGATTTATAATGCAATGTATCAATGATCAAATTGAGACTTTGTGTATCTCTGCAGTGACACTAAGAGAAGTTTTGGTCAGAGTAGTAAATACATTTTGATGCTAATAATTTTCTTTTATTTCTTAGGTTGCTCAATCTCGATTCAAGCAATTAGAGGAAATTTGCCAGTACCTGCTGAAGTCTGATGGACCACCAGGTTATGTTCCGGAAGCCAGAACTGGCACTGAAGCGAAAGAGCAGCCAACTCCCGTCGTCTACATCCAGAAGGGAAATGATCCTCATCAATCTGAAGAAGAGCATAGGACTACAGCTACCCCCACCGTACCGGAAAAGCTTGCTACATCTCAAGGACAGATGGAGAAAGAAGAGTATCATTCTGATAACAAGAAGCAAAAAATCTCTCTGCCACCACCGCCACCTCCTCCACTGCCACCGCCTTTCCCATATCCTGACTCACTGAATCAGCAAATGCTTCCTCCACCACCACCACCACCTCCACCTATGATGCCTCCACCTCCGCCCCCGCCGCCACCACCCGCCACTATTGCTTTGACAACCTCAGCTCCATTTGGACAACCTATTGGCCCTATCCCTGGAGTGCCCTTCAGCTATGGCTTAGTCCCATTACAGAGGCCTCCTGCAATGCCCGGCTATCCCATTGTCAGCGTACCGGCTTTTCCAGGCCCTCCGATTGCTTATCATGGTTTTCAAGGTCCAGAACCCCCTGTCGGTCTTTTCAACCCACCGCCGGTGCCACCAACTCCGCCTCCAGTGCCACCAACTCCGCCTCCAGTTTCCCGACCATTAAACTAGAAGTGAACTGGTTCTGCATGCTTAACTTGCGGTGTTAGAAGCATGAATTGGTCGGCCCTGTAGTTGTGACATAGGATGTTTGAATGTTCCAGCTTTAGCTTCTCTAATGCAGATCGATCCTAGCGTGTCTGACTTTTGTTTAGGCTTTTCTTTGGAGAAAAAAAAAACACAAAAACACACACAAAAAAAAAAAGGCCCTTACGTTCAAGGGTGCATGTACCTTCTGCCCAAGTGGGCATGCACGTTGTATATGAAGCTTGTGTCGAGGTGGATTTAGATTAAAGGAAAATTTGGTTGATTCTCTCTTCATGATGTTATTTATTCATATGTATATTTATTTCAAATATTCGGAATAAAGTTTTTGTCTTTATTTCCCAACTAATGGGATTTATACTTCCATTCCTAATTTTGATTAAACATAATTATCAAGTAAACAAAATGGCAAATTAGTAAGACTCCACGTGGCAGTCTATTGCGCTCTGACGTTGCACCACATGGAGCACGTTATCCACGAGACCACCGTTAGCTCAATAGCGTCGGCACGCCTGGTCTAAAGTCCTCTCGTTAGATTGACGGTAAAAAATTGACCAGAAACCCGACCATCAATAAAAAACCGAAGCTTGTCATTTTAAAGTGTCTGTTTGCTTGGTCGACATGCGACTGCATTCGTACCACGCGGCACGACCTCCATTCAAACGCTGATTCAAAGCAGCCAGCACCGAGCTGAGCCAATGTGTTCCTCTTTGATGACTTACTTATCTGTAACCGGATTACGTGGTGAGATTTTATTCGATGGAAATGTCTTCGTTAGCGAGGGTTTACGTTTAAGATCTTGCCATGTGTGAGGATAGGTTAAGCTAAATCGCGCTGCAGCAGAAGTGGATTGTCACTTTCTTTTCCGCTCCAACTCGCTGATAAGATCGTGCTTTTCCGGAACCCTAACCCTACTCCTATGTCTTCGATTCTCGCATCTTCTTCGCTAAGTTCGAACGCAAAGGTTCGATTCCAATCCATCTTTTCTTCTTTTGTGTTTTCTTCTCGTTTTGATCTCCTTTTTTACTGTGTTTGTGGAATTGATTTGTTTTTTGTGGAATTTCTTGGGTCCAGGGTTTTCGATTTTGATTTGAATCGGAGGGAGTGAGTTGAGGGTTTGGAGTGTTTTGCTGAATTTTTGGTGCTTGGGGGTTCTATTGGTCGTGATTGGTGGCGCAAATGCCGGAAGAGGATCTTGTGGAGCTTAGATTTAGGTTGTTCGATGGGACGGACATCGGTCCCATTCGGTATTCATCTGCTTCTACAGTTGCTATGCTTAAGGAGCGGATTATCACTGATTGGCCTCGAGGTTGTTTTCAAATCTTGAATCTCAAATGCTTTACCCTTTTTTTTTAAGCCGGAAAATTTTCTTTTTTTTTTTTTTTTTCTTGTGATGACATTTGTTGGAGAAAATGAAGGCTTTCGATATTTAAATGTGTGAATTTGGCGCTACGAGTTATTATCAAGTATTTGTGAGAGTTATGAGAAATGAATCATATGTTGAGAAATTATCCAAAAATTCAAGGGGATTAAATACGTTTTGTTGAAATAGAAGTGAATATTAAGATTGAAATAGAAGTGAAAATTGATACCTTTGATGTAATTATGATTGAAATAAAGTGACAATTGTTGAAAGTACATATTGAAATTAACGAGGATGAAAACCTTCAAAAGCAGCTGGAGGCACATGTCAAATTTTGTATTTTTTGGGCTAGCTATTTAGTTCAGCCGAGCCCACCTACGCTTTCCAAACAATTTGTATTTGGCGCTTTGAATCTTTCATCTTATGATTTAACTTCTTTCGGCGTTATTTATCGCATCTAGTTGCCCTTCTTTGCTCGACAAAGTTAATTTGTTTCCTTGCCATGTGATCATGCTCGTGATCATACCCGTACTAAATATCCTTACTTCTCTTATATGGTGAGTATGGAATTTATTTAACAATATGTTTTTGGGACTCATTGCTGTTTTCATTCTAGCTACATAGTTGACTAGGTACGCTGTGTCTTTTTAATCCTTTCGGCTATGCCTATCATAATGTCTTTTCGCCCATTATTTTGTTTTTTTTAGTTTCTTATTTGACTCTTCATGCTCATTATTTGTACAAATTTTTGGTATCTGATCTATATCTTTGTCATAGATAAGAAGATCATACCGAAGGTGGCTAGTGATGTGAGGCTGATAAGTGGTGGAAAAATTTTGGAAAACAACAAAACTATTTCCCAATGTAAACCACCTTTTGGCGAGCTTCCTGGAGGGATTATCACAATGCATGTTGTAGTACAACCATCATTGGCAAAGGCAAAAACAGGTAATTTGCACTTTGAAATTTTTTGGACCCTGACTTTGTACATTTCTCCTGTCTATCCTGTTGTCTGTTCTTCCCTGATGATATGTGAAAGGACTGTGTTTTCTTTTCTTTTTTCTTTTAAATTTGTGTCCTATATATATATATATATATATGCACCTAGTTCCCTGGATAGGAATCTTATCAGTTGATTTAATTCTTTAATCCATGGTATTCGTGAAAATTAGAAATAATAGTTTAGGACCTTATCCAAATTCAGAAATTTCTTACCATGCATTTCATGTTGCAAACCTGGTAATTTTGGATGGGTTGCAGTCCACATAATGACTAACCTCCAAAGTTGTGATGATATGCTCTAGATATGTAAAACAATAGAGTGGTTTCTGGGTTGAGAGACACGCTTGTTTCACTGATAAAATCCGCATGTAGACTTCATTAACATGTCTTACTTGTTATTTTGAACATGTCCTCACTTCCTTCGCCTGAAGCCTGATTATGCAAATAAATAAAATAAGGTTATATATTTTAATATTGGAGAAAAGAATATATTGGATGATTATGCGTACTTCAGTTTCCAAGTAGATCTATGGGGCCAAAATGTAGATGAATCATGTAATGCTATTTCCATTTCTTATATATTCATTTTCATGAGAATTGCTTCAGAGAACTTATATCGGAGGCTATTTCCATCTGAACCCCTGAAAGATTGATTTCATGGTATATTGTCACACAAGATGCATTTGTTTTGATTTTGCTATTATTTTTATGTCTTACTGCATAAGAAACTCCTTTTTTTTACTCATACATTCACTTTTATAATCTTAGAGTTGAAGAAGAAAATCCCATGGTCATTTGCTTTGTTTTTCGCATATATGAAAATCTAAATTAGTTCTGCTTTTTGCCCTTACAGAAAAGAAGATTGATGATGAGCCAAGGCAGTCAACTTGTTCATGCTCCATATTATAGCATCCATGCCACCTTCAGCTGTAGACTGGTGCTGCAGCGAATCATGAATTCGTCTTTGGTGTCAGCGGAGAAAAGAGTTGGTGAAAGAATCCGGACAGGAGCTCGTCTGTCCTTGTGTTGTTGCAGCAGTTCTATTATGAAAAGTGATGGGTCATCCATTATCTGTGTTCTTATGTACTAATATATGCTTGATCTTATAGCTGTCTACTAGACCCATCTCATGAAAAAATGGTCTCTAGACTCGTATACAACCATAAATGTACTATTTTTTTTTAGTTTGGAATCAACACATGCCCTTCATACTTGTTGTATTTGAATTTATTTGCTCCCTTCTTTATGTGAGAGCAGTGTTTCATTGTTCAGAGCACTTGTTTGTGTGCCGTTGTTTCACAGAGCTTTTGTTTCTCTTGGTTTGATCACTGTTTATGATATATTACTTGAATTCATGTGTGCTTTATATTTTGTATGTTGTGACCATATATCCTTCCTCTGCATTGGGTGCTGGGTGGACAGAGGAATGTGTTATTCAAATATCAAACCATAAATTGTCACAGAAATATATCAAGTGTAGAGGGAGGGACCGATTGAAGCTTTCATTTCTTTTCAAATAAAATATTTACCTGAGTAGGATGTTGATTGCATTTTCCGAAACCTGATTGTTTGAGCTCATAAAGGTGGTTATGTTTGTTTGAGTTTAATTTCATTGCTTAAACTGAGTTTAACTTCTCAGGTTATGATCTGAAGGCTTCACCACATAATAATATTTTATCAGGTTGGTTCAGGTGCCCTCTCTGCATGTTCCAATAGCCTATCTGTTAATTTGATGACAGATGCTGTTTGTGAAGTTTGCAAGGGAAATATTGACCTCACTTTTGAAGATATTGAGAAGGCCGGTGGAGTTGCTGCAAAAGGCTTAGCTAACAATGAAATGTGGTAATTTAATTGGCATGCAGTCATTTATTCTTTTTTTTTATTCTTTTTATTTATATTTTTTTGTCATGTAAACCATGCTTTGACAGCTGAATTTTCTAGTGATCAATTTAATGTTGCCGTAACTTCTTTCTAGATGTATAATTCTTACACCCTCTATTTCATGCTTTCTTACTTGCCTTTTTATGATACTTGTCTATTTGACCGCATTATAAGTATTGTAATTTTCAGTCTTCCCTGGTTTTTGATATCTGATTTTCTGTTAATTGTTGTTGTTGTTGTTGTTGTTGTTCCTATCTGCTAGATAGCATATCTGGTATTACTTAACCTGGCTATAAATTTTTGAAATTTAATCAAATATCAAAGAACCATAGGTGTATTGTGCAAACTAACGGTAGAACCAGACTGTTTCTTGAAGAACTAATACAGGAATTTGGTACATCACAATTCAAAACATTCAGAAATGTTGTCATCGCATAATTACATCTCAAATGCACCAAAAGTAAATAAATTCACATATACTTAATCCCAACATCATGAAATATTCAAATTGCCAAGGAACAAGATAAATTCACATAAGCTGATCAAAGACAAACCATGGAAGAGCTAACCGGAAATTAGTCCTGACGGAACAGAGTTAAGGGTGCTTGTTCTGTAGTTGACTAGAAGGAGATGAAAAGCTTTGGGGAAGTGTTGATGGAGGTGAGGGTTGACCTATGGATGGAGTAAGAGATGGAGGGGCATAACATGGAGGGAAAAATGATGAAATTGGAGGAAATGGAAAGGGAAACGTTGGTGTATCTGAAGATGGAGAGTTGGGGAATGGAAACCAAGAAGGAAGTGGGAAAGGGAATGAAGGAGGAAAGGGAAAAGGCAAAGGTGGCAAATGAGGCCACGGAAACACAAACGGTATGAAAGGTGGCCAAAAGAACAAGGATGAATTCAAAGCATTAGGAGGATATACCTCTCCTTTGGTTGCACACTGTGCAACATTTATCTTTGCAGGTCTATAATTCAGTGCATTCAAGTTGAAGAAACAGATGTTAGCATCTCTTGACTTCACTGCTACATGCCCAGTTGAACTCCTGAATCCTGGAACGTTGCATGAAGGCGAAGAACTTTTAATCAGGTTTGCCTTGCAGAATGACTGGATCTCATGGCCTTCTTTGCATTCAAATCCATCAACAGGAGGTATGTCAAGCTTGTAGAAGCCTATTCTATCTGTCATTCTTTCAGCATTGATAGATATCTCTGCTCCTGAAGAAGAACTCTCTTTGAACTTGCATGATATCTGCACTTTAGCACCTAGCAAAGACCAACTTGATATCAGTAAAACTAGAGCATGCTGAGAAAACTATCTGACTCTGTCTACCTTGTAGGAAATAGCTGTGTTTGGAGAAGGTGTTATTGGAGCAGGTGTCACAGAAGACAAAGCCCATCACAGTGATGTTGGAGAGCAGTTTATGACCAGATTCAAGTGAGTTTGATTTGGTGGCTAGAGCTGCTGGTAGGAGGATGGCAAAGAAGACTATTGGACTCATCATCATCAATGTGGGAGAAATTCTTCTGGTTCTTACCAATGGAGCTGCAGAAGTTCTGTGAAGGTGTTGTAGGAGTGTGTTACAAGCTTGAGATGCTGGTGAAATTGGTTGGTGGCATGAGTGAGTGAGTGAGTGAGTGTGTGATTGATAAGGATGAGCAGTTCTTTCTTTGAGTCTGTTCACAAGAAACAAAGTCATGTGATGAGTCTTTGGCTGGATGCAGAAAAGATAATGCTGTTGTACTTTATCTTTTTGCTGATAATTTGAGTTTATTGCTCTTGCTGGACTGCTCACGGGTGTCGTTTTGATTGGTTTTTAGCTTGTTTTTGGGTGCTCTAATGAACATTGGAGATTCGAGTTTTCTATTGGTGATTCTTTTCTCATGTTTTGTTTTGTTTTTTTCTTATATTTTTCTTTTCATTTATCATCTTCTGGCATGTTTTTTTTTGGGGAAAAAAAAGAGCTACATTTATTGAAAAGGTAGCAATAAAAAAAAAGCTGATTACAGCTGAAAGAAAGAAAAAACTGGAGAAAAAATGATTCAGAAATGTTCTTCCGTGAATGAGATGTGTTGCTGTGAGCAACTGGCTGGATTTTGCCTCTTTTTTTTTTCACAGATGAGATTTTTGTGACAATTGTATTTTTATTTACAGAATTCATGTTTCTCCTTTTTTTCTGTGTCAGAGCATGTCTACAGTTGTTATTTAATTATTGAAAGAATTAATTATATTTGCCACTTGCCAGCAGATAATTATATGAAATGCAGCATTCTATCAAGAAAAAAAAATTCAAAAGTTTTAAAACCTGTAAAGATGCATGTGGATGTATTATTGGTAATTTAGAAAATCACTAATATGAACATGCGAGCTGTTTTAATAATAATAATAATTCAAATGTGAAAGTAATCTCAGATTTTGGTTGGAGGTGTGAAATTTAGCTCAAATTAGTTAAAATTTGTTGGAAAAATAACATTGTACAAGAACTATATGACCTTAGAATTAAAATCATAGGATTCCACAACACTTTTTCTTCCATTAAATTTTGATAATTTTTCAAAAATTTTAAAGTAAAAATAAACACCAAAAAAGTTATATTAAAAGATGGGTAATTATCTTCTCTTCAGTGTTAGAAAGTGGAGAAACCAACTCTTTTCCATATCAATTAAGCTAAGTGGTTTTTTAGGGGGAAAAAAATTGTAAGGGTTCATGTGCAAAGAACTTCAAATTAAACAAAATTTCAGGACTTTAAAGGGTGTATAATGAAATTAAGGTAAGTGGTTTTCTTGGGAAGATAAGGGTTCATGTGCAAAGAACTTCAAATTAAGAAAATTTCAGAATTTCAAATGGTGTATAAGGAAAAGGCCTCATCTTAAATGACGGAAACACCCTTAAAGGCGAGCTTCAAGCACCATATAAAATGCTCTAAAGCTTTGCCTGACTAGATCCTTCCGATTAGGGTTTCGTTGCCGCCGTCTCTAAACCCTAGCGCTTCGTCCCCGAGCTCCAATGGTAATTATGATTTCTCAATCAAATCTTGGTTTTTGATTTGTGATTCCCATTGATATCTGGTTTCCATGATGTGTTTCTTAGTTGATCTTCCTTAAAAATCTCGCGTTGATGATCATTTATAATATCCAAAATGCCCGTGGGTGCTCTTTTTGCTCAGTGTTCTATCTTTTTCCGAGGATTATAATTATGCCAATATTTTGTTGACTCGTGTGATTATGGGTTCGATATCTAAATTTGCAAATTATCATTTTTATGCGATTTTCTCCGTTTATAGCTTGTTGATCATTCATCATTTCGATCTATACAGGCCCCCAAGAGAGGAGGAAAGGCGCCGGTGCCGGCAAAGAAGAAGCCGGTATTTTTTATTATTTTTGTCTATTTTCCTTTTCTCTTTTTTTTTTCTCATTGATCTTAGTTTGACTTGGTTATGTGGATTGTTGTTCTTTGGATTTCAGGAGAAGGTGGTGAATCCATTGTTTGAGAAGCGGCCAAAGCAGTTTGGGATCGGAGGGGCTCTGCCTCCCAAAAAGGATTTGCACAGGTTCGTGAAGTGGCCCAAAGTTGTTAGGATCCAAAGGCAGAGAAGGATCCTCAAGCAACGATTGAAGGTCCCCCCAGCCCTCAATCAGTTCACTAGAACCCTTGATAAGAACCTTGGTATGCCTTTTTAATTCTTGGGTTTACTTCTTGTGACTTGTATCTGATTTATTCTTTTTGAATTCTTCCTGTATGTGTTCGTCATGCATTAATTAGTGTATTATTCTGATCAGACGATTAGAAGAGTTACTTAAAGGATTTTTTATGCATTGCATTTGTATAATATTTCAAACTTTTGTTGAGATTTCCCTGAGCTTTATGCTCAAGTAACATGTCTTTTATGTCAATGTGATTCCTGATCTTGAGAGGCTTGCATGTTTATTTTTAGCCTTATTAGATGTGTACATCAATTTTTATATTTATCATCACAACTGATTCAGGACTAGCACAATCATGGAAGCGTTTATGTTGGTTAAAGTTCTAAAATTCTTAATCTTGGCATTAAATTTATATTTGACTACATTGTTTGTGGAAAACAGAGCGTGAAGGTATAATGTATTCTAAATGATTGTTGATACTGGTCCAATACACTATGATTTGAAGTGAGTGAATTTGCCAATCTTTTCTAGTACAGTTTCAACAGATAGGGCAATTCTTCATATAGTTGATGAGTGACCTATGAAGTCAATGTCAAGCTTATTGTTGCTTGTTTCAGCCCTCTTTCTCAAAATAATTATCTCTGTTGATCTTTATAACCTAGCCATATTATTATCCAGTGTAATGGCTATCTTTCATCATCTATATTTTGCTGCTATTATGTACTCTTCTTTTGAATTGTATTTCATTACAGTATGGCTCAATGTAGTATCTTTATCTTTGTTGACTAGCGCTTGTAAAAAAATTGTCTTCAGCAAGTCTTTAACTTGCTTTGATATCTTAGTATTATGGCATTGTCAGCCAATAGATTCAGTGGTTGACATCAGTTGCCAGTGGACTAGAGGTCTAGTGTGGTACTCGATCACATTCCATGCATATCATTAATAAAGAATGTCTTTATTTCACCCAATATCATTTTAAGTGACTGTCATATCGATGGGTTTGTATTTTAATGATGATCTAGTTTTACACTTACAACTTCAGACTCATAAGTGTGTACAAATAAAAGCTGGCTCTACTTCTGATTAGAAATTCTTGCCAGTTAGGGTTCAATGTTCCTAAGAAAATGCGGAAAGCACTTAACAAATAAGGAGTTAGTTGATTACATTTTCCTTGTTCTACTATTTGTGGTGAATAAGACATTATGAGTATGTTATTGGATCCTAAATGGTTAGGATTCTCGTTCACATACATGATTATTGATTTTAAGTCACCATCATGAGCTTTGTTTCTTGCTATGTGCTGATTGAAATTAGCATTTTTGTGAGGTTCATGCTATGTCTCAAATTTTGGATATTCTCAAAATGATTATCTTTGATTTTGGCATCTGTCATGTTCTCTTGTTGTGCGCTGATTGTGACAATTATTGTTAAAGTTGCCTAACATGGAAAGCATTGCAGCCACAAACTTATTCAAGATGCTTCTCAAATACCGACCTGAGGACAAAGCAGCAAAGAAGGAACGTCTATTGAAGAGGGCCCAAGCTGAGGCTGAAGGAAAGACTGTTGAAGTTAAGAAACCAATTGTTGTGAAGTATGGGTTGAATCATGTTACCTACCTTATCGAACAGGTATAATTTCTCTTTGTTAATTCATTTTTGTTACCTTCAATCTTGTCGGATATTATGTGGTTCCACTCTTATTGGATGCAAGTTAGAGCCTTGAATATAGATCTTCACCTATAATTTATTGAAATATTTTCTCTTGCCTTTGTGCAGAACAAAGCACAACTGGTGGTTATTGCTCATGATGTTGATCCGATCGAGTTGGTGGTTTGGCTGCCAGCATTGTGCAGGAAAATGGAGATTCCTTACTGTATTGTTAAAGGAAAAGCAAGATTGGGATCGGTGGGTATATCTTTTGTTTTTCAAGATACTGCAATGTCAAATCCTTGTAGAATCCATATTTCTCATATGCATTCATTCTTGATTTGTCTACTATAGATTGTGCACCAGAAGACTGCTGCAGTGCTGTGTCTGACCACTGTGAAGAATGAGGATAAACTGGAATTCAGCAAAATCCTGGAAGCTATCAAGGTAAATATCGAAAATACACTCCGCGCTGCTTCCTTTTATTTAATCTTTGTTCACTGAGACTGATTATTCTTTCAGGCTAACTTCAATGACAAATTCGATGAGATAAGGAAGAAGTGGGGAGGTGGAATAATGGGTACTAAATCACAGGCCAAAACCAAGGTCAAGGAAAAGCTGCTAGCAAAAGAGGCTGCGCAGAGAATGACCTAGTTTCTTTCTCTCTTCATTTTCCTATTTCACTTTTTTTTTTTTTTTTTTTTATGTTTTATCGAGTACTGCACAATCCTGCCCGGTTATGTAGTTTCTTGAGCGCAGTGAA
This sequence comes from Dioscorea dumetorum, assembly GCA_902712375.1. Taxonomy (NCBI): domain Eukaryota; kingdom Viridiplantae; phylum Streptophyta; class Magnoliopsida; order Dioscoreales; family Dioscoreaceae; genus Dioscorea; species Dioscorea dumetorum. The sequence continues at coordinate 3,032,753 of CACTHL010000870.1, read as the reverse complement.
CATAGTAGCATCCATGACTTCCAATTATTTTCTTGGTAACTTAGTTCTCTCATGCACTTGATACTTAATTATGCAACTGTTCATGCCATCTATGGACAAGATGAGTACCTTTTTTTTTTTTTTTTTACCCCCTGGTGTTTGGATTATTGTTTGTGTTTCAATGTGTTGCAGCCGAGAAAATGTTTTTTCTCAGCTCTGGTTGTTCACAGTTAGTTACCTCTGTTAAAACAACCCTTAAAGTAAATTACAATTTTACCTTACTTCAATATATTTCTCTTACCCCAAAGTGAGGGCTATATATGATATTTTCAAATTACAGATTTAAAAAAAAAAAAATAAAAACAAGAAATCAAACTTGAGAAACTCACCCTTATACCACTTTACTTTCTTCTTCTACTGTACTACATTCGTGACTTCGTCTTCTGATGCCCTTCTCTGCAAGGTGCTGAGAATGTGTCCTTGAGTTTGTGACAAATCTGCATCTCAATTCTCAAGTAGAGAAGTAGTTACTTGAGAAGTAGTGGCAATCATGTATGGGATGGGGATCAAGTGATCAACATCAGTAAGAGCTAGTGAAGTATGGATCACAGCTGCCCAACATCACACCTATGGAGGTATCAACTATCAAAATCCAAAACTTCCAATTGCATAGTCCATTGTATGTAGATCTAATTAGACTAATTTTAACATATGCAGTTGTCACATTAGCAACATTGACAACACCACCAGCAGAGCTTTCAAATTTCTCTTCATTTCATCCTCTACAAAAGGTACAATGTGCTAAGTTGCTAACTGGTTACGTAAGTTCCAATTTTGGCATTTGGGCATATGATTGAATATGTAATTTTGGGTATTTAATGCAGATTTCAATCCTCTGTATTCTTTAAAAAAAGTGAAAAATATTAGGCATTTGACTGAAAGCTATGAGTTTTACTTTAAAGTTTAAACAAGAATGTGACTAGTATTTACTCTTTGTTCCATTTGGCTAGAATTGTGGGTATGTAATCTTGTTTTTGTTGTAAATTTTTTTTCTCTTCAAATTGGGTATGCACTTACTTTTAATTACTAAGTTTTACTTGTTAAATTGATAGATTATCAATCTGAACTCTTCTAACACACCATCAACTGATACACCTACATCATATTCCACACATATGACAAATTCTAAGAGATGAAAGACAGATCCTGCTTGGGCACATTGTAGGTTGATTGAATCAACAACAAAGGTAAAGGAGAAGTTGCCATCTTTGTATTGTCAAAGGAGTTTTGGAGGTGGTGGCATAAACATATATTTTTTGAAGCATGTAGGAAAGTGCCTGCTAATGTTCAATATGAAATCCAAAGAAGCATTGAAAATAATGCAGAAAAAATGGAATTTGTTATTATTTGTTTAACTTTGAAACTTATACAGTTGTAATTTGTTGTAAAACTATGTTTTTGCTTTATTTATTGAAATTATTATTAGTTATAACTATGACTAGATATTTGATGATTAAATTCAACAAGGAAGTAATAGTTGAACAGAGTTCAAGGACTCATTAGAAGTTGGCGAGATGCACAATCATGCAGATGCTTCTGATGTGAAAAAGAACACATTCATATATATATATATATATATATATATATATATATTCAACTTAATTTCTTGTTCATTGTAATGCGGAGCATGCCCAAATTAAATTTGTTTCATTTGCTTTGATACACTGTTTATTGGAAAATTAATTCTTAGAAGGTAAAAGAAAAGAAAACTCCATTTCTTGAAACTCATTTTAAAAGAAATCAAGCATTCTATGGGAAAGGGTTTTATATGCATTCATCTTGTGTGAAATAAAAGAACAAATATTGTGAATTTTAAAATCATTCATTTCGAAAGTTTTATGTTGTATGTGTGTTGATAGTCACACACATAATGAAGTTATTTACACTTTTAAAGTTTAGAATATATATACGAAGAGAGTAAGAACAATGAATCAATTATGAAAATGGACACCCAAACTTCTGTTTGATTATATTATAAACTTATTTACAATAGCTTTATTTCTTTAAAGATTATTAAAATTGTAGCCTTTAAATTGAAATATTAGAGGAAGCCAATTAAATATAAGATTATATTTAATTTTTAAAATATATATAATTATTTTGTTGAGCTTTAAATATAAAGTACAAAGTAAATAAAAGCGAGTTTGCCCAACATTGGTTTAGTAGAATTAAGATAGAATAAATATGGATTGGATTATGAGTTTTTAATGAAACATCAAATAAGTAAGACACTCACAATTTAATTTAAGAGAGCTAAATTGTTAAAAAGTTTGCTTGCGTTGTGTATAGGGGACTTAGAAAAAGCAGGATGATAAACAAATGACTGGATGATAAACCTTTTAGCATTAACTTTGATATTTAATGTGTTTGTGATGTTTAATTGGTTTTATTCAAAATATGTATTATTAAAATTTAAAAAATATATATTTTATTTCAATATCTTCATATAATATATAAAGAAACTGGTATAATATATTAAATATTGGATGATTTTCCTTTGTTCAACCAAAAAAATAAGTACTTATGTCAACATCTTTAAACGTTGCCTTTTATTATATTTCAATTACAGTTACATATCTTTGATTTGTTTGTAGACATATTAATTGTCAACTAATTTAATAAATATAAATTATGGTTTGTCTTTTTAAATTTTAGAAAATTCCACTCAAGTAGTGGAATATATTGCAAAAATTTCAAGGATTTATTTCATATGTTAAATTAGAAATTGATATTTTTTATTGTAAGTTTTTTAAAAGATAAACAGTTAAGGAGTATTTGCTAAGCTTGTATTTGTCTGTAAATTATAAGTATCATACACAGTAAAATTGCTTCTAGTAATGCACAACTATTGTTTTGGTTTTATTTCTATTTTTATTTTACATATTTACCGTGATTTAATACTTATCAAATTACTGATTAATTATATTATTTACTTTTAGTAATAAAAACTAAGTACTCACCAAAGTAAACATTCGCTTCATTTTTTTTAAACGATATTTGCTCCATATATATATATATGTAATATAGCTAAATAAATTATAATTATTTGAAATATCGAAACTTCAATGGAATTCTTTCTTTGATTTTTTATGAGAACGCCAACAAACAATTCATCACTCATTAAAAATTTATATTTTTTTACCATAAATACCTACGGTAATTTTTTTGTTTTTATCTTCTTAATTACATGGTTAATAACCATAAACTAGTTCAAAGCTTAGATTACAATCTACAAGGCCCTTTCAATATTAAAAATTTAACTTTTGAATTAAAATTTAATACAATTTTATATAATTATTATGTTTTGCTAGAATTTTCCCTTAATTAAAAAAAAATGCATTTCTTGAATTTCATGTTAAAAGAAATCATGTACTGTATGGAGAAAGGTTTTACATGCATCCATCTGGTGTGAAAGGATGGACAAGTTGTGAATTTTAAAGTCATTCATTTTGAAAGTGATATATATATATATATATATATATATATATATATATGACCAATGAATCAATTATGAAAAATGGGAACGCAAACTGCTACTTCATTTCCAAAATTATTTATAACTTTTAGTAGTCTAAAATTATAGCCTTTTAATTGAAATATAAGAGGAAGCCAATTAAATATGATATCATATTTAATATCTAAATATATATAAAAATATCTTGTTGAACCATGCCAACCTCAAAGCACAGCCGATGGCAAAGCACAGCTATTGATTGGATTCTCAAAGAAGACCTTCTCCATCTGATATTTATCTTTTTTTTAGAAAAATAAAAAATATTTAAGTCCCATACTACATTATTTTTTAAATCAAATATTTAAGTCCCATACTACATTATGTGCAAATGTATAGATTTATGTTTTCCTTTATTATAATTAAGTTCTCAGGTCATTTCTTTTTATTACTATAAAACCTGCTCAAAATCAAAATTGCAAACAGTAAGACCCTTCCAATTTTAATAAAATTTATGGAATTATTATGATGTACCACGGATACAATATATATAAACATTGGTGAAACATCTTAAAAAATAGAAAATATAAAAAAAACACAAATGAGAGGCAAACACAACACAACACAACATAAAACAAAAAGTGAATTAAGTATCTAAGCACATTATACTTTGATGTAACACGAGTGATTAGTTGGTTTAAAATTTTCTTTATAACTCAAATATTATTCATCTCATTTGATATTATTCATAAACACACTACCCATGAAAAGTACCTTATACAAGAATGATTGGTTGGTTGGTGTATATTTTAGGAGAGTCGTTGCAAATTGATTTAGACGGCCATGATTCATAGTATGACTATTTCATGTTTAATCCAACTGCTAATCTTCTCTCTCTATATTATAGTATTTTTGAGTTATATTAACTCCTAGGGTATGTAATTCCTACAATACGCTAGAATTTTAACTTGACACATTATTGGGAAATTATTACATGAAAATAGAAAAATGTATAACCCTTTTGTACTCCATGCGCAATCCATTGCTTGAGTCTCATGCTACCAAAAAAAGGATATATTATTATTATTATTATTATTATTATTATTATTATTATTATTATTATTATTATTATTATTATTATTACTACTACTACATAACAATAAGTGCATACATATTGTGCCAATAATGAACACATTGTGACTTCAAAAATCATTCATTTTGAAAGCTCCATCTTGTGTGGCCATCAATAAATATATCTATATATATGAAGAAATTAAAAACAATGAATCAATTACGAAACTGAACATCCAAACCACTATTTCATTTCTAAAAAGCTTATGCATCTCAAAGATAATTAAAATTATTCCCTTTGACTTGGAGTATTAGAGGAAACCAATTAAATATAAAATTATAAATAATTATCATTAAATATTTTTACCTTTTCTTTTTTAATATAAACAATTAATTAAATAAAAACATATTTGAAAAAAATTAAAATGAAAATTATTTGACCCCCTTACTATATTACTTATCTTATCAAAGATAAAACGCATTAGTGTAAATACTAATATATTTGTATTTTTATCCTAACTTAACAACCTTCACACAGGCATCATTTGACCCCTTATAACAAATTAAATCTTTAGTTTTAAATTTGCATTATTTGTGATTTCTTCATTTCTTTTATTCTATTTAGTTATCGTTCAAATCAAAAGTTTAGTGTTTACGAATTTACGTCAAAAGAAAAATTTTAAGATTTATTTTATCTGTTAAATTATATATATTATATTTTTAATGTAATATTCTTAAAAGATAAAAAATTTAAAGAGTATTTGCTAAATTTGAAATTGTATGTACTAGTTGATAATAATAGAATCAGAAATTAGTAATGCTTAGAAGATGTCAAATCTAAATGGTAAGTAATTATTGTTGATGCACAGGTAACTTTTGTGGGTTTCATTTTTTATTTTTTAATTTGCGTATATGTTAACTGTGTTTTAATACTTACCCTAATTAATCATGTTATTTACTTTTACAAATAACCACTATTATGACTCTAAAAAAAATAACAATATTCTTTATATATTATTCATTTAAAATTACTTAATAAATTATAATTATTTCAAATATCAAAACTTCATTAGAACTCCTTTGTTGATTTTTTTAGAAGAAGCCAAGAATTCATATAATTTATAAAAAAAATAAGTAATTTCCTTTGTTCACATAAGTATGTTAGTTTTCTTTCGTTTATTTTTATGGTTAATAACAGCTATAAAATTAGATTAAAACAAGTTAAAAATTACGAAGTCCTATCAATGTTAAAATTCAGATTTTGAACCTTGATTTTCTTTTATAAAAATTTATACAATTCCTACGTTTATACACACCATAAACACCAACGCTCTCACCAGAAATTTCTTATTTAAATACTTGTACCAATTAACAAAAAAAAAAAACTCTTCTCTTTCCCATGATGCAAAGCAGCATAAGCAAAATCAGAACACAAAACACCAGATCTTCCGACATTTCTCAATAAACATGGGAAAAGAAAAGAGAACATACTTGATGATGATGATGATGATGATGATGAGGAGGAGGAGGAGGAGGAGAGGTGATCAACCGGTGTAGATGTGGACGCGAAGGGCGAGGATGAGAATGGAGAAGATAGCGAAGAAGATGAGGGTGTGGATGACGACGGCCTTCCCGTTGGTCCGCATGCTCCCAAACTCCACGCCACGACGGGTTCCGGGCAGCTCGAAGAGCAAGCCGGGAGATAGCAACACGAACAGCAACACGCCGATCACCACCGGCGCCCAATCGGCCATTGATCGGAGATCGGGAGTGAGCTTGAGAAAGAGAGGAACGAAGGTTCCAAAAAAAAAAGGAATCAAAACGAATAAAAAGGGGCAGAAGGCGAAGTGGAAAAGGGCCTAGTTATTAATGGCGCTTTGGAATTCGATGCCGGAATTCAAAACTGGTTGAAATTTCATTAATTAATCAGAAAAAGACAAAGACGGTTCCCGAGGACATGTTGGAAATTCGTGTAATAATTTCTCTCACTTTTTATTTCTGAAAATTGAAATTATATGATTTATGATCAGAATTTTTTAATTAATTCATTAAAAAGAAAAAATCGAGTATTATTATTATTATTTGATTCATTATTTCTTTTTGTATGGATCATTGGCATTAATTAAGAGTGTCAATTTTTTTATAAAATTACTGTCACCACTTACATTTAAGTCATAAGTTGTATTGAACAACTTATCATTTATAAAATTAAATAAATAATTTTTGAAGCTGCACAATTATATATATTATGAAAGCATTAGATCCAAAAAAAATTCGATATAACCAATAACAAAAGGCCTAAAATATTTTCTTTAAATTGAAAACATTAAAGGGCGCCTGTATTAAATTAAGGTTGAGACAACACTTACCGTTTTTTTTTTAAAAAAAAAATATTTTTTTTTTACAAAAAAACCTTATCACTGACTTGTAAAACGCGTAAACTGATTTTTCCAAAAAAAAAAAAAAAAAAAAAAACAAAGAATGACTAAATACCACATTTCACACAAAAGAGGTGCTGCCGCATAATCAAGTCATCTGAAAGCTACTAAAAAGTAACATTTTTATCTACTTTTAAGATTTATTTTATTAAAAATAGTTTCACTTGTGTTCCAAGCAAAAATAAAATTTTGTTTTATTTAAAAAACCCCGAAATTAAAAAAAAAAAAACTATAAACAAAACCCATGTGAGAGTTATGTACATGAATCATCTTGGCTGGTCCATCATCTCTAGCATCCAAGAAACTAAGCTATTACCATTTTAATTAATAATTATATTATAAACGCACAAATAAATAAATAAATAAATAAATCTAATTTGCTCCCACTTTTCCCATTTTGCAATTCAAAGAGAGAAAAAGAAAAAAAAAAGCATCTAATTAATCCAAATCAAAGGCGATGCCCAAATGCATACTCAAACACAACAATATAATCAAGAACTGATAAGATATCATATGATCACAAGCCAAGTGTTTGAAGAAATGCCTGAGAGAAAAGACGAGATCGAATCGGAGAGGAAGGGAAAGGGCACTCATGAGCCGATGTACATGTGGACGCGGACGGCGAGGAGGAAGATGGAGATGAGAGCGAAGTAGATGAGGGAGTGGACTAAGATGGACGCGCCGCTGGTGTGGAGCGTGCCGAACTCCGCCATCCGGTTCTTGCCCGGGATCTGGAAGAGAAGTCCCGGCGAGAGCACCACGAAGAGCACCACCGCTACGAAGACTGGCCCCCAATCCGCCATCCCCCCTCTCTCTTTATCGATTGATTGATCAGAGGAATTGGGAATGGATGTTGGATCTCTTAAAAGGAGAAGGATTTGGGTGGGGGGCTTTTCGGAAAGGAGAAGAGAATGAGTGGGGGACGAGGAGTGGAGATCCCAAGTCCCCCCTTGCGGTCACCTTAATTTGTTTTTTAGTAAATTATTTAAATATTACTTCATTATTTGGGTATTTTAATTATAGTAATTAAATTATAAACAAATTTAATTAATTAGTTTAATTTAAAATTTATATCAATTTAATCACCCCAATTAATTAGTTAAAAAAAAATGACATGGCATATATTTATATCTCATCATGGTATGACATATATTTTAGGGTAAACTACATGGATAGTACCTACTTGTGTACTCATTTCTTTTTTTGTCACCCACCTATTACGATTTTGTCACTTATATTCGTATTTATGTTTTTTTAAGTCATCCGGCCAAACGATGTTAACGGGGAGCTGACGTGGCTTGCCACATCCCATGAGATTGGCAACGTCAACACGGTGGACACCAGCCCCTTGCACTCTTGTAAAACCCTAGCCTTCATGGAGGTAAGACGGAGGTTTGGATCCGATCTTGCGCCGAAAGTAGATTAAGAGGATCGTGAAGCAATGAGGAGCGCGGCGAAGTCACCGGTGAGGATAGCTATCAGGGTGGCGTGGCTTATTCCGGAGTGGTGGATCCCATTTGGTTTGGATCCTGGGGATGAGGAGACGGTCGTGGTGGTGGTGGTGGATCCAGCGGGGAGGGTGGGATTTCCGGCGAATGACGCCGGTGGGAAGGAGGAGAGTGAGGGTGGGATGTTGCTAATGAGGGAATTTGAGGAGAGGTTTAGGTCTTGTAGATTGGGGAGAGAGAAGATGGGGATATGTCCGGAGAGATGGTTAGATTGGAGGATGAGGACACGGAGCTCGATGAGGTTGGAGAGAGGAACAATGTGGCATCGGAGAGGGATTCGAGTGGAGGTGACTGTTGTCTGTTGGTGTGAAAAAAAGGAAAGTAGGCGGCGAGTGTCCACCCGAGTGCTAACGTGGCCAAGCATATGGGACGTGGCAGGCCACGTCGTGGCCGGGTGACTTAAAAAAACATAAATACTAACATGAGTGACCAAATAATAATTTTTTTTAGATGGGTGACTAAAATAGAAATGAGTGCATAAGTGGGTGACTATCCATGTAATTTACCCTATATTTTAATAGAAAATTATTTATAAATCCATAGCAAATTTCATAATTCCTGATCAGAACTCTGACTTTTCAATGACTTTCCAATATAGATTAGTTGTAGCTTTTATATATCTATGAAAATGACATGCATGTTGCCGAAGTAGCAAAATCACACAAATAACGCAGGCTTTTAGGACTTAATTCTATTGGATATTTGAGGGTTCTGGAAGCCGAGACAATAGAGAAGCTCCTTGCATTGGGAGGTAGCAGTGAGAAAGTATATATATTTTCAGTCAAACCGGCACCAGTATGCCACTTTTCTGGATCATGTTTGTGCGACCACAAATGAAGAACAAGTCTTTTTCAGTTTATCTTTCCTTAATGAGTAAGTTTGTGCTGATGGATTGTATTAACTGTTAAATAGTTCATAACCGATCAATATCACACTGAAGGAAAACTATAATCTCACATCTCAAAGCTATCAGAATTCCTTTGGACTTCTCACAATTTTATTAATAATAGTTTTAAGCAATGTATCTAGGGTGAAGTTTTTTGATGCATCGAAATGCTATCAAATTAAACTTAATTATATATATAATCTTTTTGTCAACTTAATGCAGCCAGCTGATGGTTTACAACGAAGCTTTTTTTAATTTTTGATTATTTATTTTGTATAAAGTTACGTTCTCGTAAAAACACATTTTTGCATAAAGAGATGAGATTTGTTCACTGTTTAGCACATTTCTAAGTAATCTTATGAACCGGCTCCCACTAATTATCAACCCTAGACACACACATATATAATTAAGTTATTAAAATAAATGTCACATGACAACAAATATAATTTGAATTACGGTGCTCGTCACCTTTGATTTTTTTTTCTTATTATGCGTGAGAGTATTTTCTAGTCCCACCTCTAGCTGACTTCGTTTTGTATTTTTTATCTTCTGAAATGATGTTTTTTTTTTTTTCATAAATCCGTATTTTATTCCTTTTGTTAAAAAAGAATATTCTTCGCGTTGGATGATATATATATGTATGGACGCTTAGTGGGAACCGGCTTAATTAAGTTTGAAGTTGAAACTGGGATCTTAAGGTTTTTGGGAGCTGACAGTGACTTTGGTGGAAGCCTAGATGACAACTACATGAGCAAGTTTCTAGTATACCCTTATTGTTGCCACATTTCTAACATAGCGTTCTTGACCAAAAGAAAATTTTCTCATGCAAATATAAAAGGAGGTGAACCAGGGTGGTTCATTAATTAGTACGTCGCAGATCCGGAAAGGAAAAGAGATGACTGGCTTCACAATGGACGATCCTTGGGCATTCACCTGCGCTATTATAGGTACTTCTATGTATTTATATATATATATAAGAGTGATCATACTCATGCATGATCATGGAAAGAAGGAGATCGAAGTTGGTTATTGGTTGCTTTGTGTGTGTGTGTGTGAGAGAGAGAGAGAGAGTTTTAGTTTTGATTCCTTGTAGTAAGAGTAGTAGTTGCGAACCTGAAGATCAAGAAGGAAGCGGTGAAGAGTATTTGTTTTTGGTTTTTTGGTTTTTGTTGTTTAAGATTTAAATGGTTTTATATAAAAATGATATATATATATATATATATATATATTGGTCTTAGTGCTTTGCTATTCCGCTTCTTCCCTTAAAGCGGGTCTCCTTCGACTGACTGCCAAATTCTAGGAAGGGGAATGCAACGACTGCCTCTTATTTCATATTTAGAGTATAGTAATGCGGAGGGAATGAAAGACCCTTTGGTATCATGCCGATGGGGGATCGAAGACAATAGTAAGAGTAGTAATTTTGGTTCCTTGTAGAGAGAGAGAGAGAGAGATCTAGTCTTATATATATTTATATATAAGAGTGATCATGCATGAATTTAATCATGATCATGGAAAGAAGGAGATCGAAGTTTTGAAACGTGAAGATCCCGATGGAAGCGGTGAAGAGTTTTTTTTTTTGTTTTTGTTTTAAGATTTTAATGGTTTCATATAAAAAATGATATATTTGTAAGGTTTCATATGAAAGAGAAAGGTTTGTAAGGTTTAGGGTTACTTTGAGAGAGAGAGAGAGAGAGAGAGAGAGACTTAGTTTTGGTTCCTTGTAGTAAGAGTAGTAGTTGCGAACCTGAAGATCCCAGTGGAAGCGGTGAAGAGCTTTTGTTTTTAGTTTTTTTTTTGTTTTAAAATTATAAATGGTTTCTTTTAAAAAATGATATATTTGTAAGGCTTTGTATGAAAGAGAGGTTTGTAAGGTTTAGGGTTACTTTGTGAGAGAGAGAGAGAGAGAGAGAGAGAGAGAGAGAGAGAGAGTCTTAGTTTAATTAGGTTCCTTATTATAGTAAGAGTAGTAGTTGCGAACCTGAAGATCCCGATGGAAGCGGTGACGAGTTTTTGGTTTTGTTTTGTTTTTTTTTTTTTGTTTTAAGATTTAATGGTTTCTTTTAAACAATGACATATTTGTAAGGTTTTAGGAAAGAGAATGCTCCACTCTCATCTGGATGAGGGCACTCTATAACTGGTTGTAAACAATCTTAAGGTGTTGGAGAGTATGAGTTGATTTTATAAACATGCACCCCCATTTGATCTCTTTCTTTTTCTTTTTAATATAGTATCCTTGGTTTCATACATCATCTTCATCTTTTTTTTTTCTTTTTCACTGTGGCCTAATTCCGGGCAAGTAATCGATTCCAACACCACGAGCTTTTTTTTTTTTTTTAATTTTTTAAACAACCTATAAATTTTGTGTTATGAATATTTTTAGAAACAAATTAAAGGTTGGGTATTGACATGCTGCTTGTTTTCATGGTTGTTTTTCTGTGAGTATGTACACAAAGTAGTTGTATATGCATGGAGGTGCTTCCATGGGAGAAATATGGTCGTCTTGTGCCATGCGAGAATTATGGTAGTCTTGTGCTGGTATTATAGCATTTGTTTCTGCTGATGTACTTACCAGTTGTGATGCTGTTCATAGTGTTTTAGTTCTTTGTGTACTGTGTTTTTTGCTTGTTGAGATTCCAACTAATATATATATATATATATATATCTGCTTCATGGTCAGATGTTATTATGTACTCTCTTCAAATTTTGTATTTAATTAGCTTTCTCTTATATAATGATCTATGGTTCACGCTAAGGATCAGGTGGGTAACCGTACGTAAGTAGTTTGTGTTCGTTCCTTATATATAGACTACATATTTGAAGGGATGTGATGCATGGTAGCTGTTTTGAAATAGTAACCTTGGCCTCTCCATCATGGTTTACATAATGGATATATTTGCCATCTTATGTTGGCCTTTGTTTAGCCAAGATTTGGTTAGGGTTTGAATTTTAGAGTTTGTGTTAATGGTGGTGGAAGAAGATGGATCCATATATATATATATATATATATATATATATATATATATATATATATATATATATATATATTATCATTCACATATTGTTTTCTTTCTATTTTTGTAGGCAGCGTCATGTCTGGCGTGCTGTATCTAACTCCACTGTAAGATTATATATATATATATATATACTTACTGTATAATTATGTTATCACTTACGATGCATTATATATATATATATATATGTGTGTGTGTGTGTGTGTGTTAATTTACAGGAGAACATTTCATGGGGTGTATCGTAAGGGAGGGATTGAAAAACTCACTCCAGTGCCTTACATCATATCACTGTTCGGTTGTATGCTAAGGATTTATTATGTGCTCATCAACGCCAGTGGATACAATGTGTTTCTCATCATCAATATCGTTGGATGTTTCTTCAATATTATCTACATCACCTTATACCTCATTTACTCTCCCAAGAAGGTTGAAGTATATTTGTTTCTTTCCTTTTTCTTTTGATCGCTTAAATATATATATAATCAAATGGATGAAGCTGCATGTGGATATATATAATAAATATAACTGCATGCATGTGTGAGAGTTGTATTTATGTATGCATGCAGATGTACGCTGGTATCTTGATCATGATCTTGGATGTGGGCTTGTTCTCTCTCATTCTTCTCTTAACTCTCCTGTTATGGAGAGGTGAAGAACGTATCCATGTTCTTGGTTGGATTTATCTTATCTGCCTCACCATCAGCTCATTCCTGTCTCCCTTAAGTACCACTGTAAGTACTCGATCCGAATAAAAAGTTCCGTTTGATTAGAGTTAATTTCTCTTGTTTTATATACATATGTACATGTATGTATATATAGCTAGCAAACTCATGAACTTTGAATTATTGTTTGTATTCAAATTAATACACATATAGTGGCAAGTGATTAAAACAAGAAGCATCAAGTGCATGCCATTCTATGACCCTTTACTCACAACATGTGGAGCTGCTTGCTGGCTGGCCTTTGCCATTCTCATGAAGAACATAAACATTGCAGTAATGTCTCTTTTATCATCTCACAACTTAAATATTGTTTTATCATCTCTAAATTAACATGCATGTGTTTAGTCATCATATATTCATCTTACTTTGAAATTATTATACGTTAATATATAAACACAGGTGCCAAATGCAATGTCTTTGGTGTTTGGTGTGATTCAAATGGTGGTCTACATGGTGTACAAGCATGCTGCTCCTGAAGAGGATGTGAATGCTCTTCAGCTGCGCGCCCTAGGGCTTTCCCAGCTGACAGTGTGAAAATTAAATTGAGATGGTGGTTGCCAATTAATTATTCAAATATGTTGAAACATATATACGAGTACTTGTTTTTTTTTGGGGAAAAAACATTTTTTATAGTGTGTTGTGAGGAAGTATATATTGAGTGATGTATGATATATTTTGTACTCTCTATTTTCTTTTGTACAAATATGTTGAAACATATATACGAGTACTTGTTTTTTTTGGGGAAAAAAACATTTTTTATACTGTGTTATAAGGAAGTATATATTGAGTGATGTATGATATATTTTGTACTCTCTATTTTCTTTTGTATTCTCTCTCACCAAGCCCTTTCTCACTTGAATGAATAAGAGAAGCAACAATAGACTATGTAAAAGCACAATAAAGATCGCAAAACAATCACACAACACACCAAAAAATAGCTTAATCATACTACAAATTATTCCCTGATTGTTGTACAATATAATCTCCAAAACTTCTCTGCCTTTGTTTCTCAGTGGGAAAAAATGACATGTCCTTGAAAAATTGTGGAGAAAACATTATTAATACTCTAATGGGTTAACATAATATGGGCCTCATAAAATTTAAGCTTCCTTCACAACAAGAAGGGAACCCAAGCCCAACAAATTAAAGCCACATATGCATGACTCCAAAAATTGGGAAGTATAAAGATTACAAGGAAAAAAAAAAAAACACTCTATAATGTAAAAAGATAATTACGTACCATTTTCTCTCCAATGAGATGATAGAACTTAGCATTTTCACTCTAGTGATATGCCTAACGAAATTTTCACTCTCTTGTATTGATAGAACTTTAAGTTCAAAGGTAAGACTAGCAACTCTCAGAGTAGGAAGTACTAGAGTAAAACTCAAAAACCACCTTTCAATCCTTGCTCCATCAGTGAAAATATTAATGTTGCTATTGGCATCATTGACATAAGAAACGGAATTCTTCTAATGTCTCCCTTCTGGACTCACACGTGTGTCTAGACCTATGGGCCTCCACATTTTTAGGGTTTAGAGGTTAGTTGCAAAACATTTATCTTTTTCAGTCATTTTCAAGGTGCATGTTCCTTCTTCTCTTCGTTGTGAGCTTAAGTGACCTGTGTTGCGGAGGAAAAAGAGAGATGGGTAGCTTCACAGTGAACAATCCTTGGGCTTTCACCTGCATGCAGTATCATATATAGGTAGTATTTCTTTCTGTTAATTATCAACTCCATCTTCACCTCAATTCTACTTACAGGAATGACTATTGTGTGTGTGTGTGTGTGTGTGTGTGTGTGAGAGAGAGAGAGAGAGAGAGAGAGAGAGAGAGAGAGAGAGGGGGTTTATGAGTTTTTGAAGACATGTAAGATGTCATTATAGTGTTGTTAATAGTTGCTCGATTAGGTGTGTTTTGCCAAAAGCCAACAAGTAGCCACCCCTAGCGGACATACTTTTATTATAAGGCTTTAAGCACTCAGGTGATATATAGTTAGCCATTACTAATTAGGGTAACTCATTGTGCTTTATTATATTTTACAACATATATGTTTTGTTTAAACTAATTAACGGAATGGATGTTGTATAAATTTCTCAAAAATAAAAAAAAATAAAAAAATCACATTTATGAAAATAGAAAGCAAAAGTACAAAAGAAAAGAGAAAGCATAAAAGAGTAACTGTATAGAGTACAAACATACATAAACAATAGAACATAAACGTCCACAAGACTTGGATCAAGTACAACCATAACTTAACTCATCCTAGAATATAAAAGACCTGTAGAGGACCTCTAACATAATAGGATCTCTAATCAGACTGCGCCGGTGATATCATATGTCACTCAATGTATACTTCATAATAACACATTCTAAAAAAAATATTTGTTTTTTTTCCGGGAAAAACCAAGTCTCATATATATATTTCAACATATTTGAATAATTTTGGCAACCACCATCTCAATTAATTTTCACACTGCCGGCCGGGGACGCCCTAGTGGCCGCAGCTGAAGAGAATCCACATTCTCTTCAGGAGCAGCATGCTTGTACTTCATGTAGACCACCATTTGAATCACACCAAACACCAAAGACGTTGCATTCGGCACCTGTATTTATATATTAACGTATAATAATTTCACAGTAAGATGAATAGATGATGATTAGACACATGGTAATTTAGAGATGATATATAAAACAAGATTAATTAAGTTGTAAGATGATATAAGAAACATTACCGCGATGTGTATGTTATTCATGAGAATGGCATCGGTCAACCAGAAAGTTGCTCCACATGTTGTGAGTAAAGAGTCAGAGAATGGCATGCCTTTGATGCTCCTTGTTTTAATCACTTCCCACTATATGTATATCAATTTGAACACACATAATAATTAAAAGGTCTTGAGTTAGCGATCTATATATATATATATATCATGACAAGAGAAACCCTAATCAAAATGAACATTATTTATTCAGATCGAGCACTTACAATGGTGATTAACGGAGACATGGCTGAGCTGATGGTGAGGCCAACAAGATAGATCCAACCAAAAATATGGATGCGTTCTTTGCCTTTCCATATCAGGAAAGTTATGAGAAAGATGGACACGAACAAGCCCACAGCCAATATTGTCATGATCAAGATATACTCGCACATCTGCATATATAAGGTTATCAATTAGGTAATTCATTCATCTATGTTGTCATGTATTTAAGTGACCAAAAGAGAGAGAGAGAGAGAGAGAGAGAAAAAAAAAAAAAACTTTAACCTTCTTAGGAGAGTAAATGAGGCATAAGATGATGTAGAGAATACAGAAGACGAGGCCAATGATACCGATGATGAGAAGCACAACGTATTCACTGCCGTTGATGAGTGCGTAATAAATCTTTAGCAGACAAGTGAACAATGATATGATGTAAGGGACTCCAGTGAGTCCTTCAGTCCATCCCTCAGTGTAAACTCCATAAAATATTAGCCTGTTAAATTAACCCCCCCCCCCAAAAAAAAATAGAAAAAAAACATTAATGCATGCATCACCAGTTGAATGACCAGATTGATTTATGACATTGATAATATTAATCATACAACTAGAAAGGAAATATCAATCTTACAGTGGCGTGAGAAACAGCACGCCGGAGATTACGCTGCCTACAAAAACAGAAAGAAATATATATTAGCCATTAAAACCTTCCATTGATGCTTTACAACCACCATCTCTTCACCAACTCTACGTATGATTGCCAGTACTACTCTCTCTCTCTCTCTCTCTCTCTCTCTCTCGCTGTATATATATATATATATATATATATTAAGATAAGGAGAAAAACCAAATGCCAACCACTTGAGTTTGGTCGCCGAGTAAGAACCAAGGAGGAAGAGAAGACTCCATATATAAAAATGAAAAAAAAAAAAAGACTCAACCACAACTGATCCAGCAATCTCCTATTCACCTCAAACATCCGTTGTACAATGAGGTTCGATGGATGGATCGATCCATCGGCGACCATCATCGCCACCAATCCACGCACTGCCAACCAAGCTTAATTAGGCATGCACCCATGGAAATCTAATTAAGTAGGAGCTTACAAGATCCAAGAGCCTGTTGTATTAATCCTCTCTCCACCGATCACATATGCACCATGCACCATGCACCAACGTACACCATCAGTAAGAGAAGTAACATGTAACTGCAGCCTGTGAGCTGAAGAGAGCAAACACCTAATCCCTATTTCCTCGCTTACTTTCTCCCAAAACCTCAACGTACACCACACAATCAAAAACCCTTTTAATTATATGGATTAATTAATGGAACAAAATAATTGAGAGCCTCATGGTATACATCTAGCTAGATGGTAACTATATCTATCAGGAAACCAAATACATGAGATCTAGAGGCTAGCTTTAAGGTTACCGATCTCAAAACAGCCACCCACTCATATATTCTCTATGAGCCTCATGGTATTTGCCAAGCCCCACCAAACTCAGGCTTTGCAAATACTCCGGCGCCGACGAGCCATCAGATTCAGCCTCCTCTTTTTCCCTTCATTCCCCACCCATCCTCTCCACAAGAAATTAAGGAACACAAAAGTCTTCAATTTTTTTTTTTGTTTATAGACCTTATACAATTAAACAAGAGAAATTAAACCAAATATAACCTAGCATGCTACCATCAGCAAGATGGAGACCTTAGCATCTCAACAAATAACAGATGACCCATAAATATAAAAAATATAAAAAAAAACACGCAATCCGAAAGCAACAAAAATTCCAATCACATGTGATAGAGAAGTTAACCTCCCTTGGAACCAACCGGACCAAATTTAAACATTATGAACTCCATCACCCTCGTAGACGCATCAGCAGAATTAAACAAATACATCACCCACCATATATTCTCCGATGCAAGCACCTTACGAATTGAATATATATATCTTTTTTGTTTTTATGAAACCATATCATTTTAAACAAAATAAAAGCTCATAAACCTCTCTCTCTCTCTCTCTCTCTCTCTCTCTCTCTCTCCCACACACACACACACACACATAGAGACAGTAGTCATTCCTGCAAGTAAAATTGAAGTGAAGATGAGTTGATAACAAAATGAAACACTACCTATGATACTGCAGGTGAAAGCCAAAGGATTGTTCACTGCAAAGCCACCCATCTCTCTTTTTCCTCTGCAACACAAGTTGCTTAGGCTCACGACGAAGATAAGGAGGAGCATGCAATTTGAAAACGACCGAAAAAGAGAGGCTGCGTGGAAACCCTAGACCGTAAACCCTAAAAGCTGAGTAGGCCCATAGGTCTAGGCACACGTGTGAGTTCACAATGGAGACATTAGATGAATGCCATTTCTTGTGTGAATAATGCCAATGGTAATATTCTTTTTTACTTAATAGGGCAAGGATTGAAAGGTGGTTTTTGAGTTTTACTCTTAAGTCATGACTCATGAACTTTATCCTCTGGTACTTCCTTCTTTGAGACTTGTTGGTTTTACCTTCAAATTTCAAGTTCTACAAATACAAGAGAGTGAAAATTAAGTTAGGCATATCACTAGGTTGAAGTGTAAGTCTTTTGCTTATTTCCCTAGCATAAGAGTTCTAGTTCATATGGTTTCAGTGCTAAGTTCTATCTTTTCTTTGAAGAGAAAAAAGTACGTAATTATCTTTTTACATTATAGAGTACTTTTTTTTTTCTGTATCTTTTTACTTTCCAATTATTGGGATCATGCATATGTGGCTTTAATTTGTTGGGCCTGGGTTACCTTCTTATGTTGAGAAAGCCCAAATTTTATAATGCCCATACTGTGCTAACCTATTAGAGTATCAATAATGTTTTCTCCACAAATTTTCAAGGCATGACTGCACCCTTTGAGTAACAAAGACGGTGGAAGTTTTGGAGACTATATTGTATAGCAATCAGGGTATAATTTGTCGTCTAATTGACCTAATTTTTAGTAGGCATGCATTGGTCTCATAGTTATTTATTCTGAGCAGTGAAGATTTAGTTTTGATGGCTAGTTGTTTGGTTAATTAGAGCTCTCTAAAATGGTTGAATACCTTATTTAGTCCATGTATTTGACTTAATCTGCCCCTTTAGTCCCCCATTATAATTTGACCACAGTTGGTCTCCCTATTGATGATTTGAGGCAAAATAGGTCTAGCCCGTGACGGATGTTCTCTTCTTCGGCTGATGTTGCTGATGTGGCATTATGAAAGTTTTAAATATTATTAAACAATTATATTATTATCCATGACGGAGAAAAGAATGTTTGTCATGGGCCGGCTTAATTTGCCTCAAATCATCAATAAAAGGACCAATTGGGGTCAAATTATAATAAGGGGACTAAAGGGGCAGATTGAGTCAAATACAGGGATTAAATAGGGTATTCTTAAACAATTAAATTATTATCCATCACGGAGAAGAGAACGCCCGTCATGGGCTGAATTTAATTTGCCTTAAGTCATCAATAGAGGGACCAATTGAGGTCAAATTACAATGAGAGGACTAAAGAGGCAGATTGAGTCAAATACAAGGACTAAATAAGATAATCTACCAAAAAACATTCTTGATTTGATTTGGCTAATTTTCTGTTAGAATTTAGAAGACATTTGAAGGTGTCTTTTGAAAGATGAAGATTGGCTTTTGAGAACAGAAATGCCATCTTTTGTTACTACAACCACAATGCTCATTTATCACTCTATATAGTTTTGTGTTTCTCTTTTATTATGATTCTTCACATTTTGCGTGATATTGTGCTTGAGGGTATGCGGTTGATGTAGAATCCACATTTTGCCTGTTTAATTAGCTGTAAGTAGCTATAATATAAGTGATTTTATATGTAATTGATTGTTTGGTTAATGTAAAAACTCCACTTACTTATAAGTGAACTTACATCTGACCCACTTTTACAGTATTTCAATAATCGGGTTCGGGGATTCCCCTGTCCCGATTATTATTTAAAATTTTATTTAATTTTTATACTAATGTTCATTTAATTATTAATAATTTACTAATTAAATAAATAAATGTTTTTTCATTTTAGATTTTTTATATGTATAAACATAAAATACGACATATATATAGTATTTAAATTAAATATTTAATATTTCAGGGCCCGGGCGAGACAGGGAGGATATTCTCCTACCCAGACCCCGACGGGGATTTTTTATTGCCCCGGCCCGGCCCTGACTCCGACCCCCATAAAAATTCCCTGGCCCCGAAGGGGCGGGGAATCGGGTTCCCGGTCGGGGCCGGGGCACATTGACATCCATACAACTACTAGGTAAAACTATATTTTAAATAGATTTTGAGACATTATTTTAAGTTGGGGTTGAGATATTTTTTATAATTACAAAAAATCTTTTATTGATTTTACAACGAATTTATTTATGATTTTCTTTTATTACACTTGATGCATATATAGACTTATTACCTTACTTAAATTGTTAAGATATATTTGATGTTTTTATATATTATAGAAGTCTAAATTTAATATTGTTGAATTTTAGAAAGAATATCTATATTTTATAATATTATTAGAAAACATTTTATGTTTAAAAGTAACCATCTCTATATTATAATCACATATCTAATTTTGCATCAATCTTGACTGGTATTATTAATATCTTTTGTTTATATATATATGTCTTCTCCATAAAGGAAAAATACGGGCCTTTTTGCCTAAAATTTCTAGTTATATAAATAATTATTTATCTAAATATTAGTAACAAATACAATAGGAGCACAAAGGGAAAAATAAAAGATGGCTATAAATAAATAAAAACTTGTACCAAAGAAAAAAAAAATCCTTCAAAGTGAGTGACTAACTAATTATATACAAAAAAAAAAAAAAAAAACCTTGTGAAGACCTATAGTAAAATTAATAATTTTTAAATAAAAATTTACTTAAATTTATTATCTCATCCATACAACTCAAATTTAAGTAAAAATATACAAACAAAGAATTCATCTTATAATAAATTTATTTATTTATTTTTTGTCTAGATACAAATAATTTTTCAAGAAAAAAAACATTTTTGAACCATATTAATAAAATATATTCCCTTCACTCTCACACAAGAATAAAAAAAAAAAAGAGGTTGTTTCACCGAAGTGGGTACCGAAGTGGTCGAAGTGGCCACTTCCAGCCCACTTCAGTGTGTTTGTTTAACTGATTTGAACCCGAAAGTGATGATGTGACAACTTCTGAGTTCGGGCACTTCGGTGTCTGACTTCAGTTGAAAAAGTCCCGAAGTCACCACTTCAGCCTTCCACTTCAGCCCATTTTACAATATTTTTCAATGATAAATAGAATAATTATTACCATGATAATAAAATAATTAAATAACTGCTCTCACTAATTAATAATTAAGCATAATATATTAACCGATTTAATTTAATTTAATAACATGGTATTAAATTAATTATGTGATGTGCAAAGTTTTTAATTTAATAAATAAATTATTTATTACTATCGTAATAAAGTAATTAAATCATTTAATTAAATCATATGATTTAATTAAATAAATGTAAAAAACATGAAAGGGCAATTTTATCCCTCACCGAAGTAGTGATCATATCCCCACTTCAACCATCCAAACACAGGAAGTGGTATCCGAAGTCCAGTTTTCAGCTTGAACCAAACACACTGAAGTGGATAGTTCCATCTGAACTGTTCACTTCTACCGAAGTGCCATTTCCAGACTTTCACCACTTCGACAATTCACTTCCGAACCAAACTACCCTAAATGGATAATTTAGTATAATTCAATTTTTTTTTATTTTTTTCAAATTTAAAATTAACAAAAAAGGGAAAATTTTTATTAAAATAATATAAATCCGAGACTTTTTTTTTTCTGGTGACAAAAAAACCAAAAATTTAATATTTTGGATGTTTTCACATAATAATAATAATAATTATTATTATTATTTTAGAAGCTTTGCCGTCAATAATGGAAGGCCCTGAGAATTTCATTTTAGAGATATCGTGTCGTCGTCTTCCTCTCAACTCTCGCTGACCACCAGAAGAGCATCTTCTCCTCACCGAGCCTTCCGATCGCTTTCCGGCGGATCGGAGATGGACGGCCATGGAGGACTTGGAGTCCCGGCGAGGAGGAGTGTAGCCGGGAGGAAGAAGCCGTCGGATAACGGGAACTCCGACGGAGGGCGGAGGCCTCTCTCTTCTCGTTCATCGTATGCTGTTCTCCTCTTTAGGGAGCAAAGATTTTTTTTTATTGGTTTAGTGAAAAGATCAGTGTTTATGAACTGGTGTATTGCATGAAATTTGATTGGATATTGTCCCTTTTTCAATTTTATCTCATGTTTGTTCTGAAATCCTTGTTTTCCTTGCTTGAACTTGTTTCTAATCATCTATTTCATTCATGTTTGTTGTTCTTCTGTGGGAGTTTAGCTTGATTTTGATTACCTCTGGAGTTGCAGTTAGACTTTGGGGGTTGAGTGTTCAACGTGAGTCTCTACAATAGGAGAGGTTTTGAATGTTGCTTATTTTGATCAGGTTTTCCATCTCTCAGGTTGAAAGAGCTATGGCTATTGTTTTCACGTAATTAGTATTCATATATCTACTGTAATTATCAAGAGAATGAAACATCTAGCTGTGTGTCATTCTATATTTTAGAAGTTCATATAAGAGTTTGTCACCTTTTTTGATTGTATAGATTGATTACTCTTTAAAATATTGTCCACCGCTTAACATCATTTCATTGCCAGAGCAAGGGTTAGATAAGCTCTTATGTCTGTATATACCTTGGTCAGAGAACATGCACTGATCATTGAGCTTAGTTTGAGTCAACTCTGAATTTACTTCATAGTCAGGCCAATGTCTTTTCAGGTTGAGTCTTAGATGATTGTATTCACAATATTAATTTGGTGGAACTGAATATGAGGAAGAACTATAGTCAGGAATAAACAAGTTGTTAACGGGTAAAGTTGAGAAGGATCACATGTGCATCCCAATGAGAGGAAATAGTTTTGGTAACTGATTTTTGATGTTTCAAGTTATAATGGGTCTTGCACTAACAATTCACATGATCAAGGAACCAAATTTACAGGAAAATATTGGTATGCAGGTGTAATAAATTAAGATGCAAAACAAATCAAAAGTTGTGTAGATTTCCTTATTGGCATCTCCAAATGCCTGCACCTCCATTCTGATTGATAGGTTATTATTTGGGAAAAAAAGAAGGTGAGGAAGTAGGAAGGAGGAATCTTCTCCAGCATGATTCTAATGACTGGTCAAATTTAAGTTGCAAATCTTGCTTATGCACTTGAGCATGTGCCTTTTAATTAGCATAAGTTTCATCACATGCCTTAAATCATCAATGATTTCCCCGTTATTAAAGGTACCTGATTTTTGGTGAATTAGTATGTGCCAGTCAAACGCATTTTTGGTGCCTACTTGTGTTTTCTGTTTGTTCACATTAACTCTTATTGGTCCCTATGTGTGTTATATCAATTTGAGCAGCCTTGTTTGTGCATTCTGTGTCAACCTTCTACTTCTTTAGTATGCTTCCTTTCAATAATGAAATTTATAACAATTGATGGATCTTTTTGCCTCCCTTTTAGGAAGGTGGTCATGGCATCGCTTTTAAGTTACTCATACCTTCTTGAATGAATCCTGGTTGAGTCCTACACTTACCTTTTATGGTTGCTGCCTTCTGATTGTAATTACTATGTCTTTTAGATGATTACAGAACTTCTTTCTGTGGCTTTAGGCATGCACCATATTATAATATCAATTCTGCGTGCAGTATGCATTCTTTGCTTTTTGATGGCAAGAGATTGTTTTCATTTAAAAGCGTGCCTTTTATCCTAGTAGTACACCTGAAGTCAAGTATTTGTAGGGATACCTTGATGCATGCTTTTCGACCCTGGAAGTCAGAACAGCTCCACAAAATACAGTTTTGTTTTTCTTATTTCACTTTATGAGTTAAAGTGATTGGGAGAAAATGGTTTATCCGGTTGTTTCATTTGCTAATTTTGTCAATAGGTTCTTGATCTTCAAATGCATAGAGAGTTATTAGTTGACATATTCTTTCAATATTTGTGCCTCTATAAAATGCATGGTAGTATGAAGCTGTAATTTGTTCCCAACTTTGGAAAAATGGTTTCAGCTGGATGGCATGTTCAATGCTCCCAAAACCCTACATCATGAATGTAATGATATATTTGTTTAAGTCTAGATTAATGTAAATGGGACACTACAAAGTACGTGCTTACTTTGTTTTATTTAATCATGCTTAAATTATATCTTATCCTTTTCTGTGTTTGCTCAGATCTCTTGGTGGTGAAAGAACTGTAAGAAGACTACGATTGAGTAGGGCCTTAACTATACCTGAGAGTACAACTGTCCATGAGGCATGCCGCAGAATGGTTGCCCGTAAGGTGGACGCTGTGCTGCTGACAGATTCAAATGCATTGCTTTGTGGGATCCTGACAGACAAAGTGATTCTTTCTCTTTGTGCAAATTTTTCTTTTTGAAGCTTAGTACATTAAATCTCAAGATACTTTCATGCTTTTTGAACAAAGGACATCACAACAAGAGTTATTGCCCGTGAACTTAAGCTAGAGGAAACACCGGTTTCGAAGGTCATGACTAGGAATCCTCTTTTTGTTCTTTCAGACACATTAGCTGTGGAAGCACTGCAAAAGATGGTTCAAGGTTTGTTATCTTATGATTGAACTATGATTGATCCTTTTCATTTTTTTTATTCTTTCTATTTACATGCAGTCTCGTCTTCTCTCAGGCAAGTTCAGGCATCTGCCTGTTGTGGAGAATGGTGAAGTCATTGCATTACTTGACATAGCAAAATGTCTATATGATGCCATTGCACGAATGGAAAGGGCTGCTGAAAAGGGTAAAGCAATTGCAGCTGCTGTTGAAGGGGTGGAGAAACAATGGGCAACCTCAATTTCAGGTTTATAGACAGGATTTGCTTTACAGTCTTATTTATTTATGAATTTGCTTAACCATCTTTTTTCTCCAGTTATCATCTACCTTCACTTTTTTTTTATCATACGAAAAAATTGATATAAATGAAGGTTATCGCCTATGGCTTATTCTATGCAAAAGTGTATGCCTTATAATATTCTATTGGTTTTTCCACAGGTCCTAATACATTTATTGAGACTCTTCGAGAGAAAATGTTTAGGCCATCATTGTCCACCATCATTCCTGAGAATCCAAAGTAGGTAATATCCGAATTTCAGATCTTTTTAGTTTACACATGCATCATACACTCCCTTGCATTTTCTCTTTTGCATAAATTGGATTGATTTTTATTTGTGGAAAGAAACTTGTCAAGAGATATGGCTTGGCTGATGAAACCATATCATATGACCATATCAGGGTTGTTGCTGTCTCACCAACTGACTCTGTGTTAACCACAACAAAGAAGATGCTTGAGCACAAGATAAGTTCTGCAGTTGTAACAGTTGATAATAAACCACGGGGAATTCTGACGTAAGCAATTTTCTGATTTACAGATGTCCTTCTTATGGGTTTCTGGAGCTTATAGCTTCATATATTTTCTTTGATTTTGTTTCAGTTCAAGGGACATCTTGATGCGTGTGATTGCACAAAATCTTTCTCCAGATTCAACTCCTGTGGAAAAGGCATGTTACTTACCACATTAATTATTCCTTTGACAAAGTTATCTTAAGAGTCTCAAGTATAAGCTTGTAATAATATATGCATTTGTTATGTACAATCCTTCTAATAATATCAACAGAAACAACTGAATATGTATACCGATATATTCCTCTGGATCATAAGAGCCAAAAGCAAATTTAACTTTTCTCATTCAAGGATGGCTGATTTTTTGGTCAGTCATAAATAAAAGGTTGTCCCAGCTGTCTTAATTTGACACAAGAAAGCTGATGGATTGTTTAATAATAAATTTAGGTTTTAAATTTGATATGTTAGCTCATTATTTTCTCTTTTCCAGTTGTCAAATGCCTTATTTAGGATTAACATATATTTGTTAATTGTTTTCATTTGAGAGAATACTTGTAGAAAATGTTCTCCTTGATGTTTGTTAATTGTTACTTGTTGTCAAATGCTTTATCTGTCAGATTGTTTTTACTGTAGAATTAAATTTATTTATAGCTAACTAGGTAATGTGTTTCAGGTCATGACTCCAGACCCTGAATGTGCAACAATTGATACACCCATTGTTGATGCTCTTCATAAAATGCATGATGGGAGATTTTTACATCTTCCAGTCATTGACAGAGGTAACTTTATACACAAAACCAACCATGAAACAAGGAACATACACTCATATACACACAAAAGGAGGGAGATACTGGCTTCTCTATTGTAATATTTCTCTACTTAAAGAGCTTATTTATCTGGTGACAGATGGGAACATTGTATCTGTAATTGATGTGATTCATATAACCCATGCTGCAGTGGCCACGGTAAGCTGCCTTTTTCTGAGTAGCATCATGGGCTCTTGCCCTTGCATTCTATTTTTTCATTTTGTAACAGCATTTCAACTTCTTCTCTCAATGCTGTTCAACTAAACAAGCATGTGCTATTTCTTCATTGCTAGATCTGTGTGATTTTATGACTGTTGTCTGAGCCAAGTATGTAGAGCTCTAGAGTCTGGCTATCCCTCAGGTTACTGCTAAACAAGATATCTCCGTGAATTTTGTTTGTAATTTTATGCAGACCTTCTTTTAGACTCAAGAAAATGCTTTGTTTTGCAAATCAAGAAAGGTTTCTGTTAGTAGCTAATGTATTATATTGCTGGAGTCTATATCTGGAAATGGATTCTTGACTTATGAAAACCATAGCACTCGGATACTAAAGCATCATGTACCTTAGCTTTAAGTTCATCCATGCAAAAAGTGTTGGTATTGGTGTGCCTTGGCCTATATCTACGAGGTGATTTTCTTTTCCCTATGCTCTTATCCTTCTAAAAGAAATTGCACTGGGAGGAGATTTCATGCTTACTGCTCATTGAATACAGCAAGGACACCAAACTGTCTTCTTGATCATACGACTAATTGATGGGTCAATATTCACGTTTATCCTCTGAAGTTAAGGGGGTTGAGATTGGTATTTTGTGAAGGAAACTAGTTGGCAATGAGCTCTATTTGTAGCGCTATCTGATTCATGTCTGAGAAAAACTGACCACTCCTTTCTCCATTCATTATGAAGAAACATTCCATTCAAACTTGTTTCGTCAGTTTACCAACATGATAATAAATATTGTTATAATTAGTGTGAATGCATCCTTATTTTCACATTGACAGATCTGTGCAACTTCGTGGTATCTTGGCCCTTTTCATTTCTTTCATATGCAAATGGTTATGCTATACCCTTGCTGAAAGAAATACTGGGGTGCATGCTAATGAAGCTTTTATGGACATGTTTTTGACCTTTTTTCCTGCAAACTTATTTGTGAACCACTGATGGATGAAAATGATCAAACATAAAAATTATACTGTGCATGTTAGAGATACATGTATATATTTACTTATATATATGGATTTAATGTGTTTGTGTCATTTATTTATATTTGTTCCAGTGTGAAAAGTAGCTGTTTTTTACAATTTTTTTTCTTTGCGATTGTTGAAGGTGGGAAAGAGTGGAGGAATTGGAAGTGAGTCTACAAGCAGCCTTATGCAGAAGTTTTGGGATTCTGCTATGGCGCTCGGACCTTTGGATGATGATGATGATTCTCGAAGGTTACATGATACTTTTTGCATCTGTACTTTTATGACGCTTCCAAGATTCTTCTCTTCTCACATAAATAATGTGCTCAAATTTTAGTGAAGGGTCCACAAAATTTACATCTGAAGGAACAGAGATTGGGAGACTTGCTTCTTTTCCACATTCAAGCTTGTCCAACACCTTTGGCTTCAAGTTAGAGGACAAAAAGGGCAGGATACATAGATTTAATTGTGGTATGTAACATTTAAGCTAAACTCTTTTGAAGTCTCCTACCGTCACCATGTAGCAAATCTTCACTATTGCTTTATGGTGCAGAAACTCAGAGCATTACAAGCCTTGTAACTTCTATTCTTCAGAGAGCTGGTGATGACATCGATAGGGATCATCTTCCTGAAATTTTGGTATCTGGAATCAATGTCTTTTGTTGTTTTTTGTGTTTCATAAGAAGTTACTCAACAGGATCATTTCGTGATGGTGCTTACAGTATGAAGATGCAGAACATGACAAAGTTCTGCTGGCATCAGACAGTGACCTGGCGGCTGCTGTGGAACATGCAAAATTATCTGGCTGGAAGGTGTGTTGGTGACTTCAAAGCTGGCTAATTTCGAAATGATATTTCTGAACTATAACCTAGGACTCAGCAGCAAAATCATTTGAACATCAACCAGGACTGTTTCTGGTTTATTCATATATAAAATTGTGTATTCTTTGCCCTGCAGAGTTTGAGGTTGCATTTAGACTACTCTGGTTCCGGTGGTCAGAAAAGAGGCGGAAGATCTGGAAGTCTCGATGTTTCTCATAAAGATGCGTGGGCATCTGCATATAGCACGGTTGCTGCCGGTGCTGCACTTGTTGCTGGACTCGGGGTGATGGCCTACTTGAAGCGATCGTCGTGATGTTTTTGTGGTTCAATCAGTTTCAAGGGTTCTTGGAATGCATGAGACATTATTAGATCAATTACTGCAAACAGCAGGAAAACGAGTATAATGTTGCTGCATCTTATATATAATCTGACTGTGGTATGCAAAATCTCAGCAAACAATACGACACGATTTTATCAGGATACTCGTTGTTGAACACTTGCAATGGGGTTGGTTTGTAAACTGAAAAAAAGAAGAAAAGATTATTCTGTTTTTTAAAATTTTTTGGATGTCCCTGGTCCAATCTGCAGTTCAATTTGTCTAATAATCAAATAATCATTTTCAGTTGTGAAACTTGTAAAGATCTAATAAATATGTTTATATTTTTGGATATTCTCTGGATTATTTGATGGGTTAGATAGTAGTCACCTTCATTTGTGTTTAGTGTATGTTAACCCCTCAAATCTAATTTTATATCAATTTGAGTTTGATTTAAGAAGTTATGGTGCATCTCATTTGTGTAATATTTGTTTTAAGGGAAATAAGATCATAAATTAGAGATAATTTACAAAAAAAAAATCACAAATCCCACATTTAGGATTAACATTGATCAGTTACAAGTCAAAAGAAATACTTGCAATTTTACTGAATAGAAACCAACACAATTGAACTAACCCAGAGGAAAATCCTCAATTTCATTGCACCAATATTTATTACAATGTATAAATATATATACATTCATTTCCATTATTACTGACAAAGACATACTATCACAGACTTATACGAACATAACTAAGAACAAGAATATTTTCATCATCACTGTACACTCATTTGCCTTCGGGAAAAAAGGCGGCGAAAAACAAGAACTCAATCACTAGTTATATATATCATAATAAAGTACATGGTGCTTGGAGGTGCTTCCTCTCCATTAATTTGAATGCTCCTAAGAAACTTTGCTATTTCTTGAGATGTGGAACTCTTTGGGCATCCATAATAAGAAGCTATGCTGGGTTAGAACAGTAGCAATATAAACCAAAACCATTTGTTTGATGCCCAATTCAAACCCTGAGAAAATAAACATCAAGATAAATATTAATTTGCAGAATTCAAAGTAAATGCAAGCTTTACCAGTGCTAGAAATGAGAATTATCCAGGCATATAGTAAACAAATCAATTAACCAAGCTCTAATACTAAATCAAAGAAATGATACAACATATGATAATGAAACTATAAGCTAAGCAAAGAAAGTTGTATAAGTACCTACTCTGCAACAAAATCTCAGCTCTATCCTCTAATGCGCGAAGATGCCTTTAGAAAATCCCATACGACAATGTTCTCTTGTATTACTGAGTTTTCTTGGCAGCCGATTTGAAGAACCTAGCTACTTCCCGATATAATTGTTCTCCTTCAAAAGGTTTGGAGACATAACCATCCATTCCCCACTTTGAGCACTCTTCATGTGTTGCATGGATAACATCCGCCGTCATTGCCAGTATAGGAATATGCCGCTGCAGGACTCTTCCATTAGACTGTTCTCCACGCTCTGTTTGGTCATTCATCTTCTTTTCCAATTCGCGTATTTTTCTTGTAGCTTCAAACCTAACAGGAGAAAACGACGTTGTTCACAATCAAACAACCGAATGGCAAACTTGGATATAAACAAAAAGGACATGCCACTGTGAGATTAAAAGTTACCATTTGCATGTGTTAGATATATTAGGATGCTCCTTTATGTATCCATATTATATCAAACCAGTCAATATAAAAGTGTTACTATATATAGTTGCATCATAAGAAAGGTGAGCAATATGCAAAAAAAAAAAAAAAAAAAAAAAAAAAAAAACTCAGACCAGAGGAGATGTAATATGTACCCATCCATTTCTGGCATTTGAATGTCCATGAAACAAGCATCAAACTTATTTTCTGGTTTAAAGAGCAACTCGATGGCCTTCTTCCCACTCTCAGCACATTTTACTTCAGCTCCGTATTTCTTCAAAGCCCCTTCAGCAACTTTGAGGTTAACAGCATTATCATCAACAATCAGTATCTGTCTACCATGAAGAAGGTTGCCAACAGGCATGCGAGGAAGCATCCCGTTCTGCAAACCATCTCCGAATCCATTACCCATAGCTCGTTGCAAAGTCACTGCTAAATTACTTGCTCTTAGGGGTTTCATAATGATAGTTGCATTGCATCCCATTAAGTTCACTGAACTGCTCTTTGCAGAATTGGTGGGATTTGCCAAAATGAAAAGTTTTGGTACCTCTGGCAGGCTACATTTTCTAAGTTTGCTCATAAAAAGAGGCCAGAGATCAGTAGCTTTCGACCAAGCCTCTTTCTCTACAAGCACCATATTAACATTTGATTTACCATGCGTGATGCAAGGATATACTCGACTCAATTCAGTAGCAATCTCACAATGAATACCAAGCCTTTGGAGATGATACTTTGTCACGTTTGCACGGGCCGGCCTCTCATCCAGCACTAAGGCTTTCATTCCTTGAAACTCTGATGATTTGTAGTCACTTGAATTGCTATGAGCTCTTTTAAGTACCAGACTGAAGGTGAAAGTTGAACCAATCTGCGGAACACTCACAAATCCGATCTCTCCTTTCATAAGGTTAACAACGAGACGTTTACTAATGCTAAGTCCAATGCCTGTGCCTCCATGAATGCGGGAAATCGAAGGCCCGCCCTGCATAAACGGGGTAAAAACACGGGATTGTGCTTCTTGTGGGATGCCTACTCCTGTATCCTCCACAGATATAATCAAAGTGATTTCATCAGTGGATGATGATGATGATGATGAAGCCTGCTTAAT
Organism: Dioscorea dumetorum; assembly: GCA_902712375.1. NCBI lineage: Eukaryota > Viridiplantae > Streptophyta > Magnoliopsida > Dioscoreales > Dioscoreaceae > Dioscorea > Dioscorea dumetorum. The sequence goes on along the minus strand of CACTHL010000870.1, from coordinate 3,001,251 downwards.
TGTTAGCGAATCTTGACTAAAAAGTTTGAAGTTCTCCCAGCTTCGTCTTTTATCTGCCACTGGGAAGCCACTCAAGGTACTTGGAGACTCATTGTTTTCAACTTCTAATGAACTCCTTACCTCCTCAACAAGATTGACAGTAACAAAGACATGGCCTTTCTCTGTGAACTGTATAAAGAAATACGTTTGTGGAATTGTTGGCACTGCTATGATGTTTCAAAATCATAAGAACCATTTTTGTTAACAAAATTGATCAAAGTGACTTACTTTGATAGAGTTCCCCATGAGGTTGGTGATTATTTGCCGAATCCGGCCAGAGTCACCAAGAAGAGTGTCAGGAACCTGGTCTGAGACATACACTGCTAACTGTTTGACAATAATGTTTATGCAAAAGACCCAAGATCAGAGAATAAAACATGAAAATAATTTGCCAAATGGGGTTATTGATGCAACCAATTACCTCTATTCCTTTCTCCTGAGCTTTACCATAGAAAAGAGATAATATATCATCTAAAACTGCCCGCAAGTCGAATCGAACAACCTCGAGCTCTAGCTTGCCATGCTCAACCTTTGATTGGTCCAATACCTCGTTTATAAGGGAGACGAGAGCTTTTCCACTGGCTTGGGCTGTCCTCACATAATCTTGTTGTGTTATGTCTAGATCAGTATCCATAAGCATTTGTAGCATACCTGAAGAACAACACAAATCTTTCAAGCCCTTCTCTCTTTATCAAGGGAACAAGAGTGTCACAATGATTAAATTTTCAAGACCTTACCTAAAACACCATTCATTGGAGTTCTGATCTCATGAGAAACAGTTGCCAAGAACTACAAAAACATAGAACAATTAATTCAATTTAACTGTTAATCAGAAAACCACTGTGAAGCTACCTGAGATTTTGCAACATCAGCAGCTTCAGCTCGCTTCTTGAGCTCCATCATCTTCCGGTAATCCTCTTCGACTTTTGCTATACGGTTCACAGTAGCATGGAATATATATCCAATAAGTAAAGCGATCACAAGGGTCCCAATTGATGTGGTTATTGCAAGCCATGGCCAAGGTGGCTTGTGCTTGAAGCTGAAATGACCAATTGAACAAGGAATATGATAAGCATGATAAGCCCTCTACTAAACCTCTACATGCACAATCTTTCATAATTTTGCTATATGCAATAAACCCATTTATTTGAGGAATGTCAATTACCTGCAAAGCATATCATGTTTTCTCACTGGGTCTCCAAAATGAAGTGTGCTATTATGGTATACGATTTTTTGAGTCATGTTTGAGCCATACATGGTAATTGGATTATCAGGATCAGTCGTATCATATACATTCACCACAATGGATTGCTTGCAAGCAAGTTGGTGAAGTAACTTGTCAACGAGTGCTTCCACATCGAAAATTCCCCCCAAGTACCTGAATGTTGAAGGCTATGGAATACGTTAAATGACTACAAAAAGAAATTCACACAAATTTTTGGTTATGAAGAACGTCAAAACAATATTGAATAACTTACCCAATGGCTGCTTCTATACGCTTAAATGGGGTTGCATTTGAAGGAAGTTCAGTCTTGTAGACTGCATATGTTAGAATGACCCCTAGGCGATTTGATTTTAGCAGCCGAAAAGGAGCAGTCAGGACACCCTTCCCAGATTCCCGGGCTCGTAGTATGTTCTCACGATCTTCCTGAGTAAATTTACATTCCTTTCAGTTGATAAATAGAATTGCATAATGAAGGGAACATAGTAAAAGTATATGCCAGAGAAATACAGTGTCAGTAATACAATATGAAAACAGAGAAACAGCATGAGTGAGCAGAAACATGTAAATATCACTCCTCGAAGAAAATTATACAGTTGTCATAAATCCAGGTGGAGGACTTAACCTTTCCGGACAACATATCCAGAGAAATGACATGGGAGAGGGTTTCTTGAGCAAAGATGACTGGAGCATACTCTTCTTCAACAGGTGATGTCTCATGCGCCTCAAAGGCTGCATCGCCTTCCCTAGCAGGTGTCTGCTTTTGTGATTCCATTTTCTTGATTGTCCACCCTTGTCGCTTCTCAAATTGCTCTCTTTCAGAATGCAGAACTTTCACAGCATAAGCCACACCGCTCGTCAAAGGCCGCTCGAATGCAGTTCTCTCTGCATATCTTGCAAAAGTCATCTGCAAACCAAAAAATTAACCAAACATGCATATCCAATTCATTATTGAAAGATATATAGGCAAAAGTTCAACCAGAGCATAAGCTAAATTAAGTACAACAAAAGGATTCAAACAAACGTCAGGCATAGAATTAGTAAACCAGAATTGAATACCTGATCAATTGCAGAAGGGTCCTTGGAATGGTGAAAAGTAGAGACCAAGATTGCCAATGCCTGAAGATGATTCATGCTTACATTGAACTGATCCTGAAGCATCCTCGCCCTTTCGTCGCACATGCTTGCAAGCGTCTCCCTTCGCTTCTCAGCCGCCTGTGAATTCATAAACCAGAAGATCCACAGAGACCCCAAGAACCATCCAACCACCCACAGCAACAAAAGCTTTCTCCACCATGTCTCTCTGACCTTTTTGGAACTCAAATAATTACAGTAAAAGCGATTCCTCCATCCTCTCAATGACGATTTCTCATACAATCCCACCCAAAACTTGCCCTTCCCAATGAGAAAACCAGTCCTTTGTTCCATGGATTTAGCATTGATGAACCAGTTCACAGGATTCCTAAAGAAAACCCACCAACAAACCACCAAAACTGGAGAGAAGAATACCACAAAATCCAAGCTGAACTCATTCAGAGAAGTCATCCACGAGAGGAACAAAACCTTAAGAATCTGAGCAATTGGGAACTCCAGCTAGGAACCCAACACTAATAAAACCACACTGAGAAACCCAGCAACCACCACCACTGCAAAATAAAGCTCAAAAAAGTGTTCTTATGAATATCTAATTCCCTATTCCTCCACTGCAGATCTCTCAGAGCAATCACTAAGACCCAAAGCTAAAAACTTTGTTGAAAATTAACCAGGAAACTTTAGCTAGCTATTCATGCAAGTGTCACAAGCAGAGAAAAGAAACCAGCCACACTCACCAGTGAAGATAAGGTTAAAAAAGTGATCCTGTAAAGTGTCCAAGGCCCTCCATGGCTCTATCCCCATCCTTCAGATCTCAAACAATAATCACCAAGCATTCTGAATGAACTCCACCAATCTCAGATCCTACTAATACAGAAATCAACAACAACACACAAAGACCCAAACTTTAGCAACTCTAGCAACAGTTGATGGATTCCAGAGCCTGAAAGCTTCAAATTTGAGGACAATCTCTACAGAGCAAAGCAATTGAGCTCTCTAGTTTATGATATGAGCCTTGATCCATATGCAGTGGAAAGTAGATTCCTGAGATGAGAATGATGGTGAGAATGTGGTGAGGAAGGGATGTCTGATAGCCAAGGACCAACAGCCATCCAAAATGATAAAAAAGAGAGATAGAGAGAGAGAGAGAGAAAGATAAGAGTGGAGAGAGATAGAAAGAAAAGAAGGGGAGCTATCAGCAAAGCAATAAACAAGTGATATTGAGAAAGGGCGCCCAAAAAGGCTTGCCATCCAACCCTCCAACTCTCCACTAATTCCCACAACTCAGTTTGGCCTTTGTCCTGTGACCACCTCCCCAACCCCACACCCCCCTCCCCATCAGTCACACAAAAAGTTAGTACAGTACCAACAAGAAATGGCCACATACTCTGTTTTTGCATTGCAAGAAAGACTCTCCATAATACAACAAACCATCCACATTTCCTTCCAGTCCTTCCCACCACCACCATCACCACTCAACCACACACACCTGTGTTTTTATGTGTGCAAAGTACACATTTTTTTACCATATCCCAAAAAAAAAAACACACACACACACACAAGATTTGTGACAGCCAAATTAAACAATGTTTTGATAATATGGTGACGATGATGAAGATTCATAACACTTAGAAACTGTCATAGCTAACTGATGTACACATCATACCTGTGTGGCAAGAATGGGCTCGGAAGAAAAAGACATGCAGCACATCATCAAAACTCTTGGTTTGGTTACTTTTGGATAGGGGAGTTTGGGCAATGAATGAATAGGTGGAGAGGGGACAACACAAAGTAGTGCAATTTGGGCAGCTGATGATTATCACTAGCTTTAGAATTTGTGAAGGTACTTGCTTTGGTTGGTGGTGTGGCTATTCAAATTCAATCATGAATGGTGCTCTTTGATATGTTTTTTCTTTTTTTTTTTAATTAAAAAAACACTTTTTTTGTTATTTAAAGACATTATTGATCCCTTAACTAGACATGTCATTGTTCTACTTAATTTTTTTCAATTAAGAAAATATTGCTTTAGTCCATGAACTAATTTCTTTTTCAGTCGTCAAAATCCTATGTTGATGTGTTTGCATAAAGAGACACATCGGTGTTAATTAGGGGGTGTATATTTTTTAAAAAAGTGAAATAAAAACCAAATTACCGATTAACTAGAATTTGTTTTATAGGGAAAAGTGAAATGCTTGTGTATATATATATATACCAAATATTATGTGAAATTCGGTGTATAATTAACCAAAAATTTAAAATTTAATCTGATAACTCCACTGTGTACCACCACTACAACCATGAACAAATAACTAGCATAGTGTTTTAATTCAAAAGAAGAAGGTAAAATAAGCAGGAAGCAAAGGAAGGGAAAATAAAGTAAAATAAAAAAAGAGTGAATGTTTTAGTTGAATAATTAAACTTTAGTGAGGACAAAAAGAAAAAATTGTTTGATAAACCTTATTTAGTTAAAGAAGAGATAAGGAAGAGAATATAGATAATTATATGATTTATTAATTATCTTTTATTATAATGTGATATTATTTGATTAATAAAAAAAATTTGTAGCACTATAATCTTTTTAAAAGTTATAAATTTTTTTTTTCAAGTTTCGTCCTCCTCCGGCATTGGAAAAAAAAAAAAAAAAAATGAAGTTCTGAATGGTTTTAGAAGACCAACGTTAACTTTTCCTCTCCTTTCATTATTAAATTAAAAAAATTATATAAACAAGAAAAATGACCACTTTGACTCTGTTTAACCTTTTCTTTTCTTTATTTTCTCTCCCGAACCCTCAATCCAAACGCATCATAAATAAAATAAATCATTTAAGTGGGAGACAAAATATCAAATGAAAATTAACACAAGGCTAAAAGACCCGCGGCGCTTCACCTCTGTCTTCTTCACTCAAATGAGACACAAATTATACTCCCTCACTTTTCGTGAAAAGTGAGGGTGTGTGATGGTTGAGTATGCTCCTCATTTGTAAATCCAGGCTTTCCAAAAGATATTTCCTGCATGCACACCTCCCTAACTATAATTAACCCGAGTAAAATCAGTTTTCTTCAAAAATAAAAAAAAAATTATCTCAGGGACTTAATTTTGTAAATATTTTTAGTTTATTTATGTTTTAGAAATTAAGGTGGAGATGTGTTTCTCACAACTCTTAAGCAAGGAATATTCTAGTCCAGTGCCAACAGAAGAGGATAATTTAATTGCTTTTGATGAATTAAATACCTGTCCATATTCTCCACATGAGTGGAGAGGAATAATATAGGATTGAGATGTTTCTAATTTACAGCACTCCTTTCACTTTCATCATTAATTCCTTTTTCTTAAAAAATAAATATAAAAAAATAGCAAAGTATTTCTACGTAAAGAGAGGGCAATGCATGATTCTTTCCTAAGTTTTTCTTAAAAAATTCAAACCAAAATTTATGTAATTACTAATAATGATAATAAATGATATTCTACTTGGAAAAATATATACAAATAAATAAATAAAGTGAAACAATCATCATGGTTTGTAACCATTAGTCTAATCCTTTCTTAAGCCAACCATGATCTTGATTAACTTCACCCACTAATTATGATTATCGGTATGAACCATGAGGATCAAAAGTTATTAAAGAAAAGAAAAGAAAAGAATAAAATTATTTTGAAAAAATGAAGTTGATAGATAATCAAGTGCTTTGGTAGTTGGTTAGTACAAAATTCATAGTTTTCTAATATATATTTAGGTTTCATTTGCTAGGTGATCATGCATTTTTTTCCCCATGTTTTTAAATAAATTTTGCTCTTCCAATTTAAGTTATTACTCTTTAACAATTTTCATGCAGAAAGGTGAAGCACGGCCTTTATTCGACAAAGCTATTGATAATAAAAGACAACAAAGAATGATCTAGCAAATAATAGAGGTGACTCATGAATGCGACCACACCCATGAATCGCAGTGCAAAAATTCAAAAAAAGTCAAACCGTAGATGAAGCATGATCCACCCATGATAGCTAATATGGTCATGGATCTTTGCCTCCATAACCCTAATTTAACTCTTCTCTGTATAAGGTAAAAAAAAGATTTTTTTTTTTTTTTTTTTTTTTTTGGGGAAGAATAAAACTACGGTCGTAAAAAGATAAATTTAGACTTCTAAAGTTGAAGAAAAGGCCATAAAAAAATAAATTTTAGATCAAGTAAGGTTTTCCATCTAACGGCAAGCTAGCGAGACAAAACTTTTGTTGTGAAGGATTTAGAATTTACTTTTATCTTTCCTGCTATTATTGTTTGCCCAATGTTTATTTTGAATATTATGAGCTATAAATTAAACATGAACAAGTAAATCTTTTTGTTCTAGAATTGAGATTAGCCCAATATTTAGGTAGTCAATTATGTATTGACTTTTATTTTATATTAATATTTAATTATTTTTTGACACAATTTTGTAATTCTTAATGCTTGTAAATGAGTTGGATTCAGTTTTTATATGACTTCAGACATCGAAGGAAGGATTAAAAGTTAAAGAAATGTTGGAAACTCTAAATTCAAACCCAAAAACCTAATTGGGATTTCTTGATGAAAACTAGGTATCACGAAGCGTAAAGAGTCTAATTAGCTTCAACTATCACTAAACTAACAGCTAATCTAATAAGTTAAATACATCATTATATTCTAAAAGACAATAACGCATATTTTAAGATATTCCACTTCCAAAAATAATTAAAATTAATTAATCAAAGACAGTTAGTACAATGACTTTTCTTAATATTGTGTTAAAGCCTAATCCTAGAAGCTTTGATTTAATGCATCAACTGATGGTTTGTTATCTTTTATTAGTTTTATTTTTTGTTAGTCTAGTATATTCCAAATTTTTTTTATTCTAACATCGATCTATCTAGATAATCTATATTTGCAAAAAAATTAGTACTCAAAAACATAATTCTCATAAGAACGATATTTTTATACTATTTGAATAATCCGTGCGCACTTGTGGTATTCAACATTGGCAGAAAGATTAAAAAAAAACACTATTTTCAGATAATTAATGATTTTTATTGTCAAACTTATTGAATTTTCATTTAAAACCTTAAAACCAATCAACTTTAACCATCAAAGATATGAAAACAAAAAGGGAGTAGAATTTAATCATATTAACATTGAACTCACCTTAATGTCAAAGTTGTTCACCTAGTAACAAAAACCCATACATTTGTTTACTAAGATTAAGAGGTTACTTCCACCAAGTTTTTCTAATCAAGTGGTTGACCATGACACTCCACTTATAAGTTAACGATAAACATAAGGATAAGGTTTGCATCACATGTTACATGCAAGCAATCCCATTAACTTTATGGTTTTTTGTAGGTGTACCCCTGAATAATTTTGAAATTGCATATTTACCCCTGAATAAAAAATAATTGCATACATATCCCTGAATAATACATATAATTATATATATACCCCTGAAGTTCAAATTAGTTGAAAAATCATCCGTTAACAAATAGCAGATATATAAAATGACCATTATACCCTTTGCATATATACTTTGAAAAGTTTTTTTATTATAAAATGACCATTTATGAATACCCCTTGATAAAGTTATATAAGGTTATTTTAGACATTTTATATATCTTAATCAAGATTATAACTATAATTAATAAAAGTTAATTAACTTCTGTTAACAGAATCTAACAGTAGGGGTATATCCGCAATTATTTATATTGTTCAGGGGTATATACACAATTATATTTTTTCTGAGGGTAAATATGCAATTATAGAATTTTTTAGGGGTATATACTCAATTTTCTCTTAACTTTATCTATTAATTTTACCCACCAAACCTAATATTATAATTAATATAAAAAATTATAAACAATTAAACCTTACTGAATTTATATCATGTGTGTTTTTTAGGTTTTTAATCTACTAAGATGAGTCTAAATCAGTTTACCTACGTGCTAAAAGTTGTATATAAAAATTAATTTTTTTATTTTTATTTTTTAGTATATCTAAAAATTTGAGGTTGATAGCAAGTTTCTACCCTTTAGACCAAATTCTATTAATAAACATTTATATATTTTTTCACATAACATCAATCATTTGTAAAAGTTTAATCAAAATGCTTAGCTCATGATATGAAAAGTAAAAAAAAAAATTATAAAAATTATAAAGCGAATGTAATTTTCTTTATTTTTGATAAAAAAAATATTTATTTAACAAAATTTTAAAAAAATAAAAATTTAGCCATCCATCAATTATGTGGATTACTATGCGGGCCATCATTTCACTATCTAACACCATTTTGATGACCAAAAAAAAATTGGACTAAATAATAAACTCAACGGTTGAAAAAGTTATCAATAAAATAAAAAAATTAAAACAAAAAACAAAATAAGAACACAAGAATGAAGGGTTGATTGGACACCAAACCATCAAAATCAAACACTCTTTAATTAATTGTCCTTGATCATCATCATCATCATCATCATCATCATCATTAAAATATAAAAAAAATTTATCAATGATATTAAACAAAAAGCATTAAACTCTCCAATCTCAAATCATTTAGAAGAAATTTGTCCACATTCACAAAAGTTGCAATCCAAGAACATGAGTGGGCATCAATCAAGCACAGCAACTCACCCACTTGTTGCAATTGCAAATGGGTTCCATCTCAACTTCAAAGCCCACCCAATCTCTAAATAGATGCCAATTCCATCCAAGTGATATCTTATCCTTCCTTGTTTCTAGGGTTTTCTGTATAAGCACCCAATTTTTTTTTTTCTTTTTGTCTTTTGTTCATTTTTACATTCATTGTATAGTTATCTTTCACCGTATAGATAAATATGAGTTGTTAACGGCCTTTGGGTCAATTGGCATTTGGGTCTCCCGTGAGGACGCTTCGCAAATGGCGAGAGTTCGAATCCTCGGGGTGAGGGTGCATGTCTGAGAATTGTGAGCACGACCTGTGGGTGGTACCAGCGCCCATGTGTGTGCGGCCCCACAGGCCGCAGTCGAAGCATGCGCACGCCCCTGTCTTAATTTAGCGGGCCCATTAAGGGTTTCGTTCTTCTTGACATTTTCCTTTTGACAATTTTTTGTCAATTAAATAAAAAGCCTATTGAGATTGAAAAACCGGTTTTGCTTTATTAGTGGTGTTATTATTTTGTGAAACCAATCGCTTTTTGAGGTAAGTGGTTTTGAATTAATGATATTTAGTCTTTCGTCTATTCTTACCTTTGTTTTTTTTGTATTTTTAAGATATTAAATAATTTTTTGCTTTTGTCTTTGTATTTAACCTCAAATACTGAGCTTTAATAATTAGACAAAAAAAAAATAAAATAAAAGCATACCGTAGAGGATCTTTAATATGATTTCCATGGAAAATAGATTAGACATCAACATAACCTCTTCCTTTATCATCTTGTATTTTTATGCTTTATATTTTTTCTTTTTCTTTTTTTACTTTGATATTTTCAAATATATCTTGTGAGTTTTGTTTTAATATTTACATCATTCTTTTTTTTGTAAATTTTACTAAAATTTATGATATTTATTTAAAAATAGAGGAATAAATGCAGCGTATCAAACAAATACCACATAGCCTCTTCTTCGAAAGAAACCAATTTCTTTTTAAGTTAAATGTTTTATAAACAACTAAGAAAAAAAAACTCATCAACTTAAGAGAAGCAAGAAAAGAAAAAAGAAAAAAATGAAAGGAGTTTTTTTTTTTTTGTGATTTATTGAAAGATGAAAATGTTGTTTTCATTCCATCATATTTTCTTTTATTAAAGTTAGAACAAGTACTCTACATTGCCATCTTGGAGGAGACTCAAATGCTAAAGTTAGTTAGACATTCTTGAATCATGATTAAGCCTTGTGGTCAAGTACTCATCCATTTTATCAAACATGATTTCTTTTTAAGCCTTACTTGAGATGTGGGCTCACTCAAATACCTCTTTGAAAAAAACTTAGTGGACCATTATAAAATTTATTGTGTTTCCCTCTTCTTCTAGTTATTATGTCTTATCAAATCAACTATTAGCTAGGAACAAATCCTCTATTTGGTGATCATTCCATCAATGAAAATAGTGGGTTGTTTGTTCTTCAAGTTTATGCTTTTTTGTTGTTTGAAACCAATTAATTTCTCTTTCATTTTTTTATATTGTATTATTTGGATACTTGTTTGTCCTACTTGGAAAAATAAGAATCTTTGGGCCAAAAGATATATGTTTCACCCTCTCCCAAAAAATCATTGTCTTAATCTAAATTTCATAACATTCATCATGGTTTGGTTTAGGTTGTTTTATTTGTCCTTTAGCTTGCTTGCTTGATTGATGTACATTTTTTTTTAAAATGATTTATAGTGTGAAAGATCAATCTTATAACAATTAATGTGAATGAGTCAATCTCTTACCCTATTATTAGTAACAAATCCCCTTATATAAAACATTCAAGTTTTTACATAGAATTTAGTTTTGTTTTGAAGTATTAACTCCACATCTGTGTGTACGACATGATGTGATTTGTCCACTTTATGAAAAAAAAACAAAATTTCGATCATGAGATTATATATGTTTGTACTCATTTTCTTTCTAAAGTATATATATATATATATAAGATGAACCCCTAAAATTGTTCTTATGTTCTTCCAGTCAACAATCCCTACATCAACCAAAGGGCTTGTAGCCCAGCGGTATCTCGGGTCTCCTCGTGGGAGGAGACACGAGTTCAATCCCCCCAAACCGCGCTCCCCCGTTCCAAGAGGGTGAGGACGTTGTAGGCAATCCCCCGCCACGCCTACACCTCTGAGAGTTGGCGCTTGTCGCCCTATCTCAAAAAAAAAAAAAAAAAAAAAAATCCCTACATCATTTTTCTAGTCCCATCAATGAAACTAAATAAGTTACAACAAATATCATAATAATTTTGTGCTAACTAAACGTATTTTGTGTTTTTTGGCTTTTTAAAATACACAACAATTAGTGAATCCAAACATGCTTATATGTTCCAAAATCGACAATAACAAAAACAAAAAACAGAAAAACAAATAAATGTCAAGCAATCCCTCAGTGGGTTAACCCGACTCAGGACTTGTAAAAAATATTATTTTGTAAAAATTATTAATTTATTAAATATTCATTTATTAACGTTTTCCTATAGATTTATATATCTATAAAAATACGAGAAATTATAAATGTATATGTCCACACAAGAGTAAGATGATCCACAGATGGGCTTGACCTATGGGCCTTGTTGTCATCACCCCCATAAAGGCCTTATCAAATGAAGGCCTTCAGCCCAATATGTAATAATCTTCCTCCAAGTAATCATGGAATTTATTTTATTTTATTTTATTTTTATTAATACAGGAAATAAAAAGTAACTTTTGAAAAAAAAAAAAGATAAATAATATTTAAAAAATAAAATTCCCCTTTTTATGTTATATTTCAAGAGAGGAGGTAGAAAAAATTATGAAAAAGGATAAAAAATCATATATAAGTCACTAGCTAAATATATTTTAAAGCGCGAAATATGTCCATTGGTTTTCAACTTGAAGAAAAAGAGAAATTTCATTACCAACACCATTTTAATACCCTAAAAAAAATCATCTTTGATATTTATCTCAACACCGTATTATTATAACATATAACGTTAATTCCAGCAAAAATAAAGAAATATTAATTTAACGCTTTTCAATTTTTATTTCCTTTGAAATCTCTAAAAATAATTAGTTTTTTCCAACATGGTTGCACTTTTGCCCGGTGGAAATATAGAAGAGAGGGCAAGCAAAATATAATTATTTAACAAAAATAATTATTTTTGATAAAAAGCAGTGCGATAATATAATAATAATTCAAATACACATGCAAAAAAAAATTTAAATATATCTATATATCATAATTTGAAGTATAATCATTGTCGATACTAAATGTACTAGTAGAAAGAAGTAGACACATTTCACAAATTTTCATTGTTTGAAAAGTGCTAAATTCTTATTATATAAATAACATAATTATATATAACAATTGTAATGTAATTGACATGGCATATTTTAAACTTATTTTAATTTAATTACTAATTTTTTTTATAAATTCAGTAGCGTTTTTCATATTCATTGGGCTATGAATCTTGATTGTTTCACTGTAGAGAAATCTGTTTACATATTCATAATCCTTGTTCCATCTATGCAAAGCCTTCATAAACCCATCTATTGTGAATCAAAACAACTTCATTAAATTGTCATAAAGATCATCATTTATTCATTTGGTAAAGGATTTAACAAGCAAGAACAGCCCTTTTACCCTTTTAAATGTTACCAGTAAATCAATTAATTGTGTAGAATGATTTACTGGTAATGGAGGTCGTCACCGGTGATGGTCACCACTAGTGATGCGCAATCTAACTAACTGATGCTAAGGTGAGTGTAAACTGAAAATTTTGTGGCATTTCAACTCACTAGCAATACCGTAAAACAGGAGTCAGCTGTAAAACTTTTTACAGAGTATCTACTTACATCTACTCATTGCCAACCAAATAGCCCCATAGTAAATCTATAGGATATAACTAAATCATTGTAATCAGTACACAGCCGAACCTGTTTGTCTTTTTGACAATCTCCTTGTGAGGTGACGCTCACTGCTTTTATCAAAAAATAAATAAAAATTAATTAATTAATTAATTAATTAACACTATGAACTTCATTAATTTACCTATCTCCATCTATTATATATAAATTCCAACATGTTTCAAAATTCTAAACTTCAATCAATTTTATTACTTCATGAATTCTTGGCATTACGGCAATAGATAATTAAGATTGTAGGGTTGTCGTTATTATTATTATTATTATTATTATTATTATTATTATTATCATCGTTGCTGCTGTTGTTGTTCTTTAAAAAGGAAAAAAAAAAAAAAAAAAAAATTGATGGCAATCATACCCTGTTCACTGCAATAACTTCTATAATATTGTTTTCTTTATCAGATATGACTACACAGGCTCCATGTGAGGCCTCTTTCTTCATGTGGCTTTACGTATTGAAACACTTTGGATGCCTTCTAATTCTAAGATATGTAAATTATTCATTTTTTTTTTCTATTCATTTGTCTTCTTGTTTATGATCTCACAAAAAAATATAAATTGTGTCATTAGTTATTAGTTTTGGTGAGTTATTTATATATATATATATATATATGACATTCCTGTTCTCTAATTACGGAAATAAATAAAATGAAGTACGTACTTAACTCTGAATAATGATATAATATATATATATATATATAAAAGATTTTTAAATAAAATTTTCTATTATATAAAAAAAAAACCTATATTGTTGACAAGTGATAACGTTGTGGTCCTTGTTGGCCACTTTCTTTTTCATTATATAAAAGGACAAAATTGATATTTCCTCATTTGTGAAAAACCCAACATCTAATAATTACCAGTGAAATATTGTAATAATAATATTATAATATAGTATTTACATATTATTTTGATTCCATAAATTATTTACTATATTCAGATGAATCTCCCGTAAAAATTAAGGTATCTTTTTTTTTAATTGTATATAAAAATTTTCAAATCATTCATAATATACTCTAAAATATTTATAAGTCACTGTAATTACTGTATTTTTATATTTACTTGTTATTTGATAATAATTATTATTTTTGTTAATAAAAAATCAACATGTGCTTGATATGATATATTATAATATTAGAGTCGTCTTTTTGCACGACATTGTTGGATATTTAATTACAACTCACGTGGCATTGCAATCAAAGAGTAATAAGAGTTTGATATAAGCAATTTATATAACCAATGACTTGCTCAGATTATTATAAATAAATAAATAAATAAAAATTTAATCTTGCACTTTGAATTTATTAATTTAATATTTTTTTTTTATAAAAATAAGGAGAATCACTCTTTGTGATTATTAAAAGAGAGATAAATATGGTGGTGTATCAGTTACAGTTACAGTAACCCATCGATCATCTAGAATAACCAAATTAATAAATTTTTTTTACTATATTATTTTAGAGTTAAGAGATACAACATACTTCATAAAAGATGCACCAAACCAATTTGAACGGTATAGTAAAACTATACTTAAACTTGGGAATAGTGATAAATTATACTGCTACAATAATGCTATATATTATTTGATCTAAGAAAAAAAAAATATATATATATATATATATATATATATATATATATATATATATATATATATATATATTTAATATCACTTGTATGGCTGAAGATTGAAATATTATTAATGGAACCAAAGAGTATTTATTAATGGTTGTTGGGGTATACACTAACAGTTAGCCAGTGTTGGTCAATACAATTAGTTTGTAGTGCTATTACTGGTTAATAATAAGTACCAACAAAAATAGGATATAGACAAAATTTTATTTACGGCATGTTTGAGTACCACTAAATTGCATATGAATTGTGGTAATTTCTATAGAATTTAATATTACGTAGGAATTTATAATATGGGTTGTTTGGACATTCTTTATACAGTATAAAATTACTATGGAATCATGTGATTCTATATAATTTTATAAAGAGGTGGGGACCAAATTTTTTTTTCCTTTGTTTTTTTGGCTGGGCGTTTAGGGAGAGAGCATTACGATAGGGGTAAATTTCACATATTTTATAGTAATTTCATGTGGATATCCAAACATTATTCCGTAAGAATTTTCTGTAGTAAATTCTATAAAAATCATCTTTGAATCCTATAAAATAAATTTCCTCTGAAAAAATTTATTATGCATCCAAACAATACCTTAATCTATTGCAAATTATCAAAATTTTAAAGGATTCTTGAAAATTTGCTTAGCCACCCATCTTGAAAATGTATATTTAAATTGGCATATATATATATATATATATATATAAATAATTTAATATGATGATTTTAAAAGATGGGAGTATTTTTCTTGCCGACTAAAATTTAAATAATTTTTATTTATACCAGTGTTGTCTATTTGGTCCTTTTCTCAAGCCTAATAGGACCATTACGTCAAATCACTCTAAAATATTTGGAGTCTATTTGGATTAAAACCACAAACGCTATGATGACTTGTCTTATAAATCTTTTGATAATATTGGTGGCAACTTATTTTGCCACAAAATTTTATATAATTATTCAAGAAAAATCTAAATGATAATTCCTCTGTATCATTGAGCACCACATGTTAGTAGATTTCTTATGACCAAAGAAATTTGATTACTCATAATTAAAAAAACATTATGTGATGTCTCTGTTGCAATTCTCTAATTAGGATTGTATTTTATACCATAAGCTAAATAGTCCTACATTTATATGTACATGTGTGTGTATATGTATATGTATGCCATTTGGATTTGTACAAACAAGATGTATTTTTTTATGAAGCAAAACCAGTGTAGACATATTCAAACAAATATGGTTGATTGTATTAGAACAATTGAAGAACTAGTTGAGCATGGTTTAATAGTTATCTTTTGAACTAGTGTTAATAAAACCCGGCTAAGATTCTATGATCTAATTTGTTAGACTTGGAACCGAATGAATTGGCCAAGTTTACAGAGTTAAAAATCAATTCTTAGTTTGTTTCATTAAACCAAAATATTATAGTTTTAAAGCACAACTATGTTATTATTTAAAGAAGAAACAAACAATTTAAAATCTTCTGCTTTTTTCCGTTGAAAATATTCTAATAAAAAAACTTTTATTTTGTTCGATCAGTCTTATTATTATGAATCTTTTGTAGATATAATATTCTCCATTCCTCCTCGATTGCATGGCATGGCATGAGAGTTTAATTTTTAGGAGATCATTAAGCTATTATAATTAGTGTATTTTTATATCTGCCCCTTTGACATTTTTAAATGGGCGCATCCCGCGTTTGTCAATATATATATATATATATATATATATAAGTTATTATTATTTAAACAATCATTTATTTCAAACAAATCAAATTGTCATGTAGTGATGATTGAGGCCATATCACTAGTTGCCAACTTAGCGCATCATTTTATATATGATTTTTTTAATTTTTCATTTGATAAATGTTTTTGTGTGGATAATAACATGATGCTTTAAGTTGGCAACTAGTGATATGTTCCAAGTTATATGCTAGCTACCAAAGGGCTTGTAGCCCAGCGGTACTTCGGTCCTCTCGTGGAAGGAGACGCGAGTTCAATCCCCCCAAACCGCGCTCACCCGTTCCAAGAGAGTGAGTACGTTGTAGACAATTCCCCCGCTATGGGTACACCCTGAGAGTTGGCGCTTGTCGCCCTATCTCAAAAAAAAAAAAAAAAAAAAAGTTATATGCTAGCTGAAAAATGTTAGCTAGCTTGAAGAAAGCGTATTCTAAAATTATATAGATTAAAAATGTGTAATGAGATTTGATAAGCTAAAACAAATTTTAATTTTTAAGCAAATTATCATTAATATTTTACAATATAAATATTTTATAAAATAATAAATTCTAAATAATTTATCCAATTTTCAAAGCATATTATATATATGTATGTATGGAAAAAAGGTCTACCACCTTGACAATAACTAGTTGAGGTTATGATGTAATTAAAATCACGTGTTGCTTGGGTGAACCAAATTAGAGCTAATTAGTCAAATACAAGGACATTTACTGAACTTAGGTATTGCATGTCACAATCATAAAACAAGGAAAAGAGTGAGTTATTTATTAATTCCTATAACTTTCCAAATTAGTTGATTAATCTCTGCATTTTTTTTTAATTATCAATTAGTTTTTTATGTTAAATTTCATGATTTGTTTTACTTTTAAATAATTAGTATATTATTGTTATTATTCAAACCTTTTTAGTATGATATTTATTGAGAAAATTCTAATATTTAACCACAAATATTCAATCTGTGACTAATATTAAGTCCAGTAAATTTTGTTCTTTTCATAAATTCTAATATTTAACCACAAATACAGAATGATAAACCTTTTCATAAATTTTGTTCTTTTCATATATATATATATATATTAAGAATATAATAATTTTATTATTAATGATGAATTTTTCAGACAGTAATAAGATCTGTTGTTCTTAGGACTTGGTCAGGAATTACCATAATTTGTGGAATAACATCATAAAATCAAGCTCTCAAAGTTATTATTTCATTTTATGGTTGTAACTTTCAAGTCAATCTCACTCTCTGCACTTTCTCAACTGTCTTTCTTCTTCTTCTTCTTCTTCTTCTTCTTCTTCTTCTTCTTCTTCTTCTCCACCAACCTCTACAGCTCCTCCATCTGCTTCTTCAACCTTTGTTTTGCCACATCTCCTCAGTTGGGACCTCAAAGTGTTCTCTTTGAATTGCTTTCTTTTGTAGGTGAACACTAAGAGACATCATCACTGTACCAGGTTTTGGAGAGGAATCAACAGAAAAACCTCAAAAGGTTCAGCCTTTTGGTACTTGTTTCCTGTTTTTTTTCTTTTGATGTGTTCCTTGGAACCAGGAAAGTTTCAAGCTTTTTCTCTCATGTGTGTTGATGTAGTGGTCCTCTTTTCTGCTTTTCTAATATTTTTGTTTTTAATTCATTTTCTTCAGTAAAATCCATTTTAAAAGTTCATAGGTGGTTCCACTTGTTCTCTGCCATGCGCTTGGTGTTCTTATCAGGTCAACAAGGATAACTTTTTCCAAAGAAAAGCAACAAAATAAAGAATAACAACAAGCTCAAAAGGTCCAAGCTTGCAGTTTCAATTGCATAGAGGGAAAGGCATTTCTTTTTCTCTGTATTCATTTGGAGATCTTCATTCTTTTGATCTCATTGTTTTGTGATCTTCTCTTGCTCTCAAAGTTGTTCTTTTGGTCTCTTCTCAATCTGGAAGTCTGAAAAATCCCATCTTAGGCAATGGGTAGATTGAGGCATAAGATTGAGGGCTTCATCAACAACAGATGGCTGGTTTTTGTGGCGGCAATGTGGGTGCAGGCTGTTGGTGGGATTGGCTACCTCTATGGCAGCATTTCTCCGGTGATCAAGAGCTCAATGGGCTACAATCAGCGCCAAGTTGCCAGCCTTGGTGTGGCCAAGGACCTTGGTGATAGTATTGGGATCTTGGCGGGGACTCTCTGTGAGATCCTGCCACTCTGGGCTGCCCTTCTCATCGGCGCACTTCAGAATGTTATCGGCTATGGCTGGGTCTGGCTCGTAGTCACAAAGCGAGTTCCGGCGTTGCCTCTGTGGGCGGTGAGAGCCTCTGCCTACTTCTCCTTTCTTTGAGACCATATTATATATCTTTCATTGATCAGCTGTGATTTAGATTTTGTGTTGTCTCTTGGAGTTGTGCTTTTGTGACTGTTGCATTGGTACTTACTCATCGTGAATTTCATGTAGAATGTTAAAGAACAAGGAATTAAAGTTTGATCGCAATTGATAATAAAAGTAAATTGAGAATGAGGTAATTCTTTTTTATTTATCAGTTGTTTGTGATCAACACATAATCTATCCATAAATCTGCATATTGTTTACTTCATCAGTTGGTTTGCTTCGTTTTACTATGCCTTTTACAGCTTCCAAATCATCTCCTATTTGTAAGTTTTGCCTTGTCGAACTTCACAGCATGAAACAATCACATCTCTGATTTTAAATTACCGTGTATTCCGCATATATGACAATATTTAGTGAAGAGCTTTCTTTTGTGCCATCTTAGAGGAGAAGCATGATTCCTTTTTCATGATAAAAAGACACATTTTATGAGTGGCCCTGGTTTCAAGTTGTTAAACTGATAACTTTGTGCAGATGTGCGTTCTTATCTTTATCGGGAACAATGGAGAAACATACTTCAACACAGCGGCGCTTGTATCCTGTGTACAGAACTTTCCCAAGAGCCGCGGACCTATAGTTGGTATTCTTAAAGGTTTTGCCGGTCTGAGTGGGGCAATCTTGACCCAAATATATGCGATAGTACAAACACCCGATGATGCAGCTATCATCTTTATGGTTGCAGTTGGACCGTCAATGGTTGTTATCGCCTTAATGTTCATTGTTCGGCCTGTCGGAGGTCACAGACAAGTCCGGCAGTCTGATGGTTCTAGTTTCGTATTTGTTTACAGTGTATGCTTGATTCTGGCCGCATATTTAATGGGTGTCATGCTTTTGGAAGATCAAGTCGACTTGAGCTACCCTTTGAGAATTTTGTTCACGGTCATCTTACTTATTGTCTTGATCATTCCCATAGCAATCCCTTTGCTGTTGACATTTTACTCTGATGATATGTCTAGGATTCAAGAATCTCTTCTCCCTTCATCTCACAAAGATGAAGCAGGTAAATCAGAAATAGGAGATAACCAAGAGGTTATTATTCTCAGTGAGGTTGAAGATGAAAAGCCGAAGGAAGTTGACCTGCTTCCTGCACAAGAGAGGCAACGGAGGATCGCACAGTTGCAAACAAAACTGTTACAAGCTGCAGCCGATGGAGCTGTGAGAGTCAAGAGGAGGCGAGGCCCACGCCGGGGAGAGGATTTCACCTTGGCACAGGCCTTGATCAAGGCGGACTTTTGGCTAATGTTTATCTCTCTGCTGTTGGGATCAGGGTCTGGATTGACGGTCATTGATAACCTTGGTCAAATGAGCCAGTCCTTGGGTTATTATGAGCCTCATGTTTATGTTTCCATGCTCAGCATTTGGAATTTTCTCGGCCGCATTGGTGGAGGCTACTTCTCTGAGATTATTGTTAGGTATGATCATTAGTACTTTATTTGGATGCTATTCTGCCGATGCTATATTCCTAGAGTTTTTCTACTTCTGTAAAAGCTTTTGCAAGTGTCTCTAGATGTTATCATCTTCATTTGATCAGATATAATTACATCTAATTGTATGCATCTTTGTCGACTGTTTCACTAGTGTATATGTCAGACAGTTATCGAATGATAGACTGTATATATACAAAACAAGCTAGGTTCTTGTCATACAATGAAGAAATATCTTGCTTATGTGCTTGAAGTCACAACATTGTAGTCATTTTCTTTCCGTTATAACTTATAACCTCTTGAAATCTCCATTTTCTTTCTATATTCATTTGCTTTTAGGTTGAGTCTCCCAAAATGCTTCAATTACTAAATATGGATATGAATATATAAATTTGCATCTCTCATCATATGAGCTAAAGCTTTTGCTCTGCATCTTAACCAGAATAGGAATAAATTCCAAAAGACTCCTAATCATAGTTCATGAAATCTTAACCAGTTCTATCAATTTTTTTCTCTCTTGTTTCAGCTATCTAGAAAGCTCTTTGAATTTATTGTCCATCCTTTACAATTAAAGATGAGTTTTGTAATTTAGTTCTGTCATCTGATCAGGGACTATGCATATCCACGACCGGTTGCTGTGGCGGTGGCTCAGGTTCTGATGGCAGTGGGACATTTTGTTTTTGCTATGGGCTGGCCAGGAGTGATGTACATCGGCACATTGTTCATTGGAGTTGGATACGGAGCTCATTGGGCTATTGTACCAGCCGCGGCGTCTGAGCTTTTCGGTGTAAAAAACTTCGGGGCGTTGTACAATTTTCTCACAGCAGCTAACCCTGCAGGTTCTTTGGTATTCTCTGGTGTCATAGCGAGCGGTATCTATGACTACGAAGCCGAGAAACAGGCTCACAATCACCAAAATTTATCAATGGTTGGGAGATTACTCTTTGGAACTAGACTTCCTTCAGAAGAGGCACCACAATGCGAAGGCTCTATCTGTTTTTTCCTCTCATCCTTGATTATGTCAGGTTTCTGCATCATCGCTGTTATCTTGACCATGATTCTGGTTTATCGGACCAAAGTCGTTTATGCTAATCTTTATGATAAATCTCGCGCTTGAGTTACCGATATGAAAGCAGTTGGTAAGCATCACTATGACGTATTTTCGATTTGAGGTCTCCGATATTGTGTGGATCGCCAGATATGAAAGCAGTTGGTCAGCATCACTATGACACATTTTCGATTAGAGGTCTCCGATATCGTATGGATTGCCAGTTTTCCTTAAATCAAAGTTGCAAAGAAAAATCTTCACCGGCTGGTGAAAATTTTTGATGGAGAGACCAGTGAAAGTTATGAAGATGTCTCCTCAAGTTCATTTGTTCCATTCAATTCGACCTTTGTTTATTGTGTGCATTTTTCTGTAAAATTACATGAGTGGAATTGATATTGCCTGAACACGGTTATTGCTTTAATATTATCCAAAGTATTTGTGTGACATTGATGAACAGGTTGTGAAGTTTGTGACAGGCACTATATTGAAATTTAGTTAATATCTCCTTTTTTTATTTTCTCCAAAGTAGAGAGATGCGGTTATTGATTGTTTTGTGGAGGAGTTGAGTTGCACCTGCATGTCATTCTTAACATATAACTGCTGGCATTTAATAGCACTCAATATTTGACTTAAAAACATCACAAATACTTAATAAACCTCAACAGAAAAACATCAGTCATGATATAACCTTCTGCTTTCCACCCTGAAAAAGAGATGTTCAACTAAATGCAGGTTCAGGGAGACCATTGCTATTCATCTGCGCCAAAGAACCCTAACTTCCACCAAGTTCATTTATCATTTGAAACAAAGCAGATCATATCATATTCTTCAGAGTATTATTTGATGCCCGCTGGAAAATCAAACAGACGCACCGCAATATATCCACACAGGAATCAAAATACATGCACTCCAACACTTGAAAGTTCAAGATTTTCCTCTTTCTTTTTTTTTTTTTAAATTTACTTGGAAGTAAATAAAAACCTTGTTGAATAAGTACTTGATAACTGTTTGCTAGAATACAATAGCAAATGGGAAATGCGACCTTTTTGCTTTGGTAGCATCACAATACGAAAAACTAGGATCTACTACGCCGGTTTCATAAATAAATCAGATACAAAGGTAGACTTCACAGACAAATTGAAGAAGTAAACCGTCTTGGGAAAGCTGATTGCAAGCTGATTATAATGACATTGTGAATAATGCATGGGTTGCTAACCTCCTTCACCATGGGTCCTTTTCGAGGTACTTATGTAAAGAACTGCATCGAGAAACAAGGGGAGAAAATTCAGGCAAAATCATTCAAACATTGGTAGAGCGGGATGTAGGGTATGTGGGAGGAATTACCATTGTTTCCTCTAATAAAAGCATCTCCATATTTGTTTTTCAGTTGACCATTCACATATTCCTCTGTCTGTTCCATTGCAATATTCATGTACCCATCTAGACATGCAAGTATTCCTGAAAAATAAAAGTTCAATTCTTTAATGCTGCCTAAGTGGTAGAAAACTAACGCAGAACATAAAACATGTACGGAAAAAAAAATCAATTGTAATTAGAGAGAGATTATCAGGCATGGGGGTTATTCAATCAAATAAAATGGAATTTCAAAGGTAATACAACTGCAGGGCATATTACCATCAGAAAATATAAAATCATTGTGCCCCATTGTTAGCCAAAAACCAAAGGCCACAGGACGGCGCAAACCAATAGTTTTGAAAAGTATATTTTGACACCAGTTGAAGCCAGATTGCTTGATCTGATAATTATCTAAGATCCAGTTAGATAGCACTACATAGTTCAAAAGAGTTGGGCCTGAGATCATCAAGCTCACCAAGGGCATTGACAGCCTTCATAACAGCAAATGACCAAAATTCTCATAGTTCATACCAACAAAAAGAAGTGCAATTGCAATCCTCGCCAAGGACAAATGGCAAACTTATCTTGTTTCATGAGTGCAACTTTTAATTGCACTAACTACAGCTTACCAGTTTTTATAGATCCAAATGAACTTAATGGCACAGATGTGCTTGTCAGAATGCCACACCAACAGTCGACATCACCATCACCAATTATCTTATATTTTCTTGCATATTTAATCACCCTCAGCTCCAGTAAAAACATTGAACAGCATTGGGCAGGCATAATGTATTTTAAGCAATATTCATGTAACTAATGGGCTAATTTCTGAAAAAAAAAATTCCTTAGGCTAATCCCAAGCAAATTGCTCATTTAATTTCACAATCATCTGGACCTTCAATCTTATAGCTGCATGCGGCTCTTTCCAAAAACATTACTTTCACTTCCAGCAATTGTTCATTCAAACGTAAACTCATAAAGCCTGAAAATTTCTAAAAGGCTATATCCGTGATGTAGGTTCATAAAGAGTACATGGTCACTTCATAAAAATTACCTTTGATAAAATCATAATATAATAAATGGTAGATACATTTTGAAAAACAAAGATTAAGCTAATGATCATTCCAACCTCACAGCTTTAGGAAAAACATTACAATTCTCTTAGGGGGCTACTACTTTGCGCGAGTGCTACCAAGGTAATTTATGCAGAACATGCCTTAATCTACATGCCATCATCTCATGTCTCACACTTAATCTTCTTTTTCCCACTGTTAATTCCTGCAGAGCATGCCTTAATCTACATGTCATCATCTTATGTCTCACACTTCATCTTCCTTTTCCACAGTTAATTTCTGCAGAACATGCGTTAATTTACATGCCATCATCTCAAGTCTCACCTACATCTGCCTTTTCCAATTCAACCAAACTTAGACATTTCATTCTTCTCTTCTCCAATTCCATCATTAACATAAGTTTCAATAGATTCCTTAATTTTCAAATGCATATTTGGTGCGGTGACTCTCAATGAAAAATTAAAAAAGAATTCAGAAAACTATTAGTCAAATCTATACCCTCACAAATAAGTTGAAGTCAAATATATATTTTTGAAAAGTTTGTAGTTTAACACATGATCATGAATAAAGCCGCAGACACAACGTTTTTGACGATAGAATGAAAATTCAAGGAATGTCTTAATGTTAAATATAACATGTTAGTTGATTTCTACAATCATATTAACTTTCTTTTGATTACCTGTCATATGTTTAAATTGAACCAAAATAGAGGAAAGAAAGAAAATTTTAAGTACTACACTTACTATCAATTGCTTGGCCATCCTAAGTTACTTCATTCAATAAAAAATAACAAGTCCTTTTGTATTCTTTCCCAGGCTTATATTTTCCTTTAATTCAAACACACCAAGCAACTGGGCCCATGCAAGAAATATATCTATTTTAGAAGGAAAATTCATGCAAACAAAGTAATTTACAGGGACAAATGCGAAAACCAATGCACAGGAAAAAAAAGAAGGAATTTTTAGGGTTTAAAGAATAGCAGTTCAATCGATTAAACCCTAATCACAGATATTCCCCGGAAACATCTACATAACTTTTGAATCAGTCTCAAACAATGAAATAAGAGCAGATCAAAGTCAAGTAAAGATCAATTCAAAAAACTGAGGAAAAAAACCCTAGAAGAGAAAACAGGGTATGAGTATAAAACCGCGGTAGTCAACACCGGAGTTGAGCTTGACGACGACAGGACGACCCCTAATCGACTTCAAGAAGTCCGCCGGTGTCTTCACCGACCCTCCGCCGCCCCCGCCGCCGCCTCCACCGCTCATCGCTCTCTGCTCCGGAGAAGCCACATCGGGTTCCTGTTCTTTGATTTTATAGACAAGGGTACAAACGGGTCGGGTTCACGTTTTGCATCCGACCCGCTTCAACGTTTGCTCTTGGATTAGGATCTCGACCCGAATCCATTATATTTTTTTTTTAACAAAAATTTGCTTTTTATTTTGGATGCTAACATTGTTATCATTTTAAAATACTGTTCCTTTATTTTGTTTTTTTATGATTTACTGTATTTTTTATAAAAATAACTTATAATGATAATATTTTTCTACGCAACAAATTATTCAATTATTTGACAACATTTTTTGATTTTTTTAACAAATTAATAAACTATTGTTATATATATATATGTTACACTTGGGATTGTGATATAAGACAAAAACACATTGAAAAATCAAAACCAATAATTTAGCAAAACAGGTAGAGACTAAACACTACCAATGATCTCTTCTATTGGCATCGGGATTTTATAGGTAGGATATTTGTGTTCCCGTTAAAGAGAAAAATACAAAAAATATGGGCATAAATTTGTACATTTTTAATATAATCTCTATCTATATTTTATCAAAAATAAATAAATAAATAAATAAATATCAGTGATAGATGTGTGTATTATATTATATCAGCCGTAAAAAATTATAATTTTTGTGCTGGTTATTATTGTTGATTTTAAAGCCTTATAATTTTTTAAATTGGTATTTATGCTGGTCAAAAGAAAATTTATAAAAGTATTTTATATTTGTCACAAAAATAAAATCATAGCAATAATGTGGTTTTTATTTGCAATGATAACCGAGCGTATTATATGATATTGGCAAACACTGAAAACATAGTCATCACAGGAAACCATCCATTGTAAAAGTATGCGCCTTATATATGTATTTTTGACAGAAATAAACATACTATAAAATATATTAAAAAAGAAAAATGACAAAAATGGCAAAACAATACCGAAAACAAAAACAAATGAGTCCAAAGTTGGACTCTGCAATTAATTTTTGAAACTTCATTATTCCACCATTTCAAAAAAATCAAAAGCAAACAAGGCCTTCTCAATTAATCCCCACAATACAAACACAGATAAGAAAACAAAACAAGAGATTAATTAATTAATTAATTAATTAATTAATTAATTAATTAATTAATTAATTAATTAATTAAAAGCAGTGCAATCTCTCCTAATCTCTCCCTGCAGCCTTCCAGTCTTAACACCAGTTCTCCCAAGCTTCACCATGGCAGCACCAAACGCCGAGAAAAAGCTGGCCTGGTTGGAAGCAAAGGCATTGACAGTAACTCTAGACTGGAAATTACTAAACAAGCCCTGATCAGAGGTGAAAAGGCCTTCGCCATTAACCAAGTTCTTATAATAAGCATTGTCAAAGCTATTAGGAGTAGCAGGATCCATGTTAATGGCCACAAGCGGGTTCACGTTGGGAGGACAAGCTTGCATGAGTTGCCGGGCGTACGACGGGTTCAGCGAAGGGTCGGTCCGGTGGGTGGAGTTGAAGGAGTAGAGCCGGTTGGCGAAGCGACTGCAGTGGGAGAAGCCAACGGTGTGTGCTCCGGATAGAGCGATCATGTCCGTTTCTGTTAGGTTGTTCTTCCGGAATATCCAGTTCAGAAGGTTCACGCTGAAGGTTGGGCTTGGCAGGTTGCCGGTCACTCTCCATCGGAACGATATCCGGCCGTCTCGCCGGCCTAGTTCTACTTGGAAGTTCGGACCGCCGGACTGGTAAAATACATACAGAGAATATATATATGAATTAGATTAGTACGTATTAATTGTTACAAATTAATTATATAAGACAATATATATATATATATATATATATATATATATATATATATGAACTAGCTAGCTAGATTAATGTTAATTACGGTTTTCTATCTTTTGAATGAAATGTAATAACATATTAATATAAGGATGGTAGTTCAAATGAATTTTTTGATTAATGGAAGAATTATGGTACTGTGTTCTTTGACAGGATAGAAAAAGAAATTTGAAGAAAGAAAAAATGCACACCAAGGCAACAACATCTCTAGCAGCAATTGTCAAGATATCTGCACAAGAAACAACTCCCGGGCACTGAGCTTCCACAGCTTGCTTGGCCTTGATCACAGTGTCGAATCCATCTCCGGCGAGCGACAAATTATCCGGGGCATCCTTCTCGGCATCTCCTCTCGGAGACGAGATCATAACTGACGCATCACAACCCTGAAAACATATATAACACACAAATGATCATAAGATCAGAAGCATTAATTATGCAAGAACACCAAAATATATATATGTTGTCATCATCATATATGTATGTATAACCGAAATGTATACCTCAACAAAACAATCGTGGAAGAAAAGGCGAAGAGTAGCCGGAACGGTAACGAACGTCTGCTGTATCTTCCTCGTCACCGCTTGCCTAACAATGCTTTCGACATTCGGGCAAGTAGACCGATAAAAGTTCGGAGAGAGTTGAGCTTCTCCCATGCTCCCCATGACCATCAACAACATGATCACCATTAAAGAACCTTTCCTTAGCTCCATCTCTCTCTCTCTCTTGCTCTTCTCTATATCTTGCACTATGTCTATTTTTGATGTGCAAGGTATTGCTCTTGTGTATGTGTGTGTCTATATATATATATATATATATATATATATATATATATATATATATAAAGGATTGAAAGTGAGAAATTATATATATATATGCAAGTGGACAGAGACTCAAATTATTGTTTGATTAAGCTTGTGAGAGTTTACAATTCAAAGCTATGTGCATACAGCCAATCATAGACTATGAAAAATGAGCAATGAACAACATCTTTGCATGTTCATAAATTTATAGCAAGAGATTGATTCTTCCATTGAGAGGACAACATGAGCTGTAAGTGAAGTGATGCTTATGAGAGTTTACTTTGGATGTTCATGGAAGTGGGGGAGTATTTTATGTAAGCAGCGTTCAAATGCACATGTAGGATAGAGACGCACAAACCAATGCCAGCTTATCTTATGGCAAGACTTGCATCATCTCATGAACTTAATTAGTGGAGTGGATGAACTTAATTAGCTTATTTTAAAGTACATAATTAAAGGCTACTTAATTGACCTTATCATGTGGCCTTCCATGTGAGCAATGCTGATCTAGAGTTGAAATTAATTAAGTTTGAAGCTTAATTTGGTTGGTAGGCTGCATTTTTATGGGTTAATTAATTTAGTTGAGAATCAATGTTTGATGTTTTGGATTTGAAGGAGAGCTAGCTGGTTGAAAGAAAGAGTGGAATTTAATGAGGAGAATTAATTAGACTTTGATTAAGTATATATGAGAAAAAACTCAACAATGGATTAGAAGAAAATAATATATAATATATCAAACTCATCAATGACTGAAAAATTCCTAGTTTTTGTTTCATTTGGAAGTCAAAAGATTGAGCTTATCCAATAGCTGGTTGTGATTGTGGAGAGCATGCATTACAACTGTTTTTTTAAAGGAAAACTTTGTATTTGATGGAGCAATAATGAATTATACTTGGGGAGAAGATATAATTGTTTTTGTAATCAAATTGGACTGGATCACATTGCTTGTTGATTAAGATAATTATAAGAACATGGATTCTTGTTTTCTATGATTTTATATAACAAGGATATATAATCTTTGAGCATTAATTATTTTTTTAGATGGATCAGGACATTTCACATTATAAGTTGGATGATTGATTATTTTTTGCAAGCATGTGAGACAAAGATAAGTAATGGAAGACAATATAAAACTTTTTTTGTCTTGGCTTGTCTATTATTATCATTATTATTACCACTGTAGTTAATATAGATGTATATATATATATATATCTTTGCCTTCATATCTAACCATGATTAAATTACAAATGATGATGATGAGTGGAAAGTATATTTAAAATGAATAAAAAATGTCTATTATTATTATTATTATTATCATTAGTATTTGGCCAAAGTTAAACCGTCATGTGAGTGATATATATATATATAAGAGTGGAATTAATCCCTAACATTCATGTGAATTGATCCTTCACCAACTGCAAAAAAACCTCACAAGAATTTAAAAATAAAAATTTTCTTTTGGTTTTTTAATTTTTTTTATTTATTTATTTTTTATGCAGATGTGTTGGGTCTCCGGGTCCTATGATAGTCCATCCGACCCGGAAACTCTATCGGGTCAAGACCCGTTTAGTAGAACCCGATCCGTTTTGCTCCTCAGCCGCTCAATTCTCTTATCCCCATTTGCTCTCTCTCTATCCGCTTTCGAGTTCGGCTTCTCACTTCTTAGAGCTCACCAATGGCGACGCTGACCTTCAACCTCGCCAGCGCCTTCAAGGGACTCTCCCTTAACTCCTCCTCCTCTTCGTACCTCAGCGGTGGCCTCGCGTTTTCCCCCCTCAACCTCCGCTGCGTTCGCCCTCTGCCCACCAGTTTTACGCCCCTGACGATCGAGTCGGCGCACAAGAAGGGAGCTGGGAGCACTAAGAATGGTAGGGATTCGAGAGGGAAGCGGCTTGGTGTCAAGATTTACGGGGATCAGATCGCAAAGCCTGGCGCCATCATTGTCCGCCAGCGTGGGACTAAGGTAGTCTATGGATTTTGCCGATTTTTAGAAACCTTAGTTTCGTTTTCTCTGTCTATTGGTATTTAGAATGTGAGTTTTGGTGATTAAGAATTGCTTCGTTTGGTGTGGGATATGTAGGTCGGTATTTAGCTGAATTTTACTGAATTGTTCTTTAGAGAGAAATTTTAAATTGGAACACAATAAAGCTTGTATTTTTTTTTATATAAAACTCATAGATTGATCTTAGGAAAAGTTAGGATAGTTAGTTTTTGAGAATTCGTATGCATTTGCTAAACGATTGATGGGCCCGTGTTGCTTAGTTGGAGTCTTGATGATATAATTCCGAGGTATTTATGTAAATTTGATGAGCAATTTGTTGTCATATGTTCGAATGAATAAAAAAAAACTTTGTTTTTTAAACTTGTGATTGTATATAGGTTTTGGTTGAATTCATGATAATTTGTAGCTTGTGGCAAGAGTAGGAAACAGGGGAACTTCATTTAAGAATAACTATAAATTTTGTTGTCAAATAGTTTGTGGAATTCTTGCCTTTTAATTTTAAATTTAGAATCATATGTTTACCTAGATTCTCAAACATAATCAGATCACTGCTGTTTGTTATGACATGTATTTGTTCATTTGTCTAGCTTGTAGCCATGCAATTTGAATACACCGAAAAGTTTTGCTTAACTATATCCGCTGTTTAGTTGTTATATTTCGATTTGAATCAAAACAATTTGCCTTATATGTTGATTCATGCTTACATATAACTGGCTTTCTAAGTGGTTCTCAAACCTTGGTGCTTCAACTTACTTTTGATCCTGGTTCTCTAGTGACGTTTTAGTTTATTATTAAAATCCAAAACTTTAAAATGAAAGAATGAAGTTCTCTGAGAACGCAAGGAAATAAGAATGTGTAGGAAACTGACGTAACAAGCAAATAGCATGCATTTAGTTTAGCATGCTCTGTTTCTAGATCCTTGCCCAAGTTTAGGTTTGACATCAAGGCTTAATTTCTCATGAAATCAAATTCTTTGTCACAATCTCCTCTATACAGACAGGGTCAAGACCTTTGCTGCGTGCTTCTGATTGAACTTTATAGTTAATATGGGATAGGTATGACAAAAACTACATTTCTGTCATTATTAGCACTGGGCCCCATTAAGTACATCACTGCATGGTTGTTTCCTTCACTAATCAAACCTATGGCTTTCCAATTGTTACCCTCCTTGATTATATAGGGGTTGGGGCAGTACTGTCACCCCATATTATGCGCGCAGGTGCATATGGTTCCCATGGCCTGTCTGTTCGGGAATTAATATTGTGAAAACTTGCATTCACATTACTACGCACATAATTTGCCTACCACATCATGGTTGGAGAGGACAAACTATTTTTTCTTGTCTAATGGATATATGCATTTTGTGTTTTATTATGAAATTCTTTTATGTCAACAACTATTATATTAAAGTAGAAATGTGACTGAACTGGGTGTCTTTGGATTCTCTCTTTCCTTTTTTGTTCCTTTAACTGATATCTGATGATGTAAATTGCGTTATCAGGGGGTTGTGCTAACATTTTGAGTTGTGACTAATCTTCAGTTCCATCCTGGGAAAAATGTTGGACTTGGAAAGGATCACACAATCTTCTCTCTGATTGATGGGCTGGTCAAGTTTGAGAAGTTCGGTCCAGACAGGAAGAAGGTCTTTGTTTACATTGACAACCAAAATTCTTGTCAAATCGTGAACTATATATATAAACTGACAACCTTCAGGTTGGTGTCATCTAACAGATAAGCGTTTACCCACGAATCGAACAGCCTGAGAACCCAAACAGTTACAAAGCCCGGAAAAGGGAGTACTTCAGACTCCAGAGAGAGCGAAAGAAGGCTAGAAAAGAAGGCATGGTTGTCTCACCGCAACTGGTAATGGCTTCAGCTGAGGATGTCTCTGAAGAGACTCCGCTTTGTTGATATCGTTAATCAAATGTAATTCTTTTCTTGTTCAAAGATACGTCTTTTTCACTCTGTTCTTATTAAAGATGTAAATCTTTGCCAGCACTAAGAGTTTGAAAAAAAAAAGAAAACTTCTCCCTTAGTTGTCACTGCTTGTGCCTTATGTTCCTTTCTTGTTGTTTAGAAGGTGCCTCTTCATTCTTTAATCTTGTTAATGATTTCTGTTGAGATGTAAATCTCTTTACATGCATTGAAAGGAGAAATCTCCATTCTTGGTTGTCATTGCTTGTCTAACTCTTATGTGCCTTTCTTCTTCTTCAAATTTGCTATTTCAGCTATTTTCTTGTCAATAATGCCTTTGTTTGGATTTTACATTGTTTCTTTCAAGGTTTTTATGCCTATGTTCAAACATGTGTCACGTTTGTGTAAATTAACATATTTTAGAGTCTTTTTTTTTTTTATACACTAAACAAACTTGAAAATAAATTTTGGAGGAGTATGAGAGACTTCAATCTTATCTATTTAATTTTCAAAATATTGCAATAAAATGTTCTCCCAAGCCGAAGAGCTTTGTTGTTGTATTACTTCTTTTGAGAGTGTTAATAAAATTATTATGTGTAACAATTTTAAACTTTGAGAATTGTTGATTTATACTTTAAATTCACACTATACTTGCTTTTATATAAAAATTATTAATTAATGTTGATGAAGAGGGTACATAAGGCAGAGAATTATATATATATACAAACTACTGCAATATTTTCAGGTTATTAATCATAATCCCACAATCTCCTAAATTTCAGATATTGACATGGACCAAAGAGTCTAATTCCAATTAAACTAATTTCCAAGGGTATATACGCAAAACAACCAACTATTATCAAAAGCGAAAGCCTTGTTAACATATTGACCTTGCTTTGCCTACACTAAACAATGTTTTAGTCTAATAATAAGTAAAGAATCATATGCTCTCTCTCTCTCTCTCTCTCTATATATATATATATATATATATATATATATATATATCCCACCTCTTCTTTGTTCTCATTTCCAAATCAAAACATAACTTTGTTTAGTGAAAGAGAAAGAGATGAGCAAACTCTGGACATTTCTCACCCACCTGAGCTCCATAGCAGGGTAAATTTCATACATAAACTCATATCTCCCATCTCTATTTCTAACTCTATATTTCCTTCTTCCTATATATCAAACTTTTACTAATAATCTCTGATATATTTTTCCTATCAAACCTTTTTATATCTTGCAGGCCAACCATCATGCTCATATATCCCTTGTATGTCACACCAATTTTTTATTTTCTATGTTTTCATCTTGATTTAAACTTTTTTTTTTCTAAAAACAATAATTGTTATGTTGTTAATTAGAATTGCATCAGTTATAGCAATAGAGAGCCAATCAAAGCTAGATGATGAACAATGGCTGGCTTATTGGATCTTGTACTCCTTCCTAACACTTCTAGAGATGGCTGCTGAGCCAATTTTGTACTGGTAATTTATCATCCCTTTTTTCAATATATAAATATGTATTACAAAGTATTAATGTTGGTTTTTATTTTATTTTATTATGGATTTATAAGGTTGCCAATATGGTACCCAATAAAAGTGGTTCTGGTTGCATGGCTGGTGCTCCCACAATTCAGAGGTGCAACCTTCATCTATGAGAAGTTTGTGAGGCAGCAACTCCTTAAGAAACACGGACATAGGGTTGGCCTTGTAACATGCACAAGGGTAAGACTTTAATTTTTTTTTTTTTTGTTTTAAGAAATAATTAAAAGTGGTACATATATATATATATATCACTATATATTTTGTTTGATATATATCTATATGTATACATAATTAAATTGGCAGGATATTTCTGAGGATGATGCGGATTAATAATTAAGATGTGAAGAAACATGGAGAGGATGAGGATCTTAATTTGCTCATCTTTTGCTTGAAAGAAGAGATGCTGTATATATATGTATGTTGGTTAATGGTTAATGTTCTTCTTATGATCACATGTGATGGAAAAGAGAGTTTTAAAAGAGATTTGACAGGAGGTGCTATGAAAACAACAGCTCTTCTTGGGACGCATGAAATTCAATAAAAGGGAATTAATTATGACATACTCTTGATGTTTCTAAATTTATATAATTTCAAGAAAATTTTTATGCACTCAAAATGGACCTTGTGAAAAACAAATTATATACATTAGAAAAATGTAGTATCTATTAATGAAATTAATAGATTAAAATTATTGGAACATCTATAGTGCAGAACATGGATTAAAATTATTGTTTTAATATTACTGATATCTTGATATGGAAACTATATGTGCTTACATTTTAATTTTAATTTATAAAGAATTGAAAAGTAAAGAGGGAAATTCTTTACTTCATATAGAACAAAAGATAAGGTCTAGGTTGGCCGATATATCACACCTAACTACGTGTGCACATTCTCTTCATGCATGCCTGCATGCAAACAGCCACGTCTCACTCTCAATATTAATCACCAGTTGAGTCAATATTTTTGCAGAAAACACACTGCATGCTAAGAATTGCATGTCCACCCGGCATAACATAATATTTGCCAAAATCACCCTATGGATGATAACTTGCCCACTTTCTCTTATTAATTTTGTATGTACAATAAAAACATCAAAATCAACTGCACTTTTTGTACAAAAAAAAAAGGAAAAAAAAAACTCAGGAGGGGCTCTTGATATCTCTCCCAAAAAGGAACCCACCAAATGTACATAATATAAAACAAGGTGATCTGACAATGCCTCAAATCTTTACATGATCCTGTGCACTCTTTTTGTCCTAACGAAGTTTTTGAGTATAGAATGAAAGGCACATTGTCAAGATTCAATCATCAAGGCGTTGTATCTCACCCATCATGATACGGTTGCTGTGCACCCTGAAACCCAGAAGGGAAGGATCTATCTGTTTACCTTTCTTGCCTTTCTTCTTGTTGTTCCTAGCACCGGAGTCCGGGGAGTCTAGGGATCCGGTGGGGATTTCGGATCCCTTTGTTGGCTTCTTGGTGGTGCTCTTCAGCATTTCAATGAAGGAAGCCTCTGGTGCATCAGCAGCATCACTGCCTGATGTCGTCCGGCGAAACCTGGTTTCTCTCTTGTTGGAAGCTGGAGTCTCAGTTTCTTGGCTGCCCACGGCTGCCGCTGATACTGTGACTGCGCTCCGCCTTCCTTCTATTTTGGGGAGATCTACAGAACCAAGACAGAAATAAGAATTAAAACACAATGTGCTGAAATATGAGTCAGAAGAACATGAGTAAAAGAAACAAATTCAGGGATTGAGAGAAAGAAACCAGGGAAAAGTGAAGAGGATAACGAAAACTGATTCTTGTGGTTGGCTTGCTACCAAGTAGAATGAAAGAAAATGTAGCAATGAAATCTTATTGCCGTTTCATGAACAGGCTTTTTACCTTCAGGAGTAGAGTTGCTCAACTTCTTGCCTTTGACTGGTGGAGCTAAGGTGGGATCTGAAAGGGCACCCTGGGACTGGGAAGTTAACATATCAGAATCAGGTTTGCGATTCAACATGGGTTTACCACCTTTTTCTGGGTGAATTCCTGACATCCTACATTGAGAAAGAAAAGAATGAGAGCAAATAAAAGATTCGTAAGGCGTTCTCAGGATATATATATATATATATATATATATATATATATATATATATATTCACAACAACTGTAAAGGTGCCCATCACATACGAGGAAACAACTCTTATAAAACCAAAAGTGAAGCCCAGTCAACTATGAATCAGAGGCCGTGAGTGAACTAAAATAATTGCACGCTAATAACCAGAATAAGAACTGCCTAAATATATTTACATATATTTAGCATGTCTTGCATGAACGAAGGAATGTTGTTTAGTGGTTTGATAGGACTAGGTAATTGAAAGAACAGACTGATCTTGAAAAGGTATAATAGTGAAAATTTTCCATCAATAACAACTTTGTGCCAAACAAAAGCTTCCTCTTGACACAATGTTGTATCCAAAAATGAAAATGAAGCTGAAGAAGGCAAATGGAGAGAAATCTCCTTATAATGTAAGAAGAAGATTGTCATCCAAAGAAAAAATATTGAGAAGATGCAGTCATGGCTGAAGTCTCAAGATTGGAAGAATAAGGAACAGTGATATCAAGATTTTTTTTCACTGAAATTACTCTACAAAAGACTAACTCTAGCAATACTTTCAAGTTAAACAGAGCAACGAACTCATTGTAAAAAACAGTATAGTATGATATCAATGGCACATCACATCAAAACTTGGAAGTTATTTCACAAAAACTCTGACACAAGAAGTTTGAAATAAAATTAAAAACAAAACGAAAATTTGGACCATGCTCTACTATTTTTCCTTCTTCTCTTAGGACATTAGAAAACAATACCTTCAATTAAAATCATAGATCTTTCCAGAAGAAGGTTTATCACTAGCAAGAAAAGATTACCTATTATCGATGATCTCTTCCCTGAAACCATTATCAAGGACCGTCTCATATCCAAGTACATTTACATTCCCACCTGCACAACATTAAAAAATCACGCATGAGCTTTAGAGATAAAAGTAGAATATATCGTTATCAAAGATTGATTATTGCTCAATCAAATTACCAGTGGCACTAAATGATGCGTGTCTAACAGGAGGGTTGACTTTAAGCTCTGCTTGATCTAAAAAAGAGCCTCCAGACAGATCAGTTCCACCTCCAATGTTTTCTATAAACGAACCACTTATAGACTTGCTTTTGGGATCACACTTCTTCAACATCCTCCCCTGATCAGATTCAGCGAAATCTCTTTCTATTGATGCCCCAGTATGTATAGATTCCATGAGGAGATCCTTATCACTCACATCCGCATTCCTTAAGAGACGTATTTGTTCAGGCAGAGATACAGAACCTGAGTGAGAACCTATCCTTTCATTGCTTGCAAGCTCATTACCTTGTCCTTGCACATCCACATTGGCCAATCCCTCATGCAGTTGTCCAGGGTCAGGAAAGCGTGAACCTTCTAAGAAGTTCCGACTAACACTCTTGCTATCCGTGAGCCTGACTGATCCTTCGGCAGGAGCTAAAGAAAAGAGCCTAGAAGGTTCTCTATTCTCAAAGGATGAGGTAGGAGCAGAATCAGCCATTTGAAATGAATGAGGTGATGGGAGTGAGAATTTTTGATGGGCCGAGTTTACTGACTCACTGATTAGGTGTGCATCATTCCCCATGAGTGAGGCCCATGCACTTGGATCTTCATCATAATGATTTCTCATTTCCCTTCTTTTCTGCCACTCGGCTTCAAGATGCAACTGAACCAACTGAGGATCCATCTTGCTGTTTAAATCAGCCCAGTGACTCCCCCTTGCATCTAAATGGGAGGCAGAGAAATGATCAGTAATCTGATGTTGTTGTGAATGCATCCCATGAGGAAACTGTGCCATTTGACCAGGAAAGTGCCCCTGCGAGTGTTGATCATGCATATCTAAACCCTGGAAACGTGCTAAGACATTTGCAATGTCTGCCTCTGTAGGACTGCTTGCAGATCTAGCGGTTGGCCTTTCAAATTGTGGTGCACCTGTCTCATAAAGCCCTCTGCGCATTTGTTCATGCAATAACAAATTTAATTCGTGGTGATTAGGGTTCTCAAAGGATGAGGTTCTTGCTGAGGCCTGAATAAAATCTAAGTGACTAGATCCAGCAGAATTTAGCTGGTTCTGCCCAGCAGATGACCTGCGCAATTGACCAGACTCATCTACTGTCCAACCACCACCAATATGCCTCCCTTCTTCCATGCCTAGATGCTGCCCAGAAGAAAGGTGCTGCCTGGCTAGCATCTGCTCCTGCTGAAGAGCGAAAATATATTCTTGTTCCAAAGAAAGCATCTGCTTATGCTTAGCATTAGAGACAGCACTCAATAAATCATTGTTATGATCACGAAGATGGCTCTCCCCAAATTTAGCTTGGATAAGTTGCTCTATTAATTGCTCATGAGGGTGAGGAAGATGGTGTGGCTGCTGCTGTGATTCATGCAAGAGTTGCTGCCTAAGTATAAGTTGATCAAGCATGTTGCTGCCACGGAGGGGATCGACATGTTGTGCTCCATATACAGAATCTTGTAGTTGTTGCTGCTGCAATTGTTTGATAAGCAGCTGCTGCCGCTGCTGCTGCTCTAGCAGTTGCAGATGGTGAGGATGAAGTTGCTGTTGTAGCAGCTGCTGTTGCTGCTGTTGCTGCTGTTGTAGATGTTGCTGTTGCTTCTGCAAATGCTGAAGTCGCCGTTGCTGTTCAAGTCTAAGTTGCAAAAGATGCTCAACCTCTGACATGTGTTGATCATTCATCTGCTGGTGCTGCATTGCACGTTGCATTTCATCAAGAAGTTGGTGGCTATTCAGATGTATGCCTTGATCAGCTGAGAACTGATTGTGTCGATGAAGCTGCTGCTTCTGCAATTGTTGCAACAGCATCTGATCTTGCAAATTGATAGGCTTGGACCCTTGCTCAAAGTGTGTCAAGTGTCCAGCATCTATAGTATCCTCAAGTATATTTGGGCCTGCATTTCTTCTATTATAGTTAGTGAGCCATAGCTCATGATCACCAATTGACTTGTATGATTCCTGCCTGTGGCTATGATGAGAAGAATCTGCACGTGCTCCTGAACTGATGGCATGGCTCTGTTCAGACATAATTGATGACAAAGGGCGTTTTGGGTGATTTGCCTCCAACTCTGACAAGAACAAGCCAAGAGGATTCAAATTATTATCTACTGGATCCTCATGGTTGGACAAGATAGTTGGACCAGTATTGCCTTCCGGGAAATTGTGACCACTTGAGCTCTGTGACAGATTTTGCAGGTTATACCCTAATGTTCTAGAAGGCTTTTGGAAACCACTCACAGATCTTCCATTATAAAGATCTTCTGTGTAAAATAAATGACAGCATTAGATAGACCAAAGAAGAAAGCAATACTAGACAGAAAAAAAATGCAGAAGTTTAATGAAAACCAACCATCAATTTCTTCTCTAGGAAAATCATGAAAGCTTTGTCTGTCAGCACCACTAATGTCTCCAGAGGTGTCTGAGTTCGGATATAGCGCCCTTCCATATTGGAGATTCGCATCATTATATTCAGAAAGTTTTGACTGAGCTTCATGATCAAGAGGAAGATCAAGGCTAGATAATGCTAACTTTTGCTCATACACTGCTGTGGGGTTAGTATCATAAGAAGAAAAAGTGTGGACCAGGCTGCTTTGTGTGGTATCTAAAGATTCAGATTTCTCACTGGCATCCAGTATAGGAGCAGAGAAGGATTTTAAACCTAAGTGTGACATTACTTCACCAAGTGGCCTGAAAGGTGTGCCTTCTGGAGCATCTGACAAACATACAGGTAAGTCTGTACCAAAAAAGCCTTGTTCTAACCATGTGATGATATCAACACTTAAGAAAGGTCCCTGAATCTCCCCTTGTGGGTCTCTATAAAACATACTGAAGTCCTCAGGAGTGGCACCATGGTCTACAAGCTTTGGTTCAATGTCACTGCTTTGGTGCTGCCTATCAGTACCTTGAATCTCCTGGATGTACACCGAATGCTGCCTATCACTATCAGACAACTCATGGATGTATGAAGTATCAAACAAAGAGTTTGAATCTTCAGGTAGTTCAGTCCTAACATCAAAGGAAGCAGCAGGATTGCTGCCCTGCTTGACATCATTGATGAAATCCAGAGGACCACGATGTCCAGCAGTGTCATTCACCAAGTCTTCTTCACTCACTTTTAGCTCAGAATCCATAACTATTCCACCCTCAAACAAATGGTGGTGAGTATCATTCTTGGATCCCTTGGGGTCTATTTCACCTGGATCAGCTCTTTCGAAAGAACCAACTTTGTCCATGTAGTTTCCACTACTAGGATCTGTGCCTACACAGAACTCACCATCAGTCTTAAATATACTTGCATACTGTGAAATAAACAAGACTGGGGAAGAAACAACCAACAGTTTGTTACCACTAGCCAATCTATTATTTTTATTCTAGAGAACAAAATTAAGTAAAGCATAGTAAGGTAACCATCATGAATAGAAGATCGTTGAAAAAAAAATGCATCTTAACAGATGTCATATCCCCGCCAAATCAATGAACAAAATCTAAGCAATGAT
The DNA here is from genome assembly GCA_902712375.1 of Dioscorea dumetorum. Taxonomy (NCBI): domain Eukaryota; kingdom Viridiplantae; phylum Streptophyta; class Magnoliopsida; order Dioscoreales; family Dioscoreaceae; genus Dioscorea; species Dioscorea dumetorum. The sequence goes on along the minus strand of CACTHL010000870.1, from coordinate 2,961,729 downwards.
TAGAATTGATCCCCCTCATAAAAGCCAATTTACAAACTGTTTACCTATACTGTGGTCTTTGGATCCTGCTATCCTTTCAGTAAAGGAGTCGTGATATTCTTCACTGTCGATGATCTTCCCCTTCCAAATATCTTGTAAAATAGCCTGCCAGCCACAAATTAAATATATTACAAACAAGCCAGATGGGAGAGTTCAATTGACTAAAAGCAAATCTCTATGCACTCTAGGTAGGCCCTTATCAAAAACCTCACCACACAAACTAAGACAACATACAAACAGCTCGTATAGCACTTATATCAAGTCTCATGGAGTCCAATCAAACATCCAAACACAGAGCTTTTACCACTTAGACAATAGCGTAGCTCACGTAGTAAAAGTCACAGAAGAAATGAGGTTTTTACCCTTCTTCATGTTGAATGACTTGGTTCATCGAACCATTTATCATTAGAAAAATGAACCAGGGTTAAAGGTTGGAAGTATAATCATTCAGCCTAGCCCATATTAAGTAACATTGACAATGAAGTCTTGAATCTCAGTTTGCTGATAAATAGTACACATGATGAAGCAATAAAAGAAAATCTAAAAGAGGCACTTTGAACAGATCAAGAAAAAACGCTGTTACCCTCCAGATTACCGCAGAAAAGCCTGCCTTACATATGTTTCAAAGCAGTTGCCAAGCAGTAACAGAAGAAAAAGAATGTCACTCATACTCATAATAACAACATACATGCATCACCAACAGATCTGCCACTCCAAAATCGGAGGGCATTGATCTGATAGTAGTTTTCAAAGCAAATTGGTTTGTGAAGACATCATTATTTCTACGCCCAAAGTTAAAGTTAGCTCAATCATCAACACATAGTGTCTATCAAAATCACATAATTGAAATAAGGTATAGAACCATTACTGCAGTGTACAATTAAAAATATTAGATACTTTGATAAGTAAGCAGGACCTTGCCCAATGCATCATTCTCGAGAAATCTTAAATTAGCATGCGTTAAAAAAATGATAGATGGCAAACTTGACAATCTATTTTCCTAATTCATAAGTACAACAAGTAACATGTGCCAGAATTACTCAAAAACCAAAATGTTTGTCTTTCAATCTCACATTTTTAAAATCCAACATATCTAATTATATCAGAAAAAGAACATATTACCTAAAGCCCAAATTTCTTTCTTTGCTAGAGGTGAAAACTTCTAATTTATTATAGAAATGACTATAAGAAATGGAATCTATAAGAGGTATATAAGAAATCAACCCTACCTCTTCATCTGCATCAGGTGCAGCAAATGCAAATGGTTCAATATAGCTCGATTTTGTGATCATGGCAATTTCTGCAAGGTCCTCTGGAGCAGAGTCAAATGTAGACAGCATTTTCTGCTTCTTATATATATCAAGAAGCTTGCCCCTTGGGTAACGAAACACACATGCAGACATGCCAGGCTTGCCATGTAATAGATCATCAATATTTACACTTGCAGCACCTATTGGACCAGCAGCCAAAGACCTGCCAAGCGCCAAACCTCCACTTATCTTTGACCTACCCCTACCAGGAGAAAAACCTGGATTTGAACCATCTCCGCGTCCCCTCTCTAAGCCAAATCCCGGAGCAGCACGGAACTGTGCTGACCCAACAGAATGAACTTCCTGACGGTGGCGTGGCCTCCACTTATCACGAGAATCAGATTCAGACAAGGGCCGAATGGATGAGTGCTTTTCAACATGAATATCATCTTTTTCTGCATCTATCTTTTTCTCAGATTTGGAATCCTTTTCTTTATCTTCCGGACCCCATCTCAAAGACCATTTGTTGTCCCGTCGACTTTCAATGCCCGAGTTACGATTTTCATGGCGCCAGTCAGATGAAGATAAAGTCCTAGATTCAGAATCTCTCATGACATTTTCAGAACGACGCTCAATTTTACGATAGTCATTTTCACGATCACCTTCCTTTCTTCGTTCTCTTAGACCAAGCAACCCAGTTTCCCTCTCCTCTTCACGCCAACGACGACTGAGATCAACATCAGCAGCATTCCTCTTCCATTTCTCCTGGGATCCATCAAGGCGCCAAGCATCCTTTTGGACAGATTCTACATTGGATCCATGCACAGATAAATTCAGAAAGCGCGAGTCCTGACAAATGAGAAAAGCAACAGATATGAAATAACCATCGTCAGAAATATATTGTAAGCACATGCAACAAGAGGAATGTCAGAGCATGAAAATAAATAGATGCCAAAAGAAAAATCAGGTCATATAAAGTGGGAATTACCAAGCAATCATCATCAGAAAGGTATGGTAAGCACATGCGACAAGAGAATGTCATAGTCATGAAAAACTATACATGAAAACGTATACACACCAAAAGAAAATTCAGTTCATATACAGTGGGAATTCTCATAGGTGATAAAAGCGCCAGTATTAGATGCACATAAAATGTCTAATAATTAAACAACATCACAGGATAAATAAATGAACCAACAACTTACTGGATAAGCACAAAAGAGAATCCTGCCCATCACGACATATATGGAAAAAAAATCTAAAATAGAAAGCCAAAAAAAGAGCAGAAGTTGCTACTCAGCATCTAGCTTTTAAGGTAAAAGGCGCATGATGAAGAACAAAGATGTATAAATTGTGGAAAAATAAAACAGCTGGTCACTTTGCCATCAACAGGCCAAAAACTGAGGGGCAAACAGCTAAAGAAAACCAATACACAAAACTATACACAACGAAACCATAGCATCATTTTTCTTATACCATAAAGGCACTGACAATATATTACTAAGAGCCAGACAGTCAGCAATTTGATATAACTAGTTCAAACAAAGATCACTACTGTGAAGGCCAAAATATAAAAAATATCAAATTTTCCAGTTCATATGCATCAAAACAGATCAAAATAACACACCTTGCTGTCAACAGGTTTAGAATGCAGCCACTGTGGGGACAAGGGTATGCTGTTTTCAGACGTCACTCGATCTGCAATACAGAAGAGACACACATTATAACAGCATAAAACTTGACCCCTCATGATCACAACATTTCCAGCATCCATCTAGTTATACATGGAACATCACATTGTTCAAGCACAACTCTACATACAATAAAGTATTCCAGAAAGACAACTTAAATGTTGCAAAATAAAGAAACAGGTATTATGTGTGCTGTGAAAATTAACAATCAAACTAGGCTTTGTGATACCCACCCTTTGATTCATCGAGAAACCCCACAACAACCTTGTCAATGCCTTTCCCTCCAACCACGTCATCTGAATAAAGAACAAACAATTAAACAACCACCCCCAGCAATTTCCTAAATTGAAAGCATACTCAGAGCTCAACAACAGGCCGAAATAGAAAATCCAGCAACAAATTTAACTTAGCATCAATGCATATGACCACCCAATATGCAAATTAATCAAAAGAAGGCAAACGAATGCTAATAAACTGATGTTACCGCAACATGATCCGCTCTGTATGAGATAAGAACAAGTCTAGCCAGAAAAAGAATACAATCCAGAAACAAGAAAAATACAATAAAACCCAGCAATCAATCAAACCATAACTGAGACTAATCATACTGTAGATCCAGCAAAAGGCGAGACCTTTTGATCATTTCTGTCCATATTAAATTCTCAGGGATGACGACTGAAACAATTATCCTAATTCAGAAAAATCAAAGCACCAAGCATTCAATACGAATCCTCAAAAACCCCACAAAAGATCCAACTTTCATGCATCTAAGAAACCAAAAACGCTAAAAAAGACCCCCAATCCAGCACGATCTACACCAAAAACCAACTTGAAAACGCAGCGAAGAAGAACAAAACAAAGAGATTCCGACGGCGACCTTTGTTAGGTTTTGAAGAACCGAGATCCCCAAACAGATCGAGCTTGCCTTCCGCCATCGACGCCGTCAGCCAACCAGAGGCCGAGATCGGATCAAACAGCGCCAGCAAACCACCCTCCGATCCTTAGAGAAATCAAGCGATCTCAGCGATCCGGAAACCAGATGGATCGATGTTCCAACCAAGGGCTTCGAAGAACGAGCGCTAGGGTTTTGAGATTTAGAGAGAGAAATCGAACAAATTTAGAGAGAGAAAGAGAAAATGCTTTCAAGAAGATAATTTCCGATTCCTCTGATTGTGGGTATTTAAAGGCCGGGCCATCTGGTTTTTAGATAAACCTAAAAGGACCTGAAATTTGACATCATAAAAGAACCTAGCGATCTAATTGGCCGTATTAATTTTAAAATGCAATGAAATTCGGTTTTTGAGTGGGTTTCTTGTGTGCCTTCTGAACCCGTATGTGGACTAGAGATGAGATGGGAAATGAGTTGCTGCTTGGCTTTTGGTTTTGGTCTGAATGAAAATTTTAGCAAACTTTTGGATTTTAATTGATGTACCAAATAAATAATTTTACATAATAATTATTTAAATAAGAAATTTATGGAGATAGTTTGAATTAATTTCATTATTTTTTTTGTGTGTTTTTTTATTTTATTTGTTATTCAACACATTCATCATTTTTGTTTCATCACCCATCATCAATTTCAAAGTTAATAAATTGTTAGTTAGTGAGAATTTATGTAGAGTTGCTATTATTAACAGTAAATTGTAATTTATGAGAATTTATATAGAGTTGTTATTAATAATAAATTATGCCTTTTGTTTATTGTTGGAGATTTTAAGTTTATGAACAAATAATAAAATAGTTATGTTTGTGAAAAGATGTTATATTTTTACTGTTTTTTCTGAAGAATAAACTGTTTCTCTAAATTAAAAGAAAAAGGCATTTATTTTTTTTTTAAAGCACCATAATTGTTTATTTTATAATATACATAAATTTTTAAAAAAAATAAAATGTCTATTTAAATAAATAAACTTGAAGTACTTTTTTCCATTGCTCTCGTGTGCTTGCTGTGCCTTTACTCATGCAGCCCCTATACACAATGATTATAGTGATGTAATTTTGCTTGTATTTAATTTATAGGTTTATTTTGCATAATGTATGCTTGATTAAATGACTATCTTTTTTGCATATAATTATAAAATAAAAAATAAAAAGAGTTTTCGATTGTAATAAAAGAATTTGATTATACAAACTCTCTTTTGGTCTATTTGTATTGGATCATTTGTATAGAGTGTTTATTTCGGATAAAACCCAAATAACACACAAAATACGTAATATATTGAGATATTAATTACTATTTATTTGTGAATATCTATGATTTTTTTTAAATGAATGGTGTTTGTTGCTAATTTATCAAATAATAAAAACTTAATAATTAAAAACATTATTTTAATGAGTGAAATCAATGGGAAAAATTATCCATCTTCATGGAGAGATGTTTAAATCAATTAAATGTATATACATTATTGTTTTTAATTACCACTATAATTCTTTTTAGATATATCAGGTTATTTATTATTTCTTTATAAAAATTCGTTTTACAGATAAACTATTATCTAATGACATATTTTACCTCACTATAAAAATAATAAATGAAATGTCAATATATTTTGTGTTCCAATGAAATATGTTTCATTGTTATTTTTATTATTATTGTTTTTTTTTTTTACATATGCGAATAAATCATAAGTTTTTTTTACATATTTGTATTATATTTTGAGTTGAGTTTTACAACTCATGTGCTCTCTATCTAAATTTTTATTATATTTTTTTTTACATATTTTTATTATTTTTATTATATTTTTATTGCATTCTAATATTGCTCCATTTCCAAAGTTATCACAAAGCACATGCATAATAAAAATTTATTATATTTTATAAAAATAATATGGTGATTGCCTTTATACTTTTATTCCTTGTTTTGTGATACATAAAGGATTTGCCTTTATAAAAATAATATAGAACAGATCCTCCGGACATAAAGGGCTTGTAGCCCAGCGCTACTTCGGGTCCCTTCATGGGAGAAGACGCGAGTTCAATCCCATCGTTTCAAGAGGATGAGGACGTTGTAGGCAATCCCTCCGCCACGCGTACGCCCCTGAGAGCTGGCGCTTGTCGCCCTATCTCAAAAAAAAAAAAAAAAAAAAAAAGGATTTGCTCTGTAGTATCAAGGTTTCTGAAGATGCAGATACATAACTTTATTCCTTGTTTTTAAAATTATGTTGTTAAAGTGAATTTTTGGGATTTTCATGTATAAACATCTCTTCATTTGTGCTTAGATAATCAGATATGATAAATTAATCTCAAGTTAATTATTTTTTTATCTAATTAAAAAATCAATATATATATATATATGTTAAAATTAAATTAAAAAAATGTATATACAAGGAGGATAAGCCACCATTTATAGCGTTTTCCGAAATTTTGGATTTTTAACCCACTGGGTTTTAAGAATTATGGGCTCTAAAGGGTAAAATTTTTGGTAGGCCACCAAACTTTGGTCAATTATCAAAAAGGTGTCCCAACTTCAATTTGAATCAAAACGGTTACCCATCTTTAATTTTCTTTCACCGGGAGGTTACCCGAGGGATTCCGGCAACTCAGTGGTGACGTGGAGGCCGGAAATCCTCCGTCAGCGCTGACATGACAACCTACCCGTGGCCGCCACGTCACCACTGAGTTGCCGGAATCCCTCGGGTAGCCTCCGGTGAAAAAAAATTAAAGATGGGTAACCGTTTTGATTCAAATTGAAGTTGAGACACCTTTTTGAAAATTGACCAAAGTTTGGTGACCTACAAAAAAATTTACTCGGGCTCTAAACTGATTCAAGATAAACTATTGAGAGCCTAAATGGTAGTAACCCAAGTCTCTACTAGTTGGACTAACTCTTATTGGCCACGGGGGATCCAAATAGACAAACTAATTTGTATAGTTAAAGGTTGAATATAAGCATTTCTACAATTGATTCATGAGCTATATATATAATAATTCATTTTAGTTATGAATATCACATCAATATGTTTATTTTAGTAATTAAATTAATATGATCTATTAAATAAAAATAAACTTTTATCATTATTGATTTTTTTAATTTTGGAGACTAATAATATAGGGAAAATTATTTATAAGTCCCTGGATAGTTTCATTTTTCCTCTATAGTCCCTCTGACTTTTACACTTCCTCTGCAGTTCCTGCTTTTCACACATAATACCTTTTAGTCCCTACCGTGAGAACCGTGAGTGTACTTTTTTTAAAATGCCAAAAGTACCATTGCTTTTCATTCCCGCCCAATCACATCAAGCATTTTCTGAAAAGCTCTTCTGCATCATGTTCACTATACTTCATCTCCATCTCCATCTCCATCTTCATTCTCTTTCTCCTCTTGTTCTTCTATGTTGTCTCAGTGTTCTTGTCGTCCTTCTGACAGATTAATCCGCAGGTAAGCACTGTCTGCATTTGGTCTCCATCATGTTGGTTTTTTTTTTGTTTTTTTACCCAGAAACTGGCGTCTACGCAGGTGTTAGTCACCATGGAGACATTTTGTGGTGTTGCTCGCTTCAAAGGCGAAGGACGGCTACAACAATTCACGGTCCTAACAACCTGGGAGGTTGTTGTCGCAGAGATCTGCGAGCGATGGCCTTTGGATCCATCTCGAGTCGTTGTGAAGTGTGACACCCGACGCGTACAACACGGTTTGCCCAATTGAGTTAGATGTGGATTTCCAACGCATGTGCCACATACATCATACCTTCAAGAAGAATGTGGTGGACATCATCGTTGACGAAGTCAGTGGGGTAGCGGAAACAGTCAATAACATCTCCTTACCATCCACGTAATTCAGCAACAAAGATAGTTCTTACTATGTTCGTGTGTATTGTGTATTACTGTTGATTTCCCGTAGTTGAATACTTTTCCTGTGTAACATATTACGTTTCTGTGTAATATATTACCTTCTTGTGTATTATATGGATTTCCGGTGTATTACATTGATTTTCTGTGTAATATATTGCTTTTCTGTGTAGTATATGTCTTTCCTGTGTAATATATAGATTTTCTGTGTAATATAATGCTTTCTCGTGTATTCCACCGGTTTTGTGTGTATTATATTGCGTTTTCTGTGAAATATTCGTGATTTACCTTACGCGTTGCCATCCGCAGGGAGTCAATCTCAGAAAGTATGAATGCGGACATGGAGACGTTCTTGTCCCAACATCGTCCCGCAGGTGCGCTCAGTATTACTTCATGTTTACAAACATCTGATGGCTTCACATTGCAAGTAGGGCAACGGTTCGCTGGTGTGGATAAATTCAAAGATGCCTTGCGCAACCATGCAATAAGGAACAATTTTGACTTTACATTCATAAAGAACGACAGACTTCGCACGACTGTGAGGTGTGTTTCTCCGGATTGCCAGTGGCGTGTCCACGCATCCATAGAGAAGAACGATAAATCGTTCCGAGTGAAGACAATGCAAGGGACACACACTTGGGGGGGGCATCGGAACGACAGTCCACCAGAAAGCTACCAAGAAGTGGGTCGGCGACCGTATTATGCGGAGACTAAAAGAACGGCCATTGTATCGAGCCATCGACATACAGAACGGCATCCTTCGTGAACACGGCGTGCGATTACCATTCAAACGTGCATGGATATGAAGATCATCAATCAACCATCTCTGGATGGCATGCGCCAAGGCGTAGTCGCCGATAGTGTCTAAGTTGTCGGCGTACCTGTCCAGGAAGGTGGGCGCATTCAAAGAGGTGTTGGGGAAAAAGATGGTGCTCATCAAGAATACCACGAGGAGCTTCACGAAAGTCTCCTCCGTTCCAACCTTCCCGCTCACAAGTCTGAACAGGTTCTCTTTGATAGCATCACGATGCTGGTTGTGTAACTTGTTCAGATAAGAAAGCTCAAACTCAGAGGCTCCCTCCTCCCCCTTATAACTAAATGAGACAATCTCGCCCACGCTGGGGACGCCCATTACGAGGGCGACGTCCTCGGGCCTGAACTGAAGCATGCTCTCTTCAATCTTGAACCTTTAGGTTCATGCATCGTATATATGGAGCAGTGTCTAGAACCCCCTTTCTTGGACCATAGCCGGCATGTCCATCAGGTGCGCAAAAGGGGTCTGCCGGAGTAATTTCTAGTGGGTATTGTTCATAACTTTATTCAATCCCTGTATCGTATCCACGACAGGAGCCAGATAACACCTACCATTGACCAGAGTTCCAGCCATTTCTGTATTCAGTTCAAATTACACAAAATGATCATATGTTACACAGAAAATGGATATGTTACACAGGAAGACAATAAATTACACAGAAAGTTCAAAACCCCCAAACTAATACACAGAAACGTCGGATTCTACACAACAAAACCAAAAAATACACACGAAAGCATGAAGTCAGTCGACTTCTCCTTACCCAACTTCTTCTTACCTTTTTCATTTGTATTTTTGTTGCAGGAAGTCTCGCGAGTGTTTGCAAAAGGCCGAGAGTGCGAAGACGGACGTATGACAAGTCAGTCGTCGCCGCAAAAAAGAATAACACCGTCGTCGAACACCGAACAAGGAGAAGAGAGTCGTAGGCCAAGATGGAGAAGAAGAAACAAAAGAACTCTCTACTGCAACCACCAACGCTAGGGGTGTAATCGATCGAGTTCGAGCCGAGTAGTAGCGAGCTCGAGCTCGAGCTCGACTGAAAATTCGGTACTCGATACTCGGCTCGAACTCGACCGAGTATTCATTTTATAGCTCGAGCTCGACTCGATACACCATTCGAGCTACTCGAGCTCGCTCGATTAAGCTCGAAAATGATTATAAACATTATGCTCGAGCTCGAGCTCGACTCGAGCTCGAAAATTTTTTCACTCGAGCCAAGTATTTAGATACTTGAACTCGGCTCGTTCGATTACTCGAGCTACTCGAGCTCGAGCTCGACTCGACCATGACCGAGCCGAGTTCGAGTTTTCATCGAGTCGAGCCCGAGTAGCTTACGAGTATAGGTGTATCATTTACACCCCTAACCAACGCATATAAATATTAGACCAAGAGCCACTTGAACGGTTTCGCCCGGTGGGTTATCTCAACCGTTCGGCGGTTCCCAAAGCTGTTGAGGGTATTCTCGACATTTCCACGCCATTTTTTTGAAACTTGAACAAGGGGCAAAAAAGACATTTCCCCTCCCCGTTAGCTTCATCATAACGGTCGTTTCACGTTTTTGGATTTGAAGGAAAATAGATTGAAAAAGGACTAAATAGGAAAGTGAAACATTTCAGAGACCATCCGGAAAACTGCAAACTTGTGGGGGATTTATAAGTAATTATCACATAATATAATGAATGGGTATGTGGCCTATAGACACTAAGGATGTGTTTGGTTCGAAAGTGGTTCATCTAAGTGATAGAAGTCTGGAAGTGTGACTTCGATTGAAATGAATTTTTGATTTGGAAGTCTTTAATTTTATTTGTTTAGTTGACTGGAGTGCTAAATTATGAATTTTTTTTTGTCTCAAGTAAAATAAAAATAAAAATATGATTTATAAATAAATTATTTATTATATTTGATGTAATATAATTTTTTCAATTAAAATCTTAGTTTTGTTATAAAAATTAGAAAAACTAGAAAATAATAAAATAACAATAAATAATAAAATAAATTATGAAAAATTATAAAAAAATACCAAAAGATTTATAAAAGTATATAAAATGGATGGAGTGGGATGCCGAAATTCTACTTCGGGAAAAAAATTTCCGAAATCAAAAAATGAAGTGGGAGATTTTGGAAGTAGTCATTTTTCTCATTTCGGCTTCTACTTCGGTGAACCAAATAAATAGAAATATCACATCAACTCTCATTTTAGTAAGTTGGGACACCATTTCTACAAACTAAACACCTACTAAATCTTATAAAAAAAATATTAATTTTAAAAAAAATCCAGCTAGAATTTCAAAACGCACACAAAGCAAAAGTGCACCGAGTTACTCCCCATCATTCGAGTCTCTCCCCTACCCGCTGCTGAACATACCGCTGAAGAAGTACCTAACCCTCATACGATGCTCGTGGACCGAGTTATGACTGCATTACTCCCACATCGCCCTGACGGTGGGGAAGATCCAGGAGTTGGTTCTCTGGAAGATAGTGAAGATGACGCCTCACAAGGGGATGGAAGCAATGACATGTCGCAAGAAGGAGAAGTTGATGATTTGATGACCCTAGATCAGTTCCAAAACGAGACGCTCCGTGATGCGCTGGTTCGGAAGGGCCTTGCCTCACATTACACGTCTGCCTCTCACAAGAAAGGCAGAATTGAGCTGCAGCCGAGCAGCAGTTGATTTCCCATGTGGAGATCTCCTTGTTTTTAACCAGTTTCGACTATGGAAGTCCTTTTCTATATCTTGTCTTTCTATTATTCATTTTTGTTTATGATGAAAGCTAACATAATTTGTTGGAACTGCAGAGGCATCTCGTCGCGAGATACTTCAACACACGTTAAACGGCTTCTCCGCAAGTATCATCCTCTAATTGTCTGTCTGGTTGAAACTAGGGCAAACGATGAGAGACTCAATCGGTTTGGAAACACGATTCCTAAACACTGGCGTTGGGCAGCGATATTAGCAGAAGGCTATTCTGGAGGTATTATTGTTCTCTGGCACAGCCGAATAGGTCAGGTTACTCCTTTGGCTGTTTCTCGTAGAGCTTTACATATCATCATTACCTCTGCTAGTAGTAATAATTTTGTGATTTCTGTGGTTTATAATTCTAGTAGACTTTTGTCTCAGCAGAGTTTATGGCTTCAACTTTCTAAGATTGCCGATCTAAACCTCCCCTGGCTTGTTGCGGGAGACTTTAATTCTATAGTCTCCCGTGACGAATTCAGAGGGGGGAACTTTCGTCATTACTCTCGTAAAGCCTACTTCTTTAACAACTTCATTACTGAGAATGATTTGTTAGACTTACATTTTTCGGGTCCGCGTTTTACTTGGTGTAATAACCAAGTCGGTTCTAGCAGACGTTGGGCTAGGCTTGATCGTTTTCTTGTTAATCCGAACTGGAACCAAATTTTTAAATTCTATTCGTTGAATCATCTTCCCCGTATCAGCTCTGACCATACTCCCCTCTTTTTGAAACTTTGGTCTCACAATCGTGTTCTCAAAAGTCATTTCCGTTTTGAAAATTTTTGGCTTTATTACGTTGGCTGTCATGCAGCTGTTAATAAGGCCTGGAATTTTCACCCTCAAAGTAACCCTATGAATGTTGTGTCTCATTTGTTTTCGCGCGTCCGCTTTTGTATAAAACATTGGAAAGCTTCTGGTCTGAATCCTCTTGAAGTGAGTCTTAATTCTCTTGAAAATGATATCGCTCGCTTGGAAACCATGGATTGCTTTTCGGATGATTTACAACCACATTTTATTGAATCCTATACTAAATTTTCTGCTCTTCAACGGCAAAATTCCACTAAATGGGCACAACGTGCTCATTTAAACTGGGTAGCTAATGGAGATCAGAATACACATTTCTTTTTTAATTATGCCCGTATGCGTAATCATACAAATTTCATTGCACAGATCACTGACTTGAATGGCAATACTTTTAGAGACCCTGATGCAATTCAACAAGCTTTTGTAAATCATTTTTCTAATCTTTGGAAAGAAAGTGGCGATAGGAATTTTGATTATATTCTGAAAGCGCTTCCGTCTGATTTTCCTCGCTTAAATGATAATGACAGTTATGCTTTAATTAAACCAGTTTCTCGAGATGAAATTTATTGTACTATGCTTGATTTGCCTTCTGGTAAAAGCCCTGGTCCGGATGGTTTTAATGCTGAATTCTTTAGATTTTACTGGCCGGTTATTGGTGATCGAATTTGCAATGCGATTCAGTATTTTTTTCAGAAGTCCATTCTTCCTAAAGAATGGGGTAAAACTTTTATTGTTTTGGTCCCTAAGATCAAAAATCCTAAGTTGGTTTCTGATTTTCGCCCCATCTCTCTTTGCAACGTCTGTTTTAAAATAATTTCTAAAATTCTGGCCAATCGCCTTCGGCTCGTCTTTCCGGGTCTGATTGGCAAGGAACAAGCTGGGTATGTTCCGGGTCGGTGTTCTTTTGATAACATAATTACTGTTCAGGAAGTGATTCACACACTTGAAACTAATAAATTAGACCCCCCTAGGATGCTTATTAAAATCGACATTGAGAAGGCCTATGACTCTTTAAGTTGGAGTGCAATTCTTGCCGTTCTAGCCAAAATGCACTTCCCTAATATATGGATTTCATGGATTAGAACTTGCATTTCCTCTAATTCGTTTTCTGTTCTTATTAATGGTTCCCCGTCCCCTTGGTTTGGTACTTCCAAGGGTGTTAGGCAAGGAGATCCCATTTCATCTTACCTGTTCATTATGGTTTCACAAATCCTGACTTCATTACTTAATTTTGGTATTAGGCAAGGCATGATTCCTGGATATGATAATCGGCTTCGTCAAAACTTTAATCATTTGATGTATGCGGATGATCTTATCCTAATCACTTATGCTAATCGCAAAACCGCTAGAAATGTCAATCTTTGCCTTGCTATTTATACTATGTTAACTGGTCAAAAGCCTAATAGTGCTAAGTCAGGTATTTACTTCCCTTCTTGGTTTAACAAGCATGTTGCTAAAAGGATCTCCCTAATTCTTAATTTCAAGATAGCCTCTACTCCTTTTACCTATCTTGGGATTCTAATCTCTCCTATGAAGCTTGCGCTATCTACCTTTAGCTCTTTAATTACTAAGATTCAAACCATGTGTGCTGCTTGGAAAAAGTCTAAGCTTTCTCCTGCGGCCAAAACCCTGTTAATCAACTCTGTCATCCTTTTCCAACCTGTATACTACCTCTCTGTCTACTCTATCCTTGATCCTGTTCTTCTTGAGATCACCAGGGTGGTTAGGGATTTCTTTTGGCATAAGAACGGCAATGGAAAGGGCATCCACTCATTAGCCTAGGATAATGTAGTAATCCCAAAGTTTGAGGGGGGTATAAATATCAAAAACCTGATTGCTATGAAGCACTCCTTAATGGCTAAAAACATTTTTAAATACATCAATCGACATGATGCTTTTTGGGTTGATATCTTACTTTTGAAATATGGTAGAATGAATTTCTGGAAAGACAAAGTTCCTGTGCATTCTTCTAGTTTCTTCAAAGGCTTGTGTATTTCTGCTTTCAAGATTAAGCACTTTATTCGTTTGCATTCTGTCAATGTTCACAACACTTCCTTCTTATTTGATGCTTGGTGCTCTGTCATTCCTCTAGCATATTGGCCCACTTATGTCAACACAAACATGAATTTAGATCTCATCAATCTGTCTGATCTTTGTTGTGATGGCAATTGGAATACTCACTGTCTTCAGCAGCTTTTTGGTACTTCCTTTAATACTTTTGTGGCTAATCTCAGTAGTATCAACAATGAAGCTTTTAATCTTTGGATATGGTACCCTAAAGCTACTTCCAATAGAATCACCAATTCTGTGTACTCACTCATCAATAGGAACAGATTTTGTGATGATAACTGGAAGGGCTGGAATAAAATCTGGTCTCTTTGTATTGCTCCCAGGGTTAAGAATTTTATTTGGCTTTTATTTCATGGTCGTGTGCATACCTGTGACTATCTTAACTACATTAACTTAGGCCCTAGAAGCAATTGTGCCTTATGTGGGCTTGAGGTTGAAACTGTTACTCATCTATTTCAAGAGTGCCCCAAAATCAAGCAGGTTTGGTGTATCCTTGGCAGTTTGCTTAACAAGGAAATTCATTTTCACAATGGCATTGTCGATGGAGATTGGCTTCTCACTAATAGTTTTTCTTCCTTCGACAAAGCTGTTATTGCTGCTTTAATCTGGTATGTGTGGAAGTTGCGTTGCGACTTTATTTTCAGGCAGGTACCCCTTAACTGGTACTCTTTACCTCACAAAGCCATTGCTCATGCAATGGACTTTACACATGCCCGAAATGACCTGTTTGGCAAGAAACTTCTCTTGAATAACTTCCAAAGTGGCAGCTCCTTCATCTTTGTTTCCACCAGCGAGGGATTGCCCGGAGAGGTAAGTGGCTCAGGATTTTTCATTTCCACTTCTAACTATGTTATTTCAATTGCAGGGTGCTCACCCATCTCTGCAGAAACTCCCATGGTTGCGGAAGCAATGGCAGTCTACACAGCTTTGAACGTGGCAAAAGAGAAGCGGGGGACGATCGAGCACGTGTTTATTGAGAACCCGGACCTCTATAGTATCCTCACGACTTGTCAACATATATGGGATTGGAGGATTGAACCCTGGCTGCTAAGTATCAAGAGCTTAATTACCGATCTAAATCATCCTCAAGTACACATCATTCCAAAAGTCTGGAACCAGCCTGCGTCCAACCTTGCTGCTTTTAGCCGAAACATTCACACTCTAACTTTATTTCATTTTGGCTTGGAACTTCCCTATTGGATCATGAAAGACTTCAAGGCATCTGGCTTTTCTCTCTTGTAATCTGTTTCTTTATTTAGTTTCTGTTAGCTTGTTTAGTTTGTTCTGCTTTTGTTTTCAATAAAATTAGCCCACTGGGTTCTTTTCTTCCAAAAAAAAAAAAGCAAAAGTGCACATGTATTCAAGTATATGTATATCTGCGACTTCTTTTAGTATTTGTAAAAAAATTATAAAAATAGAATACCATCTCCCACCTTTTTCTCAGTAAATTATTATTATAAACTTATTATATATATATATATATATATATCCAAGATTTAAAAAACAAAATAAACAATATATTATTTTTAAAATGGAAAGATAATAAATGAATAAACCGGGGGGGAATATGCAAAAAGATCACTCCCAAGTCCCAAGTTCCCAACCAACAACTCCTTGACACGGCTCTTCCATCACTCTTCCTTCAAACCCTCAAATGGCGATGGCGGCGGCTGCGGCGGCAAAACCATTCCTTTCTCCGGCGAGATCTCAATCGTCAATCCTCCCCTTCTTCTCTTTCTCCTACACCCTCAAATTTTCATCGCACTGCTCCACTCTACCCATCCTCCGATCCTCTATCCGTCTCCGTCCCAGTCCCAAACCCTTCGCCATTTCCGCCTCCTCTTCGACCTTGACCTCCATCACCACCTTCCACGGCCCCTGCTTTGTCGTCGGCGACAACATAGACACCGACCAGATCATCCCCGCCGAGCACCTCACCCTCGTGCCCTCTAAACCGGATGAGTACCGCAAGCTTGGAACCCTAGCCCTCATCGGCCTCCCCTCCTCCCTATACCCCACCCCCTTCGTCCCCCCTGACTCTCCTTCCACCCCCTACGCCATCATTATCGCCGGCGCCAACTTCGGCTGCGGCTCCTCCCGCGAGCACGCCCCCGTTGCTCTCGGCGCCGCCGGCGCCCGCGCCGTCGTCGCCGAGTCCTACGCGCGGATTTTCTTCCGTAACTCCGTCTCCACCGGCGAGATCTACCCGCTGGAGACGGAGACCGTGGGGTTGTGGCGTGAGTGCACCACCGGCGACGTGGTCACCGTGGATCTCGCCGGCAGCCGTCTGATCAATCACACCACCGGAAAGGAGTACAAACTGAAGCCGATCGGCGATGCAGGGCCTGTCATTGAGGCTGGAGGGATCTTCGCATACGCGAGGAAAACGGGCATGATTGCTTCATCCCCAGCTGCATAGAATCGAAGGTAAAACCCTAATTTTCTCCTTCTCTGACTTAGAAGACCCTAAGATTACTATTACTATTTTATGAATTTGCATTCAATTTCACTTGGTATTCCATTTTTCTTGTGTCAATTTTAATTTTTTTAATCAATTCCAAACTCTTACTTGATGATTCAATTTTTAAAGCCCAATATATTATTACTTCTCCATTTTCATTGTGGTACTTGACCTTTTGCTTTACAATGTTCCAATTGATTAGTTCTCCTGATCTGTTCTTATTGCAGTAGAATGTTTTGGGCCATGAATTTTATGAGATTTCCTTTAATGGTACTAAGCATGATTCATTTTGTGCATGCCTTTTTCTCTCGTAATCCTGATCCAAGCTCATTGCTGATGTTTCAGATTTCTATTGCATCTGTTACTTTATCTATTTACATTGAGGTGCTGCGAGGCATCAATTCTCTAAAATCACTTCCTCCTTGTGAATAACATACCTTTTGTGTATTCATTTAATCATTTGATTTAGAATGTTTCAAGTGATCAGTTCTCTCCGTCTGTTCTTATTGCAGTAGAATGTTTTGGGCCATCAATTTTATGAGAATTCCTTTAATGGTATCAAGCATGATTCATTTTTTGCTTGCCTTTTTCTCTTGTAATCCTGTTCCAAGCTCTTTGCTGATGTTTCAGATTTCTATTGCATCTATGACTTTCTCTATTTACAGTGAAGTGCTGAAAAAGCATCAATCCTCTAAAATACCTTCCTCCTTGTAAATAATACACCTTTTGTGTATTCACTTAGCCATTTGATTTAGAATGCTTCAAGTGATCAGCTCTCTTCGTCTGTTCTTATTGCAGTAGAATGTTTTGGGCCATGAATTTTATGAGAATTCCTTAATTGGTATCAAGCATGATTCATTTTTTGCATGCCTTTTTCTCTCGTAATCCTGTTTTAAGCTCTTTGCTGATGTTTCAGATTTCTATTGTATCTATTACTTTATCTATTTACAGCGAGGTGCTGCTGAGGCATTAATTCTCTAAAAATAGCTTCCTCCTTGTAAATAACATACCTTTTGTGTGTTCACTTAACCATTTGATTTAGAATGTTTCAAGTGGTCAAGTTCTCTTTGTCTGTTCTTATTGCAGTAGAATGCCTTTTGTCATTAGTCATTCGGTTGAACCAATACCAGCTCTAAGATAGGGTGGTTGTTTATTTTGGCCCCAAATGAAAACACGTTTGTTTGGAACCTGAATTGAACAAACGTATTTTATATTGGTGCTTTGGCCAATGTGGCAACTGTTGCACTAGATGCATGGTACGTTTTAACTGAATTGTCATGTCAGTGGCCAAAATGAACGTAATTTCACATGCAGACCAACATGCAGACCAAATCAATCAAATAATGAGTTCACTCCAGCCCTATTGGTTCTTTAGATATTGACGAATTGTTCTTTTTATGATTATCTTCAGTTTTTAGTGGTAGAAAATATGATCTGTGGTTGATTTTTTAAACGGGGTTATATTTTCAATGGTTATTCTCATGAATTGTTATCCTTCTGATGCCGCAAATCTGGATGGTTCATTAGGAGGCCTAAAGAAAGGAAACGGAAAACATATTGCCTTAGAAGCCCGTGATGCCTGACATTTATCCGCTTCACCAAATCGGTGCCCATAATATTAATATCATGCATTGTTCATAACACCGACATTAGATGTGAATTCCCCTGCGTTTGAGTTCCTAGTTTGGACAAGCTGTTTCACATGTCCGTTCTTTAACATCTAATAGTTTCTGTTCTATTGTACAGGCTATTTGCGGTCTTCAATTTCATAGAGAACAGCCTCATATTGTAGAGAAGGTCCTGACATTGGACAACAGTGAACATGGAGGAGGCTGATTTCCCTGAGTATTGCTACGTAGGCTTTGCTATCAATCAGAATGAACTAGTGTTGCTAGATATGCATGAACAATGACATTTGCTTCATCAATGTATTCACCACTTGTTTGTAATGCTTGTTAAAACGGTAATAATTTGGCATGATTTATCCTGTTGGCTGTGTTGTACTGCAACTAATAAGATAGTTCAGTGCAGGATCGTTCTCATCATAATTTATGTCATCAATTCAATGACGAAAGGACAAAGCAGCATTTTATTTGTCAATACATGCAAGCCTGTACGTGAACCTCTACAGACAAAACATTTAAGGCACTAGATAGATAGATCTTCCTTGCACAACGAGTGACAAAAACTCAGCATAAACCATTTGCACAAACTAGAATTACTACATTAACGGTTTGCTAATTCAAGAAATGGTTAGCAGATAAAAAAGGAAAATGATTCTTATCATTCATTTGAAACAGTAAAAGGCTAGATTTTACAAATAACAATCAACTTTTGTTATATCAAGCCAGATATAAAAACACAGTGCTCCTTTATTTCTGATGCATATACATGACTGTACATCTCTGTAGACTAGAATGACCGAACAGGATACGTGCACCTTGTATGGCATCCTACTATGTGGGGAAAATAGAAAAGGTAAAAAAAGGTTAAAAACATAAGAAAATTCAAGGCAACTTGCAGCAAGTCCATCATTCCTTTCACATTTTGTTAGCGTTGAAATATGTGGATGCTTGAGAAAAAGCTGGCATACCAAGAGAAGAAAAAACCGGCAGATGATGGTTAGAGGAAGTATGATGATTTATACAGTACAAGTATAATACCATGCTAACACAAAGGCATGGTGTTAACATGCATCTACAAGAAGTTCTCTCATCAAAACAAAAAAAAGAAAAAGTAAATACTTGACAAAGTGGGACCTTAGTTTGAACCACATTAAAGATTGCCGATCTTCACCAACTTAAATGATGAGAAAGATTATGGGGCCACTATCTACCATAAGTGATGGCCTTCTCCAATCTCGAGAAATAAAATGTGTTGAGATCACATCATACACTTTTTTTTTCTTTTTTACTCCTCACTCTTTATCAAAGAAATAAAATCACATCATCCACCACCTTTTGCATGGATTAATTAATATTACTGTTTTCAAATCATGATTGTTTCGTTAAGAGCACCTAGCATGTAATAATCAGAAGATCCATGACTAAGTTGGTCACACATAGAGGTCAATGTTTTACTCTCATACTTGATAAAAGGAAATTAATCTTGTTTAATGAAGTCATTTCCATCATCCCTCTCATACCATCAACACAAATTATTATGACTGTCACTGCTTTAGCCTACAAACCCGCAATAATCTTAAATAGCAGAAAAGCATTAAAATGAAAAGGGCGACATGGACCATAAAGAAGAGACAAAGACTTGAAGCATGAAGACAAGACACTGATCTCAGGGCCTATAAATTGATAATTACTCACTAAACATGTCAATATGATACTTCATCAACCAGTGATTATATTAATTTTTCAAGGGATAAGAGAGCAGATAATTCAAGTGACAGATAGAGTGTGTCTATTGCGTAGGCATTAGCAAGTTTGGAACAATAAACCTAAAAGACTACCATTTCATAAATATATCCATGTCGTTTTCTGATGCTCAAGAAAGACTAGTGTCGTGGAATGGCTGAGTAGTTTTCTTGTAAGTATATGCCATTTCAAAAAAAGTTATTCTTGTGTGTGCCACCAAAGTCCAATCAAACTAGATTGTCTACACTGAAAGATCTACCACCTTATAAATCTCACGTGGATTAAGTAGATGAAGTTTAATTAGGATTAAAACCTACTCTTCAATACATGAATATACAGAGGAGACCAGACCTTCTCATATGACAGGCATGTCAATTATTGTCCTGCGATATTAAAGAACCACCATTGCACACTATCTAAGATGAAACCACCTAAGCGCAAAAGGTTTAGATTCTTGAATTTTACTTTAAATTGCAACAATTTTCTCAATAAATTCATCTCCAAGAAACTTCTCATGAACCACCAAAATTTCAAAAATTAACGATTTTCTCACAGACAAATCCTTCCAACCACATGGTTAGACAAATAATGAGAGTTTCATAGCTTCAAAACAATGAATAAAATGAAGTACACCATAGGCTCAAAACAAGCCAGTACATGCCAGGCAAATTTGATTCGATTATAAACATATGTATACATATATAATGAATATAGTATCATAGAACATTACTTTATACATCTCAATAACATGTAAGTATAAAAAAATTCACCTTATAGACACTTTACCCTTAACTAACAAAATTTCAACAATTACAAATGTTCTAACAGATAAAACAATCAAAAGAATCCCATCCAGTATATACTAAAGACAAATAGCAAGAATTTTATAGCTCCAAGGTGCTCGATAACATGAAGTACAACATCGGTTGCAAATAAAGACAGAAGGTGTTAGACGTGTGTGTGTATTACTTCATAATTCATTAACATATAATCATAAACTACTTCACATTCAATCTAACTCTTTAGAAGTTTCAGCATGAAAAGATATCAGTGAAAAATTTCACCCTCAGAAAAATTTAAACAACTACCAGTTTTCCAACAAATAAAACAATCAAATGAACACGCCCAACGACAACCTAAGAGAAATAGCAGGATTTTTCTAGCACCTAATAAATAATAACATAAATTCAAACAATAAAGGCAGTAAGTAGCTCACAAATTTGATTGATCCATACAGTTACCATTTCAAACAAGCATTATAAACAATTCGCATTCAATCAAATTCTTAACAGGTTTCAATATGAATCCAAATCCATGAGAAAAAACAATTCCAAATTAGAAGCATAATCATGAAATCAGATCAAAGATGAACTGACCTCGCATCTCCTTCCCGGAGATCCCATCAACGTCGGGGGTGCGATTACAAAGCATCCCCTTCCCGAGCCCCGAAAGATTCGAAACAATCCCAACAAAATAAAGCAGCATCACGAACCCTAGAACCCAAGGCATCAAGATAAACCCGATCACAAACGTCACCGACCCACATAGCATGAGCGCCATTGAGGCTCCAAGCAAGAGGGACACAATCCCCGCCGGCGAGACCTGCCGCAGCCGCACGACCGGATGGCTCCCAGCCGGGGGAGGAGACGGAGGCGAGAAGCGGAGGACAGTGAGGAGCATAACGCAGAGGTCGTAGAGAAGCCGGGATTCCCGATCCTCGCCCCGCATGGTCGAAACCCTAACCCTAAATTCTAGAGAGAGAAGGAGAGAGAGAGAGAGAGAGAGCTGTTGGCAGTGAGAACGGGGGATTGTATTTTAATACTTTCAGGGAGTTTTTGGAAATTTTCATTCGGATTTAGTCCAAATCTGGAAATATGGAATGTTTTTACATATTAGACCCTGTTCTTTAATATATTAATTTTCAGGTCCTTGATTTGTTAAGCAAATTTACAAATTAGACTCCCTTTTAAATATTTATTTTAGTTCCTAAATTTAACATAATATTTTCTTCGCAATCAACAAAATTAAATAAAGAGATTAAATTTTCTTTGGTAAAATCCAAGAGGTGTATATATATATATATATAAATTTGTTTATAGATTAAAACCAATTTTAACCTGGATTCATACATATATTTATAAAAAAAAACTATAAATAAATAATACTCATAAAAATTTTAAAAAAATTATAATTAAAAATTTTATAATATTTATCTTTTTTTTATATTTTATTATTTTTCTCTCCATCCACTCAACGTTACATCGATGCAGAATAGGTAAGATTTAATTTAAAAACTAATTTTAGATAAGTATACAAACATGTAATTCAGGAGATAAAAACTTTTTAAAAATTGTTATTTATGTAGGATAAAACGAGAATTAATTATAAATGTGAATAAGTGACTTTGAGAGGGAAGGCTTCCAGCATTATTTTTTAAAAAATAATAACTCTTAGTATGTGTTTGATTGGCAACATGAAAAATGGGTGAAAAATATTTTTTTTCATGAAACATTGGAAAAAATTTCTGTGGAAAATGAAAAATAGTCGTTTGATTGGCATTATTTTCTAGTTAGAAAATAAAAAAATTTCTATGAAAATTTTTATTTTGTTGTTTAATTGCACTTTTTTCACATAGCCCCTTACTTTTTTCATGGAAAATTTTTTCTATGGTGGAGGCAGGAAAAATTATAGGGTCACATGATAGAGTATGTGAAAAAAATTTTCATAGAAAATTTTGGCAAACAAACAGCCTATATAGCTGAAAAATGACCCGTGAAAAAAAATTTCAATGAAAAAAAAAAAACAATGAAACACAGCCTTCAACCTTAATAATAAATAAATAAATAAATAAATAAATAAATAAACAATTTAAAACGAAGACAAGAAGAAAAGGATAAAAAAAGAACATTCATGACAGCCAAACATATTTGGGATCCAAAGTGGAGGAACTTTTTACTTTTCCCAAGTAAAAAGAAAGAGGAACAACACTTTGTTATTTTATTAAATAAAAAAAAGAATAAAAAAATAAAAACTTTAGTAAGATGTTGACAAGAGTTGAGTGTTATTGTCCTTTTCTATTTCCTTTTTTTTTTTTTTAATTAATTGTAAAGTTAATGAATCCAAAAACACTCAAACAGAACAAATAAGTCATTATATGGATATTTTCATTGCCAAGTCCTTATCCAAAGATATTTGAGCTATATTTTTGTGACAGTATAACTTTATCATCTTGCAAAGATTCTATTTCTCTCATTTCCTTCTCATCCTGTTAATATAAGAATCACTTTTTTTCATCCTTTAGAAATTATAAAAAAAAAAAAATTAATTTTTATATTATGTTTAAAAAATATATATATATTTGTCCTATACTCTACCAAATTAGCTTACTTTATCTATGCGCTTATACATGTACCATTAATTTTGTTCAAAAAATATAAACACTTTATCCCGGTGTCAATAGATTAAAACATCTTTAATATATATTATTAAATTATTTTTTTAGAATATTATTTGATCATAACTTATTACTGAGCTTAGTAATATATGAAAGTTTATTTACTCTTATATTATGTGATTAATCCTCCAACCCTTGACTCCAACATTGACTCTGAAAAGAAATAAAATACCAACTTTGCTGTTGATTATAGTGAATTATCCTTTTTCACTAAATTATTGAAACATAGCTCACTATAATATATAAGAAAAAAAATACAAATTTTAAAATATAAAAAATATGTACATATTTTTTTTTACAAAAACCACAAGCATTGAGGAGTTATCAGATATAACAGTGCATCAGTGAGTCAACTATAAGGTAGTATTTATTTGGAGGGTTTTGAAATTATAGGCAACTTGAGTTACTGGGCTTTTGAAAATCCAGTGTTTGTTTCACAAGATTTAAAAACTCATGTAATTCGAATTACATCCAATAAAGGATTTGGTTTTACGACCAAATTGGATGTAAAACCAAATCCCTTATCTTTTTGCTCTCTCACATGTGACTTATATGTGACCAATTTAGAAAAAACAAATATTATTAAACATTTATAAATAGTAAAAAACTTATAAATTTTAATAATAAATTTAATAATTTATTTAATAATTAAAAATATTAAATAACTTGTTTAAATTAGATAAAAATCCTAGAAATGCAATTTTTTGGGGGTTAATAATTAAATTCAAAATTTTAAAATATATATTTTTTTTAATAAATTTACTAATAAATTTAAATTTAATAATTAAAGTAATTAATATGCACTTAAAATAATTAAAATAATAATAAATTTTATAATACAATATTTTCATATACATCTAACCAAACACTAGATTTGACTTTACTGAATTTTAAAAACCAGGTACTTCCAGTTATATTGTAATTAAAAATCCACTGCATTTAGAATTACATTCAGCCAAATATCACCTAAGTGTAATATTTGCACAGTAAGGAAATTCCACCCCTATCACTAGACCAGCTAATAGTTATCCAATCATGCTTATTTTCAAAGTAAAAACAAATTATTGTATTAAAATATAACATGTTGATATAAGCAAGTGATGACACAATCATCAAAATATCTCCGAAAAAAAATATCTTCAGAACCATCTCACAAGATGCACCAAATCCTGTAAAGAAGGCAAGTGGAGAGGAATAAACTTATCATGAATTCCTCCCATGACTTGAGTCTTCTTAACTACCAGAAGATATTTATTTCTCACTATAAATAGGCTACAACTTCCTGCTATGGTATCAGCTAGCAAGTAGAACTATTTCCACTTAGCTAAAACAGCACCCCTTTTTCAATGGCATTGAACCGAGAACGCAGAGGATTGAAAGCCAAGTTGGTCATGCAATTCCATCAATCGACAAAGCCGGCGACATTCCAATCCAATACGAAGATCAAGTCCCCGCTGCCGTCTTCCACCAAGTCGGTAGGCTTCATTGTCGACAATCCCATAAACATACCTGCACAGAAGCAAAAGACTTCATATGTTACAAAAGAGATAGTGATCACAAGCAACTCCACTGAAGCAACCGGCATTACACCTTTTACTGATGAATGTATCAATCGGCAAACCGCGACTTACATTTCAGCTGTTCGGCACCGTCTGAAACTCGAACAAATGCAGTAATTTTATACTGTAGGACAGATGTTTGTGTTTGTATGAGCTGCAAGAAATAAATGTCCACACTGCTATGACTAAAAATCATGCTGGAATTCCATTATGCATGAGGTGCACATTCAACCACATTACTGCTAAGATTTAAGTCATTACATTTCTGAAGCTCGAAACAAATGCAGTAATGTATTGAAGTAATCAGAAAAAATTTTGTCATATGATAACATTAATTTGAACTCATTAAGGATTGGGCCAGCAGAAACATTGAAAGAGCACACACACACACACACACAAATAAAGAGCTCACTTGACAGGAGTCTAACAGAAAAGATAAAAGAGAAGCAGTTTTGATTATGGCAACATTGCTCAAGGATTAGTTTAGTGCCAAGAGAAGGGTAGAGAATTGGATGTATCGACTGAAGACCCTGAGCCGTCAACCTGAAACATACTCTGGCAGGGAAGATATGTGTCATTAGCACTTGATACCAAAACAGTAGGCGAAATGCTGCTTGAATCCTGCTGGCCAGAGTATCGACCAAGAGTGTCATACGGCATCGGAATTCTACCCAGAGTTGGCGATGACAGAAGAGAGAGAGCACAATCAGAGTCAAGGACTTGAGTTAAACCATCTGAGGAGAACATCTTGATGCTGCTGTTTTCTGAAGGCACTATCATGGTTTCAAGAAGCGGTTGACACACAGATGTTTCAATAGCAGTTCTATTGCCGAGAATAGGACCAGTGTCCGGCAGGAAAGGGAAATGTTTACTGGCTTCATAGCTGCTGGATGACGAGACGGGGAAACCTTGTTGTCTGTCTAATGGATGCACAGACGATGGGTGAATATAAACCATATTTTGTTCGGTTTTTATGGCGTTTGCCCAGTTTGGTTCCAGTGAAGTGGTAGGAAACATTTGAGCATATGGCAAGAACCTACTACTAGTACCTGAGTTGAAACAATTTGATGTTTCGAGTAAGAATTATGCTCTAGAATTAAAAGTTGACGAATTCATGTGAGTATAAACCTCGGTTATTTGCAAACATGCTCCCTGGATTGATAGTAGAGTCAGGTTGAGGCTTTCTTCGACGTCGGTTGTGACCATCAAGTCGTTTTCTGCAGCTTCGCTTTACCTCGTCGAATTCTATTAGTAAATGAAACCTGTGTGGAAAAGAACGGAAGATTTTTATGTCAAAATTTGGAGAACAAGCAAATGGCTGTAAGGTGATAAATGTACATGAACGAGAGTGTATTTGAGGCAGAAGACGCAAAAAAAAAAAAAAAAAAATCAGAGGATTCAAATGTATCAAAATCTCACAAAAAAAAGGTCCACTTTATGTGAATGACAAACCGAATACAGGGAGATCGTCAATGCATGTCAGAAGCAATCCATATGTCACACAAATTCAATTAAGGAAGACAAATATCGCAATACTCTTAGCACCATTACAAACTTAACAATTGGAAAAAAGCCGAAAAGTTTCTAAAAGTTGTGCAATAACCAGTTAGCAGAAGAAAAATAATCGATTGAATCCTGTCATAAGTTGTGTTGTTCTGCACATCTTATAAAATTTTGAATCATGAGACATTATCTTGTCTTCGAACATCTATCTCGTAAGCTTAGAAGTAACTTTAAAGTACCAAGAAACAAGAACTCATCGGTAACAATGAGAGGAAAGAGAGAAAAAGCAAGAATTAATGCTCCCAAGAAGCCAACAGAAAAAAAAAAAAAAAAAAAAAGGAGATTTGGCAGAGATACTGTATCAAGCAAAGTTGGCAGCAGTACAGACATCTAGCAAGAAAGCAAGTGAAGGCAGCATCATGAAAGACAAAAGAAGAAAGAAAAACAAGCACAAACTTGTTATCTTCCAAAAGGGACCACTCAATCTTAGAAAAATAAAAAATAAAAAAAAATAAAAATCCAATGATACTTTCTCTATTTCCAATTCAATTTCAATCAAATAACTCACACCAATCTAGTTCCAAAGAGAAATCAATCCAGAAAACAACTATCATTAACCGATTTCTCTCATCAAGAACAGCACAAAAAGTAGCAATTCAATTCAATTCAAATCATTAATTCATTCATTGATTCATTAATTCATTGATTCATTCATTCATTCAGTAATAAATCTGAAGTGGAATTGTATACCGACTGCACTGCTGGCAGAACCGTTGCTCCTGGCCGCCAACAATCACCATTGGAGTCTTGGAATGAACTTCACAGACCTTATGCCGGCGATGATACTCCCTGCAATTACTAAGATCAGACTTACATTCATCAACCAAACAACTCACATTCTGACTCCCATTGCTCACTGCCCGAGCTCTTTTCGTCGGTGTGGACATCGAAATCCTCCCTTCTTGTTGTTGTTGTTGGTGGTGGTGGTGCTGGTGGTGTTGGAGTTCTTTCCACTTATCAGATGCTTCAAAATCCCCCAAACCTCCAAGCTTCAAATCAACAGAACAATCCGGCTTGGTAGTGCCCACAGAAGCAGTCTCTGGTTCAGAATCCCTTGCTAACTCTGTTGCCATGTCCCAAGGTGGCATCTTCAAGTCCCACTCCATGAAAGTAACACCCTTTGATTCTAAAGCTTTCTTATTCCCTATACCCCTGCCTTTCTTTATCTTATCTTCCCCCTTTTTTCCCTTTGCTCCTCTCTCCTTCCAACAACTCACAGCTCTTTCACCAAATCATGTTCTCAAACCAAGCTCATTAAGGCAAAAACTAAAGTGGTAAAAGAGGAAATGAAGGAATCTCAAAACAACAACAACAACATCAATATAGACATCAAAGTCATCCACTAGACACAGAATAAAAACCAGCACAGCATAACAAACATCAACAATGCTAATCAAAAGAACATAAAAAAAAAATATATAAAATTTGGAAAACTCAAAAACTCATCTTGATGCCATGTATCAATCTCTCATGGTTCAAAAGTAAGGGAAGAAAAAGGGTAACAGTGAAGAGAGGGGCAAATCAAAAAGCTGGGAACTGGGAACTGGGAACTGAAGACCAGTCAGTCCTTACAGACAGCTGCAGCTGCACCTGCAGGTCACTGATTTGGTTTGTGGCTTTCCAACCATTCAATCCCTGACAAGGATTCCATTGCAGACAAACACACACACACACACACACACATATATATATTGATAAAAATTAGTAAACAGTGGCAGTGAAATGATTATTGATGTTGATTAATTAAAGCAATGAGTTTGGTTTTGTTTGTGTGATTTGTTTAATGGGAGTTTCAAGTGGAAAGAAAAAGGACAGGGGTGGTGGTGTGGCTACTTTTGAATTTTGGAAATGTTAAGTATGTTTCACATTTGCTGACATGTTTTTTGTCCCCTTTCATCACAACTCTGTTTTTGCTGTGCTTGCTTTCCTTGCTGCTTATCCATCTTCTGCTTGTGTTCCTGTTCTTCAACATTGTTAACTGTTTAACTGGCTCTACAAACACTGGGGAATTGGATGGTAAAAAATTCAAAAGAATATATATGCTTGCATTTATTATTATTATTATTTTTTTTTTATTTTGACAAATGTGCATAAACCACCTATCAAGAAAAGCACAGCTCTGTAACACCTACATTTTTCATTTATGTGAGCTAAATTTGAATCCATTTATTCAATGGAATAATAAACATATACACAAAATACATGATATCAATAGAGTACTAAATACTTTTTTATCAAGTTATCATTTTATTTTTTTAAAGTGTTGTTATTTATCATGCTTTTTCTTCAAATTTTTGATTCTGATGATCAGAGAGATGCTACCCTTATGGAATTAGTGTTCTTTATCATTATATTATTATTATTATTATTTTGAATTTTTTTTTTTAAATCTGTGTAATTATTTTTTTGCATCTCAGTATCTAATAACCATTAGTACTACAGTAATATTTTATTTTCTTCACCTAAAAATCTATATTTAATATTTTCATGGGAAGTTAGTTTTTTTATTTTTTTTGAAATTTTGAAATCATACTTAAACTTATAATAAATTCAACCTAAACTCAAACAAAAAACAGAAATGTTTTTCTATTGACTTTTCTATATATTCAAAAGACGGAGAGAAATACAAAAACTTGACTAAAGCGAAATGTTACCTTCTGTGTGGACCGAACATTGTCATTCAAGTGGTCCTAATTTTTTTTTAAAATATCAGAATTTTATTTTCGTAAGTAATTTTTTAATTAGAATTTATGTCTAAATCCCCGAAACAATTAAAACGTGCCCTAAATCATATTTGTCACTTTTTATTTCTTGGAGGTGTATCATTGAAGGAGTTGGATTAGCATGGATGACCTACCCCTCATTATCCACTAACCAAACCCACTAAAATGTTTGGATATATATAATATAAAGGCAGCTTATATGATGAGTAAAAATTAAAGAAGAGCTGGATGTAATTGTTTGAGAAATAATAATAATGCTTTTATTGTTGTAAAACAGATAAATAGTGGATGTTTACCGTAGTAGTTGATGATACTGTAGCTCCATATCTATTGTAGTGACCGCTCATGTTTTTACAATTCCACCTGTTATAGTATTTTCGATAGTCGAAATAAATAATTATAACCGTTTATTCATTTTTTGAGTGGCTATAAATACTTTCTTATTTTTGTGTTTTGAAAAAAAAAAAGAAATAAGAAGAGGAGAAATTGAAGTGTAGGTATTTTGGTATATATTGTCTTTTTTTTTATACCATACTCTATGTTATGAAAATTTATATATACTTTAATATTGGGGATTAATTTATTAATTGTTATGACTGTAACTTATTAAAATAATAATTATTGGATTCATATGTTAGATAATACATAATTTCAAAAAGATTTTTCAAGCAGTTGAATTTAACTATGGTTTTAAAATTAAGAGTTATGCCGTTATGGCTTTAGAACGCAAAGCTTAAGGCGGAGACATTAGAGACTAGATAATGAGGCGTTCATGTCGGGTAATTTTTTGGGTGGGTTACCGAACTTTAGTCGTTTTTCACTTTGGTTACCGAACTTCAATTTGTATCTTTTCAGTCACCATAGATTAATTTGGTTACTCCGGGAGGTCCCTGGTGGGTTTTTTGGTGTTATTTGTCCACGTGGCCATCGAAAACTCCACGTCACTGCCTATTTCAAAGGTGACAACACAACCACGTAGGATACTTGCCACGTCAGCTAACAACACAACCCACATGGAGGTCTGAGGCAAGGCAAGGGCAAGCCAAAGATGCGTCTGAGTTAGAGGGATGATCAGCTGACGTGGCAAGTATCCTACGTGGATGTGTTGTCACCTTTGAAATAGGCAGTGACGTGGAGTTTCCAGCAGCCACGTGGACAAATAACACTGGAAAACCTACCAGTGACCTCCTGGAGTAACCAAATCAATCTATGGTGACTGAAAAGATACAAATTGAAGTTCGGTAACTGAAGTGAAAAATGACCAAAGTTTGGTAACCCACCCAAAAAATTACCCCGTTCATGTCTTGTGGGGCACTTATATGCCGGGCATAGCATCCACTATGAGAGAGAGAGAGAGAGAGAGAGAGAGAGAGAGAGAGAGGATGAGCTATGTCAATAAACATTTGGGAAGCACGGACATGATAAAATCTCCGACATACTGGTGTTGTATCTGTGACTGACATAAATACGCCGTGAACATGGTCGGACACCGTATCTGATACTCTCTAATAAGATTGGATACCTTTCAATACATTTGGACACGGTTGAACTAGGTTTTTGGTGGCGAAGCTTATTCTAATTTTGGGTTGCCGAGGTTTGGGTCGAGTTTTCCGCCAGCATGATCATTTTATACTTTTTATTGCCGTGTCTCATCTTAACCATGTTATTAATTTTCAAAAATTACTGTACCGTCGTTTCCGTATCATGTCGTGTCATATCCCCGTATACGTGTCTATGCTTCATAGATAAACATCATTCACGGGAGTTATTTGGGGGAAACCATAACATTACCTTCCAATGTTTTACTTGATTGGCTTAAACTATTATTTACACAATTCAATAACTTATGGACTAGTTATTTATCTAAACTTAATAATAATAATAATAATAATAATAATAATAATAATAATAAGAAGAAGAAGAAGTTAAAGAAAAAAAAAGCTTGGCTTGAGGGCATCTCCAATCTTGCCCAAATATTTTGATATGTGACAAAATGACTACCAACTGAGCGTTATTTCCTGTGCCAAATTAGTATAATGCTACAATGACATGTAAATAGTTGTGTGTCACTGTAGCACACTTTATTTTTTTTAATTAATATTTTTATGTATTTAGTTGTTTAATAATTGTTTAATAGTTGTACTACTGTATTTTTTTAATAGTTGTTTAATAAAATTTGGGTCATAAATTTACAATTTTGGTATACTTTTAACCACATAAATATACATCATTATAAAATTTGTACTTATAATTTCATATTTTAATCAAATTAATAACTTATAATTTAAGTTTATATTTTTTAATTAATAAAAAATAAAAAATGTGAGAAAATAATACAAGAAATATAAATTCATTAAAATTAAAACAAATTAAGTGAACAATAAAATAAAAACATAGAAAATAGCCATAACATACAATATTTTGTTTTAGAGTTAAAAATAGAGTTGTTAGTTGAAGAAAACTTTCACTACTTTAAAAATTGTATTTTTATATATTGAAGTTTTAAAT
The DNA here is from genome assembly GCA_902712375.1 of Dioscorea dumetorum. Lineage (NCBI taxonomy): Eukaryota > Viridiplantae > Streptophyta > Magnoliopsida > Dioscoreales > Dioscoreaceae > Dioscorea > Dioscorea dumetorum. The sequence goes on along the minus strand of CACTHL010000870.1, from coordinate 2,929,905 downwards.
ATAGAGGGGTTAGAGATGATACGAGGGAATAATAGTAACTACCATACCAACTTTTAATACCATAAAAAAACTAATGCTAAAGTGGCGTGGAATAGACCTATTCTGGATTTAAACTTTTAAAAGATCCCCTATGTTGGGTTGGGCCCAAATCCAGGCATCATATAAACCCAAAACCAACAACAAGATAGAGAAATGTCCATGTCTTGTCATTACTCTATATATCTATATATCTATATAGTTTGTATCCAAAGTTATTTATAGATTGGAAAATGGGCCCATTTTTTATTATTAAAAATAGATCTTGATGCCAATTTAAATAACGCATGGACCCTGATTTGATGACAAACCACATAAATAACTTTAAATAAAATAAAAATAAAAGAAGCTCATCTTGTTAGGGCTGTGCACGGTCTAAAACCGGACCGGACCGATCAAGAACCAGACCGGACCAAATAACAGGGAAACCCGGACCAGTCCAAACTGTTTTGGACCGGTTTGGTCTGGTCCGGTTCCGTTTTGGACTGTTTTGGACTGGTTTGATCCGGTCCGATTCAGTCCCGGTTTGGAGTTATCATATAAAGTCAAAACATTGACTACCAACTTCATATAATTTTTCAACGCAATACTATGCAGACCTTGATTCATGGCTTGCAATTCACAATCAAGAAAATTAGCTGATTGTATAAATGCAAGTGATCAAAATCATCAAATAACTCACACAATGAACTAAGTTGACCTTATGCTTCGTTTCAAATTAAATTACAACTCATGTTTAACTATGTCAAACCCAAATTCCAAATCTTTAAATTACTAGACAAGGATTGAAATTAAATTGGATAAAAAACGAATAGTTCAACAACCACACTTAAGTTTTCACATTGACTTGAAAAACCAGTGTTGAAGAGCTACACAAGTAGTGTTGAAGAGTAATTATAAATCCCAAAACCAACAACACAAAGTTACAAAGCTACAATTTACAAACAAATATATATATATATTTATAATTTTATATTATATATAAATAAACCGGTCCGGTCTGGTTTGGACCGCGGTTCCGAAAGCTGGAACCGGTTCCAAAACCGGACTGGACCGGTTAAAGATGAAACCGGTTGGAACCGGACCGGCGGTTCAAAAAAAACCGGTCCGGTCCAGTTTACGATTTAAACAGTTTTTTTGAACAGCCCTACATCTTGTCATTATAGTGAAAATACTGTTGTTTGAAAGCTCCATTTTAAGTGCACAGTTATGTTATTTTTTTCAAAAAAAAAAAAAATATCTCTCACAAACACTCTACATAAAAGACAAATAGACCAAAAAATATTTAATATATATATATTTTAAAATTAATAAACTAAATTTTTAATAAAAATCATGGACACCTTTGAATCGAGTATAATACTGATTCTTTTAATTACTTTGTGAATAAAAAAAGAGAGTATAAATATTCTTTTAAATTAAATAATTAGTGTTTGGCGATTATATTAACTAAATGACTCTATGTTGACCAATAATTAGTGTTTCTTTTATGTGATTTAATATCTTAATGACTCTATTAACGGTGATCTCAGTGTTTCTTTCGGTTGTTTTTATTATCTTAGTGGTTAAAATTGGATCATTTATTTGGATATGTGTTTTTTTTTAAATAATTAGGATTTATCTATTTAAAAAAAAAACTTACACTGATATTTAAAAATCAAGTGAAATAAGTTTTCTAAAAAATTTGAATTAAATAGTGTTTATTGTTTTATATAATGTTATCTAATATAGAATCATATTCTCACCCAAAGTGCTCATCATCCAATATACGGCTTCACATATTATAATTTATAGTACACATTAAATTAACTCTATTCTCTGAGTTTTGAAGTACATTGTGATTAATTAATTAATTAATTCAGCTACATTTGTCAGTATCTTTGACTACTGCGAGTGATGTAAATGATACTGAAGGCGCTACTAACGTTTGGATTAATGAAGTAATAAATACTAAATGGTGTATTGTTTTTAAATATTATAAGCAGTGTTGTGTTTCCTAAAATTTGGCTCATTTTTTATTTGTAAGATGTTCTGGTCCTTAAATCATATAAATATCCATTATTTCCATATGTAAATTTTATAAAAAAACATTATTTTGATTTTTTTGATATATATATATATATATATATATATATATATATATATATATATATATATATATATATATATATATATATTAAAAGAATAGTATTAGATTAATATAATAGAAGGAATTATTCTGCATTCAAACTGCATATTCATTGGGTAAATTTATTATAATCATTTATTTTTTTACATCTTGAATCATGTTATTTTTACCATAAAATTCAGAGTTAAAAAAATAATAAAAAAAATTTAAATCTCACAGTACGTTAGTAATCAAATTTGAGATTTATATTTTTTATAACTTTCAAATCATAAAAATATTTTTAATTTTTTCATAACATTATTTGAGATGAGTGATTTATCCACTTTATCATAAAAAATAAAAATAAAAAAAAGCTCTTTTTCCTCTTATGAAATAGTAGGAATTATTCATAATAAGATATTAGCTATAATTATTTCTAAATTTTCTATTTATCCAGATCCAGTTTTATTCAATAATTAGCAAGCCATTCAATATATATATATATATATATATATATATATATATATATATTAAAAAAGAGAAAAAAGGAAAAGAAAAGTATGGTGTGTACCTTCCTTGGTGGACCTCACACCCATATGCAACACAACTGCCACCCTTAATCACCAACATTACATAACTACTGAAAAAGGAAAAAAATAAATAAATAAATAAATAAATAAAATAAAATAAAATAAAATAAAATAAAAACAGAGCAAAAAGCACTCAATCTTCTCCTCCTCCTCCTCCCCTTCTTCTTTTTCACCAAACCCAAAACCACATCAGCAATGGAACTAGCAAACACCTCTCCATCCTCCTCACCGGAGTTCGAGTTCTGGATGGTCGGAAACACCCCAACCCTTCACCCCTCTCAACCCCGCATTCTAACCGCCGACGAGCTCTTCTCCGACGGCGTCCTTCTCCCTCTCCACCAACTCTCTCTTCTCCCCCCTCCCTCCTCCACCATCCTCCACCACCACCACCACCACCACCACCACCAACAACAACAAGAGCAAGAACAAGAACAGGCAACAGCACCGACAAAACTGACAAAGAAATGGAAGGAAGTGATGCTCAAAGTCGGAGGAGATGAGAAGAAGAGAAGAATAAGAGAAGCCGAACTCAGGATCCACATTTGGCCATTCATGCGAAGCAGATCCGCGGGCCGGGCCGGGCTCAAGCTTGAAAAGAACTCCCCTCCGAGCTCAACACGTAGAGTTAGCAGTGCACCATGCTCAAGAAGTAACTCAAGAGGAGAAGCTGATCAAGCTCAAACCAAAACAAGTACTCTCATCACTACTTCTAATAATAATAATAATAATAATAATAAGATTAAGATTAGTGGTAGTTTTAGTAATAGATTTCATGCACGGGCCAAAGCCCGGGTACCGGGCCTATCGGCACATGTTAGTAGTAGTAGTAATAATAATAATAATAATAATAATAATAATAATAATAATAATAATAATAATAATAGGGCCGGAGGGATCCATTTGAACAGGCCCGGATTGATGTGGAAGCTGAGAAGGAGCGGTAGAAGTGGTGGTGGCGGCGGCGGCGGTGGTGGTGGTGGTGATGAAGAGAAGAGTGGTGATGGGAATAAGAAGGTGCTGAATTTTAATGTGAAGACTTGTGTTGGGTATCAGAGTGGTGGAAGTAATGCTGGTTTGGTTAAGTTGAAGGCTTTTTTCTCTAAGAAGTTGCATTGATGTGAATATGATTGGTTCTTTTGATTTTCATTATTTTTATGATGATCTTGTTTGTAATTACTCCATCTTTTGTATGATGAATCTGTGAGTTTGCTTGCTCTGATTCTGATTGATTTCTTGGTCTTTCTGTTTTTTTTTTTTTTTTTTTGACTGTTTTGCTTGTGAATATATGTGCTAATTTGTGATTAATGTGAATAAAAATCAAGAATTTTGTTAACGTGTGTGTGTGTATGTGTGTATAAATATAAGTAATGTGAATAACTCAAACATTTTGTATATATATATATGTTGAATTTTTATGTATGGAAATACATTTTCTAGGAACATGTTATGATAAAAATTATGAAAGAGTTTGAGTGGGGTGAGAGAGTAAAGGTGCTAGAGGGGGTATTTTGGTAATTTGAAGAAGAAGGGCAAATGAGGAGGGATATAGTGAGTGGGGAAAGAGAAAAAACCGTTTTAGGGTTTTTCAGGGAGTGGAGAAAAGGAGAAATAAGTCCAACGGCTCTCAAAGACATACGTAGATTAAAGGGCAAACTGCATCTCTTAAACAATTGCTTTCTATCTTTCAAAGATGTACACATATTATAATAAAAAATAAAATATAAAATTCACCTTTATAACAAGTCATCAGTTTGAATGTTCCTATAGTTTGTGTGTGTGTGTGTGTATATATATACTTTTTAAAAAGTACAGGATTTGATTCATAAAAATAAATAAATTTGACACAGTAGTGAAAAATCAACAGATTGAAGATAATATAGAATTGAAAGAGGAAGATATATATATATATATATATATATAATAAATGTGAGATGCTTGTTCAATAATGATTGATGAGAGGTGAGTAAAGATACAAGAATAAAGTCAATGTTATCTGACAAGCAATACATAGTGGGTACTGCTACTTTTGTTTTTCATCAATATTTGAGGAACAAGTGCCATCACTCTCATGAAAAAAGGAAAAAAAAGGTAGAGATAAATAAATATTCACTGAGTTACACATTACATGCTCTGTATTCAAAAAGTTAAACAATAAATAAATGAAACAAACAAATTAAAAAAAAAGAAAAAGAAAAAAAAAAGGGCTTTGTGACTTGTGAGTTAGGTGTGTGTGTGTGTGTGTGTTTGAGTGAGGATTCTCTTACTCTCTGGAGTCTCTCTATGTGCCATGCTGGTTTGGATCTTTGGGTGTTGTTTAGAGGGGACAATGTCTTCAGCACAGCAGGCTCACATGTATTAAAATTTGTCAATTATATTTGTACCTACCTGTACAATGACCTTTGCCAATTTTTATTTATTTTTATTTACTTTTATTATTTTGACAAGGGGGTGTCAATATGGATTGGCATGGCAGGTAAGGTTATAATTTGAACCGGATCAAGTCATAAGTTGACTTCACCTGGCTTTGTTTTCACCGACAGATTTAATAAATATAATGGCCCGTTTTTTATAATCTATATGGGTTGTAAAATGCATAAACAATAGATGTTTACTATAGCATATCAGTGCTATAATAATCAGTATTGTATTTTTACTATTCCACCTGTCAGTCTGTTTTAGACAGTCGAATTAATCATAACCGTTTATTTATTTTTTGAATGATTATAAAAATCCTTTCATTTTTGTATTTTAAAAATATACAAAAAATAAGATGAAAAATAGAAGTGAAAGTATTTGGTATATTTTTTTTTCACTTATTCCATATTTTATATTATAAGAAATATGTATATATATATTGAAGGTGAATTATGAGTTACTTTACAATATATATAACACATTTACTGATAAATATTTAATTAAGTTTAACTCATATATACAAACCTACCCAATCCCAAAGCCTCAAAAATCCTTCAATACATGCTCAATAAGTAGTAACACATCTATTCCCTACCTAAAGCCTATTTTTATGTACCAAATTTGTCTTTGATCAAGAAACTGACAGAGAATTCTGGTTCAAGGAACTGCCCATTAGAATAAAATAAAAATAAAACAAAATACAATTCCTGGAATAGAACGGATTGCATGCATTATCATTATGAAATCTTTTCCGAATTATCAACAGGCTATCCGTCCTTATTTTTTGTCTAAAAGGCAACAGAATCATTGCATTGAATGATATAATACTGATCACAACTGCTCCTACTCAATATATCAATCAAACATAACTGACAAGATCATGCTTGAATGAGAACTGAACAAGGACCTGGGAGAATGAAAGGAATCTCAATAATTTAAATAACTTTTCCATTCTCCCACCACCCATGTGATGGCATGTTTAACTGGATTCTGTTAATAACCATGACTTATTTCAGCATTAAATTTAAGGATAAAAAAAAAAAACCCATGCCAATTCTATACAAAAATGTTGATATCTCATGCTCAACACCAACGCATCCTAGAAATGTTACAATTTGATAGCGCTAATAATTTGTGTTTCAGTCAACCTATATTTGAGCTAAAAACAAAAACTTAGGTATTTATGATTGGTCTTGGTAAATTTGCTCATTGTTTCGCAGCCACGAATGCTTCGATGCCATTGAAACCAAAAATTTGGAATTAACAAAAGTGGGAGTGGTTCTAGCTAGTAGCGCTGCGGGTTCTTCCGAGAGAAATAAAGCCAGACAGGATTGATCCCATCCTGCTGGAGCTTGAAGAACTGCCGCTGTTCGGAGCTTCAGAAGTACTTCCTTGCTCAGGGGCCGGCCTAATGTTGCCTGTTTTCAATGTTTTTGAGATATCTTGTATGCCCTAAAACACCGAAATAATCATTAACATATGATAAGAATTCTAATTCCAGAGAAAAGTCATCGTCTTTATTACATATGATTAAAAGTGCAGTGACCTAACCTTTATGCCTGATACTGACACAGTTCTTGATGGTTGAAGAACCTGGCACAAAAGAGGCAGAAGATGTCATGATGTATTTATAAAGGGCAAATATCACTTCCCAAATGCACAATTAGAGGCAACTAGAAATTCGATTTCCTCAGTTCCAACCTCGGCAAGATCACTCTAGCCTTTGACTTGCACCCAATTTCTAACCAGTTTATTATTAGATCAATTATCACATCCAAAGAGAATGTGCAAAGAAATATGCGTGACTTCAATAACAGGAAGACAATGCCGAATGTACATATGTTGATATTTGAAAATTTTTAAATCGATTTAAACATCTGACAGTATTTATCTTTATGTGAAATCATCTGTACATCAGCAAAAGTCATGCAACACATATTTCCTGTCATCAGACCTAACCTTAGCAGCATTGATGTGACAGAATATCAGAAATGTCACCAGGTTAAAAGCTGATGGATAAGATGGCAAAATTGAACCAACACACACACACACACACACACACAAATCTTGAAGTATGACAATGTAAAGTTCTTATTTTTTTCCCCTTGTTCAAAATATATGGGAGTGCAAGTTCTTCCCACCTTAGGAGACTCCTTAGGAATCGAGGGAGATGATGGTTCTGGTGTTGGCGCAGGCAATGACCCAGTCTGCCAGAGAACAAGATAGTCAGCCTACAACCTGCGCATCAAAATACAAATATAATAGAGCAAGAGAAAGCTAACTACCTCCACACTTACCCTTGTGACATGCATAGCTTCTGGAAGTTCAAGAGAAGGAACAGGATTAGATGGTAATACCTGTAAGACAACACTCGCAACCATAAATATTCAAATGCGTGCGAACAGGTGATTCGTGCATGCAAACAACACCTCGCTGGCGTTCATGGATTCAGACATGAAACACAACTTGTGTCATAAAAGAAAACTACTTCGGGTTGCATATAATCAAACATACCAAGATTTTTTGGGGGAAAAAATCTAAGTTGATCATGTAAAAAGTATCTATTGGGCTTGCAATAAGCACAAAAGAGATTAAAAAATTCAACAATTCCAAATTCTAATGTTCTATTTTAGTCCAACTGTAACACACAAAATCCAGGATTGTGATTCCCACCTCCAGATCATCGTATACATCAAACCAAGATCCAGGTCATCAGCATTCTAAATTTAAAATTCCACTAAAACACCAACCCACCATAATTAGGAATTGTGTGCTTGGTGTTGCATTTGAGAAGCTTAAAAGCAGCCTCTGATCATCAAAAGCTCTCCATTATCTTAAAATGAACATTTGGTTGTAAACTTAAGAAAGACTCCAGCTTTTTTTAAAGCTGAAAACCACTTTTAACTTCAAAGCTTAAAAACGCAACTTTTGGTAGGGGCAATTTCCAAAAGTTAAAACTCAAATTTTAATTCCTAAACTAGCTTTACCTTTTAAGTTATTTACCTAAACACTGTCACAACCCCTTATAAAATAATTGTCCAGTCCCCAAAATTTAAAAAACTTCTGGCATTACCAAAGATGAAAAACATATCAGATAAAGGATAATATTTATCCTGTCATTCTTAGAGATAAGAACGAAATTTTAAAGCATCATATATCATTATATATTGGATTTTCAGTTAATCATATTAGTTTGGATGGGAATCTTATATTTTAAAAATATATATCCCGATTTTTCTGGTTTCTTTGAAATTTATTTATAGTTAAAAAAAATTCATATACTATTTACTAATTTACACCCAACCCTTATTTTGAATTGAAGAACTAAACAACAAAAGTAGAATACAAAGCTCGAATTGCATGAAAAAACTAAACAACAAAATTATTCACCAAGACTTTCTACTTAAGAAAAAAACTTTGCTTGTTGAAAGCTTTACTTAAAAATCCTATCATAAGAGCAATGCCAAGCACACCCCCAAGCCTAAGAGCCTTAAAGTCAATTCTCACTCCCAAGATACAAAGCTGTTCAAATTACACTAGCCATGTGCTATGTCCACACACACTTAGATATATTTCTTTCTTGCCTTAGTTACTACGCTACCACTCTAGCAAATGTTCAAATTTCAAATAGTCCCCCTAAGACCACTTCAGTTTGAAAGGCCCTCTATTGTTTCTAAAAATGTTGACCAAAATGTCCTTAAGTCCCCCTTATATTTGTTAGTAGATGCATAAAAGTTTGAAATGATTGGAAGAGATAGCAAGTGGACAAGTCAGAAAGTTGTTCATAGTTAATAAATAACAAACTACACAAGCTGATTCATATTTATAAAATTCACCCTCCACTTATTGTTTTACAAATTGTCAAACCATAACTGCTTTGGTAAAAAAAGCAAGATAATCAAAAACTTGTATTGAAAAGAAGCCGATCTAAAGTTTCATCAATTGTAGGTTCATTGTAATTTTAACTTGTAGAAGTCACCATGAAGAATATGGCTTTTTTAATAGCATATAAGTATGTGCAGCATGTAAGAGAAGACTAACAAAATGTTGTAGTGCACTTCACCTGAATAGAATCTGAATTTCGGCTCTTCTCCAAACCTTGGACAAACTGACAAAGGTGATATACTCCCCGAGCAGTAAAATCCTGAGATTTTGTTTTGGTAAAAAATAGTGAAGTTAGTTAGTTGGCAAAAGAAAAAGCAAAAAAGAAGTACCTATTAAATTAAATACAAAATATTAATGATGATGATAATTCGCTCCAAATCACAATTATACAATTCTACTTAACAGGGCACCTGATTCCCCTCGATTCGACCAAGTTTTGTCTCCTGAATCACATTGAATTTGAAACTGAGAGTCAGAAATTTTATTTGCGCATATGATCAAACTGTCAAAGCTGTTAACTGCAATAATTTTACCAGTGTTTGAACAGCTTGATGTACTGATTCAAATTCATCATGGAACCCACTCAGCCTTCCATGTAGTTTGGAAACCTGCTTGTGAATGCACATGAACATCATACCACAAAATATACATAGATGTTTTGTGAAATAAAAAAAAGTTCAAGAGAACCCTCTAACCTCATCTTTGGTGGCTGCAGTGAGTTCCACAGACTCATTTAAGTTACAATCCACACGATCAATTCTTGCTGATAAATGACGCTTTGCAGTCTGCAAATAAGCCAAAATGGTCAACAAACAAGCACACTGCTTTGGAAAAATCAATCAACTTTCTTGTGACTACTGGATCCAGAAACTTTTAAAGAAAAGCAAAAAACAATATGACTAGATTCAAACTTGTAAGGTAACTAACTATAACAGCTTGTCAGAGGAGAATTCGATATTAACAAGAAAGAGGCTGGAAGGAAATAAATCTATCAAAAATTTCTTAGTCCATACCTTGCCATTTCATTGGCAACAACATTTGTAGAGACGCATTACAAATGAAGGCCTTTTCACCTAGAAGTTAATGGAAAGAGGTGCTGACTATACAAATCCCAAAATTTTTTATGCTTTCTCCAGATTCTCCTTAACGCAATAACATTCAAACAAATCTAACATAAAGAATTCAAGGAGTTAAAGTTATGTGTGCCTTAAGCCACTTGAACATCAAACAGCCAAATTCAAAAGTTTGAGAAACTGCCACAGCAGCACATGTCTTAAATTGCTTTAAAAATCCTTTCAACTAAATATAGCCAAGTCTAACCACTTCTTAGCAAAGGGCTAGTGGTTCACCTAGACATTGAACTTTCACTAAAGTGACGTTCCCCTTTTTCAAAAGCTAGTCCATGATTCTTATATGGTAAATTTCATCCATGTGAAAGAAACTATATGCCACATAAACCCTGAGGTTTACGGGACAATCAACAATGTACTATATGCAATGTGAAGATAAATCAGAAATAATCACTAATATAAATACTGATGCTGATTATAATACATCCATATGAAGCAAAATTCTGGTTATCAGAGGCCTCTTTAAATTTCATTCAGAAGATAATATAGTGAATTTGAAAGGAAACCTGCATCAACATGCATAGCTAGCGACCAGAAAGCCAAGAAGTACCTACAGGCGACAAGTGGTCAGCTGGTTTGACAGATACTCAGTGCAGAGTTTGAAGGTTTGGGCTTACAACAGACGAGTATCAGACATCACCAAGTCACCTTTCAACTACTAAATGGGTCAATACCATGTTAACCACTAAAATCCACAAATAACTAGGGCGATTTGTAGCATATTTTACAATGAACTAATAATCATTTTGCTTACTCATTTCACTCCATACACAAACCTTACCTATATCCGTTTACAACCATAACACAGATTATCAAAATGCAAACTACAATTCAATTAGTGAATAGCACAATTAATCAACTAAAATTTAGGTAAAAATAAAGAACAATAAAAGAGAATGCCATTTGGCTTGATTTTTACTTAGAAAGAAAAAATTTGTAGATTTCATGAAAACTTACAGATATTGATGATGAAATATGATCAAGCTGTTTGGCCACTGCTGAGCAAGCATCAGTGAGACCACGACGTGTCACAAACATCATGTCAGATAACTTCCAGCCCTGATAAATGCTCAAAATAGCCATAATCACATTCTTCTCATAGTTATGATCAAAGAATTGTTTGTGACAACTACTCAGCAATGATAGGAAAACTAAGTCTTCAAAAAGACTTCTCACTTCTAAGGTAGAAGAAGATAGAGACATTTAACTGCAAAGAATTAACAAATATATCTAAAAAAAACCATGTAAACATCCCAAGTGAAAAGTATGCTGGTGCACAAGTGATGCAACATTATTGTATCAAGTTATCAACTTTTCAACAGGCTACTATTTGAAAGGTTCTAAAAATTGCTGCTATGAAAGTCTCACAGGAGGTTTTCCTATGCCCATAGGCCCCTGCGTCTGACAGGTCATGACAGAAGAGGAAGAGCAACAAGGTAGACAGCTAGAATCATATAGTTCTATCCTTCCAAAACACCCAACACTTGTAGGAAGCAAAGGATGAAAAAAAATCACCTTCCACCAGATATAACCATATCCCACAACACCGATAACAATTATAGTTTTCACCTTGAAAGCACCAGAACCTGCAAAAAATTGCAAAACAATTGAGGAATTGGTGTTCTACGATACCTAAAAGAAATTTCAAAAATAAAAAAAATTAAGCATGACCGTAAAAGATGAACTTGTTAAGATCAAACATTCTGTCACTAAAGAATTATTATAAGCTTCCAGACAAGAGAAAAAAATGTTCTTGACAAATTTGAATCACAGAGCACAATTGACCTACTTCAAAACAATAATAACCAACAAAGAGTCCAACTGACCACAACGAAACTTCTTAAAATAGATTACTACCAGCATGCAAGATGTACTATGCAAACAAACATCTATATCAATCATTGCAAATATGACAGAACATGGGGCGCAATTTAGCATGACTATTAACTCTTACCAGATGTGGTACCAGTAACTATAGTAACCGATCTTGATGATGACAAGAGTTGAAGCTCCTTTCTCAGACTATTAACCTGCAAAAAGAAAGTAATCATATCAACTATTTCATTTGTAAGCATGTGGTTGTAAACTGAAAATAAGAAATTTGGAAGGGTCACCCATAGAGGAAAAGGAATATGGCTGTGGGTTTAAAAATTAATTAGTAGCAATCTGCAAACCTGAGCTAAGAGGGAATCATTTTGTGGTTTGACAGTTGAAGAAGGGTTATCTTTATTATCCTGTTGAAGGTGCTTTGTTACAATCTGCATGCAAAAAAATTAATCAGAAAGTGAATGCATGCACTTTAAAAATTAATCAATTAGTACATTAAGTAAAAGTAAAACTACATGCAAAGTTTAGTCCGGACCTTCAAAGCACCAGAAAAAAGGCCAGTAAGATCAGATAAACGTCCTTCCTTTGCAAGGGTAGTCCCAACAATTCCTGCAAGGCAATTATTAATAAACAAATGAATCCAGGAACAAATTTAGTAATGGCTTTTAATAAAACAGCTGTGCAAGTGAACTGGAGGAAAGTTAATTAATAGTCATCTTGGGCTCTTCAAAGGAGAAGCCCCTCCCTACAAGTTGCTAAGTTGCTTCATCATGGCGGGTGCCACACAAATGACTGGAACAAGTGGTTCTAGGGATATTAATAAAGGAGTGGACGCATAGGTGTTGAGCAGCGCCTTTTAGCAACTGATCCATGCCATTAAGAAAGCAAAGCAACTCTAGATTATCTATCTGAATATTTCAACAAGGGCATATTGACTTAGCAGAAAGACTACAAATCATATCCCAACTTCCAATATACCAGGATAACCAGAGGCAAAGGGTATATGATTGGGCAGCCTAACCCTTTCAAAACATGTATTTTGCTTCAAATCCTCGACAAGATTTCAGCCGCAATTATTTGCTTCTTTCATATTTATCCAAAACATTGACATTAGTCAACTCATCATACTCTATAAATGATAGAATCTCACAATTTGTGCTTTTCATGATGCCTCTCATAATTAAGGCATATAATAGAATCAAAGAACTAAATTCTAAAGTTTCTCCACTAAAAATACATCTTCATATAGGCTTCAATTAAAGATGTAGAAGGACCAATCAAATCACCAAATCCAAACATGCAAATCAGAGAAGCATTCAATCAAACAAGCAAATCAATGAAAAAACCAAAATAATGCAAGAGACCAGCTCCTATGATGATGGTGAACTTCCCTATGGCAGCAGCCACCATAACCAATGTGAGATCAAACAGACTCCGTGAAGCATAACTTGGATGGAGGATCAAGAGCGCATGACAGCTTTAGGAAAGCAAAGGTTTTGAAACCCCAAGCTTTCTAAAAAAAACTCTAAAGAACCATTGTCTCGGGGATAATTACAAATCTAGACTGGTCTGTTTAAAAAATAACACAAATAATAGCTAGGATAAGCTTAATTTCGGAAATATTCAAATTAATTCACTTAAATTATCTCTTTAAAGTAGAATATAATTAGAAAATAAAAATGAAAAGAAAGAAATCTCCCGTTTTCCAGAGTAAATGGCACATGTTTCTTTTATTTACCAAGATTTATGTCTTCTTTCACTTCATGACTTGTTAATTGCCATACGTCAAAAAATAATTCTGGGGCTCCATATACAACAATCTACGACATTGCCCTTCCTAGAGCCCACTGCTTTTTTTTTTAATCCAAAAAAAAAAAACACCCAACATTTTCACATAAACAGTTTGCAGCTTAGGTTTGTAAAAACCAAAAATCAAAGTTCTTGAAAAAATCTAGACAAAATCCATAAAGCTATTGGAGTAAACTGAAAAAAAGGTATTTTCCAAGGATACTTCGACTGATGGTTCGCTAATTCAATCTCCAATTCTCAAACAATACACTATCACAAAAGCTTTTCAATCAAAGATTTGGAATCACACATCAAACTAATAAAATCACATCAAATCTAAAACCAAACAGATAAAAGCAAACACAGTCAATCAAACAAGCGAAATCAATGAAGTAATATATAAGAATAAACAAAATAGATATTTAAAAAAAAATCGCAGTAAACCCTATTTCACAAAAATAATGAAAAAAAACACAGCCAATAAAAGAAGAAGTACCTGCTCCGATGATGATGGTGAGCTTCCCGATGGCAGCAGCCATATCTGATCTCAAAACCCTAGAAAAATCAAGGAGGATATTTGTAGCATGACCGCAATGAAGGATAAAGAATTAAAGAAAGGCCTCAATTTGGCGCTCGAGATCGCGACGAGGGTTTTGCGCTCTATTGCTCACAATCCTCGTTTTGGAACTCTCTGAGACTTCGAGCTCTTGTTTATGGTTTGGCTCAGTCTAGAAGATTGAGTAATCTTGACCGTTGGATATAACCACCTAAGTGCGAATCACGATGCTATGTATAGCAAAATTCGTAATTAATCCTTAAACTATGTTAAATATACATTTTGATCCGGTGACACGGAATATGATTTTTATCCTTGAAGTCCATACCTAATTAATTAATTTGATCATTTCTATCTCTAAATAAGCAAATGATATATATATATATATATATTAAAACTTGTATAAAATAATACATTAGGGACCCAAAATTTTTTTATTTTATAGAAATCATTAATTTATCCATAAATAAATATTTATTAATTTAGAGAGAGCTTTTATAATTTATAATTTAAATATAATTTTCAACTTAATGATTGATAGATAAAGTGTAATCACATAAATTTTAAATACATTTGAATGTAAATTTTATAAATAGTTAATCACCTTTAATTTTAAAAATTCTAAATTTTATAAATTAAAAGAGAATTAACCAAAAATTCTCCATACTTGCCAAAAATCTAACTAAAATTGTTTTTATATAAGTTACAAAAATAAGTAGGCGATGATCAATTATTGGTGATTAACTAATAATTAAACTTTGATAACAATGATAAGCATTAAATTATTGGTGATTACTCTAGCCTCAATGAGATCAAAAGCAATGATAAGCATTAAATTAAACTTTGATAACAAAAACATGAATCGCAAATGAAGGGGAAAAACTAACCCTTCTACCAAAAGGGTGATATATATATATCATTTAGGTAAGTACACAAATTACTGTTTATTAAAAATGTTAATTGAGAGTCGTTAGATTATGATTAAGTCGCTATTATTTATATAAATGATGTATAAAATATTATGTACCTTTTACTATTAGTATTTTTTAAGATTATTTATCATTGTTTGTTATTGTGCCTAAATGAATTCTAATTGTTAAATATAAATCCAACTGCTATTGTAAATTTTTTAAAATTTTAAATCTAGATAGATGAATTTTCATATATATATATATATATATATATATATATATATATATATATACACACACACATACCATTATTATTTTAAAATCTATATTATCTTCCCTCTTCGCTGGTGGAAGGCATGCAGTCTTAAATACTTTGTGCACTTCTTTATTTATCAATTTTTTACAATTATATTTAAATTAATTTATTATTAGCATTATTGTTTGCAATGTTTCTTTTGGAATCCTACTTGATACTAATTAGTTAATAATATTTTATTGTTTCTAAACACCACCGTCAAGTGACGATAATTTGTGATGTTTTAAAAATTCATGTTGATTTTTTTGATAATTTGAATTATATAAGTAAACCAGATGCTTGAATATTTTTTATATTACCAAAGAATCATTAATTTCTGATTTTTTTTTTCATTTGTGTAAGAACTTTTGTGAAGTCTTTTGTTTTCAAAATAATTTTGAAAATCAATGCATTAAAATGCGCTAAAGTTATGACTATAACTATTTCAAATAACTTGAATGCAACCCATGTTTTTCATCAAAAAACAATCATAAATCTAATGATAAATTTAAAGCAGGTACTCACGGTAAAAGTACATCATAATTGAGCAATCTCAAACCAACCATAATAAACACCACCAGGGTTAGTGATCAAAATAAACAGCTCTTTACAAATCATCAGACGACCAACAATCTTCAATTAGCTTGATGACAGCACATTTAATTTATAACAAATCTGACAAGTCACCAAAAAGGAAAAAAACATTACTATTAAAGCATTGACAACAAGATATAAGATGGCGGAGAAATGAAATGTACCTAAAATCTGAGGCAGTGTAATATCAGACAACACTCTGATGTAGAACTAAAGCCAGCCTTTCTTTCTTTGTTCACTGGAAAATATGTGATGGCCTATAAAAAATATTTCATTCGATCATCCCTCCTCATGGCATTATAAACAGCTTGAACCTGTTTGCAACATTAAAAAAATCGAAGGTCAAAACCAAAGAACTAAATTGCAATTAAATTGACCTTCGATCTTTTTTGTTTAGGCATAAGCTTATACCTGTTCGCTGGAAATAACTTGAATAGGCCCAATATTTACAGAGACGTATTTGCCTCTTGAAGATAGCTTGTGAGTAACCCGCCCCTGTCCCAAACCAGAAAAATTGGTTCAGCATCAAGATGTGAAGATCATTTATATTAGGGATCACCCAACTTAATACATAAAGCCATGTGCAGTATTTATAAAAGAACCAGCCTATTGTGGTTAAACTGAAAAATTCAGAAATATAACATTATTAATGCAAGAAAGAGGAATATATATAAACATCTGCAGTTGATAATTCTACTGTATGTATATTAAACATTACGTAATACAAATTTATGTTGCACATACAAAAAGGATTAATATCGATTTCCGCTTCCTTTTTTGATTTGGAAGACATCTCTCTGGTACCCACTTAAAACCTCACACATTTATAGCCAACCATGACCAAATAACTTGGCTTGTCTGGACTAGTCATGCAAAATCTTGGATGGATTGATAATTTGGAAGGGGGTGAAATGAACTAAAAACCCATCTTTTGTAGAGGGCGTAGCTCTTGACAGTAAATATTCTGGAATAGCTTTAAGATACTACAAACCTCTGGAATTGGATGCTGAAGTACAGATTCAACAGCGACAACCATAGCTTGGACAAAATCATCACCTCCTGTACCTATTGCTGTAAACCCTCTTGTCATTGGATATGAATTAACCTGTAGAATAGAAAAAAAGAAAGAAAGGAAGAAAATCATAGCAAAAGGTTCACAGCATTAATGCTGAAATATTTGCGGTTGATGGAAAGGGACGATTAGTTTGTGTCTTGACAAACTCATTGCTAGTTCAATGGAAATCAATTGTTACAACCTTAACAGTTAGCAATGAGACTGGGGGCTATGCTGCTTGGTAGTTGGACCAAAGTCAATTTGCTGCCCAGGTGCTGTCTCAAGCTAAAAGATAAGTGCTAAAATTTACCATAAGCAGAGAAATAAGCAAATCCTTTAATTACCTCATAAAATTCACAATGCATTAAAATTTTTATGTGGAACATAATTGATATATTGATTCCTTCATCACTAGAAGAATAGCATATTGTTAAGCAACAATATCATTCACAGCCAGAACTGTAACTTCATCAAGAGGCTCAACTAACTTAAGCACAAGATAAGTGGATGACCTGGAAGAACGCCAAGGTGACTGGCTAAAATCAAATAAACACGAAACTCAAGTCATTGTGAGAGAATAAAAATATTCAGTGAAAACTAAGAAAGCAGGCTGGTAGATGGTGGTCTATCATCCAACTCTAGATATAACTCAATTCAAATCTGTATCTGGCTTACATACATATAGCACATTAGGCACAATCGCTCCTGGCTATGGGTTGGGCAAGAGACTCTCCCTGGATAACGTCTCATATATATCCAGGGACATATACAAACAAACAAAGGCATTGACACAAGTGAACAGTGACCGAGCAATAATTTGAAAACAAAGAAGAAAACATACAGCAATACCTTCTGATCTAAAACAAGCCATTCATCAGTGGCATCATCAGTCACAGTACCACCAATAACAACGTTTGTGGTTTGTGCAACCCGCCCTTCAGACTTTGATACTTCTGGAGACATCCCAACATAGGACATAATTGAAGAAATGTATCATAAATATAATAAGACAATAATTTAAACTAATGACTTCAACAAAAAGTGTTCAAGCATCTAACACCACAAGATAGCTAGCAAGCAAGAAGAAATAATAACAATGGATTTCTTGCAATAATTTAATTCCTCATCAATGATAAAGTATGAAGGCTTCATTCACTCTATCCCCAAACGGAACTATTAATTCCATGCAACAACAATAGGACATAGTTGAAGGTAAATGGTAGCAACGATGCCCCCAGCAGACGAACAACCTTTGATGAATTTTCTGACTCCTTCAAGTAATCTATTGAAAATTTCATCAATAAAAGTAGAAAAGCACCAACTCTCAACCATTTCCAGTTCCACCAAATAGTTTTCTTCTTGTTAAACCAAATTCATATTTTGTCTATATTTCCCAGTAACAGTAATTCAAACATTTACTCAAGTTCTGCGCAAAGACACCATCACAAACCCCTTAGCTATACCAAGAGTATGGTCGCATGTCATACAAAACCAAATCACTCATACAAATAGGATCATCGGTAACCCTCCATTGTTACACCTATTCCTGCATGTTAACCTACTGTTTAAAATACTGTATCAAATCAAGAGCTGAAATAACCAATCCATACAAAACTCAACCCATTTGATGTCTCCTAAGTTCCAACAATCAGTACGCCCTATATTACCCATAATGAAGTTCCAACCAAGCACCACAAAAAGAAAAACAACACTAATTCACACCAAACAAAAGAATCAAGCCAAGATTGAAAACAAGAAAACAAACAAAAACAAAGAAGAAAGGAGCTCACCAGAGATGGCCTTGAGGACGGCCTCCTGGGGAGGTCCCTGGTCATCAGGGGCGGGGGAGGAGGCGTCGCCAATGGAGCAACGAAGCGGGCCGCCAACGGGGCGAAACCTAGACCTAGAAGCAGGAGGAAAAGGGAAGAAGGCGAAAGGGAAGGGGCGGGGGAGGGGGCGGCGCCATGGCTCGGAGAGGAGCACGGAACCAAGAACGGTCCTGCACGACATCTCGCACGGCGCGATATTTTGAGGCTCTCTCTGATTGGAAAGTGTTTGTCTAAAGGAAACCGGGCCTTGCTCTCTAAATAGTGTTCTTCTTCCTTGGGCTTTTTCCGGCTGGACTGGGCTCGGCCCATGTTAATATATGTTACTAAATTTTAACACTGTAAAAGAGTTGGTATATCATTTTCCATATTTTAAATTAAAACAAATTGAACAAATAATTTAATTTGTTGAGAGATCAAAATGAATACATTTTTTATTTAGATAAAAAAAAAACAAAAAATGGCCTCACAGTAGTGGGGTTATCCCTAAAAATGGCTGACAGACCAATCATAAGGTGTATTCTTATGATAATAAAAAGCAGTGAATGAAAAGGATTCTATCATGTGGCTTCATATGGTCTAGAATTTGAAAGTAAAGAAGAACAAAATCAAAGCAAGAGAACATACTTGATAGCATTGTATTTTGCCATTGCCATGCTGTAAAAAATTTGCTTGATCACAAGAAGATTGATCACCAATAATCTCCACAGGAACACACACCAGAATTGAAATGGTGAAACCTTTTATTATCTCTAAGTATAATTTCTCTTCCACATATCAAACTAGCAACCTTCATCAACGAATGGCAATCTCCACAGACTCTCAGGTTTTTCACAATCCTGATTTCCTCTCCATCAGCAATGCTGATAAGTCCAAACGTGAGGGCCAGCTTTTCGCTGTGGCATTCTAATGAGTCTTCTTTATCCTCATCCTCAATGTCATGGAGAACACACTCTGTGTCTGGTTCATATCCTTGCTCCTTGGCCCGGAGCACTAACTCCTCTAATCTGTTGTGTATAACGTTTGACTGGGGGTGAGACCGATCACCTGCATAAAAACAATGTGTTTGTCCCATGACTTCAATGTAACTCCATCCCGGAGATTTCCCCACACTTTGATCCTTCATAGTGGTTCTAACTTTCTCCGCATCTTTCCATCTTCTTGCACTGGAGTACATGTTTGACAGGAAAACATAGCCACCGGAGTGACTTGGTTTGAGCCGTAGAAGGTTCTCAGCTGCCAATTCTGCCATCTCAATATTCTTGTGAGCTCTGCAAGCACTAAAAAGTGCACCCCAGAGGACAAAGTCTGGTTCGACAGGCATGGCTTTCATAAATTCAAGAGCCTCTTTCAGTCGACCAGCTCTTCCAAGTAAGTCCACAATACATGTGTAATGCTTCATCGTTGGCTCAATTTGGTAATTGAATCTCATGCTGTCAAACAACTCGAGCCCCTTCTCCACCTTCCCCGAATGCACGCAAGCCATCAGGACAGCCAAGAACACCCCATCATCTGGCTCAATGCACGCGCACCTCATGTCCTCGAAACACTGAAATGCTTTTCTCCAGTGACCGTGAATTGCCCACCCCATTATCATCGCCGTCCAAGTGAGCACATCCCTCTGCTCCATCCTATCAAACAACTCGCTTGCACAATCTATCTTCCCACATTTCGAATACATATCAACAAGTGCAGTGCCCACTGCTCCATGTTCTTTGAACCCGTTTGCCAAAGCATACTCATGAAAGCGCACACCGCTCTCCAAAGCCCCCATCCTTGCACACGCAGACAGTGCTGCTGCTAGCGTGAACTCATTCCCTCTAACCCCATTCTCCAACATCCGATCAAACATCCACACAGCCCGCTGATTATCCCCGTTCCGTGATAACCCGGCCACTATCGTCGTCCAAGAGACCACATTCCTCTCAGGCATTTCCTCAAACAAATCCACAGCAGCATCAAGATCACCCCTTTTCAACAACCCATGAACCAAACTATTCCAAGAAGCAACACTTCTCTCCGGCATCGCATCAAACAATTCCCTCGCTCTCTCCACATGACCATCCCTGCAAAGCCCATTGAGAACAACATTCCAAAGAAGCACATTTCCAGCGAGGTGCCAGTCAGGCGTTTCATCAAACACCTTGAGTGCACAATCCAAAGACCCAAGCTTTACATACGTATCAGCAAGAGAAGTTCGAACAAAGGAGTCGATGTCGAGAGAGACCTTGGAAGCGGCGGCGTGGAGGGAGAAGGCGAGAGTGCAGCGGGAGAGAGCGGCGGCGGACTTGAGGGCGAAGGGGAAGGCAAGGCGGCCGGGGCGGAGGGAGGAGTTGAACATGAGGGCGAAATGGGAGAGGGCGAGGAAAGGGAGGGAGTGGTCGGAGAGGGCGCGGATGAGGGCGTTGAAGAGGGAGGGGGAGGGGGAGGGGGAGAGGCGGAAGAGGGAGAGGGAGAAGGGGATGGAGTGGAGGCGGGAGGAGGAGGAGAGGAGTTGGGTGGAGATGGGGATGCTGGAGAAGAAGAGGTGGAGGCGGAGAACAAGGGCGTGGATTTGCTTCAGATGTTCGAGGGATTGCGAGGATTGGATCAGAGAGATGAAACCGGCCTCGGAGTTTGGCGGGAAATCACGACCTATTCGATTCATCCTTGTCTCGTGCTTGATTCTTAGCAATATATATATATATATATATATTATCTAGGGTTTATATGGGTTTGGTGGGTCCCAAAAATGTTATATTTTTTTTCTAACAACCATTTATTAGCTAGGTTTAATTTTAAAAATCTTTTATATACATATAGCAGTATGCCACGATGCTTACATATGACGTCTAATCCGATAAATAAATTTTTATATAGTGAATAAACCATTATACTGTCATACATATTTATTTTTTTATAACTCCTCAGTGAGAATGGGATAACCGCTTAATGGGAATAACGCTTATATATATATATTTGGAGGTTGATTTTTCTAACATTGATTATTTTGAGAAAATTAAAATAATAATAATAATAATAATGGGATTTTGAAGAAAATGTGATGACCAATAGGGAATAAAAAGCTAGTAAAGAGAAAAAAAGTGGTTGATAATTAAAATGATATAAAGATTTATCAGTAAAAAATGGAAATATTTACCTTTGGGAATTTAGGCAATTGATAGGGCGTCAGGGTCTTGGATTTATGGGTGGGTCTAGTTTTATGAAGAAAACAAATTATTTCTGAGTATGATATTCTATTTTAGCACTCGAATATCTAAAAAATAAAGGTAAACAAATTCATGTCACTTCTCCCGGTAATTATTTTGTTCATCAGCTAAGAATAAGTACCAAAATAAAAAAAGATGATTCAAAGTTGCACATAGTCTCCTTCAAAACTTTATTCGGTTTAACTTAAAATCATTAAAAAAAATGCACTTCGGGTTGAAGGGGAGAAAAGCCGGCCAATTGTTTTCTTTTCTCTGTTTGTAAACACTACCACCAATAATATGAATGAAGTAATCAGCATAAATCAAAATTGCCTTATTGTTTACAGGACTCACCAAACCAAAGTTGATTTTCTCTCCACAACAAGACCTGGAAAAGATAAGGGAGTGTACAAGGTTCAGAATACATCAATCAAGTTCAATATGTAAAAACTGTTCACCATTGGACTCATTTCCCCTTGTTTTGTCTTATCAAAGCGGGATGTTCCAACAGGCTTAAAATGGCAGCCAATTAAATAAAAAGCCAATAAGATTAAGATGTCAACCAGATTATAGAACATCCCCCCAGCCTACTTGTTTCCCTTCACTGTATCCTTCTAATAAATTACTCCAAAGTTTCAGGATGAATTAAGGGCATCAAGTTGCCGCTGGAGTTCCTCAAGGTCATCATTGATTGCAGTTATTCCTCCTGATACTGGTGGTTCTTGATATTTATCGGCATTAGGAAGCTCGCGAACAAGACCTTCTGGAAGCGCATCTGGATGTTTATATGCAAGAGAAGGTAAATGAGTTAAAAGGTATCAAGATAGAAAGGAAAGAAACAAGAAATCAGCAGTAAAAAATCTCACCAGGCTTCTTGCTGTGAGTTGATGTTTCTGCCGCACTGTCATCAACAACACTGCCGTCATAGGAAATGTAAGAGAGGTGAACAACAAAGAAATGATTTACATGTGAAACTTCCTTTAAAGATTGAAGAAAATAAACTATGCATTAAATTGCTAAGAGCATGGCTACCTTATGTTCCATTCATTATCCATGTGAAGTGGACATTCTGCTTGTGATGATGCTTCGGCTTCTAACTTTGCTTTGGCCAATGCATCTCTAGCTGGTTTTGCCTGAATGTATTCCTTCTGCAAGTATGGTGGTGCTTCCTATGTGATCAATTTCGCAAGAAACTACTACATATGAGGACATTGGTGCATGAGTTACTTACTTGCCGCTCAAGACATGCTGAGTTTGAACATTGGGGATTTGGTTTCATTTCCATAGTTGGAAAGAAGTCTTTAAGTGAATTATATCCCTGCACCAACAGAATGAATAATGTCCATTGAAATCCAGTATCAATCATACTAAGACATACTTGAGCATGAGCGGTTACAAAAATGCATGTAAAATAAACAATGTATCATAGATTTAGGTTGTGTTTGGTAGCATCATAAAAATTTTATCTCATGCCAAAAGTGTCAGACCTTTGTACTTGTGTAACTGAGCTACCAAAAAGTATCATTGCTTGATAATTGGAATTGGAAAAATAAGTTAACAATAACAAGAGAGATAACGTTACCAAATAGGGAGAAACTTGTCCAAATTTTAGCAGGTATTTGAGTGTGTTCTGAACCAGGAGACCAGCAACAACACCCTGAAATGATAATTCAACATCAATTACTCAAAAATACTAAATAGGGCAAAGCTGCCTGTCATAACTAGAAAAATACAGAAGGGGAGAGTGCAAAAAAAGGGTCTACTTTCTATCTGTTTACATCGGAACAACGTTCTTGAGAAAAACAATCTTTTCCAGAAAGCACTAAAAAGCATACAAGCGAATCCAGAAATTATCCTCACCATGGTAGTTGGCAAAGAGGCAGCACATACACCTTCACGCTTGAGTGTACGCTCATCCACTCCAGATGCAACAACCTATGATAAATCTCCAATTTTCACACTGGCAAGTTATGTAAAATGGTAGCGGACTATGAAAAGTGGGGAGCTGACAATAACAGGCATCACATATTCCAGTTCAGCCAATAAAATAAAATAAAAATGGTCCAAAGGTAGATCTCACAGAAACCACTAATTAATAAAATTCCAAACAATTCCTCACTCATAACATCTTCTTGAACAACAATGGCCAACAACTCTTGTCTAAATTGAAAGTTATTATCTACTCAGTGATAACTGCTTCTGTGAGAAACAAGAATAGTTAAAAAAAAAGAAAGAAAGAAAGAAAACAACACAGAAGCCGTTCAAGGACAGAAATGAGCCCAAGAGTCTTCAATAAACAGTTGGCATACATATTTATCTTCACTGTGCATTGATCAACGACCAAATATATAGAAATACGCTAAAATTATCCTGAAACCATGGTAGAGGTGGAAGTTCCCCCTGCAACTGCAATTGTTTTTCTGATTTGCATAGTTAGAGCAAATAACTCAATTGTTCCTTTTCCTAATATATTTGGGAATAAGAAAATTTCCACCCCACACAAGCACCAACTTTACTTTACCCATAACAATTTCGCCAAAGCCTGAGGCAACTAAACTTAAGATACATGAATTAGCATTTCATACAAATAGCATACAAAGGCATTTCCCTGAACCTAACCCAAATGAAAATTCTTCCAGGGACCTAATAGATGATAAGTCGTGTGTTTCTAATCCCTCACAATCTTTTCCATCATTCATTTGACAACAGATGAATATCCAGCTCTTTCAACCAAAACAATGTGACTTCCGCCATGCATTCATGCTTTTCTTAAAATGGCCAATCCCTACTCACATAAATGTCACAATTGACAAAAGCACAAGCAAGCAAACCTTTAACAAGTCAATGGGAAAGATAACGACACATTGAAGGCATGATTTGTTGAATAGAAGTTTAAAACCACACTATTTGCTGATGAATGGAAAACAATAACAACATAGATAACAATTTCAACTTATGGTCTGTCCGACCATCAATGTATGCCAACATACCAGGGGTGGAGCACAAGCAAAGCATGCTGTTTCCCCAGGAACCAGCAATTGTATATGACCTGAAACTGCATCTTCAGATACACCTACCCAAAATTTGCTAGTTAATTATATGCCAACCTCAACAACCCATTCAAGGACAAATTTACTCATGATACACCAAGCAGTGAATAACAGCTGCTTATAATTCAGCTTACAAATTAATTCACTACAGAAGAAAAATCTCTTATACCAGGATGTAGACCATCGACTACGATAATAGAAAGGAAGTAGATAAGATATTAATCAACAAATCATAAAAGTTACTTGTCAATTAAGTGCCAACCTCAAAAGCTCATTTGAAAACAAGTTCACTCACCAGATTCCATCCATGTTTGGTTCAGTTCATTGCATGCCTGAAAAACCACAGATGTGTCAGATTGCATTAACTTAGAGAAAACTCTTAGGGCCTTGCAACCTTCAGTTATCATGTCCATATTTTTTTCATAAAAAGTAATTACTTAAGATATATTTACTCATCAGCTAGTTTTTTTATAATATTAATATTTAAAAATACTTCTGATTGAATAAATCATAAAAAATTAAGTTTAACATATTTAATTTTATTAGTTTTAATTGAGTCAAAGCGTGGCCAGCTGATATACAAATTTTCCAACCAACCCAATTTTCAAAAAAAAAAAAAATAATTGTAATAATAATAATCCCTTAACACACTCTAGCTCACCAACCTAGCACACCCTCAGTGTTTAATGGTAGAAGGAATTATGCCTATTTTGAGGCAGTTGTGATGATCTTTGTTGTATGTATATTGATTTAAGGTCATAATGTTAGACCATTCACAAACATAAATTCCAGTTTGATCTCAAAGAAAAACCCATGGATACTTTATAATATAAAATCACAAAAAAATTAATCCTTGAAGATATATTTAAGAGACCCATATTTTCATCAAAATGGAGGACCTTTAATATGTAAAGATAAAATGGGAAGACAGTCACCTGATTCACTACCATACGAGCCTCATAATTGTCAACACAACTCAGCACAAGATCAACCCCACTACTTCGTCCGTCTTCCTCAGGCTTTCTTCTTTTGAGGCTTTCTATGAAAGTATCAAAACCTTTGACAGTCGTGATGTTCAATGAGTAGCTCTGGAAACAGCATATATGCACCATATCAATTATAAGTAAGAGTTGTTATATAAGAAAAATTGAAGAATATACTGTACATGGTATTTGACCAAAAATGAAGATCAAATTCTAGCCCATTCAAGTAAAGTAACAGGAAACAAAATAGATGCACAACATAGAAATGGAAATGAATGAAAGATGAGCAAGTTAATAAAGGTAGGAAAAAGGAGACAGTAAATACTACTATAATATTATCCAATTATATTGATGTACTTCACTGATATCTGAATTCATCTGCACAAATGCTGGCTAAGGACATGCATGTATGTTTATATAAACTTTACTAACAAAAACTAGGGAAACTTCAATTAATCACTCTTTCTAGCATATCTCTTACAAACTAGCCTAATATAGGGCCAGAAAAAAAGTGGAGTCCAGTAAGCAAGGCATCTTTGACTTGAATCAAGATTAAAAAGGACCTGACCTAATTTTTTTGGACATAATCAATGATGAAACAAAACTTGAATGCCCTTTCATATTATAGCTTACAACCTAAGCCAACCTGACATAGCGCAGTGTAATCATCAGTAGAAGTTTTTTTTCTATGGTTCAATAGAAGCTGCAAATGGTAGAGGTCATGCATGAATCTACAAGACTGAAATTATCTATAAATTCTTGGTTACTAAGCTAGTAAGCTTGCACAAATGAGAAACAAGTGGCAAGCCTTTATAATTGAGGGGCAAGAAAAAAAATCAAACATGTTGAATTTGAATCGTATGAGGAAAACTAATATGTATCAAAATGCTTACTTCCAAAACAACATCTGGATTAATATCTGAAAGAGTCTGTACAGCAGCATCAGTCTTGGTCATGCCAACCTAGAGAGGAAGTATAGGATGAGAAATCATATTTTTTCCCCCAAAATAAATAAATAAATAAATATATAAGCTCTCTGGTGACACTTGAAACCCAAAATATTGCCCTAATCAGATAGCTACAATTGAAAATAAATAAATAAAAAAATTGCTAGGATGTGATGAAGAATAAGCATGCCTGATCAGGACGAAAGAATAACCTATTCATGTTAGCTAACTCCACTGTGTCATAATCATACAACAACAAGCGACCAATGCCACACCTTGTAAGCATCTCTGCAGCAACACTGCCAACACCACCTATGCCCTGCCACAAAAAATTATTACAAGCAGAATCTGATCAGAATAGTGACTACAATGGTGCTAAAGACATATCAAAGTATAAATGAACCTATTTCACTTCTTAAAAAGTACTATTCACGTTGAATTTTTCATATGCCTCCAAATCTAAATCACAACATGAAATACAGATTGACCAAAGATGAAAGAAGAAAAAAAAACACATACAACTATTGCAACTGAGAAATTTCGAATCCTTTCATAGTTCTCAACAATGCCCATTCTTTGCAGCGCCATCAACCTGCTATAAGGGTTGCTATCAACTACTTCAGCACTCAATTCCTACGCCCCAAAGCACACGCATCATCAACATTAGAAATTTGCCCAAAAAAAAAGCCAAATTATACCCAATAAATACCTTCACTTTGGAACGCCGACTACCCGATGATTTCACGAGGCTCGTAATCCTGCCCACTCGCTGTTGCATCTGAAAAACAACAAAAATAAATTAACTGCGATAATGAGCAAAAATTATCCAAAAAATTAAAATCTTAAACAGCGTCAAATTCATTGGCACAGATCAATACAGATAACTGCAATCCAATTGAATCCCTGTTATTAAAGAATGAATTTCAGAGGACCAACAATAGATCGAACACACTAAAACTCCGAAAAGAAGGGGGGAACTCTGATCTACGAGATTAAAGTAGAAGATTACTTCTAAAATAGAAGCTTGGTGATCGGAGACTGGCAGGGATCGCTTCAAACCCTCAATGGATTCTTGCAGCGCTCGCAGCTCGTCCTCCATCGTTGCCCTCTCTCTCTCTCTCTCTCTCTCTCTCTCTCCCTCTGATATGTGTTCCGCTCTTATTTGATGGGATTTATTCGAAGCTCGCACCCGAAGAAACGTTTTTTAGTAAATGAGGGCTCACTAGATGGGCCTCATTCGGCCTGGCCCGTTTATGAAATGGATGTGGCCCATTGGTGAGTGTTTTTACTTGCAGCCCCCTGGAAATTTTAAAAATATTTAGAGTACAAGTCTCCTCTTTTCTACAATTCTAAAATAAATTACATTATATATATACATCCCATTTCCTTACATTAACAAATTTATTTCATGCCTAAAACTTTTCATCCTAATAATAACATTAAGAAGTAGTATAAATTATCACAAACAACAAATAAACCGAGTATTAAATTTTTTAAATAATTCAAAATACTAGATTTAATGTACCAATAATGGAGTTTCTTAATATCGTAAAACGACAAAAATATTTTGAAGTATGCTAAACCTTAAAGCCTTACTTGATCTAAAGTTTATTCTTCAGCTAATAATAATGGAATATTTGTTCTTTTGGATGCACTTTTTTTTTCTAGTAAAAAATCTTTCTATTATAATATCATATTGTGTAGTATTTTAATTATCAATAATGGTGCTATGATCGTCCCCATGTAATGCATGTTAAAACCCCCCCTTAGATTTCAAAAGTATTAGAGTAAAAATCACCTTTTAATAATCAATACACTCATGGACTTTTGGTGTTTTTTCAGCTAAAATTTTCCCAATAAAAAATTTTCATTGCAGTCATTTTCTCTACAAAATAACATTACAATATTTGTTATGTTTTATAAAAATAAACAACAAAATAACTGTAAAATTAATCCAACCTGTTAGTATGCACACACTTTTCTTCAAAAATTATCTTGATTTTCAAATTTATCCTTTGATATGTGTTCTAAATTACATGTTTTACTCTCTAGTAAATGCTAGTGATGTTAGCGTAACTTCATGTGGAGCAAATAATATTTAATAATTTAAGTAAATTAATATGAACCTCTATCAAAATATAACAAAATGAATAGAATAGTTACAAGTGTGCATAGATTTAGAAAGTTTGCAAAACAATAAAAAACAGTTACACCTTAACTAGTTTAATATAATTTAAAAAATTATAACTCAACTCAAAAGTCCAATAGAAATTTTGGCCTAGGATTTTTTAAAAAAATAAAGGAAAAAAATAGAGACTTCTTTTTTATATTAAATAGAAGGATAATATGGAAATTTTATATTTCTAGCACTTTCACAACTCAGTCTGAAATCTTTTTCACACCTCCTCCACTACCCCATGAATCATATTTTCTATTAAGAAAAAATGATTATAAAATGATTACATGCTTTGCATATTTTATTTACAAATCAAACATGTGAAAGTTATTTTCATGTAAAATGTTAATTTTCTGTATATTAAATAGATCTCATGAGACAGACTCCAAAGAAAAATAACAACAGTGAAAGTGATAATAAAGTGATCATTTTGTATAATTCAGTTACGAATCAAACATATAAAAAGTGTATTTCTCATAAAATGTTAATTTTTCCACATACTAAATTAGTCACATGGGAAAACACTCAAAAAACATTATATTATAATAAAATAAAATTTTGCGATATATATATGCAGGGCCGATGACTTTAAATATTATAATAATATTTTTATAGTAATTATTATTCAATAATTAAAATCATCATTAAATCAAAATAAAATTGAATATAAATCTTTTAACATATTCAAATACCAAATATATCCCAGCATCAATTAATCCTAAGTAACATAAATTTTGAATATGTTTTAAAATTCAATTAAACATTTATAAATATGAAATTATTAATATATGTTTTTTAAAAAATAGTTAATCAGCAGATTTATTTAAAACAGCTAAAGTTTCTTAAAAAGAAAGGTGGGATAAACGATTACAATCACTCACACCCAAAGCGGATTTGAGTAGGAAGCGGATCCGGGTAAGGATCCGACCCGTTTCAAGTGCGGTGTTATATAGGGCCCCACTGCAACCAGCCGCCGTGTCACTCGGCTGCCCTCGGATTGGCCACTCCTTTCCTCTAAACCCTAATTACCTTTCTCCTTTCGAGAGCCCGCTTTGCTGCGATTTCTCCATTGAATTCCATCGCCATGGACCTCCCCGAGAGCGATTTCGAGCGCCTGATGTTCTTCGAGCTCTCCCGCAAGAACGCCGAGGCCACCTACGCCAGTAATCCTCTCGATGCTGATGTGAGCGATCGCTTTTTCTTTCGTTTTCTTCATTTTTTTTCGTCGTTTCGAGTTTCTCTGCATACTCTGATCCAGTCATTGATTGAATTATGCTGCTTTTCGGAATCGAAATTTTTGGATTTCGTTGAAAAACGTCGCATTTTTCGTCTGGCTGGAGATAAGAAAACCTTTGTCTCACTTTGATCTTCGTTTGTTAAAGTTATTTATAATTATTGGCCACTTATGACGTTTCATTATTTCTTGCACTGCAAACCCTAATGCATCAATTTTTATTATTTTTCTTTTGTACCATTAGAATGATAGGTTCTGATCTGATATTGTTCTTTAGAATCTTACAAGGTGGGGTGGGGCATTGCTCGAACTCTCCCAGTTTCAGGGGGGCACTGAGGGTACCAAGATGGTAGAAGGTATATATGATTATGGCACAATGTTGCCTTTTTTTTGGCACTTCATATCCTTTTCATACGTATTTGAAGTCTGGCAAGTGAGAAGAAGTAGAAATAGTCAGATTAGTCTTTGTTTAATACTTTAATATGTTTTGATATCAGAGGCTATTTCAAAATTGGAAGAAGCTCTGCGAGTAAATCCAAGAAAGCATGACACATTGTGGTGTCTGGGAAATGCCCACACTTCCCATGCATTTTATACTCCAGATTCTGAAGCAGCAAAGGTATACTTTGCAAAGGCTACTCAGTGCTTTCAACAAGCCTTGGAGGAGGTACTATCTCAATTCCTTTGTTATAATACAATAAATCATTTATTTCTTGATTTTCCATGTTTACACTTTTGCTGGTAATTAGCTGAAGAATATTCTGTCTTTGGGAGGAACTAACATCTGGTTCTCTCGTAGGATCCTGGAAATGATGTGTACTTGAAATCGTTGGATATGTCATCGAAGGTATTTTTAGCTCTATCCAAATCATATTTAATTTTATGTATCATAGCAATTGGTAATGTTGCTATATGTTAGTTTGACTTCTCTTCATTTTCTAGTTAAAAATTTGTGAGGATTACAAACTTTCAGCGAAGGCTATTTGACCAGTTAAATTTGTATATGGAACTGATATGATATCGGATCATTGTGGTTAAACTAAAAAGGGCAGGCCTTTGGTTGAGAATTGCTATTGTTGTAAAGTAGGGAATATGTGGAAATCATGATCTCTCTTATATTCTAGTCATCTTATTTACTCTGAATGAAGAAAAGGACTGGATGGCTTAATTAAGCAAGAAGACTATCATTTTAGTGATGGAGATTTGTCATCAGTATTGAAGAAACAAGAGAAGGGAACTAGATTGGCTATATATTATGTCACATAGGACAAAAGTTGTAGATCAGCCCATACAAACCTTGCATTTGTTGGGTAGAGCTAGATCTGCAATGGATTTTTCAAGTATGAGGGATTGGCAGACACAATCTACCTTGAAATTAGAAAAACTTTTCTATGTCGGAAGTTTAGAGGATAATGTGAAGTTGGGCATGAATGTGTGTGAATCATTCTTGAATTTTTGTTGGAAAATTTGTAAGCCGTTTAGTTGTTATAAATTTTTTGATTTTCGTATTAGAAAGTTGTCATTCGCTCAGCCAATTTGTTGTTTTGATCAATTTACGGCTTTCTATTAAGTGAGCATTTAAATAAATGGCATGTTGCGTAGGGGGAGTAGCCAATTTGTTAGGACTAAGGTTTTGCTAATGCTTCGTCTCCTATTGCTGGGGAAAAAGTAAATGAAGAGAAAGGAGGCAAAAGTAAAGGCAAAGAAAAGAAAGGAAAAGAAGGGTTGAGCTTTGTTTTGGATAATCAAATTTTAGTATGGGAAGGAAAGGAAGGTTATCTGATAAACATTTTTCGGGTATCAAGGGAAAGGAAAGTAAATGATATATAACAAAATGATTTATCAGTTATATCCGTGTTATAAATTAATATTATATGATTAATTAAATATTTAAGGGTGTTATAGTCCTTTTAAAAGTTGTAAATGTTTTTGGAGGTTCTCTCCATAGCGTCCCAAATCGGAGGAGTGGGCCAAGAAAAGTGATAATTCAGAGGGTTTGGGTGGGTCAGAGTTTATCCTTCATTTACTTTCATTAAGTTAAAAAAATTTATCCAAAGAAGGGAAGGGTTTACGTTGACCCTTCTTAACCTTTTTTTACTTTGCTTTCCCTTTTAAATCGTTAATTCAAACACACTATTAGTGTCAAAACATAGGGTGATCGATATGGTTGATTATAGTCTGGGAGAATTGGAGGCTCCTGGTTTAAACTATGTTTTGTCATCACAGCAGATCCTGGCCTTAAAAAGTTATTGTTTTACAGTTATTTTTCTTAAATATATATATTATTTAGAAAGTATTCAAAACAGCATTTCTGGTATGTTAGATTGGTTATCTCATTTACTCTCCATACAACAAAAAATGGGAAGTGACCAATATTTAATTTCATTAGGCACCAGAAATCCACTCGGAGTTGCAAAGGCAGTTGGCCAGCCAACAAGTTTCAGTGGGAGGACCATCATCAAATGTGAAGGTAAATTTTCCTTATTTTATCAGAATTGCATGATATTAATTACAAATTTATGCTTATGTTTCTCTGCAAAACTCCTAATGTGCATGCCCTAGAACAAGTATATCACCTAATCTGTTTCTTCAACTCATTGCTTGGGTGTTAATAACAGTGCGTAAATGTATTTTCTGATCTACAACCACTAGTTTTTGAACTTTGAATATTTTTTTCCCTTTTTAATGTGAACGGAATTGTTTTGAACATTTGAGTTCTAACTCTAATTTCCATTATTCCCTTATTTGCATGAACTTAGGTTAATTTCTGAAGTTTTATACAGCTTTCTCTGAGAGCACACTGTTCATAAGGTTCTGATTTGAGAGATGTTTAGGCTTTGGAGTTAGCACTCAACATTTATAAGAGGGCAATCTCATTATCTAAATATCACATTACTTGGGAAGAACTATTTATGTTTTCATGATCTTTTGAAGAAAATGATTTAATTACCTGTAATCCCCCTTTTTAAGCCATTCTGATGAATCGGATCTATTGGTAATGTTATGTTGCAGAGAAAGTGAATTCTTGCTACATGCCGTAAAACTTTAAGAGATCAATTACATATAGTCATAAGTTAAGATAGAATAAATACTAAAAAATAAATGAAACTAAATAATAAATAAATATGATATAAAATTGAGTTGGAATAAATATAATAAGGTCAACTAGACTAAGATAAGCATATGCTAGTGTCACGCACAGAATTCCTCTTCGATTTGGTATGCAGCAATACTTCAGCATTTTCATCCATGTGCCTAGGGCTGTAAACGAGCCGAGCCGAGTATCACCAGGCTCGAGCTCGTTCGAGCCATGTTTTTTGTGCTCAAGCTCGGCTAGTTGAAAAGCTCGAGCTCGGCTCGTTTAAAAATTTGATGTCATTCAAAGATGTCTCTCCTATCTGTCATTAAGCTAAGTAAAAAGCATCTTCATGTTGCAATAAAAACAAATTCAAAATATAAACTCATATAATCCCAAAAAACTTTCAACTAAACATAAGAGTACTTTTTCTATGTATTTATATATATCTACAACACTACACTATATATATATATATATATATATATATATATATATATATATAAGCTCGTTTAGGCTCGCGAGCCTCATGAGCTGAGTAATTTTGGGCTCGAGCTCGGCTCGCCAAACTAAACGAGCAGCTCGAGCTCGGCTCGGCTCGTGAAAAGTCGAATCGAATTCGAGCATGGACCGAGCTGATCTCGAGTAGCTCACGAGCAGCTTGACTCATTTACACCCCTACATGTGCCATGAATGACTGGAAACTTTGTAAATTGATCACATGCAGGCCATGTTCGAGTATGTCATATGGATTGATCTAACAGACAGAATATTTTGATGTGTACTTGCCTTTGTTTCTGCTGCTGACCATCATGATGCAAATTTCTTCTTGTTCAGCAGGCATCAAAGAAAAAGAAAGAAAGTGATCTTAAGTATGACATACTTGGGTGGGTGATTCTCGGTATTGCTGTTTTTGCATGGGTGGGAATGGCCAAGTCTCATGTTCCCCCACCACCACCACGCTGAAAACCACCAGCTGCCTAAGATAATACTCGCTCTCATTTGTTACCGCCAATGTCTGGTCAATCAACACAGAGGAAGTCTTCAAGGCAGACTGATAAATAAAACAATGTTTTCAGACCGGACGAGGAGTATATCAGGACAATTTGCTAAGAGAGCAGTATAGATACCCTCAATTATAAAATTTTATTCCCTTTTGGAGGCTCCTTTCATTACTTTGATCTTGCTTTAGGTGGTTAATTTTTTGTTTATGGTAATCTGCGTAGCTTGTTTTTCATTTATGTTTTTTTGTTACCCGTGGATGCTCTGTTTGTTTATTACCAGTTTCTTAAGTTTCCTATGATGAAATACAGCGGCGGCCGGCTAGGTACAAGCTAGATCATATGCTATCTTGAATTACCAGGTGCGTCGCAGCTGATCAGCGGATTATTTTACTGTGTGGGTGCTATATGTGGTAGATTGGCTTGGAATTTTATTTTTAGATATAAATGCATGTTCAGCTGCAGTGCCAATCATCGGCAATTATAAATAAAATTCGTAAAAATGAAGATATTTAAAATTTCTCTTTTGTGTTTGTGGGGTTCTGTTTCGATTCAATTATTTGTTTTATTTTAATATATAGTATAACCATTTTTTTGAGGGTGGAATATGTATAGTATAAATTATAAGTATGAAAAAATAATGTCGTGGGGTATATCCAAAACCTGAAGTAATTTTGAAGTTTTGGGTTCAAATTTTTATGTATTCATAAAGAACATTTAAGGAGAGGGTATTTTTTTATAAGGCATGTGGTGTTTCACTCTTTTTTACAAAATTGGTGGGCAAATGTATACATTTAAAAGGAATGAATGTTTCATTATATATATATATATATATTTATATTTATATTTATATTTATTTATTTATTTATTAAGGCTGTGTTTGATTAGCAACATGGAAAATGGGTGGAAAAGAAAATTATTTCATGGAAAATTTTTTCAATTGTCATTATTTTCTAGCTAGAAAATCAAAAATTTCTTTTGTAAAATGAAAAAATTAGCCCTCCCATATTATTTTTTCACATAACTCCTTGTATTTTTCATGGAAAATTTTTCTCATGATGGAGGTAGAAAAAGTTTTCTCTTGTTTTGATGGAAGATAAGGTCATATGACAACATAAGTGAACAAATTTTCCATGGAAAATTTGGGCAAACAAATAGTCTATTTAGTTGGAAAATGACCCGTGGAAAATTTTTTCAGAAAAAAAAATGCAATCAAACATAGTCTAAGAGTTTGTATATAAAATGACAATAGCAAATTAGTCAAACATTATTCCGATATCTAATTAGAAATCTCTCCCTTTAATTTTGTACATATGAAAATAAAATAAAATAAAATAACAAATCGAACTAATTCATTTAATTTGAAATAACCAAAAGAAGCGTTGGTTTTTCATATTATTTAAAAGAAAAATAAAATTAAAAATAGCTTAATTTGAGATAATGATGATAAAATAACAAAATTGGATTTTCTTCGGTTTCAGTCCTGCTTCTTCCGAGGTAAACAATGGCGCTCGAGTCGGTCACCGCCCTTGCTCTATCGTCCCTCCACTCCATTGCCGACCTCCCCTTCAACTGCCACCGTTCACCGCGGGTCCTACACTTGCCGCAGCTTCTCCCTACCTTCACCTCTTTCCTCAAGAAGCGCAATCCCAAGCGCTTGAAGTACTCCACCCAGCGCCTCTACAAGGTCGTGATTCTCCTCTCCTATTTCTCATTTGTTGTTTTTGATTTTTGGGGTTTCTTCTTTTGGGTGATCTTTTGTTTTCGCTGCGTGATCTATGAAGGATGATCATATGCCGATGCTGTACGTGGAGATGGATCCACTGCGGGTTGATACTTGGAAGCTGGAACCTGTGATCAAGCTCATCAAGGACGGCGCTGTGGGTGTCATCCCCACTGATACCGTGTTTGTTTTTTTCTCTTTGCTTTTTTGAACAACTGCTAAATGTTGATTGTGTTCTGAAACTTGTGATTGCTGGAACGGAAATTAAGTTTTCATCTTTTTTTTTCTCCAAGAATGAAGATCTGATTGAATGATCTTGTTTCATTTGTCCTTTGTTTTAATGGTCAAAGGTTAGGACAAGGGCAGGATTCTATAATTAAGGCTTACATATGTGCTTTATATGATACCTAGTGGAATATCTCAAATAAAAAAATTATTTACAACTGGGTGATCTTGTTATGAATCGTTTTTTTTTACTGATTGAACAGAGCAAAACAAAGCATTTGATGCACCTTTCACAAACACTATTTGGGAAATTTTCTACCTTGAGTTTAGGTGACTTATGGGAAGTTTGGAATGACTAGTTTATATCTGTAGTAATTTCTAAAGTACGGAACTTGGACTTGCCAAACCTTGGTGGTATTTTGCTGATTTAAGTCAACAAATATATGAAGCATTTTATCAGTTAACAATTGAGTAAGAAATAGAGATCAAAGGATAAAAGCAAGGTAGATATTTAAACAATCGGTTCAAATAATGGATCAATGAATTACATAACCAACTTATACCCAAGGATCGATTGATGGTTTTTGTATGGTGATAATTTTTTATAATAGTTGAGTGTATGCCTTCAAAAATAGCTTGGGACAGCAATTATTATTACCTTAAGCATCTTGCTAGCTTAATTGTCTATTTGTGAACAAACCATGAGCTTTGTGAGATCTTCAGTTCTCACCTATGAGAAGTTACTTAGGTCTTTTTTCTCCTTTTTGTTTCTGTCATCTACTTGAATTGTGTTAGGTTTGGACTGGTCCCTCTATGTCTATAACATCAGCTTGAAATGTTGTATATCATTTGCGTATTATATTTTCCATGTTATTTATTTTTTTGATTTTGATCAGGTATTCTATTGTTTGTGATCTAAAAAGTCATTCGTCCATTGAACGCCTTCGAAGGTAATGACTTCATTCTTTTTCAGATCTGCACCCTTTGTCATGATCTATGCTTAGGGTTTAGTATAATTCAAATTTTATGTGGAGACTCCTGTCATCATTTAACTGATATTTGACACTTCTGTGATTTAAGATCAGTCAACTTCATTTTATTGATCCTTGATAAATTTCCCATGTGCAGGATAAAAGATATAAGAAGTTCAAAGGCAAGAGTTATTACTGGTCTGACTTTCCTGTTTCAAGGTGTAGGGCATTCTTTTGAGCCTGATGATGAGGATTTCTCTGTCTTATTTTTAGTCTTGTTGATGTTGATATTGGGCAAGTGTGATCATAGATTGTGCATATTCTTTTCTTAAATGTATAGTCTTATTGCAGCCCCTTAGTATTTTATGCCATTCCCTGCAAGACATAGATACTTATACAATGGGATTTCCTCGCGGCAATGCACGTGGTCAAGCAGATATATTTCGAGCTGTTAAGCATTGTTTGCCTGGACCTGTAAGGCTGAATTGTTAGAAAGATTGGAGCATAAATTTGAAATTGTCCAGATATCAGCACTGACAATATTCTTTTTTCCAACAGTATACTTTCATTCTACCTGCAAGCAAAGCATTGCCAAAGCAATGTATCAGGCATGGAACTACTACAAAATTGGTGTCAAGGAAAAACGTTGGTGTTCGCATTCCAGATGATGCTATCTGCCAAGCCATATTACATAATTTAGATGCTCCTTTGATATCCACAAGGTTGGTGAGGGTTTGAACGGTAGCAATTGTCAGTTCCCTCTTGTTTGTTGTTATTGACAGGAAACTCAGTTCTTGCCCCTTGCTCATGTTGTTTAAAAAACGTTCTTGATTACTAATGACCTGAAATTTTAGTGTGGAGTCCGCGAAAGATCAGTGGATCATAGACCCAATCATTATTGTGGATACTTATGGACCAGAGGTATGTATTGTATCTGCTGGTCTAAGTTGAATGAACAAGATTGTCATTCTCAATTGTCATGAAATTGTGACAAAGATGGTGGGAAATACTAGCTATGTTGCGGAAGTAACATTTGACTAGAATTGGCATTGTAAAGATTAAATTAGATAACAATCTGCAAAGCCGCTCTAGTTTGGAATTGTAATAAATTTACGCAAATAAAGAAATATACCATTTTCCTAACATTAATCAGTATGATTGAAAGTCATAGCCTCTTATCCTGCAGTTTTTATCTTGTTGCTATTGCAATTTTCCAGGTAACCTAGTGGCCTCTAGAGAACTCCTTTTCTTGGCAGATCATGCGTGAACTTTTGAATCGATTGGTTATATTGCATTGGGCTTAAGGAATCTTTTACTAAGTGTAGTTTTGGCATTCAAATCGGTGAACAGTTCTAATGCAATTTGAACAGTTTATTCTCAGACTGTTTTTGTTGTGCCAATGATGACAGAAATGATAGAAACTCATCTACTTCCTAAATGATTCACATGGAAACTTCAGCAGTTGCTGTATAGATCTTATATTTTTAATAACCATGTTTGGTTAACTGCCCGGCATTTAAATGTGGCCTTCTTTATGGATGTTTCAGGGTCTTGATTTCATTGTTGATGGTGGGACTAGGATTGCTGATCCATCCACTGTAGTTGACATGATGAGAAATCCACCGACAATCATCCGGCAAGGAAAGGTGTGGAGTTCATCTTGATTGTATCTCTTTTGCTTATAACACTAGGTTCATCCATTAATCTTCTATTTTCAGTTCATTATTGGCCTTTTCCATTTCATTCTTGATCAGGGGCCGAAGCAGGACTGGATGGCTGTGGAAGGAGAGGATTCAAATGCATAGTGCATTGAGTGAGCTGCTTCTTCCTTGACCGGCTTGAAGGTGTGTATAAATACTTCTGACTCACCAACCAGACGATTTAGAATTGATTGTACAGTCTCCTCTATGATCCGCCACATAGCAAAGGAGAACTAGATGTTTTCCATGGCATATTTTGTACACTGTTATTTCAAGCTGTACACTTCTTTCTATAAAGATCCTCTTTCTACGATATTCACTAGGATAACACAAGTGCAAAACAAACACATATACAAATACTGTATTAACAAGGGCATAAAGCAATGAACCATTTGTTCTTGATACAACTGCAAAATCAGAAAGCATCACTATTCTAGGCTGTTATCTGTTACCTTTACCTGTCACTTATCAGTGTAATTTACCAAAAACCCAATCCTTAATCATAGAACACCCTCAGTAAAGCTTGTCAAAAAAGTACTAAAAGTGAAACTGGATAATAGGCAAAGGTAACAGATAGCATGAATATATAGACAATGAGTACCCATTTTTCTGTGAGTACGAAACTTTAAGAAGATGCTGGACCTGAGAATGTTGCAGAGATCTCTGATACAGCATCAGCTGTGACGGGGGAGCAGCCATGATTGTAGTGTGCTAACATTCTGCGGATTTGCATCTTCTTGCTTTCTCTGAAAAGAATGTTGGTGCTTGTTCCATGAGTTGAGGGATTGTTTGAACTACCAAGCTTCTTAATCCCTCCGTACCCACTAGAGGGTCTGGTGTTTGGAGTGGAGGCAACGGCGGCAGTGATGAAGGTGCTGTTCAAGCTTCTGTTTGGGATGCGCTTGCTGCTTGTGCTTGGCCTTGAGCCCATTATCATTATGTCCATGTCTACTTCAGCTGGTACCTGACTTTGCACTCTTTTCTTTTCCTGTTTAGATCATTCTTTCAAATAGATTGTAGACATTGCTGCACATTTACTTTCTTTCAGTGACTTTATTTTTTCTCGCGCTCATCAGTTTATATAAGAATTGCCTATGACCTATTTTTTTTAGTTTACACATGAATTTGATTTGCAGCTACAATTATATCACATTACCCTTTCTTAGGAATTATTACTTTCTCTACAGAGATTTATGTTAGATATGAATGATATTGCTTACCCTTTGTCTCTGCTTCTCTTCTTCCTTTTCCTGCCTTGATAAATTGTATTCTTTCAGCATTGCCAAAAGGGGCACCTGTTTAAAATTACAACCTTCTAATACTTGGTTCAAGAAAGAGTTCTGCCTCTCAATACCATATTATTTAAATTTCTATATATGTGTCTATGTATGTATATATCCTTCTTTAATTTTTTTTTATTATTTTGTGCATCTTACCTCATCATACAAGAAAGTTTTCTTCCTCTCCTCCTCCCAACTCCTGGCCTTTGCTATCAGTAACTCAACCAAAGCTGGAGAACAGTTTTGCCAAGAATTCAGAGTTACTTGCATGAAATTTGGAGTGGTTTTCTTTTTTACTTGATAAATTTTAAGTAAATTCTACCATCATTCCTATCTAATAATTCTTACCAGGGATTTTGTTGACAATAATTCTCGCTCTCTCAGCACGTTTCAAATCTCTATGACCACCTCGTCTTACTGAATATCGGTTTTCATCCTGCAGGTAAG
Source organism: Dioscorea dumetorum (assembly GCA_902712375.1). Classification (NCBI taxonomy): domain Eukaryota; kingdom Viridiplantae; phylum Streptophyta; class Magnoliopsida; order Dioscoreales; family Dioscoreaceae; genus Dioscorea; species Dioscorea dumetorum. The sequence continues at coordinate 2,888,890 of CACTHL010000870.1, read as the reverse complement.
CATTCAAGCAAAATAAGAAACAAAAAATTAATTGTGTGACCTGGGTATGCTGTTTACTTATGCCTAGTTTCAGTTACTTTCAACCTGCTTATAGTATAGTAAATTACTTAAATTCACACAGAATCGTTAACCAGTTTACCCAAATCTTGCCTAAGCTTATATACTGGCAAATGAATGAATGTTAAGAGGAAGAGGATAACCATGTTATATTCTTCCAGCCATCTTTCTTCATTGCATGCTCCCAGCCATCTCTCGACCTTCTCCATTATGTCCTTCCGGCTGCAAGCTTCCTCTCTTGCTCTATATATTCTTTCATCCATACTTGTTAGAAGGTCAGCATGATCCATCTCCCCTTTAGAATTCACATGGTCATCCATAAAACATGTAGAGATAGCCATTAAAATTTCAAAGTTCAAACTTTTGGTTTAGCTTGAGACTGCCTTTCCTTACCTGAAATGATAAGTTTCATGATGTGATCCATCTCCATGGATGAAGGCATTTCCATGTGGCTTTTCTTGCATATCTCTTCAAGTTCTATCTTTTTCTTCAGAAAGAGCTCCTTCATTTTGCTAGCTTTTAGCTGGTCTAACCTCTCTACTTCAGCCTCCACCTACATTGTTTTCAAGAGTTAATATACACTGAAAATTTTGATTTTGTTGTCGTTAATGGTACATAGAAATGCATGGAAAGTGTTTGTACCTGATGGATCGTATCAAGAGTTAGACTTCCAAGACCTGGTATTTCACCCGCTGCTTCTGATGATGAGAACTTTGTGATGTGAGTGAACATTTGCTGCTCTTCTGTTGGTGTGTCCATGAGATTCCACAAGTTTGACAATGCTTTACCAAGCCTGTGCAGCTGCAATCGTAGAACACTTCCAATTCTCAGCAATGCAAGCTAGGTACTGCTCTATTGAATCCTTCCAATTCTTGGTAATGCAAGTTATGCAGACTCTCTGTAGAATCCTTTCAATTTTTAATAATTGAAGTTCTGTCTCTCTTTAGAATCTGATTCTCAGTAATTATAGTTCTCTCTTTCTCATACTCTCTATGTAGAATCCTTTTTGTTTTTAGTATTTCAGGTTATGCACATTATCTGTAGAGTTCTTCTGCCAAATCCTAGTTGTGCTGACTGTTGAATTCTTCCAATACTTAGTAATTCACGTTGACATGGGCAAAGCATATTACTGAGAAGACATTCTTCCGTTCAGTATAGCCTTCTCTAGTATCCATCCTAATAAGTAGTTTGTTGAAATTAAGCCATAAAGTCAGTAAGTTATAGTGCTACAGGAAGTTGTAGCATTACCCTTTGACTTATTGAGGTACAATATATGCATAATTGCAAGTTACCTAACATTGATGTGCCAACCTCAATTTATGTGCAATTTAAGCATGTATGACTCATTAATGAATTAGCTCTTTGCCAAAAGTACTGACTCACAGATTTATGAGTCAGTTCTTTGCCAAAAGTTGGCTCCCTAATGTATCCAACTAAAAATGAAGCCATAGATGTAATTACCATGATTGCATTCAATTTTCAGTATTGCGTGTATCTCATATGGATTACCTTTTCAAGCCTCCTCATTTTCTCATCTTTCAGTAACACTACTGTATGGTTAAGCCTATCCAGAATTGAATCACTGATATTCTTTGAATGCTGACTGTTAGAACTTTCCAAGCTTGGATGAACCTCTGTTATAATCTTTGCAGAATCTATCCCCATTGTTGCAGCCAAATCATGCACGGTTCTTGTGTACTCTTCGACCTTCTTTAGCCTGTCATTCTTCCCAAACCAAAAAATAGAACAAAGCGTAAGTGAGTGCATCTCTTGACACATGTTAGTCTTTAAAATGATACACTAGCTCTGCTTGTTACCTTCTCCCTATGGAGTCTTTGGAGTTCATTCTGATACTCTTCGAGTTTCTTTAATGAAAGATCTGCTTCATTGACAATCACAATGCCATGGTCTGAGTGGCCTTCTATTTCTGAAGATATCTTTTGAATTTGTTCCTGAACCTCCTTGAATTGGTTCACCCTCACTTCTTTCCTCAATTGCATCTCTTGCAGTGCTGGAGTGATTGTGTCAAGCTGCTCCTTCAGTGTACCTGTCAACTTCTCTGGCTGTTCCCAAACCATAGCCGGTTAGCAAATGTCTTCAATCATGTGATTTAATAGTAAATGTAGATCTGCAAGCATGCTCCCAAATCAAATCCTACAATGATATATATCTTTTAGATGTGCTCGATTTATCATACACTTTTTAAGTACGACCACTGCATCTCTTGCATTGTCTTGGTACATGCTGCTCTTATTGATATTTGCTTCTCTTATTAACTATTCAGGTGGACACGAACGAGTCATTTTTGCTAGTCACAACACATCGCTTCTATTACTATGTTAGATGATATGCTCAAACTACTAGGACTATTATCTGTAATGTATCTTTGTTCATGTGAATGCTGGAAATGAAAGTGAAAGAGAAACAGAGAATTGCCTCACCCGTCCTGCAAATGATCTTTCACCAAGAGAAATAAGTAGATTAGTGAACTCGGCTTCTGAATCAGCCAATGCTTGGTGTAACCTAGCTCTTCGAATGTTAGCGCTGTCGACCTTTCTTTTATACACTTCCAAGCATTCTTGCTCTAGTTCAAGCAGAATTCTCTCCCTCTCCAATTGATCACTCCCAACTTCATCCCAAATCAACTGTTTTATTGTTTTTAGAAGCCATTGATTTAGAAACTTCAAACAAGATCATAAAAGTATGTATAAGATTTTCTTTTTTCCATTACCTTGAGTTCTTGGAGTAGATAGCTGCATGAGGATTCAGGAATGTGGAGTGATCCCATTTTGCAGGATTCTTGGAAAACAATGGGGGATGTGGGAAAGAAATGAAAGGAGATAAAGAGATATTGATGGAAAGGGTGGGGGTGGTGGGGGTGGTGGGGCTAAGTTTAGATGTGAGTTTTTGCTTACAAGACAAGTAGTATGTGTCTCAGTGGATATAGATGTTGCCATCACTTGAAACTAAGGAATGAGAGGGAGGAGGATTTGGAGAGAAGGTGTCAGGTCTTCCATCTTCTTTCCTTTGATTCCTACTATGGTCCCATGAACACCCTTTTTCTTTGTTGTTTTTCCTATTCTTTTTGCTAAGCTTGTTTGAGAGATGAGATGTCTCTTGGCCTTGGCTACATACACTTGGTCAAGAGCTCAGGTTTCCCATCATGTGATTTATGCTTTGCATCTCTCTCTATTTCTCTTGAGAATTGAAGCTCTTGTGATCATCCATTTTGGAGTCTCATCATTTTATCCTGCATTGCACTTTTGGTCTTCGAATTCTACCGTAGTATTTATTACGGTTCATGAACTTAAAAAAAACTCAAACCAAAATGTAAGAAGTATGCGGGTAGAATGTAAGGACAAACCTGCATTTACTAGTTTCTCCAATGGGTAAATTAAATCTCTATAAATAGGTCAGATTTTTTTTTTTAAAAGCATTTGGGCTTATAATTCTGAAGAATTATTTAGATTTCTGATACTGTAATAAGAACACTGTGTTTGTTGAAGGAACCACTTCATTACTGCATGATGCTCCTCACTTCCAATTCTTGTGAATTTGGTTATTCTAAGAAAAAGATTGACCCAGTAAAACTTTTGAGAGGTTTGAGCCATGGCTTCCAAGAAATGTAAGTAAAATAAATTATATAGTAAATTTAGGTGGTTGTTACCCACTCTGTTTTACCTCACTACATTACTTTATCAGGTAAGTTGTCAATCTCAAATACCTGGCATGCTTTTGTGTATTTAAATGTTGGTTTCTGGTGAGGTTCAGTAAAGGCCAATGTCAAAGTACAAGTTAAACATATTCTTTGAGTGTTCAAGGCCTAAAGTGAGCTCATGCCAGAGGAGACAGATGTCAAAAGTTGATTTATTTTTCTAAGGAAGATTTGTTATTTATATATAGACATATTATACACCTATAAAAATAGATGATTGTGTATGGAGCACCCATGGAAGTGGTAGATGAATGAAGAGACGGGTAAACTTTTTTTTTTTTTTAATAATGAAATGGTAAAAATTATTTTTTAACAAACCGAATGAATGATGATCCAGGTATATATTAGTGGCTTGTGAGAGTGCACATATTTTTATGATAAATATTGCACTGCTTGAAGAAGGTATGCCCAAATATCATTTGTATGATAAATATTGCAACAAGACTTTAGTGGGTTTTTTTTCCTACCAATATCAGATATATAAATAGTGTTAATGAGATTTTATTTTTGTAAAAAAAAAGTTTTTTTTCAAAGAGATTTCAAAAAAATTGACAGATATAAGTACTCTCATAAATTAAACGGAATCTTAGATGTCAATTTGAACTTGGACTTTTCAATTGATTGTTCCACCATCTCTTTTCGATCTTGGTCATATAGTGTTGGCTCAATGAATCAATTTAATATTTATGCGCCGCACAAAAACCATAAACGTTTTTTTTCTTGATTACAAATTAAGAGTACGATTAACATATGACTCTTTTTCCGAAAAAAAAAAAAGAAAAAAAAGAAAATCACTATAGCTAACTGGAGAATCATAAAAACATTGAAGGCAACCAAAACAATGGCCTTGACATTCAACGGCTGAGATGAGTTCGGCTGAGGCAGTCAGCCTTCTTTTTTACATATCTCCAGCAAAAGTAATATGCAATCAAAGGTAATCTCAAGATCCAAATATTGAGAAAAGTCCCTTAAAATTTACTTTCATGGTAAAACATTCTTCCTCCGCATTCATACTCCCATGGGATTGAGTAATGAATGAGCAAAAGACATACATGAATCCACCATCCCATTAATGCCTGCATTATTATTCACAGTCCTGATGACAAAAATCATTATAAATGTCAAAGCCTACGACAGCATCAAAATTGGGTATAGTATCGAACCGATGATGATCAGAGCCAGAGCCAGTCATCAAACCGCAATTTACCAACGTTTGTTCTCGATGACTCTCTTCTCCATGGAGGACTGATGAATGTGATTGTAAAGCATGTTCGGGGGCCATTGAAGGCTGAAAGGAATGGCATCTATATAGCTGTACAAAGTGTTAACTTCAACTCCACCAATCTGGAATTCTTAATCTCCTATTTCTGTGCACTGCCAGCTTAACCGCCGGGAGCTTGTTGCGTACCTAAAGTAATTCATAGAACACAAACTTTGTATTTTTAATGTGGCTTGAAATACTAAGGTTTTTCACACTCTAGCGAAGCACCGATAGGGACAGCTTGTTTACCTGCCTCCAAAGCATGTTCACAGCATCATCTTTCTTTGGGGGTCGCTGGAACTCATAATGGTGGGAGTTGCTCTTAAGCCTTTTCCACATATCAATCCATCTGTCTTTTGGTATGTGCCTGAGCTGACTGACCAGAAAATCGGGTTTAAGTGCATCTTCAACGGAGAAGAAGAGGGCAAATTCATTGTAATCAATCTCATCCTCGAATGGGAGTTCAATGCGATCACTGACAATGACCGGCACACAGTGGCTGACTATAGCATCAAACAAACGGCAAGATGATGGAGTATCCCCAGCAGGATGAAGGCAGAACTTGGATGAACGCATGCCTTCTGAGGACTGGTACCAGAGAAGCAAGCAACTGTGAGATAGTGAGATAGATGAAATTGATCTGTATATTTAAATCTAGATGACAATGGGAAGTAGCATGAATTGCTGCTCAGCAGGACATACATTAAGTGGCAAAAAAAGCAACCAGCTGACACTGATAACAACAAGAAAGGCAACCAAAAAAAAAAAGGTTCAATATCTGGACATGAAAACATCTGAGACAAACCCATATGGCTGGTTTGAAGTAAATCAAGTGAAGAAGCTTTGAAAGAGTATCATGCACATCAGTACATGGAAAATCGCATTCTGCTAATAAATAAAAGACACAAACATACATAATGGTTGATGCAAGACACAAAGTTAATGAAAATAATTGGTCCAAAATAATAAATTTGAATATTATTATTATAACAAACCAAAGTTGGTCAATCAACCCTATCAAATTAGTCACTATATCTAGAGGTGTTTATATGACATTACAGTCCACATTTTTGGTCAAAAACATGCATATGCAGCTATATATGAAATCAGTCAGTTGTTTATTTGTCAATAGAACTTATATTAGCATTCAAATCAAGGACTATTGCTTGCATATTTCACGAATTATCCTTTACCAACTTTCTCCTCCAATTGATGCATCACAACTGTTAGACAACAATAAGTTATGATTTATTAGCAGATGAATGTTTTAATTTGGAGAAAAATGCATGCATAGCCTGCATGCTATAAATAGTACTTTGCTTGCATGCACAAACACATCACATTTAGAAAAAACATTTTCCTATGCAAAAGAGAAGTTTGCCTGCCAGCCTATCGGTACACCAATAAAAAGGTTGAGTTGTGTGCTAATGAAACCGTGCTAATTGAACTAGTTACCAATAAAAAATATAAAAGATCACTTACTGCTTTTATGCCTTCCCCAGTGGCAATGCTATCTTCATATCGCACATCATCATAGCCTTTCAAGAGCTTTGCTAATTTAGTGCGAACAATGCCTTCCTGCATAGTTGCCAAACCAAGAAATGATTTAATAATGTTCCATTGGATTGAAAGGGGGAGCATATAAAACCAATGCATTCCTCAGGAAAAGAGAAGGCAAAACACTTCACTTACATCTTTTCTTACAGTTCTTCCTCTGAAGAAAAGAAGTGTACGACGGGATTCATATGGATCAGAAGGATTATCATCCACATGCGAATCTACAAGATGCACATATGGGGAGACAACATCTTTGCTCAGGAAAGCTACATTTTTGGGATACCTACCAAAATCTGCAACCAAGAGAATAGATGCATTCACTTGATCCCGTAGAAATCTGAATGCATTTGGGTGATTCATGGGAATTAGATGGTCACGGCCTGCTGATTGTTGCCAATACTTTGATTCCCTGAGAAAATTCAGTAAATCAATCTGCACCAAGAAGTAATACTCATTAACACTAGGCAATCATCTTGCAAGATTCTAAATAGATCCCCAATAATAAACAATATGAAATACTTCTGAGAGTTCCCCACATAATTTTTCATGAACATATGTCGCTATGACAAGTACAGTAAGTTCCAACAACTTATGATAGATGAACATAATCAAATAAATGAGAGTTAGAATTGAGAATAAACTAACATATTTAGCAGAGCAACAGGCTGCATGGATGAGTCCAGAATCCACATTGGATCAAATGCTTATTAAACTATGTAAAAGCTTGAAAACAACAATGTAAAAGCAGCAGACTTGGGTTGCCTTACCCACTAATCAGCAAGTTGATAACTGATGTTTAATAGTAACAATAAAACCACCAAAACCTCCCACAAATCAAAAACTTTGAGAAATGCAGAAGAGGTTCATCTAATTAAATTTACAAGCATAACCTTCTTGATAATAACCACTTCAACAAATCCATGTAAAAGATAATTGACTCAAAAAGGAAAATTTAAAGGAGAACTACCCAAGAACTGTACCGCACATACAAAAAAGAGCACGCAACGTACTTTTATGCATCCTAACCTCCTTCACATCAATGTGATGTTTTATCTTCTTCTACGTTTGCATATCTTCCCTTGTAAAGCCTGCTGCTTTCTGCTTTTCTAGTCTCAAATTTTTTTTTAAGACTTCAAAATTTTCAAGAATCGATATTATTTCCTTGTGTACCTTTGTTATGAATGCCTAAATGTTTGAACATTGTGGATATGAAGTTTTATTGGCTATACTGTCTGGTGAAATTTTTGGCTTATGCCAGACAGACATGTAATGTGGCAGACAGAAGTGAAAGAAGACAATGAAAAGTTATGATGACATATTATCCATGCTTCATATCCATCAAAAGAGTTGGCAATAGCACACTGTGACATAAGAGGAAATGAGGTGGTTGAAGGTGAAAAAAAAAGAAACTCAGAGAAGATGAACACAAGCCTGTTCAAGGAATCCGGCCACACAATCATCTAAATGTAAGATATATGATGTCCTTAAAAGAAATGCCATACAATCATATTACATTTTAACAACAAATGCTAGAGATTCTCAATCCAGCTAAAGATACTCTTATTAGTTGTTATACATTGGACAATCGAAAATCCCAATGGTTTTTTATGTTGGATATAGATAAAACCATTAAGAAGCAACAAGAAATAACAGTCAGTGATTCCCAAACAGTCTATGTATTGATGCTCCAGAAGCGATTCCCAAAGCTAATATACCTACTTCCATAATCTCAATCTAACTAAATATTACTTATAAAATGCGAGTTTATAAATTTAGCTTGTAAAACCACCAAAAACTGTAAAGGCATGCAATTTAAGGTGATTTCAATCAGATAAAAGTGAGAATTATCCTAAACACTAATAATTTCCAAACAATTTTCACAGATTAACAAGTCCAAGAAACAAAAGGATACATTGAAAGAACACAAGAAACAAAAACGAAAATGAAGAAATAACCTGGAGCTGGTGATCAATTTCTGTGTCAGGGTCAGTCATATTGTGGCCATGCGTATTGAAACTAAGCGAAGAGAAAAAGGGCACAAAGAACACCTCAGCCTCCTCGGCATCCAAGACCCTGACAGCCTCCCTCTCACCACCACCACCACCACCACCACCACCACCACCACCCACCAAGGACGCCATCATCCAGTACTCCACACTGTGCTGCTTCTTGATCCCCGACCTCACAGGCCACTCCGGAAACCCCACCGCATTCCCCGTCCCGTCCCGCTCGAGCATCCCAAGATTGAAACGGCGAGGGAGTTCGTACATGTACACCTTGAGAGGCGGCAGCCGGAGGCGAGATGCGACAGTGCAAGGGACGAGCCTGGAGGAGGGGGAGAGGGAGGCAGGGAGCGAGAAGCGGAGATCCGCTGTTGAGATGAAGATGGAGATGCAGACCCCGAGAAGCAGAAGCACTACGAGAGTGACGAGGGCTCGCATCGCCATTAGCGAGCTCGAGAAGAAGAAGAGAAGAGGAGAGAGAGAGAGAGAGAGAGAGAGAGCGAGATTTTTTCGTTTGAGTCCGCGATTAGATCGGGGAGAAGGATGGGAGATCGGGAGTTTGTTACTCACTGCTCGCGGGCTTCTGATTTGGACACTGTGAAAAGTACATATAACCCCTCGGAAATTCTCATAATTATTTGTATATTTTTGTGTTGCTTTATGAAAATTCTCTTTCATAGTTTTGTTTTTAAACAATGTGGCATTTTTGGAGGAGGTTCAATATGGAAAACATAAAGCATCTAGAGGGGTTATTTGATAATTTTATCAGTTAACAGGTATGGGATATTTGGATCTACGCCCGATAAGGTATTTCTCATCCGCATCCGCTTCCAAGTTAGCGGATCTCAATTCATCGTTGGCACCCGTTAGGGTTTGGACCTCTCTTTATAAAAGGGGAAGCATTCCCTAGCTTCTTCGTTTTACTTCGCGGCGCCGGAGCGAAACCCTTGAAAGTCTTCGCAGTCGCCACCATGGTTCTCTTCTTCTTCTCTTAGATTTCAATGGCTCGGATTTACTGTCATTTTGGTTGTTTTTTAATTTTTTTTTTCTTCAGGTGAAGTATTCCCGAGAACCGGAGAACCCGACCAAGTGTGAGTACTCCGATCTTGTTTTCCTTGATTTCTAGGTTTTTTTCCCCTGGGAATCAGTTTGGTATCATCATGATCTTGGGTGGTTTGGGATGAGCTGGATTTTTATTTGTGGCTTGGTTTTTGTGCAGCCGCGAAGGCGATGGGAAGGGATCTGAGGGTTCACTTTAAGGTGAGTTAAATTTTGGATTTTGCATCTGATTCAATGGTTTTGGCGGCATTAGTGATGTATGATCTCGAGATGGTAGTCTCTTATTGCTTATTGGAATGAGCGGATGGTGAACAAATCGATGTAGAAGAATTGACATGTTTTGAGTTTTGTGATGGGTTGCATTTGAAATGAAAAATGCCTTCTTTGAATTAGGTTTTGTGTCCACTGCTAAGTGCTAATTAACGGTTCTATATTAGTTGCTTTCTAGCTAATAGACTTATCTGTAGCCCAATGTGGTTGTGAAGAGATCATAGTTATTTGGAACAGTTAGATTGGATATCCTTGAGTTCTTGCGTGTTTTGAAGACTCATACTTTAGTTTTGATCAATTTCTGTCAGAATTCCTTCGGAGAGACGGGAGTTCTTTTGGATACTTCTGAATATAATTGTAGTCTAGGATGCACTATACGGAATACTGTGACATTAGTTGTTAATTTGTCATGGTTAGAGTTTAAAGCCAGTCAATGTTTGTCTCATTACTAGCATAGAAATCAATGTGTGGATCTCTAGCCTTTAGGGAGAGTAATATATTGGTCAGTGTTGTCTGACTGTTAAAGATATATGGAAGTGGGTGAATCAACTTCCAGTTTTGATGGCACTGTAGGGTCCTGAAATTGCTAATCCATATACTTGTCTGTTCGCACAAGTAAAATTTTCTCCATTGGTTTTGATGTTTGCTGTTTTTAAAACATGCATTTCTCAAACTAAAGATTGTGGACTTTTCCTTCTTGGATAACATTGAGGGTAGTACAGGGAAAGAATGGAAACACAGTTAATGGAGGAAAATAGTTAGAGTGAAAGGCTTCATTAAGAAGTGCAATAAATAAGGATGGAAAGTTAGAAAAGGTGAAAGGTGGAATGATCATAAATGCGGTAGAGAATAAGGTGGTAGTCTGAAGAAAATTAAGATAAGAGAAGAGCAGAGAAATAGAATAGAGGAAAGAGAAGTGAGATGGAGAAAATGAGTAAATAATTGAAAGAAGTGAAAGGTCTCTAGAGAGAAGGTTGGTGGTGAAATGGAGCCAAAGAGGGTGTCATGAGATGAACTTAAATATAAGTAAATATATAATGGAAGAGAAGGAACTGGGTTCTGAGAATTGGAAGTTTGTTAATTCCCTTTTTTTTTGTTGATGAGATTTCCAATGTGGCTAATATTGAAATTAAAGTTGGGCCTCTGTTTTATGCCATTGTGGAAGTGGTTATTTGAAAGTGTCATGCTCAAAAGTGATATTCCCAATCAATTTTCTCTCCTTTTGATCTTGTTATGATGTAATTGTTCCTTATTTTGTCTGGTGATATTTAGCAGCTTCATCTATGGAAATGGTCAATATACAATATTTTGTATACAATTTTCATCTGATTGTGCTTATCACTTATTTGATAAAGCAAAATGGAACTTGCTCTCCTTTAAAGAAACATCAATTTTTTTATTTTATTCATTTGCTGTTTTTTTTTTATTTATTGAAATAAGAACAAGTTGAGAACACAGATGCCATCTGGCAAACTTGATGGCCTATACTTCTTTCTGGCTCATGATTTTGTTTGGTGTTTGATTATTTAAAGGTATTATTCTGTGTGTGCTAGTGAATGAATTTTTGGTGCTATATTGGATGCCCTGTCTTTTCATTTGTTGATGCAAAATATTTACACAAGGTTCTCAAACTCTCTGTGCAGAACCCTGACCAATTTTTTTCCTAATTATACTTATGATATCATCAAAACCTGTCAGACAACCACTCTTTTTTATTGTAATCATAAAGATTGTTCCTGAATTCTTTCTTTCCTCCTAATATTTCCTTTTGCAAAATCAAACCCAAGCATTTCTAATTGTGATAGTTGAGCATGCCCCTAAAACTGCCTCTTTATTTTTGTTGTAATTCCAATTGGAAAGGCTTCATCATGCATCTCAGATATCTCATATATGCTCATATGTTTTCGGGAAACAGAACACACGTGAGACAGCTCATGCACTCAGGAAGCTGCCACTTGCCAAGGCTAAGAGATACCTAGAAGATGTTATTGCTCACAAGCAAGCCATACCCTTCACAAGGTTCTGTAGAGGTGTTGGACGTACTGCCCAAGCTAAGAATCGTCATCCAAATGGACAGGGTCGCTGGCCTGTAAAATCTGCCACATTTATCCTGGATTTACTAAAAAATGCTGAAAGTAACGCCGATGTATGATGCATTCTCTATAGCCCTTTCTTTCTGGTCAACTTTTTCGTCTTTCTAATTTAAATTTTTTTCCCTTCAGGTGAAAGGCTTGGATGTGGATGCTCTTTATATATCTCACATCCAGGTAAACCAGGCTCAGAAGCAGAGGCGTCGAACATATCGTGCTCATGGCAGGATTAACCGTAAGTCTAGCATTTTTTGGTGTTGCATGTTTTATCACTCCCTGTATGAATTATTACTGACTGAATTTTGATTTGTGGCACAAACAGCGTACATGTCATCACCCTGTCACATTGAACTTATCTTGTCAGAGAAGGAAGAACCAGTCAAAAAAGAGGTAAATTTTGATAATCATCCTTGTTTCCACCAATGCTCAAATTTTTAACAATGAAATTACTTATTACCTGTGTTTTTAAATATTTGTTTTTCCCCCTTTGATATCATTGAGCTCATTATGAAACTTTATCCAATGTCCTTATCTGATACCATGATTGGTTTCTCCTTACTAACCATGCCAAGTTTGCTGTCATAGTGTTGGATGTGAGATGAATCTGTTATAAAGAAAGTATTTAGTTCTATATTAGTTTGTGATGATGGTTCTATTGAACCTTCGTATCATAGTCAGCGGCAAACGGATCAATTCTATTCCTGCGTGTAATTTGCTTGATTACCTCAAATAAAATACTCTTATGATTTGAAACTGATCTTGTTATGCTCTCGTATGGCACAGCCTGAAACTCAGCTTGCTCCTAGGAAGTCAAAGAAATCTGCAGCTTTGCACACCGGTGCCTCCTCTTAAGCAGTGGTAGAAACCGGCAACTGAAGATTGCAGCCTTTTCACTCTTTTTGTCACCTTGAATTTTCTTGAATCTGTTTTATCATGGATGTTAGTATCTCGGCAATGTCGGATACCTAGATGAGTATTATCTGTAGAAGCAACTGTTCGAGTTTATTTGACTGTCGTTTGCAATGTTTCTGTTTTCGCTGAATGTTATTTATGGTTTAGCAAATTCCATTAATATGAAATTATTCGTATGTTGTGGAAGAAGCTAACTGCAACCTTTCTTTCTTGTTCTGTTTTTATGCTACATGTTAAAAAATATGAGTTTTATCTAAACAACAAAGTGTACTTTCCAAATCATCCTCATTTATTGAGAAAACAACTTAAAAATCTGAATGTTAAGAGTAACACTTATCTATTATTTATCAGAAACTTAATGTTAAAAGTAGCAATTTAACCAAATGACATTATACAGAGTCTGCATCCTGCTAAATGCAGTTGTTCTTAGACGGCAACAAAAACTAAATAAATAAACAAAAAATAGCACTCATGAGGCACATCAAAGATGACATTTTAAAGGAACTCTCCACTTAAACCCTCCCATCTCTACAGACCCATTTCTATACTTTCTCCAATCCTCAACAAGCGCCCTCAAATCATGCAACTTATCCTCCAAACCAGCACAACAGTTTGCATGCACTGTGCACAGCTTCCTCACATCTTCACTTAGCTGACAAAACCCACCAAAATACTCAGTGCCCAAGTAACTGATTTCAATCCCCAGTTCCTGAACAAAAGCACCTGTTTTAATCTTATTAAACAGTGCATTGTCACTGAGGCCTGGGTATAATGTGCTGCTCATGTACCAGTACTTAAAAAACTCTATAGTTATTGCATTGGATTTGACATAGAAGAAGGCAGTGTTACCCAAGTTGTTCATGTCCCAAGAGTTGCCATTGTAGTAATCACTACTTATGGTTAGATGAGCACTTGGTGAGAATTGCCTCAGTGGGTTCCTCAGCCACATCACATCCAAATCCTGCTTTTTTTTTTTTTTAACCTTTTCATGTTAGTCCAAAGAAATGAAAAGACCCAAAAAAATTAAAATTTATATACTTAACAAGTACTTAGATTTCATGTTTTGAAAATTTTTTCCAAGTAAAAAGCTGGTTGAAGATTCATACCGTGAAGATAAAGCTGTAACCAAGATCAAGAACGGAGCTTAGTAAATAAATCCTCCCCAACTTCATCATCTTGTTCTTCAATAAATCTCTGCTCACTATCAATATTGACTCCAAATATAAGCAATGATCAAAAACATGCAGAGACTTGCACATTGCAAGAGCTCTCAAGTCCATAGCCACCACCAGAAGATGCCGGAAGAGATGCTCGGTGCCGTCGCCGTTGCGGAGACTCTCAGCGAAAAGCTCCAACATTGCCTCTGTTTCCGGCCATGCTCCATTTACTGTTGTCACTATCACTGTGTTATCTGCCATTGCAGCTCTTCTCAACACCTTCTGCAGCTCTCTGTGTTTTCCATCCTATATATATATATATATATATATATATATATATATATCAGGGTCATTACTGGTGGATCTTAAAATTGTACAATATGAGATTGGGATGAAGATACATCTAATATAATTAAAAATATTCATAGTTTTTTTTATAGTATAAAATTGCCAGATTAAATTGAAATATGGTGGTTTAGTATCAAACAAGCCCACAATGCTGGTTGTAAGATTAAAAACTGTGTTCATTTTGGGTTTTTTTTTCATTCCATATAAACAAATTTATACTACAAGAAGAAGTCTGTACTTCTAACCACTTGGGATTGGCTATGTAAATCTTCATCTTCTGTGTTGTTTCATCATCAATCAAAAGACTAAATAAATCAAGACTTGAACAAATTTATGTAATTTAAAAGTTAAACTTGAAAACACACACACACACACACACACACACTGACACACATATATATATATATATATATATATATATATATATATGTATCATGGGCAAAGAATAAAAAAAGGTGATAAATGGACCTGGTTAGGGTTTGTGCTGGTAAAAGTGGAAAAATGGATTCTTGCAAGTGGGACAGAGGAGTAGTAGAAGCAAATGGACATAACAAGAGTGGTTGCCACCAAAACAAGAGATGAAAGAAACTTTATGCTGTTCAACATCATTCTACCACTGCTACTCCCCTGTGCCTCTGTTGATACAATAGTAAATAATACACAGAGAGAGAAATTTTGGGAGGAGATAAGGTGATGCATGAATTAATAGATTTGGGAGGATTCAGTGGAGAGGAAAGGATATGTACCCAATTAATGTGAGAGATTTTGAAATTAGTGATTTGTAATGGTTTTTAAGACTTGCTATAGATATTGTTGGGGGTTTGTCAGAGCCACATCATTTTAATTAACTTAGAAATGAAAATATTTATTAGGTTTGCGTTAAGGTGTTTCTACTTTGTAGGAGATATGTTATATATATATATATATATTGTTAAATTGATAATGGTAAGACGAGAGCCAGGAAAATTTTCCCATTGAATAAGACCTAAATTATTTTGATAGATTTCAAACTAGTGTTAACGCTTTTGATGGTTGAGCACTATTTGTTGTTTCTTTATATGTATGTTCCAAAATCCAAATAAAGATAATAGGAACATTTACTTTTTCATTTTCTCATCATAAAATATGCCAACCACCACAATCTCAAAAGGTCAGCAAACAACAATATAAATATTCTTTTTTCCTTTTTTTTTTTTTTCATTATGCATAAGAAACGTTGGTTGTATGCATCCTAAAGAACAACAATATAGAGAAAACAAGCTACAATTACTCTGAGTTGAAGCAATACTGAAGTTAAAGTGACAAAATGTGTAAAATCTTTTATTTTTTGGGATGAAGTCTTGCTTGTATCCAGGTTGCTGTGCAGACAGTGTAAAGTAAAATTCTACCAGAGCATACAGATGACCATATGTTTGTTTGTGACCGATGACTAATTACAATGTGAGAGAGTGGCCTGAAAGGCAGTGAACGGTTAGCCTGCCTTACCGAGAACCCTCTTCGATGTCTGACCAATCCTCCTCATCAAGTTCGTTGAGAATGGATTGGTTGAGCCGCTTCCGAGATATACGTCTATGTTTCTTAAGTTCAAGTCTCGGCTCTGCTTGTTTTACTCCCATGTCTCTCACCTTGTACCTGGAAAAGGTTTGGATGTCAAAAAACTCAATTGCAGGCCATAAATGAGGCCTTTATGCAGCAAATATGCAAAGCATTATGAGATGTGCTTGTGCTGGAAATTTACCTCACATCACCTTCTCTTTTAGTTCCTATTGTTCTTAATTGGAATTCTTCTCTGATCTTGATCTCATCGAGCAGTTGGAAGTAGTACTGATATCTCTCCCAATCTGCACCAACGACACAGCCCTTTTCACCAAGATGCAAGCAATCATTGAATGCACATTTTGCAGCCTCAAGCCTCTGCCTAATCTGAATAAATGGGGAAATGAGTCATGCGAAAATGATTACTGGTACTTTTTCTCTGAAATAAAATGAACATAGACACATGAAGCAGAATTAATAGGATGCGAAAAAAGACACAGAGAAACCAAGGAAAAGAAATGGCAATCTGAATAAAAAGAAATACCTCTGGAAATGTTTCTGCAAGGGTTCTCTTGGTCACTTTCAGAAGATTAGGTTGGTTGAATCCAGGAGTATCAGCAAGATAACCTCCGCCTGAGAGTGGTAGTAAAGAAACATGCCTCGTTGTGTGCTTTCCTCTTCCACTTTTAGATACTGTGCCAACCCGCTGATCACCAAACCACTTACTGCCTTCCATCTGGAGACAATGATGCCAATAGTTTCTATATGATATAATTCTAAGGCAGTAGAAATTTCAAAGATTCTCAACAGAAGTCCAAAAAAATCCAAGAGTAACTGAAAATTATAAAAAAATTGGAGGTCTGACAGCAGCAAAATGTAAGAACTGCTTACACGTTCTTTCAAGTTACTCATTTCTTCTTCATCACTAATATGCTGAGTGTTTCTCAAGGTATTAATAAGACTGGACTTCCCCACGCCACTTGGGCCAGCAATCACAGTAGTCTGTCCTTGCAAAATGTTCTCAAGTGCAGCTAGGCCAGCTTTAGTATCAACACTACAAAATAATGGTGTGTATCCCCAGGAATTAAGTCTTTCATTCCATGTAGATAGTGTCTGCATTAGAACTATTAATTTCATCAAGAACATTTAGTTGAAAGCAAACACAAAAAATGCAATAGAAAAATAAAAAATAAAAGAGTAAAGCAGTTTACCTACCTTTACAAATTATCAATAAAAAAAATTATAACAGGACTGGACAGAAAGGCCAAACATTAAAACAGCTTAAATGCTGGCATTGTCAAGCACCAACATGAAAAAACATAAAGCTGTATTCCACAACCAAACTCACTAAAACTTGTCGCAGCAGGTATCTCTTGGAAAGCTTTAAAATTTATGGTTCAAAGAAAACAAAACATACATGAAAAAGGCTCCACCAAAGTTGGTCATTTAATGCTAAGAGAGAATACTGGTGACAAAAACAAGCCAACCTTCAAATGGCTAAGAAATTAGGAGAATAAGCAAAAGCACTTTTTAGAGTTTAGGTTGAAAAAAGAAAAAGAAGACAACCTGAAGGCAGGAGGGTTTCTCTAAAACTTCAGCTTGGACATTTCCCCAAATCAATTCACATATAAATGGACATAAGTCCAGGTTATGGATTTCAAAATCTTCTTTCAATGAGAGGACTATAGACATGGGTTATTCTTTGGAGAATTGGAGATTTAGGCCATGTTTGGTTGCAAAATAAAAAAATTTGGCATAATATTATTACGTAGAAAATACAAATGATTATTACAGAAATTGTGCCATATTTTATTCTTATAGAATGAGTGTTTGGTTAACAAAATAAAAAAATATTACATAAATATTTCACACGCTTTACAATGAAAAAAGCCACACACTTCAAAATAAAAAAATATTCCACTCCGAGTGGAACATTTTTTATGCCATAATTCCCATATTATAGCATAATTTTGTAGTGTAAAATAGATACCCAAACAGTCATTATGGCATAATTCTGTGAAAATATTATATTATGCCATAATGTATGGATTATGGCATAATATTGAGTTATCCAAACAGGGCCTTAGACAAATTTCTATAAAACTGTTGTCTAAGAGATCTATGCATCTGCAAAAAGACAATGTCAAAAAAATAGCCTCATGTTCCCATCCTCTCCTATGCTCACCCCTCTGAAAATGACTTCGCAGCCAATGACTGACCCAAATCCAGATATATTGCTTGTCATCTCAATAAACATTTACATCTACCTACAAATATCATACACTTACCAATGCGCCTCCACTCTTCCTATACATAGCTTATTTTTCTATATCATCGAATTAATTTTACACCATATTGGAAATATTATAGAATTCATCTATAGCACCAAACCAATTTCAGTAGATCACTTATACTTCATGACTTCCTCTCATGTATCCCAAAATAATCACCATATGTTTCACATTACATCAAGCAGACCTTGAATGGTGTGGCCATCGTAGGCATCCAATAATGATAGGGCAGCTTAGTATATACTCCATGAATCAACACGTGGTTTTCTACCCAAGACAAGTTTTTATCTCAGGCACAATAATGTTTCACATAGTCTTACCAGCAAATTTCAAAAGATACAGTCTAATAGAAAATTCACACAGCAGAAAATGAAGCTTCAATCAACTCCACATGAAATATGATTCCACTTCACAAGTTCAATCCTGCTTACCCACCAAGACTAACTCACCTCAAGCCCAAAAGTATTCACAAACTTGTTAGCAATGCCCCCAAAAGGAAATTTCATATTGCAGATCATGACTTGCTATATATTCATCTCATGTCACGAGCAAACTTCTGTTTGCCACCCACAACGAACTGATTTTGTACCCAAAAATGTTCCACATAGGAATGTCAATGATCTCAGCCAAATCCAGTCTAATAGGAAAGCTCATATCATAGCAATTAAGGTCTGATTGACTTCACATAAATGATTCATCTCGCTTCATTATGAACTCCTGGTTTTCTATTGAGGACCAATTCATCTCATACCCAAAAAACTTCCTAGTCTTCAGCAAAGTTATCAAGATACAGTCTAATTGGGAATTCATTTCACCTATCACAAAACTTTGGTTAATTCTTTCTACACCATCTATTAGCAAGTTATAAGAAAAATTCACCTTCAAATTCAAATAATGCTATAAAATCAAGTTTAAACAACAAATAAGCAGAGCACAAGCAACAATAACAATTCAACAATAAAGAATTGCAAGCATGTAGATTCCGACAGATACCTCCTCTCCAACAAGCTCTGACTTGTTCAGCGCCAGTGTGAACGGAATACCACTAGACTCAGCCTCCACTAAGAACCTCGTCAGAGTGAACGGCTCCAACCGCGGTTGCTCCATCGAGAACAGCACCAACAAGTGATCCACATTCGCTACCGGAGGATCAAGCATCTCTGACTTTCTCTGAAAAACATCATCGATCTTCCCCTTCCGATCAGTCCAATCTACCGAGCCAACGAGTACCTTATCTCCGACCAAGACTCTCCGCTTGATTTTCTTAAGCAGAGCCCTAACGACGCAAAGGAGTTCTCTACCGATCCGTGGATCTTCATTGAAGATAGTGGGGTTATCTGGGGGGCCGCCAGCGGACTCAACGATGACCCTCATGAAGTTGGCCTGAGCAGCGGCAACGAGGCCGATGGCCTGGGTGGGGAGGAGCTTGGGGGCAGCGCCAGAGAGTTCAAGTGAGGGGGCGAGAGATGGGACTGACTTGATGGATTCTCTGGCCTTGAGGAGTTGCTTCGGAGGGTTCTCCCGGGCGCCGGATAAGGAGATGTTGGAAAACCGGCGAGGGAGAGCGGTTGCAGCGGCGCCAGCGAAGAGCAGGGGCCGGTGGCGTAGGAGGGAGGAAGGGGAGAGGAGCGGCATTGGATCAAGAGAGAGTTAGGGTTAGGGTTTCGCCATGAAGTCGAGGACGAGAAGAGGGAAAGGGGACGGTAAGCGCAAAGGAGGTCAGTGAGGCATTTTAATAGCCTGGGTTTCTGTGAGAGAAGTGGAGATGAAGTAATCACAGCCGTTGATTTACTTCGTGATTAGAACTGACGAACTTGGATCAAATACCAATCTCGAGGTAGGATTAACGGTCAATGGGACAATTTCGGCTTTTATAGTTCTGAATTATTACCAACAAGTAACTGTTATTTGACATATTTTTAAAAAACTTTAATCAAAATTTTCATATTTTGAGAAAATTGCAATGTTGTCATGTGATATTTTAAAAAAATGATTCATATAACATGAAATGTAACTATGCAAGAAATTAGTTTTGGGAATAATTGTTAGTGTTCATTTAAAAGTTTATTTGACAACCAATTTTGGATAAATTTCAATTACTTGTAAATTTATTGTTTTCATATCTTTATTATTAAAGTCATTACAATAAAATTTGAAATGAAATTAATTTCTTTAATAAGAATGATAATATATGTATAGACCATCACCTTCTTATGAATATTTTACTTAAAGAATAGCAACATAAAAAACAAATATACTCTGCAAAATCAATTTTAGTCATTATTTAATAATAAAATGGTTACATTTCATTACATATATAATTATGGATGTTGTGTTATTTTTTTTATGATATATTTTAATCTCGTATTGTGTACAATTAAATCAATGATAGAGATTATTAAACTAGAAGATAATTCTCTAAGTTACTATGATTCAAAATAGTTCGCAATTTATAAGATAAATTATGATTTCGTATTTATTATTGATTGTTGCTCTCTCTCTCTCTCTATATATATATATATATATATGATAGAATGATATGTATTGACCACTAAAGTTAAGAATTTTAGTAATATTGTGGGTATTATAGTTTACAAATATTAAATTAGATTATTACAAAACTTTTGAACCAAACTTTGCTATAAGGAAAACGAGTTATTCTGTGGTAGAAAAGAATATTTTATTATGGTTTTTAAAACCAGATGAAAAACCAACATGTTATTTTTTGAAAGTATTTTATTAATAAAAAATATATCATAATAAATGTATTTTAGAATTGTTTTATGACTAATAAAGTAAGGAGACACACATATAAGTAGAGATTGATAGTGTCATTAGTGATATAATCATACCTACTTGTATGTAATATTTATTGATAGAAAGACTAATATGTAAACTATTACATTATGGTCTTACATATAGATATTTCTAATTTTCAGCTTAAATTGAAATTTCCAATAAGCTTTCTGGAACTTCGAGATGAGCAGGCTCTTTAGGAACTTAGGAATTTGCGCTAGCTTGTACTTTTTTTAATGTGTCTCTTGCATCTTATCCTTAGATGGCTTCTTCTTGTGGTGCAACAGATATATAGTTGGTATGTTTGGTTGATTGATCAAACAACACACTTTTAAATAAAATAATCTTCGAAGATGTAATAGTTGTCGATTAAATGACCCAATACCTATGGTGTGACAGAAGTTGGGGTGATTTTGTGTTTGCTATTTCTAGTCGTTTACTCTCTGACAATTACAAACCTACCCGGTTCACTTCCACCCCCTCCCAGTGATGGTGGCTCTGGTCATTACAGTTTGATGGTGGCATGGTAATCTCTTTTGTCTTATCAACTGCGAAAGCCACGTGCTTAACACCTTTCTACTTTATTAGCTTTTCTTTATCCATCTTAGTATGCATCGTGGACATCACCTTGGGACTGATTTTTTCTAGCTTCTTAACTTGAGAGATCAAATCTTGAAATGTATGGATGTCAGATAAGCTAAGAAATGATGCCATCTAATTGTCAATGTTCCCCATTAACAACCCCACTGCTTGTATTTGGTCAAGTAGCTGCTCACACTTGATGCTCACATTACACTATCTCATCACATAGTCCATAACCTTCGCATCCTTCTCTTGCCTTATGTTAGCCAAATCAGCTACAGTGATTATATTAGTCACTCCTCCAAATGGGATCCTGGAAGCATATTTCATCAGCTGCCATGTTTCAATGGACTCAGGTTGCGAATTTGAGTACCATTCAAATGCCAATAAAGTTAATTTAGCTGTAAACCGACGTAACAAGAGTGAAGGGTTACTGCTTGTATCCTCACATGCTGTCACATAATGAGCTAGGTGTTGATCTGGGTTCCCTAAGCCATTGAGCTATTTAAATTTTGGAACATTGTACATTTTGGGGTAAGTCACTTGATCTTGGAAGCTTGGATATGGTTTATCACCATCACTTTTAAGTTTGTCACCCTTAACTTGCTTTAGTTGTGCATCAACTATCTTTTGGATCTCTTCTTGAGATATCATCGGCTCAGGGGCCGTCGAGGTCACAGCTTGCTCATGCAACTCGAGAACCTTCTCTTCATCATCATCATCTTCTTCTTAAGCAATTTGTATTGATAGTGCTTGTCTTTGAACCTTTGAGTTTTTTAAAGTAGGCTCTGAACTTGATCACTTAAATGGGTGACCACGCCCGTCAGAGATGTAACGGTTTACATCATGGATATATGATCTTTTTCTCTTGGTCTAATTGCCTATTTATTTTTGCAAACATCGGGTCTTTATTAGATGTAAAGATAAGGTTGTCATTTTCTTCATCACTCGAGTTATTATTTCTCCTTGGAGGAGTCTGAAATCTAACTTGAGACGTGACTTTTGCCTTTTCTTGCATGGTTTGATTGAGATCATTTTTTAGTAAACCACTTGTTCCAATCGTCCTTTTCCTCAACCTAGTGAAAAGAATGTTTTCGCTCAGGTGGGTGTTATGACCTTTTAGTGACCACTCGCTGATACGCCCCTTGCGTATCCGCAAGTGCACGGGTCGTACAAGTAGTAAAGTGTACCCGTAGGGTCGGGTAGTCGAATCCACAGGGACTGGTGTAGCTTCTAACACTAACGGGTTGCTTAATATCTAATCAACCAAAGAAAGATAGATTATGACTCTAGGTTGAAATTAAGGAGATTGAGGGAGAGAATTGCACAAAGGGGAATGTAAGGATTGACTCGATGGAGGAGATGGGGCCCCGGGGTTGGACTTCTGACGTTCACTAACTCGGTCTTTCTCAGTATTTATCAGAGATGTCTTCAGTTCTAAACCTAGTTATGCTAAAGGGGTGTTGCTTCCAGCGCTACCGAGCTCTAAGTTGAAATCTTACTGCTTGCAACTATCAATCATGACTCACAAACCTAGATAAGAAAACCTAACTTCCAAGCATTCAAGCACTAAACCACACACAAGATAACCAATAACTCAGATTTATTGTAAGGAACAAAACACTCATAAATGCTGCAAGTAAAGATAAAGAGTTCAAGCTACAACGTCATACAAACAACCCCGGGGCTCCCTTAAGAGTTTAGCCCCTCATGACAATAAACAACAAGTACAATGCCAAAGAAATTGAAATACAAGAAGTTGAAAACTCCCTAATTTCTTGCATCCTTGTGGTTTTCCGAGGATCTACAATATTGTATAATCTCCTCCCGATCGGCCTACCATAGGCGTGACATTCCCTTGATGATGAGGAGGATGAACCCCCAAAGCTCTCTCTTCTTTCCTCCCTTCGTTCGCCCAAAAAGAGTCCTCCAAAAACCTAAGTTTTTAGGGTTTTAATGTTTTCCCGATGTGAGCACGGGCGTGTTGAATTCGTGCTTCAAGCCGTGCAGATTACGGCCAAATAAAACTCCAGAAACTCAAATTCCCGTAATCTGCACGGGGTACAGCACGGGCGTGCTGAGGGCGTGTTGAGAGTTTGCACGACCGTGCTCAGCGAACTCAGACTGTGCTGACTTTGGCTGAATTCTCCTGCAATCTGCACGAGGTATAGCACGGGCGTGCTTAGGCCGTGTTGACCTTGATGAGGTTTCTTCCAAGTCCTTTAGCTTCTAAAATCATTCCAAATCACTTCTTCTTGCTCCAAGACTTCGATATCTGCATGGAAAACCAAGAATACCTCAAATAACACTGAATTGGGAGAATTAAAGCCAAAAGACTCAATAATGATGAGGCTAAAGTATAAAATATATATATATATGAAATGCACTCATCACTCGCACTGTATGAGCCTCAAGGTTTTCCATCTCGTCATCTGCCTTTCTTCTCCATTGAAACTTTGAGCGAGAAAATGAGGGTGTGGTCACTTGCCCCCCATTAAGCTTTTTATATGCCATCTTCTTTGGTTGTGTAAGCCTATCAAACACAGAAGCTCACAACTCTGAGAGTAGCTTCTTCTTTCTCAAATAAAACTCCCTTGATGTCATCTTATCAGTTTGTAGCTTCCGACAGGAGGTGTAGTTGTTATAAATCTTGTTAGTGAGGCTTTCCTTTTGATAATGAGAGCTTAGCGGCCTGCTCTTTTTCATCTTATTATTTAATGAAGAGTGAAGCTCCCCAGTCATGGAGTTCTCCTTCACAATTCTCAGTGGTTTGAAAGAGTTTATATATGAACCAAATGAGTTGGTTTGGAATAAAACAAAATTTGCCTTCTCCTGAGGCGAAAGCATCTTTCTCCTGGCTAGCCTTGGGCATCAAATTGAAAAGGACTTTGTTGGGATAGTCTTGGGCTTATTGAAAATGTCATTTTCTTCTCCCTTGATAGTGATGAAAAATGAAGGCTCTTCCTCTTCTTCTACTTGCTTAATGTTTACAACTCTCTTAGAAAAAGTAAGTTGGTCAAAAAACATATGTTTTTGTAGCAAAAACATCTTCTTAAACCTAAGTGAGTGGTATAACATTTGGGCGTTGTCTCCTTGATGGCAAGGGGAACATGGATTTCAGTTGGTGATAGTGGTAGGCATGGCATGAAGGTAACATAGTCCGACACCGTCCGTCTCAAAGTTGATCTCAGTTCTAGTAGGACCCATGCAGATAGAAGCATAAGGTAGCTTCACGTGGGTGGTTTCTCCCACAAAGACAGTGCATGAGGTAGCAGCCTTAGTGTTGTTTGTAGATGCCATTACAAGAAACCTGAAAGGCAAACATCATATTAACAACAGTAGTTGATTTGAATTTTTATACACTTGTTTTTTTAAAAAGAACTATCATCACACTTTATTTCAAAGATGGAAGGAGAAGTCAAGTCCCTACTGGGCATGCCAGGATTTGTGGGGTCCTTTGTTCTCAGTCGGTCTTTAATATAATCGATCGGCTAAAAATATGCGCTTACAAATAAAATTTTAATTATTTCGCGACTTAAAAAGGATTTTAGGTTCATGACTTCCATTTGGAGCAAGCTCTCAATATTAATTATCTTAGATAAATTCATGAGAACATCTGATTAAGAAAAAGTGTGAATGAAAGATAAATGAACATATGAAAGAAATAAATTTTTTTATTAATTTAAAAAAAAAAAGAAAATTGCATGAGTACATGAACTCAATTTAGAACAAAGGAATAAGAAACTTTCCTCTCTTCTTTTTCAACATTGTTTTCTTAATTTTTCTTCACATAATCTGAGTTTGGATTAAGACTTAGCCCAACTTTTCTGCCAAAAATCTTGCATGGGTATTTCTTTTGAATTTGTTGAGTTTGTTTTTTTATTTGCATCTTGGATGCTAGTTGAATTACAAGTTGTGATTTTCTCCATATTTATCAAAAAAGAACTTGATTCCATTTGATTTAGACATTTTGAAAAACCCCGGCATCTCATGCTTGTGAAGCTTTCAAGTCTTGGACTTGTGATGCTCTTCGACTTTTTGACTTTTGATGTCAAAGTCTTGAATTTATTTGTTTACGCTTTTAGAACTTTTCAAACCTTGACTCTTTTATGTTTTTGAGCCTTGACTTGTGCTTTGTTAGGTCTTTACCACTTATATGATTGGCCATTAACTTGACTATTTTGATTTGTTTGTTTTTTGAATTTTTTATAGTCCCAAGTTGTATTCTTTATTTATGAATAACAAACTTAGTTTCATATAATTTAAACTCTTGAAACTTCGGCATTTTATGCTTATGAAGCTTCCGGATCTTAGATTTGTGAAGTTCCTTGACTCTTTAATTTTTGATATATTAAGTGTCTTGAATTAATTTGTTTACTCACTTAAACTTTTCAAGTCTGGACACTTTTATGTTTTTTAGCCTTAACTTGCATGTTGCCAGGTCATGACCACTCACATGACTAGGCCATTGACCTGATTACTTCGATTTGTTTGCTTTTGACACTTCTTATTGGTCTCAAGTTGTATTCTTCATTTTTGAAGCACAAACTTGGTTTTCTAGGTTTTGATATGTCTTATAGTTGTGAAACCCTTTTTTTATTATTTAAGAGAAACTTATTTTTATAATCGCTTGGAAAGCCATTTTATTAGTTGAAAGTATTTTTAATTTTTTCTTGTTTTTTTATTTATTGGAAATTTTTTTTCCTTTTGGCACATGGGGTTCTCAAGTGGGATTTCCACTCACTCAGGTGGCTCTCACGAGGAAGTGAGACTGTTATAACGAGAATAGTTTATCACATTCTTCGGATTTCACAAGAGTAGGCAGGCTCTCACAAGGAGAACAGTTTACTACATGCTTTGGGCTCCATATGAGATAGTGGTATTCAGAGAAATTTTTCACTCATTCAAAAGAGGCTCAAGAGGTGTTGCGAAGGCTTTCACAAGAATAATAGTCTACCACTGTGTTGGACTCCACATGAGAGTTGTGGTTTTCAAAAATATTTTCACTCAGAGTCTTAAAAGCTAGTGAGGATGGTCACACAAAGGTCTTTAAAAAATTTTCACTCACTCAAAAAGTCTCAAGATAGTGGAGAGACTCTCACGTGGAGAACAGTTTACCAATATGTCCACAATAGATGTTGTGGTTTTAAAATTTTTTTCTCATTTAAGATAGTCTCAAAAATTAGTGAAGAGGTTCTCACAAAAAAATTAGCCTACCACTACGTGTAATTTTTTATAAATAAATCCTCAAGGCCTGCTTTTTTTATTTTTTCCCATAATTTTGCACGTAAATCCAAAATTTTATTTATTGGTTGATTTTTTTTTTTCATTTTTCATATCAGTCTTTTTTTTTTTCTCTCATTTTGTAAATATGCAAATGGATCCGCAAATATCTTTTTTTTTTTTTTTTAACTTCTATGAATCCTTTTTCTTTGGAAATCAAAACTATGCTCAGTTATAATAACACATGCAATTCAAGCATTGTTCTTCAAGTATAATCATTAATTCTTAAAAAAAAAAAATGGTGCTATGATTACAATCTAATAATAGGAACCATGCATGCATGTGCCAATATAATAAGACACTTTTAATACTTTTACTTTAAGTATTAGATTACAAATCTATAAGAGGGAGTATTTCATGCTTATTTAAGCAAAGATTTGTACACAACTATAAACAAAGTATCTTTTTAATTTAAAGCTCTTCCATTAATCACAAGATGGCTTTTTTTTTTATTATTATTATTATTACTCCGATTTTTACCATTGAATATCTTATTTCTATCCATAATGTTTTTTAAATTTATCTGATTTTTTTAATTCGAATATTTGCCATAGAACGGATGAGATAGAGATGAATTTGAATATTGGATTTTTTTTTTTTATTTTTTGGATGAGATAGAGATGAATTTGAATATTGGATTTTTTTTTTATTTTTTTGCTTATCCTCTAATTTTTTTATTTTTTTGAATTTTAAAAATGTTTTTTTGTTATGAACACCAATATTTTAAAAAAATTTATTGAACTTTGTATTTTTATACCAATAGTCAAAATCAGATTATATATATATATATATATATATATATATATATATATATATTAACAAACTATACGGTATAAATTTAACCAATAACTAATAAAAATGATTTAGATAAAAAACTATTAGTTTAATCTATTTTAATCTATTTCTCACAACTCTTTTTTAACCCATTGATTCGGGCATAATTAATAAATATTTATAAAATTGATAAATTAAAAACAACAGTGAAAGAAGACTTTAAAATGAAAAAATTTAAAAATATTAAAATTATGTAGAAAATAAAAATGGAAATATATGTTTATAATTATTTTTTCAAACAATTTGTTTAATTTTTTATGCTTTATTTTTTGTTTTTTTATAAGATTATGTTATTAATATTTTTTGGTCTATTAATATCGAATTTTTTAGATGAATTATAAAATCATGATAAAATGAGTAAATAAGTATTTATCATTTATTTGTAAAATAAAAATCCACAAATATATCAACTCCACCAAGTTAAAAACAAGCTTCAACGGTTCAGCTTGAGGGCATTTTCATCATTTTCAATTTTTTTTCAGATTCATTTCAGAGTTTTCTCCGCCTTCCGAGCCCGAGCTTTTCATCGTCTCTCCAGCCTTTCAAAATCCTACGCTAGGGTTTTGTACATCCACGGATTTGATCCTCTAATGGCGGAGGATCATGCTGGCGCTGCCTCTCCTTTGGTGCCCCCTGCTACTGAATTGAAATTGGCGGAGGCGATCGGTAGTTCGGTGATCCCGATCGTCAACAAGCTCCAAGATATCTTCGCTCATCTTGGCAGCGACTCGACGATCGATCTCCCCCAGGTGGCGGTGGTGGGAAGCCAGAGCAGCGGGAAGTCGAGCGTTCTCGAGGCCCTGGTTGGCCGGGATTTTTTGCCCCGTGGGTCGGATATTTGCACGCGGAGACCGCTTGTGCTGCAGCTTGTGCAGTGCCCTCGTCGCGTTGATGGTGCTGCTGGAGAAGGGGATGAGTGGGGGGAGTTTCTGCACTTGCCTGGGAAACGGTTTTATGACTTCTTGGAAATCCGGAGAGAAATTCAGGTGATTATTTATTTATTTATTTTTATTTCTTCAATTCTTGGAGCCGTGCTAGTTAAATTTGATAAAAACTTCTTGATAGTCGGACTGATAATTCCGTTTTGAGAATTTCTATTTATTTTGACAGCACAAACCGAGCTTCTGTTCTGTCTATATTTCTGCTACTGTTTAATTTGATAAAATTCTTAAATTTTGGTTGTCAAAATGCTCTGTTATCAGTGATGATTAGTTCCATATTTTAATTTTGGAAATTAGGTTTCTGGGCTTTTTCAGTGTTTTGTTGAAGTATGTGAGAATAGAGTTGTGTTTGCCATATTGTTTAATCTTACAATAGCTGTTTGGGAGTTCCTGCAAATGTTCAATTGTGCTGTTAGCTTTATCTCCTTAAGTGTAAACAAGTTGTGGTATGTATGTGTCAGGCTGAAACGGATAGAGAAGCAGGAGGGAATAAGGGTGTTTCAGACAAACAGATTCGTTTGAAGATTTTCTCTCCAAATGTTCTAAATATTACTTTGGTTGATTTGCCTGGAATAACAAAAGTGCCTGTTGGTGATCAGCCAAGCGATATTGAGAATAGAATCAGAAACATGATCAGGTCCTACATCAGATATGAGACTTGTATTATTTTGGCAGTTTCACCAGCTAATGCAGATTTAGCAAATTCTGATGCCCTTCAGATGGCAAGGATTGTTGATCCGGATGGTAATTTTATTCAAATATCTGACCTTTTAATTTGCAAGTCTTGTTTGGCGCTGAGTCCCAATTGCACACTTTGTGATGGGTAAGCTAAATATCTAGTTATACTTTGGATTTTAATGTACCAAGTTTCTTCTCAGGTTCCAGGACAATTGGTGTCATCACAAAGGTATTGTATTTCTTGAACTTGTTTATGCATGGCCTGACTTTGTCTGCTGTTTCTAATTTGTCATATATGGTAACTCTTCACCCTTGCTTTGTTGGTTCAGTTGGATATAATGGACAGAGGCACTGATGCTCGTAACCTTTTAACGGGAAAGGTGATCCCTCTTAAACTTGGTTATGTGGGCATAGTGAACCGTAGTCAAGAGGTACGCCATTTTTTGATCAACATGGTTATATTTGTTTTGTGTGAGAGACATAATCTCTTGCTCACAATTACAGAGAAATTTCATCTTTGGTAGATTTATATGTGCCTGTAATTATGGTTTAATGGGTTCAAAATGTTTTCAGTTGATCATCCTGAAATTGAGAAAATTTTAAACATAGATAGGTGTTAGGAATGGACCTCTACTTGAGGGAATATAATATAACTTCACATCAATAGCCTTAAAATATGACTTTTACGGTCGTTAAGTCTCTAAATTAAGCAAATCTATAAGGCTCTCATTTATTAGATGGTAAGTGGAAAGGAAGTGTCCAAAATAGGTTGACTTTCCCTGTTTTCCATAAGTGAGGGAAGCAACTGTCACTTCTCCCACTTCTTTCATTTTAGTTATATGTCACTTCCATGTTTTTATAGCTGAAGTAGAAGGAAGTGGGCAACATATAATCCCATTTCCGCCTCTGTTTCCTAACCACTCCTATCCCACTGGAAGTTCCAGGAAGCTCCTGATCAGTTCGATGATCTTTCACATTCTGTGAAATGAATACCTGAGGTGCAATTTTTCCACCACTTCCAATGCCTTCTTTGAAGTGGGATTTCCACGCACTTCTTCACTTCCTGACACTTTCAGGAAAATTTCAGGAAAATGAACAGGCTCTAAGTGGAAGTTCCACTTAAGCTGTAATGTATTGCTCCAAATGCACTTTCTTCTCTAAAAATATGCATGACATTGAAATATTTGCAAAAGGTTAGAAAACTGTCATCATTGTAACTCTTATTCTACTGCAAGAAGTTTCCTTCTAACCCCATGAACATCACTCGCAAACAATTTGATGTTTATGTTCCTAAGCAGTCATTCTTTTGCTATAGGATGATTTTATTCCTTTGCGCTATTGTGCATCATTGTTGGGTTTTCAGTCTCTAATCTATTTGTTTTGTTCTTTCACTTGGTCAGGACATCAACCAAAATCGTAGTATCAAGGATGCACTTGCTTATGAAGAGAGCTTTTTCCGGAGTCGACCTGTATATATTCCTAAATTAGTATTAAGCTACTGTGTCTGCTGCAATTGTGCTTTTATGAGTATAGTAACTTACGGTTCTGGTTCCAGGTATATCACGGTCTCTCTCATTGCTTGGGGATTCCTCAGTTGGCCAAGAAATTGAATCAGGTATTCAACTGGTTTTGCTTTAGAAAATGTTTGAAGTCCGCTTGAATTTCCATTGGCCCTAACCTGCATGTTTAACTATACTAATCTATGGTTCTTGAATATCTCTTGCTAAGTCAATTTAGTTCTGAGTGGTCTCCTGAGTCCATCAGTTATATAATGATCTATTTACTATTGATAATTACTTATACCATATGCAGATTTTGGTACAACATATCAGGGCAATTCTTCCATCCCTTAAGTCTCGCATAAATTCTCAGTTGGTGGCTGTTGCAAAAGAACATGCAGCCTTTGGTGATGTTGCAGAATCAAAGGTATTTATTTTACTATTTCTCAATGTACTGCCTACTCGGTCATTCTACTTCTATATTATGTCTTCTTTTCATATGTGAACCAAAGGTTAGCTCCATTCTTAATTCTATGAGAGATCTGCCTCATGGTTCTTAACTGTGTTTCCCCAAGGCATGTCACAGTGTGACGGTTGCTTGGAGAGGTCTTCTTGGTGAAAGTGCGAGGAACACATAACCTACACCTTCCATGCACCTAGCCTAAAAAATGAGCCATGGAGGGTCATAGTACATGATTAACTATATGTTTCCTTCTTACTTTTGTCATATCTTAATTCCACTTTGTTTACTCGAAGTAGGTTGATGCCTTTTGTTGTTCAACATGCACTTGCTAATCCATTGCATGTGCTTGCTTTAAATTCAGTTACTGCTAAATGCATTCTTATGTCAATCTTTCTACATACCTAAGCATTTGCCACTGATTTTAGACCTTCTGAATTTGGTTTATACAATGTTTTGGTTGACAAAACCGGCTTAGCTGCTAAACCTATTCTCCAAATCTCATGGGGAAATGAGCAGCAACTAGGGCACCAAAACTAAAATACAAGGATGACTTTCAAATCAATACTTCACAGTCCACACCTCATCACTAATTGATTCACTTGGTCAGAATTCAACTGAAAAGCCAATAAACCACCTAAGGAAATGGTTCATCTCCACCATAGATGTCAATAATTGTAATTGCCAACCTCGCCATACCAAGAAAACTGCCTGTACAATTAAGGGAAACAAATGCAAGCCATGCTAGATGAGATGTGTGAGAACTTTGGAAGGATGATCATACCTATACGAAATAAACCACAAGGTGAGGAGAGAAGAGGTAGGAGAAAGAAGGCAATATGCTCGGCTTTTATGGAATGAGATTTTCTGGCAAAACTTAGTGGCAGAGACATATTGTGCTTGCCAAATTTTCCCTTTTCGGATGTCCAGCCATTTTGCAATGCTAATGTGAGGGTTGCCTGCCCCGTGTTGAACGGGAACACCACTATCACCCAAACATGGATGCCTAGTAAGATATATAACATATTTCTTTAACAGAGTATAAAATCCATGGTTTGAAGCGAATCCTAGTGTGTGCATTTGGCACCTTTAAAAAATGACACTTCACCGAAATTTCCAACCACCATATACCTTTCTTTAGTGTTATTAGGAATCCCAAGTCAAAAATGTGAACTCAGTGGTTACTTTGTTTTTGTGGTGGACCTCTTTACTGCTCAAATTTTTGTTGTCCAAGAATTGAGTTCAATCTTAGACTGTTGATGATAAGCTTCCTTTTTCTTTGTGGGAATCTTTAGCTGCTTCTCTCTTGATCTCTTTGGTCAAGTGTCTAGTTGATCTAATACAACGTAACATTGCATTCTAACCGTATGGTTAATTTTATACAATAATTTTCTTGTTCCTTTGTTTGAGCAACAGTTTTCTAATTATTATAACTGTTTCATTTCTAGCTGTCAACTTTAATTGAAATTTCATATAGTTCGCTTTAGTATTCTAGTACTATTGCTTAGGCTTTCTGGTGGTGATAATTTGACATGTTCATTTGCTTCTTCATTGATCTTTGCAATCTGTATTGTTTTAATTACAGGCTGGCCAAGGAGTGAAGCTCTTAAATATTCTCACAAAATATTGTGAAGGTATTGTATATCCCTCTAATTTCTGGTTAATAGATTTATTGCCTTTCATTCAATCAATCATATGATTATTTATACCCTCTTTTAGTTCTTGAAGCGGATTTTGTTTCTTTACCCTCTTTTAGTTCTTGAAACAGATATTGTTCATTGACAAGCTTGAGATACTTATGTATTAGGATTTTGTTACCATCTTCTAGGTTTTTAGACTTGAGAATCAGGAAGATTTGTAGTCCTTGGAAATGGAGCAGAACAGAATGGACTTCCATGACTGTTATCGTATTCATCTTCTATTTGAACTTACTTGACTACCAAGTATGTTTGGACATTTTAGCCTGCAACCATTTTAAAACATTTGGGGGTTTTGGTTGTGAAGATATTAATAGGTAACCTGTTCATGTCTTTGACTTTATTTACGAATTGCAATCAAAATAAATTATAACTGGCAGGATTTTATGAGTCAGTTGAGGAATTGGAATCCTGTCTTGCAATCAATCATGGTAATCATAACAGGCTTTTACTAATCAGGGAAATCCCATCCATAGATGTTCAAGCCCTACTTTGACATGATTCACAATGTGGTTAGCATCACGATATAAATTAGATATAATGATGTGTATAGAGGTAGGTATGATAAATATAAGTTACTGTGTTTTAATACATGTATGGTAAAGCCTAAAAATATTGAAATGTGGTTTCCTTTGTTCTGAATTAGATATGACTAGTTCTGATTATGCAAGGAACCAAAAGACCACTGCTTTCCTCGCCCTAAGTCCTAAGTAAGTGGAGTATGGAGAAGTGTAGTAGTTTGTATTGTCACTATGTTTAGAATTGGGTGTCAAATATGATGTATGTGGGTTTCACATGATAATGAACTGATGATTTTAGGTTATATTTTTGAGGATGTTTGTTTTTTCTGGGTTTGGGAGTGAGTGTATAGGACTGGGCCATATGACACTGAGTTGCTTGACCTGACATGAAGCTGTCATTTTGATTGAGCTATTGATGTTTCATGTACTGATCCTGCCTGATCCTATCACATAGGATAGAAATCTTCATGAATATGATATTGGTTTCCTATGCAATAATTGTTGGTATCACACGTAATGGTGGATAAATTAGAAAGTTAAAGCAGTTTTTGGGATGTTGCTTATGATCGCAGATAATATTATGGGCATTTATAGATCTTTAGAATGAACATGTGCAGAATGTGCAAGTTATTGATGTGATGGTGGCCCAGCCACTGAAGCTTCCGTTTAATGTTCTGATGGCTATTTACCTTCTTTCATGTCAAATTTCCATTGGAAGGCATAATAGTGTAATACAACAGGCTATTTGAGGTGCATGTGGTACACAGCTTCAAGTGATCTTTTTTGTGTCCCCTAACTGGAAGAGCTGTGTTGTGAAAATTCAGGGTTTTTTTATTGTCATAAATGATTTACTAACCTTGTCACTACCAGATTGCAGAGTTTGAATTGGTTGGTTAATTGTTATAACTTATCAAAAATGTTTTCAAGACACCAAAATTTTGTTCTCTTGCAGCTTTTTCTTCGATGATAGATGGGAAAGATGAATTATCAACTGATGAACTTTCTGGAGGAGCAAGAATTCATTATATTTTCCAGTCAATCTATGTGAAGAGTTTGGAGGTTATTATCATTGATCCATTTGCTAGTTTGAAGCGTTAATTTAAGTGCACAATTGGTATATTGTATGACATTAACTTTTGTACATTTGTATCTGTGGGCTGGACATTGTACTTGTCCAAGATCCCTTCATGTTTGATTCTTTTTTTGCGCACTTCTTTGCTAAAATGCTGAATATAATACTCGTGTAGGAAGTTGATCCGTGTGATGGAATGACTGATGAGGACATCCGACTGGCCATTCAAAATGCTACTGGACCTAAAAGTGCTTTATTTGTGCCAGAGGTAGGTCTTCATAAATGTTGCTTTTTGTGGGAGCTTCATAGAAACATTTCAATTCCATTTTTTCCTCTTGTATTGTAATTATTAATGATTATTTTGCAAAAAAATATTTAGGTGCCATTTGAAATTCTTGTACGAAGGCAGATTGGCCGTTTGCTTGATCCCAGCCTTCAGTGTGCAAAATTTATCTATGATGAATTAATTAAGGTACAAATTCCCTTCTCCAACTTTATGAAACATCTATAAATTTAGATTCTAATGATATCCAGTTTTGTCTTATTCTTTGGAGTCAAATGCTTTTCTTCCTCACACCAGATGAGCCATCGGTGCTTAGCTGGCGAGCTGCAACGGTTTCCTTTTCTTAGAAAGAAAATGGATGAGGTAATATGGGGCTTTTTAAGAGAAGGCCTTCAACCTGCTGAGACAATGATAACTCACATGATCGAAATGGAGGTATGCTTAGGCTTTTCTTTAATATATTTTTTTTATTTTGAGTTGTTTTGAAAAAATTGCCCGACTAAATTATATTCCATAATTGAACTTTTATTCACTGTGCCACATTTGAATTTTATGCTTTCTTGATTTTATTTGAAGGATCAGAATTCATGAGTACGGAACATTTTATATTTGTGAAAGTTCTTAGACATTGTGGTGTAACATGTGCGCTTAAATACAAGATAATTTTTTTCTTTTTAAAACTTCATTGGAGGTAGAAATTGCTATCAGTATTAAATTCTGCATATGATGGCATTATATTTACCATTGCATGACATTATTTTTTGCATCCTTTGTTTAGTCAGTTGCACTAATCATAATAATTGGCCTTGCAGATGGATTATATAAATACATCTCATCCTAATTTCATTGGTGGCAATAAAGCGGTAGAGATTGCACAGCAACAAGTTAGATTATCTAGGGCACCAGTATCATCATTAAGGTTAAAGGTATTTATTTTTATTATGTAAGCTTTCTTCCTTAATTGCTGTGTCTTTGGTGCCTTCGGTCTTTGCGTATGTAACATTATTAGTAATTTTGTTTTTCAGCTTTACATATGGATTTGCCATATAGCACTAATGAGATTCATGAAACTTATTGTTTGAGTTATGGTGTAACATATTTATCTTGTGGTCTTTTGTACCCATCATTAAGCCTTGCAATCTGTCTATCTCTTATAATTATCTAGATTTTGATGGTCAAATAAGTTCTTTCGATAGGATGCAAATAAGTTAGCATGATGTTTATGTGATAGATTCACTTCGTGCTTAATGTTGTAACACTGGATAGACATTCTCTGGCTAATATGCGCATTGTATGATGTTCCCGTTAATAAACTTGGCAATAATTTATGAGTTTGGTTAATGCTAACTAGAGTGTGTTGTAAAACAATCTGAAGACTTGATATATGAAGTGGCTATATTCTTACTGATACACAGGCTGCTACATTGTTAATTGATGTGAACATGTTATGTTCTAGGGTTCAATTGATTCTTATTCTGATAACTTGTTATTTTCATGCATTCTGGTAAGCATGTTTTTGATATTGTTCATGTTTTGGGTTTAGGAGGGGGAAGATTCTGATAAGCCACAAGCATCTGAAAAAAGTCAAAAATCTCGAGCTATTCTTGGGAGACCTACTGTTAATGGAATTGTTTCTGATCAGGTATAGGTCATTCCTTGTCTTCTTATATCACCTTGTCTAGCAAGTCTCGCAATTATTTTTTTAATTTTTATTTTTCTGAATGATTGTCTTTTTCTTCGGATACTGAACAGGGAATTCATCCTGTTGCTGATTCTGAGAGACCTAGCTCTGCTGGTAAGTGGATTATTTATTATGGGTATGTTTGTTTGCAGAATAAATATGGGATTTAGCTGGTATAAGGAGCTTTATCTTTAGATCTAACCATTCTCTGATGGTCATTAGGGAATTGCACTTATTGGTGGAATTGCTAGCCCACTTTTATTCTATTTTTTTACATTAATTCCTTCACTAAAATATCCTCTGAATATGGATACGCTGGGGATAAAACATGGATTTATCCTCATTTTTTTGGTTTGAGTTACCTAAGAATTGCATATCCAGTATTGCCTTAGTTGTTTATCAAGTCCTAAAAGCTCTAGTATATTTTACCCATGGCAATCTTATGATGACCATTTGAAAGGACACTATGTTGCTTGTCAGACACAAGAGTGAGATACACCTTTGACCTGCCAACACTTGCACTTCTGTTCCATGTAAGAAAAACAAAGAAATCCATTATATCATCTGCCCTTTTGGATAAATCAGGTAATGCAAAATCAACTTGGGGCATTTCTTCAATATTTGGTTCCAGTGATAATCGAGCTTCTGCAAGAGATAGCTCTCCCAGCAAGGCTTACAACAATCCTGTGCATAATGTGGAGCAATCGTTTTCTATGATTCAATTAAAAGAGGTATAATTGTGCTACTTGCAACTTAATCTACCCATTCATTTTTTTATTTTCATTTGGTTGGTTTCTCACATTGTTGCTAAAATGGATTGTATTTCAGCCGCCTATCATCTTGAAGCCCTCAGAAAATCAGACAGAGCAAGAAGCTATGGAAATAACCATTACAAAATTGTTATTGAAGTCATACTATGATATAGTTAGAAAGAATATTGAAGATTCTGTACCAAAGGCAATCATGCACTTCCTGGTAAATGATTTTCATGTCTGTTTTTTGGAATGAGATCTTCAGGACTTGTATTTTATTTATCTATTTTTTTTGCTTATCCTCCTGCTCGAAGTTCTACTTCATCAAATTCAGTTGTTTCAGATATGTGCAATTAGTGGTCCTGTATGCTTCTATCAATTACTGAAAATGAGTCTTACGACAGAAAATCTTATCAAGGCCTTACCTATGTTATTTAGTTATAGATCTTTCACTCTCTATATCCTTTACTCTTCTGATGGGAAAGTGTCATACTTAAATCATTGATGAAACGGGAACTTGTTTACACAGACCACTTTCCACTATAATAAAAAATAAGACATGCTTTTAGCTTATTGTTGTTACTCTGCATCCAGGACAAAACTAACAGCTACTTATTGCCATACAGGTTAACCATACCAAACGTGAACTGCATAATGTTTTTATTCGGAAACTCTACAGGTAGTGATGATTGTTTTCCCAGTTTACATTAATGAACCTATTTGCTGGAAGCTTGTTTTGTGCAATTGAGCTCTAGCTCCTGCATTTAATTTATTGTTTTTTTAATTTAAATTTATAAATCCATAAAATTCATCATTGTTGTCTGTACAGGGAGAACCTATTTGAAGAAATGTTGAGAGAACCTGATGACATAGCTGCTAAGAGGAAACGCATTCGAGAAGCTTTACGGGTTCTACAACAGGCTAATAGGGTATGTTTTCTCCATGTTTCTGTTAACCTTTACCTCAAGCAATCATTATCATCCTGCTTCATGCTCATTGATGTGTTTGTTCCCTTTCATTATCTTGCGCGAACTTGATTGATAACACCAGACGCTGGAGGAGTTACCACTGGAAGCCGAGACTGTGGAAAAAGGCTACAATTTGGAAAATGATTCAACTGGTCTGCCAAGCGTCCATGGTCTTCCATCGTCATTGTTATATGGAGGCAGTGAATTCAGTGCATCCTACAATTCATCCCCTATCCATCCCAGATCAAGGAGATCTGACCATTTTGGAGAGCAAACCCCATTTTATTCTAACTCTAATGCCAACGGCGGTGGACATCACTCTGGAGCAGGAAACTATCCTATCACGGATAGTTGAATATTCAATATTCCAGTATTGTTCCTATGACCTCCGTAAAGATATCGGGAAGCTATTTTTTGTGCCAAGCAACACAATAAATGATAACTTAGCCTTTACAGAAAATATAAGTGGCGAGCTAGTGATACATACTCTGGTAAATGAAAATTTAGTTGTTTGTTTTATGATTTTGATTCAAGTGTGGCAAGTATTATTACAGTGTTTATGTCATGAACAAGCAGGTATTTAACTGCTGCGTTGGTGTTGATATAGTCTAGTATTCATCTTTGTATAGTCCAGAATGCTTGTTGAAGCATGATTGACTCATTGCCTTTCTAGATTGAGAGAAAAAGAATGGGGACAATAGCGTTGGTTGATATATATTTTGATCCTGGCATTTAGATCCAGTTTTTGGAAATTGTAATAACATTCATTGGAATAACCAAGAATGTAATTCGTGTTTTGATATTCATATATTCGCAGAATACTCCCAAAGCAATGGGAGTAAATGCAAGGCCGCATGCACCCTGAATATTGCCATAAAAAGTTATATTTTGTTGTAGTTTTTAAACTACTCAATTATATTCTGTTTGGTCTCTGAATTTATACAGCTATGCAAATGACCAGGCCATATGAAAATTTTGAAATAAATATAAAGCCAATATTTTCTGGATTTGTTTTATGATGAAAATGGACGTTGTGGTGTAGTTTTTAATGAAATTTATCTTGTTTTTAAACATTTGAGGAGCTCTAGGTATCTCTGTAGACTGAATTTTTCTTATATAAAAAATATATTATAATTTTATATACATATATAGATAAAGAGAATATTTACATGTGGAGTTTCATTTTTTTCATGAATTATCTTTTGCAAATGACATGATAAGTACAGAGCTTTTAGACAACTGACAGGGGCAAAAAAATAACTTCATTAATTTTTTAAATTTGTTAACTAGCCATTAAATAAAGACGAGAGTTTTTGGTGATTTAACAAAATTAAAGAATATTTTGGTGATAAATGTAGTTTTGAAAAAATTAAGGGGCTTTACGGAAAAAGTTCTTTCATCTGTGTAGGAGGGCATCTAAGCTTTACATATCTCTAGAAAGAGAGTTCCTATCTCGAGGCAGTGCGAAGCCTCTGCTGGATCTGAAAGCCACGGTGGAGTCCTCATCGAGATCTCGGAGTTGGAAGCTTTGACGGAGAGACGCCATGCCGGAGCTCCACCCTTCGCGCTCGCCGGCGGAGCTCTTCGGCGATTCGCCACCCAATTGGCTCGATAAGTCGGCGTTCCATCGGCCGGACTTCGATGCGGAGGCCTACGTCTCCAGCCTCCGCTCTTTCGTCCCCCTTGAGAACCTCTCCGTTGAGCTCCAAACCCATGTGAACTCTCTCCAGGCTGAGCTTGTTGATCTCATTAACCGAGACTATGCAGACTTTGTCAGCCTTACTGCTCAGCTCGTCGACGTCGACACTGCAGCTGCTCGAATGCGGGAGCCCCTCGTTGAGTTTCGCGGCAAGGTCGCCGCGCTCCGTACGGCTGTTGATGCGTCTCTTGCTTCTCTGCTTGCTGGGTTGAGGCAGCGGGCTGCGGCCGAGCAGGCCAGGGAGGTGATGGAGTTGCTGATTGATTCAGCTCATGTTGTTTCCAAGGTTTGGATCGATCTCGAAACCCTAAATTGTGAACTTTCTTTTTAATCTTTCGAGTAAATTCTCGGCGGATCTGGCCATCCTGATTAAATGCGTTTCTATTGAGCTGTTGAAACTTGTTCGTATTATAAATATACTCGAAAAAATCATTACTTTATTTACCGATTCGAAATCGTTAGTGAAGTTGAAACTTAGTTATCATGGAGGTCTTGAAGTCGTTCATTTTTGTTCGAAGCTTGGATATCTCGGTTGCATTGTTTGGAGGACTCCGCATAACAATGAGATGATTACATTGTGACTACCTCAACTCCCTGTGGAGGCAACACTTACGAATAATCTCTACTCTTTTTATAGCTCAAGAAGAAACTTTGCAACTACCATCCAAGTTTCTTGATTTTGGATTAATTTTAAGACATTCAGGGGTAACTGGATAGGTATGTTGCAGAATTACTGCTTTTATAGCCCAAATATTCCTCTGGAAGTTAGTGATTCGAGGAAGTAATTGTAAGTTTATGTTTTACTCTCCTGCACATTTTAAGAGCTTTTTCATAATTTATGTGAGCTCTGTGTCATAGGCATGTATTCAATTTAACTGTAACATTTTTTATTTTTGAAGCATTATAGTAGTTTTACGATTTTTTATTTTTTGCAGGTTGAGAAACTGATCAAAGAGCTGCCTAGCACACCTGCTGATTGGTCAACTGTTGATGAGGTACCTGCAGAAAAAGGTACTCTAGCTGAGATCAACACAAGTGGGACAAGCATTAGAGAGACCCAGAGCATTCTCTTGGAAAGAATTGCTAGTGAGATGAATCGGCTTAAATTCTATGTCAGCCATTCAGAGGTCAGTTTTCTTTCTCTTAAATTATTTATCTTTGTTTTTAAAGAGTTTGTCAACATGTAGTAATTTTTGTTTGGCTTTTGTGTTTCACTTTTAACATTTTCAATTATTGCAATACAGGGCCTCCCTTTCCTTGAGAACATGAAGAAGCGAATTCATGAGGCCACTTCATCGTTGGATGGTAGCTTGGGCCACTGTTTCGTTAATGGCCTTGAACATCGAGACGCAAATGCAATCTACAATTGTTTGCGTGCATATGCTGCTATTGACAACACTACAGCTGCTGAGGAACTTTTTGGCAAAACTATTGTTTCTCCCTTAATTCAGAAAGTTATTGCTCATGATTCACCAGTGGTTGGTGGGGTTCCGTCTGAATTGCTTGAGGATGATTACCGGCAGATAATGGACTTCATTACAAATGACTGCAAATTTTTGCTTGACATCTCTTCATCAGGTTCCGATTTTTTTACTGCAGTACTAATTATTTTCTCATGATAACTCTTTTCTTGAAATATTATAAAGTATCTCATTATGATTTTTTCCAGCCAATTCTGGATTGCACGTTTTTGATTTCTTGGCCAATTCAATACTGAAGGAAGTTCTTTTGTCTATTCAAAAGGGGAAACCTGGGGCATTCTCACCTGGAAGACCTACAGATTTTCTGAAGAACTATAAATCAAGCATGATGTTTTTGGACTATGTTGAAGGTATTTTTGAATTCATGCTGAAATCAGGTTTCTTGTTCTTTCCTGAATGTTCTAGTATCATATTTTCTCAAGTGTAGTCATGAATTTGAGCTTTATAAGTTTTTTGGGGGAGTTTAGGATATACTGGATTTCTCCTGTCTTATTGTTATGAAACTCATTTAGGGTAAACAATGCTGGTGTTTGATAGTTGTTGAAGTGATTTATTCCATTAGGCTGTATTTGAGTTGAGCTTAATTGGCTTACGGTCAGCTCAAGCTCAGTCAAAATTGGTTGCTTCGAGCTCTTTTTTTATTTTATTTTTTATAAATATTCAATTCTAACTTCAAGAACTCAACTTTGGGTAGTTGGTTTAGCTTGAAATTGAAATAAGTTCAAGCTTTCCAAGCTAAAAGCTCATTTATAGCTCGACTTATGTATTAAACAATAAATATTATACCTCATGCACTGTGTCAGTTTGTTTTCTTTTTCCTAACATTAAATCATCTGTGAAGGTTATTGTACATCCAGATCAGCAGTTACTAAATTTCGGTCAGCACCTGTATATGTAGACTTTATGAGGCAGTGGAATGTTGGTGTTTATTTCTCACTGAGGTACTTATATGGAACTTTGAGCAGTTGATGCTTCATTTCGGTAGAAAGACTTCCCTTTTTCTGTGGCCTGCCTCAATTGATTCAATTACACCAGATTTCAGGAAATTGCGGGGACTCTGGATTCTGTTCTCACAGCTGGAAGTATCAAGCTTGTTGATGATTTACATGACAATGAAGGGAAACACCATAAGCTCCTGATGAGGCAAAGCGTTGCCTTGATGGGAAGCTTGAGATCCTGCTGGAATGAAGATGTTATTGTTTTTTCTTCTGCTGATAAGTTCCTTAGATTGTCTTTGCAACTTATTTCAAGGTCACTGCTGCATTGTTAACTTCATATTTTCTAATATGTAAAATTCTCAATTAAATAGACGAACTTACTGAATCTGAAAACAGGTTCTCAAGTTGGTTGTCTTCTGGTCTGGAAGCTCGAAAAGCACACCATTTGAGCTCAAACTCTACAACAAACTCTGGCTGGGCTATCTCTGCAGATGTTGAAGATTTCATTTATGTATGTAAACAGTGAACCTAACATAATTGAATTCTGTTATGAGTTGCTTCGTTAGCTGTTTCGTCTGTGTGATTTAACTGTCTATGGATGTCTTTGCAGGTCATCTGCTTTAACTTGTACACT
This sequence comes from Dioscorea dumetorum, assembly GCA_902712375.1. Lineage (NCBI taxonomy): Eukaryota > Viridiplantae > Streptophyta > Magnoliopsida > Dioscoreales > Dioscoreaceae > Dioscorea > Dioscorea dumetorum. The sequence goes on along the minus strand of CACTHL010000870.1, from coordinate 2,845,835 downwards.
CTTGCACTTATTAAAAGACCAATACACATGATAGCACTAAGACCACTTTAAACAACAGTATTTCTAATTGTCTAGGTGCCTTTGGACCCATCCTCACATCTGGCTTGAGTTGGTCCAAGAACTTGTCCTACTTACATATTTTGTGTTAAGAGAGTAGTCTAATGACCATGATTCATGTGGTAATTCCATGTCTCTGGCTATCTGGTCCAAATACTTTTTTTTTTAACTATGGTTCCTGGGTAAAACGCTTTTATGACTTAATTGCTTACAGGATGGTTTATTCTCACTGTTGCTTTAGTTGATGGCCTTTGTTTCTTTCTTAAATTCTTAATTTTAATCTTTTCAAATGCATGACTGTCTTTCCTATGTGCTTGCCTAGTCAGTCACTAATTAACCTTCCCCATGGCAAATTGTCAATGTAGAGTTCACTTTCTATGGTTTTGAAGCATGAGACCTAAGTTTGGATTTCCAAGCTATATAAACATATGATTATCTGTTTGCTGATGATTTCATCATTTGCAAAGATCATGCTAATCCGACAAGTGAAACTTTTGAGCATGTCATAGTTTGATGACATTTTTTTGCCTACTTCCCGAATGATAGTACACTTATATTATCTAGTGGTAGAGGATTAGTGTATATATATATTTATAAAAGGAAAAATGGTCTGCATTCCACTGGTTCAAATGCATTCTTTATTTCCTTATTTCACATTCAAACTTTTCTTGATGAAAAGAGTTGCCATCCTTGGAATAGTTGGGTTATGAAATCGGACAAGATTCAATCAAATTTCTATGATACTCTAAGATTGCAAATCTATAGTCTATAGAAAATGGCAAATTGATAGGAGCTCAGGATCATAGGTATGGGTAATGATCCTCATAAAATAAAAACTTGGTTTATATTAACATCATTTGAACAGTAATGCGGGCCCAACCCTTGGTGTTACCTTGGGTCAAGCAGGTGTCTTGCTTTTACCTTTAACTCAAAATTGTCACTTGCAGACATTTTTCAGTCTTGAAGTGCGGATTATTTTATTGCTTGTGAGTGTTCGTATTAAAGATCAAATTGGTTGATTGTGAATCTTTTTCTTTGCAGGTTATGCATGATGTACATCTTCTGATTTCTGAGCTTACCAGTTGCTTTCTTGAGAATGTAATTCAGTATCTTGAATCTTGCTCTGCTGATGTGCTTGATATAGTAAAAGAAAGTATTCTGCATGCTGCAAAATCTTTAGAAGATTCAGTACCTACCATAATGGATACCATGATAGAAGGAACAGCTGTGAAATGCATTGAGGTAAGCAGTGTGGGACTTGCAAAGGAAGTATGCCTTTGTGTTCAGGCGCAGGCTAGTCTTTTATGATCATAGTGAGACATAGAAGTGCCGTACATACAGAGTGCCTTCTGTTTATTTAGTACTAATACATGCCTCATGTTTTCCAAGCTAGCTTTTTTAATTTATTTACATCACTTTAAACAGCTCACATCATCTCTCTCAGCTTTTGCATTATTCCTGTACCACATCATGTTTGCTAGCCATGGTTAAGTTGTGAAGAATTTTTGTTTTACTTTGTGTGAAATATATTAAAGTTATTTTTATTGCGCTAATAGCTTATTTGTTTTTAATGCGATGAGAAATATTTAATACTTCTTTATGATCAAAATCTATTATTACGCATGAAATGATGATTTTTTGTCTGAAATTCAGACCTAAATTGCCTTGATTGGGAGACTGAAAAAAAAATCATATCTTTATGTAGCTAAATTGCGCTCGACAATTTCCATTTCCAATTATTTTTAGTTACTATTTTCTGCCTGTGATTGGATTCATTTTATTTAACTTTCAGGACTTAAAACATCTGAAAGGAATTACTGCAACATACAGAATGACTAATAAACTTCCTGTTAGACATTCACCCTATGTGTCTGGGGTTTTACGCCCATTGAAGGTTTGTGGTTTTCTCTTATGTTGTGATTTAGAGTTATGTCCTTTTAAAAAATAAGACAGAAGCGCCATTCTATTGTCATCAGTATCACGTTGGCAACATTATTATATAGTTGTTTTTAAGGTATTCTGATTAGATGCTTCCAAGATTTGTTATGTTATTTGTTTGGCCTTGATTATTTGTTATTGATAAGCCTAAACATTGTTACATATTGAATTTTTTTCGATATTTACTTGGGTTGGAAGCATGTGAATGTGCATTTATCCTTCTTGCATGTAATTAGAAGCACTAATGGTTGCTGCACATTGATGCTGTTAGCAATTTCTTACTATCTGTTTGTTTTTAATTTGTGTTTCACTTTCTTCTGGAAAGCACCTTAGTCGATAGGGACTGACACAAGGTTGGACTCTGACTAAATAATAGTGATAATTATCCTACACGTGCTTGTGTGTTTTCTCTTTAGGCCTGTCTGTCATGGTATCTTGTAGGTAATGATCTTTTTTCTCTTCTTCGCTTATATGCATTCTTTCATCTGCAGGCTTTTATTGATGGTGATCGGGTCACTTACTTAACTAATGAAGCTAGGCATGAATTGCTCCTGGGTATTGCAGAAAGGATTACCATTCGCTATCATGACTTTGCAGCAGATGTTGTTAATGTGGTAAGCTATCATCCCAGAGTCTGCCAAATTCTCAATCAAACTTAGCTGATGAATCTACTTGGGGGCTTTTCTTTGTAGGCTAGAAAGACAGAGACTTCACTTCTTAGGTTACGCCAAGGAGCACAACGGCGGGTGGGTGCAAGCTCGGATACTGTGGATAACAATATATCTGATACAGAGAAGATCTGCATGCAGATATTCCTTGACATTCAGGTATGTGGACACTTGGAATAATTTTCTTTTTCCTTGATTGTGCTCGTGACAACAGTGCGTCATTATGCGGTGGGACTGTTAAGCCAGTATTTGGTGCATGATTTATCCAGGCACCTTGCTGATTAGCCTAATAGTCTGTGTCATCTCAAACCAAAAGTAGGAAAAGTAAGAAGCAAGTCGAACTAGGAAATCTTATTCTTGCTGTTAGCATTTACATCTGACAACTAGTTTCTCATGACTCTCCGTTGCTTTTCAGCAACTGGGATTTACCATGCTATGAATTATGCCACCACCATTATGTTCTTAGTCGCACCGTTTGTTTAATCCCTACAGATCACCTCAAATGAATCTCCTGTTTCTCAGCTTATTGATTGTTGAACTTTTTTTTTTTAAGTACTTGCTTGCTTTCCCTTGTATTTTATAGGAATACGGGCGAAATCTTGCTGCACTTGGAGTTAGAGCAGCAGACATTCCAGCATATAGATCATTGTGGCAATTGGTTGCTCCAGAAGACAGGCAAACAGATATTGTTTTCTGACTTAAATCTTGTTTAATTATATTTTCACTCTCCATGTTGTCCTAAATTTTGTTTGAGCTTCCTTCCTGACTTCATTATAAGAAATATACAAAATAATTTTTTGCTCTTATCTATCTTTGCCGCACTTGAAATATGTAACTAAACATGACACAGAAGTGCATACTATCTGATCCATAATAAAAATCTCCTCCATTCTTTCTCTTTTGCGCATTTTCTTAATATATTATTGTTCCTGAATTTCCTTTGAACAGCCAAGGTATAATATCAACTTCAACATTGATTCAATTCATTCTTTTTTGTCTTTTTTTTTTGTCTGTGTATATTTGCATTTAGGGGGGGTGTCTTTTGATCGAGGGGAAACAGAAATATACCAACAGATATGGACATTTTCTACTTTCATGACTTGTATTTATAATGTAAAAACTATTGTAAAAACAACTAATAATTCATTTTCAATATAAAAGTATATATATATTTTCATAAAATAAGATAAAAAGAGAGAAAGAGATATCTGAATACTCACACTTCAGCCTCCTCAATTTATTATTTCTTCTTCTCTCTTTTCACAATACAAGAATAAGGGGTATTTATAGTATTTCAAGAAATGGATGGACGATCGGCATTGATTCAATCCGACGGTCCTGAACATTTTGGTAGGTGGAATAGTGAAAGTTTGGCGGCTGCTACATTACCGGCGGCATTGATTCAATCCGACGGTCCTGAACATTTTGTTAGGTGGAATAGTGAAAGTTTGGCGGCTGCTACATTACCGGCGGCTGCTGCAGTGCCGGTTTGCTACAGTAGGCCTCCATTATTATATATTTTATAACAAAAACTATATTAAATATTTAAAAAATACTGAAATGAAAATCAATGCACAGAGAATTTATTAATAAAAATAAAAATAAAACTTTAATGTGATGTTGGCGGTGATTGGTCTTATATTGGCAGGAGCAGTTGAGAAATAAAAATCTATGCCCAACCTGAAAAACCAAGCGCCAGCCCCCACTTGATTAGATGCTCTACTGTTTTTTAGCGGACAGCTATCAACGTTCCATAAAAGATACCCATTAATGACCACCAAGTTAAGAGATTTCATAAATTCTAGGCGCGTGATCTGCCGTGCCTAATTATTGGTTATGTTTTATTTTATTGATTTCTTTATTTTCTTATTCAATTAATTTAATTAATAAATAAAGAAGAAAAAAACCTTATAAAAATCACTATGTATTTTTAGAATTTTAAGTTAGAATCAGAAAGTTATAACCGGGTCTTATTATTTGGGCCTAAGGTTGGATTAATCAGATTAGTGTTATTAGAGACGAATCAAACAAATCATTTTGTTAATTATCAATAAGTTACAATAATAGACACTTTTAACATTCCAATCAAGCATTTCTTTCTTACTTAATTTGATCTTTGATTTAAAAAATGGGTTATTTTGTTATAGGAATCAAATTGAGTCGTTTTTTATTTAAATTCAATAAACTACATTGATTTTTTTTTAAAAAAAAAAATTTGTTTAGTAGACAAATCAGTGGCACCCAATTCAGAGGGACACAGTGGATTTCCTGTGAGAGATGTTATATTTTTTTTTCACGATTTTCATCGCCCTGTGTGACAGCAGACTAACTTAATAAATGCTTAGGCGGTCACTAAATCACCCTAACTAATGTACCATCACATTTATCTGTCCCTCGACAACCCCTCAGTGATGCAATGCTTGTTGCCTTTCGTCCAAAAATAAAATAATTTTATTATAACACTTACACCCTCATATTATATGGTTAAGATGTTATAAATACATTAATTTTGTTGACCTATTTCTTTTGCAAAAGCCAGCATTAAAACAGTTGTAAAAAATGAATGGAGACATACATGCAGACATCAACAGGACAATGAGATTCATGTGTTTATTAGGGATTAGAGTTAAGAGTGTCTTGGTTTCATAGTTGGTGCATATATTGGAAAGATTGATTAGCCTAGTGCAATGCCCAAGGTGTACAATTGACAAAATAGAAAATTTCTTTCATTTCTTTTAATTAAAAAAATAAAATTAAAAGTTATTCTATGTACAATTATAAATTTATTGCTGCAAGAAACAACATATTAGTAGGTGAAGAAAAGCACAAAAGTCTTCCACAGTAAAATATGAGAAAATTGCTTGCACATCCATCTGAAAGTTGGTAGTTGCCAATAAATTGCCAAAAAAATTATTTATTAATTTATTAATTTATTTATATATTCCTAAGTGGTCCTTTGGTTGAAGGTAATATCATATTGTATCGGGAATATGAGCTAAGTAATCTTACATTATCTAGTTTAATTGGTTATTTGGCATGGGAATATCATATTTCTGAAATATGATAAAGTGACCAATATTATTAGAAATATGATCACTAACTCAATAGGTGCTAATTTTACATTTCAGACGGAACATAACTTTTTTTTTTTTTAATTATATCTTTCAAATTTATATATTTAATTACTCCTATAATGCTTCAGTAGCTCGTTGTAAAACAAGACATATCTTTTATATGAAAATATATTTATTAGATGATGATTAAAACATTTGTGATGAAATTTTATTTTCAAATATAAAGTTTGAGAAAATTTTTATATTTATTTAAAATGAATAAATTTGCCTTAATCCCTCAATATTAATAAAAATTAATAATATTAAAATTTAAAGAACAATAAATATTTATTATTAAACATTTTCAATAATTACTTCAAAATATTATGAATTTTAATATATTTTGCACTTATTAAATAGAGATATTTTTCATAAAAAATAATTTGTAGTAAACGATTCCAAGCCAACAAAACACAAATATAACTGAGAATCATATTCCCAGTAATCCTATTCCTGATGATAATATAATATTCTGTGAACTAAACAATGTAAAATGAAAATTTTAATTTTATAAAAGTATCAATTGAACTTTGTTTTCCTTTATAAATTTTTATTTCCCAAAATGAATGAAGAGAAGAAGGTAAAGAATAGTTTCTTTTTCTTTGTAAACAAATAAAAATAATTTATAGAAGTACAAATAATTTTTACATGAGTGTATATATATATATATATAATAAGTTAAGTTTTAGAGTTCATGTGAAATTGGGACAAGTTATATGTTGCTGTTTTAGGAAGAATATTCAAGGAACATTCAAATTGAATCAATAAGAAATTATAATAAGTAGTAAATAATCCAAATTCTTAATTGTGTAGTTATGTATGACAGCTCATATGTGGTAAGTTATATGAGAGTTTTTCAAAAAAAAAAAAAAAGAGAATTTTCATAGAATATTCATGTTGACAAGAATACACTGATTTTTAGTATTTCTCAAGCCAATTATATTTTTAATTTTTTTTATTGGTTTGAAATAAATTTTAAAAATAGCAAAGTTTTATTTTTATTAATATACTTATTTTTTTAATTTTTAAATACCATTTTTTGGTAAATTAAGGATACTCTGTAAATGCTAAAATTAGAAGAAAAAAAAAGTCTAATCTAAGTAAAACTCCACGTTACTCTCATCCTCACATTGGATTTGATTTCTAACACAAGCCAGAAAATAAGACATTAGAATTATATTAAAAATATATATAAATTTTTAATTCATTGTAACAAATAACTAAAACTCATTAAAACTACTTAAACATTATTATATCTGCATTTCTTTAAAAAATAAAAACAAAAATTTTATAAATTTAAATGGCAAAGTCGTAAATAAAACCAAAGACATGGTCTTTCTTTCTATTTACACAAATCACCAAAAAAGTTGGTTTTTTTTTTTTGTTCTATATAAGAAAAAGGTGGATCCTTTTTTTCCTCCTCGTCTTCAACAAACGCGAGAGAGAGAGAGAGAGACAGAGAGAGAGAGACAGAGAGACAGAGCAGCAGCAGCAGCAGCAGCAGCAGCGGCAATGGCGTCTTCAAGGGTGGCCTTCAGACCGGAGCTCTTCCTTTCCTTCCAGTCATCGAGCTCCAAGAGGGGCGCCATTGTTAGATCTCAATGCGTCTCAATGGCTTCCACCATACCATCCTCGAAGTGAGCCCTCTTTTCCTCTTGTTTCCTCGATGGTGTATAGTGTTGAATGATTTTGATGTGGATTGATGGAGTTTGATCGTTGTTGAATCCTTGTAGCTTTTGAGCGTTTGATTCGAGGTGTTTTGGGCTCGGTTTGTTGAAATGTGTGATCCTTGCTTGGTTTTTGGTTTTTTTTTTAAATATCGATGTAAGGTTTTATTGATCTGATTTCTCGATTGGGCTCCTAAATTTAGCTCCTTTGTTTTTCTATTTTTTTATGTTGCTCTTTTGGTGAATTGTGTGTATGATTGCTGTGGAAATGGTGGTGATTTTTTACTGATGAATGATGTTTGATGATTTTTTCCTTTGTTTATAGATTTAACCAAAATTTTCCCTTGGTGTTTTGGGGCTATTATTGGTCGGGTTTAATTTGTCTTCAAAATTGGATGAAATTTTTATCCAACTTATTGAAAATGGGATTTTGATTATCATGTTCTCAAATTTGATACGGTTAAAAGCACGAGTTGTTTTTTATTTCTCTGATTAAGTCTATTATAAATAAATGCTGGGATCGGATGTCTTAGCTGCTTTTGATTTTGGTTTCAATAATTTGGTTTCTTTGTTCTTTGAATTCATTGGAATTTGACACCATCATTGGATTGTTCTCGTTTAAAACAATATGTATTTTTGGTTAGTCTTCTATTTCTATGAATCGTTAGTGTTCTTATGGGCCATTGAAAATCTTGAAAAACATTTTGGTGTTTCCCTTGAATGGGGTTGTGGGTGAAGTTGTATTATTGAGAGAGTGATCCAAGGGGTGTTTAGTAATATCTTTACTTTAGTTTGAACCTGAAGTCAGATCCAGGGAATCTCACCTATCTTTTTTTTTTGAAAATACTCACCTATCTTTTTTATGTTAAATCTTTTTTGCATGTGTGTGGCTCTGTGTTTGAGTGGCAGGGTAGATGAACAAGCTTTTCTTCCAATTTGACAAAATTTATGCATGTTGCTTTTCACTTTTTTTCACTTTTGTGTATTATATTGGAAGCTTTCGTGGATTGCTTGACTATTTTATTCTCTTGATTGAAAAAGTGATCCCTGTCAAATCTTGCATAGGTTTGTTGAGGTGTTGGTTAAGAATATGTTGTTATTCTATCATTGACTTGTTCTCTCTCACCATATGCAAATTATCCAACTAAGTTGAGAAAGATAATTAAGGGACACAAGCTTTCTTGGCATGGTTATTCCTCTTATGGTCATATTTTGCAAATAAGTTGCTTGTGAGAAAGGGGAAGATGGAATGAATTATGTAATGTGTAATTTAGTAATCTGCATGCATGATTTGCACTAGTGTGCGCGCGCTCGCACACACACGAATAAATAAATAAATAAATAATAGTAAATAATCAAATAAATAATTCCACCCATTCCTTCTTCCATCTTTTCTTCACACTTCTTTTTCAATAAGCTAAATCTTCGATATAAACCACCAATTACTCTTCATTGCCCTTCGAAATCTTCGCTAATCTCATGGGCATGCTGTCTATTAATATTCTTGTTGTTGTAAGCCTGAGGAATGCAAGTTGAGAAATGTTTTTGTTGGCCTTAATTTAAGTGCTCTGTTTCGTTTGTGGGAATTCAAGAAGTGGTCCTTGGTAGGCTTTCCATTCGCTTAGTTCTTAGGAAAACAGTTGCTCTTTCCTTTGCATTTTATGGTCAGGAATTTGTAGTTGAATTCTAATTGTATTTATCAAAAGTTCATGTAAAAAAGGTTGCCAGTTTGGATTTTCAGATTATATTTATTATTGGTACCAACTCTGAGGTTGGCCATCATTTAGACTACATTTATGGAGGAAAAGAAGTGGACAGGAATGATCTGCTTGGAACAATTGATAGAAGAATGAGATGTCTAGTGGCCACCCCCACATAGTTGATTATGCTGATTTGGCAGAATGATCTGAATCACGAGTTGTTGTGACAAGGAAATAGGATGCCCCCACAGCAAGAGATAAATTTTTAATATCTAGTCCTGAAATGCTATTGGGTTTCTTTTAATATTTAATAACAATATAATTAGCTTTTAAATTGTGGTAAATTGGAGAATGATCGTGGACGTGTGCTATAGGTTTTAGTGATCTTTTTTCTTAGTTTAGCATATCTTTGTATCAAAATGTGATTGTTATCATTGAAATGCTTTTGGATCCTAATTATATGTCATTGTTTGTGGTTTGTCTATGGAACATCTGGTCCAGGAAAGCATATATTTTACCAATAGTGGAATATAATTTGCTTTTCTTATAAATCATATGTATTTCTAATCATTTTACCAATGAAGGTCTGAATATTTTGGCATATGAATTTTCTCAATAATTAATTAACTTTTCAAGCAAAGTTTTAATTGCATTATCTGCCTTCATTTTGTAACTCCAACTATTTTAGTTCTACTATTACTTTTTTCCCAACTGGTCATGAGCGATATGCAACCACAAATGACCATAAGCAGTTTCTTAATTGAAAGAAGTGGAAATCTATGTTGTGCTGCATATTCATAATATCATAAATTATGTAATTCATCATTAAAGTACCTGTGAAGGATATTTTGTTAGGAATATTAAATTTATTTATCATTTCAGGGTTGAGAAGCAGAAAAAGCCTTACAAACCTCCCCGCGAGGTCCATGTTCAAGTTACTCATTCCATGCCACCTCAGAAGATTGAGATCTTCAAATCATTGGAGGATTGGGCGGAAGATAATATCTTGATACATCTGAAGCCTGTGGAGAAGTGTTGGCAACCACAGGATTTTCTCCCAGATCCTTCCTCAGAGGGATTTTATGAACAAGTTAAGGAACTGAGAGAACGGGCCAAGGAGATTCCTGATGATTATTATGTCTGTTTGGTTGGGGACATGGTTACTGAGGAGGCTCTCCCTACTTATCAAACAATGCTCAACACCCTCGACGGTGTCAGGGATGAAACTGGTGCAAGCCTTACTTCTTGGGCTATCTGGACTCGGGCATGGACTGCCGAAGAGAACCGACACGGGGATCTTCTTAATAAGTATCTGTATCTCTGTGGAAGAGTTGACATGAAGCAAGTAGAGAAAACAATTCAGTACCTGATTGGTTCCGGAATGGTGAGACCTGACTGTGAGTTCTGGTTTATTTATTTATTTATTTTAATTGTTGGTCACAGTAGCTACATCTCTTCATGCTTGAAAATTTGGCCATTTGTCATAAAAAGAAGAAATCATTCACACCAAGAAGTATCAGTAATTTTGCTGTTAGTGAACCTCAACCATTAGATTACTTTAGCTCTTAGGGTAAAGATTAAGCATTACTTGCTGCTTACCTTCAATCATTTTTTGTGATTGGTCCTCTTTAACAAAGAGAGAGCATATTTAGTATTTCTTGGGTAAAATTGATTATGCTTGTGGACATTGCAAGATTGTTTTATGTCCATCTTATTTGACCTAAAGTCATTGTTAATCTGCCTGAAACATGTCACTCTCGTTGATTAATCATTAGCTGTATCTCTGCTTTTAGGATCCAAGAACTGAAAATAGTCCCTACCTTGGTTTCATCTATACCTCCTTCCAAGAGCGAGCAACTTTCATCTCTCATGGGAACACTGCTAGGCATGCCAAGGAATACGGTGACGTTAATTTGGCACAAATATGTGGAATTATTGCGTCAGATGAGAAGCGCCATGAGACAGCATATACCAAAATTGTAGAGAAGCTATTTGAGATAGATCCAGATGGCACTATTCTTGCTTTTGCAGATATGATGAGGAAGAAGATCTCGATGCCTGCTCACCTGATGTACGACGGCGAGGATGACAACCTTTTCGAGCACTTCTCATCAGTGGCACAGCGCTTGGGTGTCTACACAGCAAAAGACTATGCAGATATACTCGAGTTTCTTGTGGACAGGTGGAAGGTGGATCAATTGGGTGGCCTTTCCGGAGACAGTAACAAGGCTCAGGACTACATCTGCACTCTGGCACCAAGAATCAGGAGACTCGAAGAGAGAGTTAATGGAAAGCCCAAACAAGCATCAACCAAATCCTTCAGCTGGATTCACGGCCGGGAAGTTCAACTTTGATCAAATTCTACAATCCAAAGAAACTTCAGTTTTGCGTTGCTAGCACTGTTATCTGAAACAATTCACCATTTCAATTTCTATGGTTTTTCTCTGAACCGTCGATTGGTTAACCGGGATGGTCGATGGTTGTAGATACTATCCAATTGCGACATCAATGGAATTAAGGTGGTGTTTACTGTTTTGGAAAGCTCCATGTAATAAAACTTTTTTTTTTCTTGTCTCAGTCAAAGCCATGTTGAATGTGAGTGTGATGACTTAAGAGTTCTTTCTGCTAAATTTGTAACACATTGTCTTGTAAGGGCATTATCTTTTCATTTGTTCAGGATGTGTAGGTAATTGTTAGAACAAGATGTGGATGTTGAAGGCCCTAACATGTTAGGTTAATTTGGAAAATTTGAATTTGAATTTATAAGTATGGTTTCTCATCCTATCAAAGGTTGAATTACGCTGAATTAGGTTTAGATAATATGTTTGATTTGTATATAGTTAAAGTGGATTACAGATTTGAACATGAAAAGTCTAGGTTTCGCATTCTATTAACTTAAGCATATGTTTTTGGGTGTTATTAGCTTTTGGGTTGAGTAATAATATAATGAGAAAACTTTAAAAAACTATTATATCCAGCATCTCCATTTAAACAATTTCTTTTTCAAATTTGAAGAGATTACTTTTTATTTACAGCTAAATTTCTAATTTTTTGTTAATTATTATTTTTTTTTTGGGGCAGTAAATGACACCTTAAAAATCATCATTGATGAATCATTACATATAACATGAATGATGATTATTCAAGAAATATTAATCAAGAAGGAAACATTGTCAAACATGATGAGTTTCATGAACATCATCTTGAATGCTAAAACAGCAAAGAAAGAGTGGTCTGAATATGTCTCTGCTCTTACAAATCTCTAACCATAACCAATAATTCAACAAGAGTGGTATATGCATACAAATGGAAAATAGTCACTCTTTATCTTTTAAATGAGTAAATAAAATAAAAGGAATGTCTTTTTCGATGATTCATGAAGCACCAATTATATTGCAATACTCCAACAATGTATTTACAGGTGCACCGAAAATTGCCTCATTTAATCCGCATGCCGAAACATCCACATTTCTGAAACACAAGGCGAAAAAATGGTTAATATATAAGTAAATCAAGAAACAATGAAGTTTTCTTAATGCAAATCAGATTGTTTACTGATTTATCGTTGATGATAAACAATGCACATTTGCAAATGAATGATGAACTGATGAAATTGGACCGAATTTAATGAATATCCTTACTGTGGATTTGGGGCTCCTGTCTTCCTTCAATCGATCGGTTCGTATTGGATCATGGGATATGACAGGAATTTTTTTCGCCGAACTAGTCTGCTTCTCCTCCTTCATTCTGCTGAAAATGTGTGAATATCCATCAGCCGATGATGGATCGCACTCATCCCATTCACCGAACTTCGGCACAACAGATGTTTTACCATTCTGTGATTATATCAAAACAACACCTTCTTAGAAAACAACTCATTTTGATCAATGGAAACAAAAAATAAAAATTTTGCTTCCGTCGAAGTATTGACACCAACATTCTTAAATAAGAATCAAAACTGATGATTTTCTGACGAGTGTTTACCGTTTCATTGCCTCTACCAACAGGTTGCATTTTGGAAATGCTGGAAGTGTTTGGAGAAAACCCGTAACTGGCCTCTCCTGAATCTCTTTTATCCCAGGAAGACGGAGAGAATCCACGACCTTTGTTTGCAGACTTTGTCTGATGCTGGAGTTGGAAGAGAGTCGGGTTGAATTCATATCCACCGTGAGTTCCATTCCTCTTGTGCAGCTGATCATCATATTTTTTATCAACATACCGGTGTCGAGGAGGACTTGAAGCAGGTTTTTGAGGCCTGGAATCATAATGGGAAGTTGGCCAGGGATGATTGTTATTATTTCCTTCGTTTTCGCATTGCCAATTCTTAGTCTTTTGATCTTCCAATTCAGATTGGTATCTCATGTCTTGCGACGGCGGTGTCTTGCTCTTCGTCCTTCGATCCTCAAATTTTCGTTTGGTTATTGTCTCTTGTGCATGAACCGGCGATGAAACTCTAAATGCATCTGGGTTTTCATAAGGATCATTTGGATTGAATTTCCCGTCATATTTACTACCTATACGAGCATTGTCAAAATACTGTGTATAGGGAACATTGTCATCGATGTCCCAGTTTCCAAACTTCGGAACATGTGCCTTTTGCTGCATCGACAAATGAAAAGCTTATCATTAGATTTAAAAAAAAAAGAACCAGGGCAATAAAAGTAGTCAACAATAATCAATCGAAAAAAAAAATTTGCTTTCTCCTGTTATAGTATCTACACTTCATTTCCTTGCTCATCACCGATAATACACTAGAAACTCAAACTAACAAGACATCCACAAGTTTCTACATCCGAAAAATATTTACCAGGAGTTCAAAGGGAAATGCATGTGTCAACTTCTTGATCATAACATCATACAAACAGCAGAAAAACCAACAAGAAGTTTTTCTGTAATTTTCATGTGTTTTGTGCACCAAGATTTAATGGTTATCACTTTTCTCACATGCACAAAGAACTCTCAAGAGGATAAAGAACATTCGCGAAACTCCAAATTCATACTCGATAAATTGGGGGGAAAAACCAAGGAAAAGGAAAGGAAAAGATAGCATGGTAAATCCGACAATCAAAACTAAAAACCATACGAAGTGGATCTTGTTACCATAGTCAAAATAGAAGTCACACCGACAGTGATCAAAGGGTGGAAACAAGAACTAAAAATGGATTAAACCTCCACAAAATCATCCCATAAAGATCAACTACTTATACACTACAGCTTTCGATCACTAATCCCTCAATAATTTTATCATTGTCAAATGAGAGGAATGTCTTTCCAATAGCTAATATCTAGAGTTGTGGTTGAACCACTCCTTTATGTGAGATCTATTCAATCATTGAATCATTCAACAACAAAAAGAAGCACTGCTTAAGATCAAAGAAACAGACAACCCAGACAGTTGATGTTTTATGTTTCCCATTAATGACAAACAAAAAGGAACAAGAAGACTTGATCTACATCACCATGTTTATAATTTTATCTCAACAAAATCAAAGCATGAAACTCCAAGGTACTCTTCCATGTTTCTGCTTTTGAAATCTAATAAAATACCAAATCAAAGAGTTCAAGAATTAAAAAGTTGCAACTTTTTTCTTCAGAACTTTTGGCATAAGGGAAAAGAAGATAAATTTTCATCTTCTTGCTTTCTTTACTGTTTCTTCAAACTTCCACTCAATCCAAAACACTCTAATGGAAATCAAATTACAAAACAAGATCCCAATTGCCAGAACTTCAGCTTCTCAATCTCATTCCTTCATTAAAAAGAAAGAATTAAAAACCAAACCATATACCACTTCAAAAGCACAGCAACTCCAACTAAGATTAAAAGCCCCACAATCAAGCAATCAACAAATCGAAACCCAACCCCAAAATTCCCAAATATATCAAAACCCTAGTTCACTCGATCAATCAAAACACACATCACTCAAACACCAAACAAATCCATAAATTTTTCCTTTAAATAGAGCAAGAAAACAAAATCAACATATTTGCAAAACCCAACCGCCAAAATTCCAACTTTCACAATCCAAACAACACCAGAAACCTACATATAATCATGAAAAGCTTTATTTTTTCTAAAAAAAAAACTCACTGCCATTTAAATCCACCAAGCTTCCCACAAGAAGCAAAAGACTTCCACAAATGACTGAAAGGCAGCTCCTTTCTCCTCTCAGGATTTCCAAATCCCAAAGGGCAAGAGAAATAATCTAAATTTAGCAGCAAAGGAGAATAATAAGAACAAAAGACGAAATCAAACCGGCTCTACAACGTCGCCATGTTGGATTTTTTTTCACACAACACTACAACACTTCTCAAACAAACTGACAAAATTTGGATTTAGACACTGTTTTATCAAATATTTTTCAGGATAATTTCTTTGTAAGAGTAGTTACAATCTCAATTCACGGTCAAAATTCTTTTTTTTTTCCTTTTTTTTTGTGGATGAAATAGTTTTCTCTCTCTCTCTTGTCTTTATGATTCTAACAAATACATTTTGTTGGTGCATGCTGCCTTAATTAATGTTCATTACTAATTAAATTAATTTATTCAATTTTTTCTTAGTAAAGCATTTGATTTTAAAAACTTATATATATTATATTGAAATGTCCCTTGAAAAACTTGGATGTGTTTTATTTTTATTTTTTAATAGTGAGTGAAAATCAAGTGAAATTGTTTCATGTCTATAATATATATATATATATATATATATATATATAGAAGAATTTCTAAATTTTAATTAATGAATAATTGATTAAGTATTTTACTTCGTTAGTGCAAGGAATGTTCCATGATGGATCCTTGGTTGGTTTATTCTTAACGTTTTCATAATTTTGGGTTTATGTTTATATGATTGAGTCAAAAGTTTGGAGCAACAAAACCATGGCCGGCTCATCACTGAAATCAATAAATTTAACAATTTTTGGCATTTATCTATAAATAATTATGTGTAGTATATATACAAGCCTAGATTACAATTCATTTATATAAAAAAAAAGGCATTTTTACTATTAAGCTTGGTAATTTTTTTAATAAATTTTTTTTATTTTGACTAATAAAAAATTTTCATGTTTAATTACAGTTAAAAACCTATATATATATATAACAATTAGTGTTTATTAATGACTCTATACTTTTCATTAGTGTTTATTATGTATTATTTAATAATTAGTCTTCTTTATTTTCTTTCTAATGGTATAGAGCACACCTTTGTGACCTTTATACCCTTAGAGGTACATCTTAATCTTATCAAGGTATTTTCATTGATTGTTGTTTATAATTAATAGGAAAGTATAAACTTATTTATATGCAATATTTTATATATAATTATATATATAAACAAACTATAACTAAAGTGAATATTTGTAAAGCAATTACATAAAAAGAATATATGATCAAATCTCTTAAAAATATGCAAACAATTCTTCTAACATATTCTATGATATCATTTTTGATAATTTCACATATTATACTGTATATTATTTTTATAACTTGTCCCAAAAATATGAAAAATTAAAGGAACTCCCTGTTAATTAAGTCCAAACTTTTCCCCTCTCAAGCAATATATCAAATAATTCCTGAAATATTTGTATAATCCTTTTAAACAAATTCTAAAACTTTTTTTATAAAATTAAATAATGTTTGATGATTATGATGAGAAATCAAGCCCATGAATAATATACATCAAAAAGGCAAAAAGAGAAAGAGAAACAACAAGAAGGAAGCTTCAAATACATAATTTATAGAAATCATTGATACCAAAAACAATAGAAGGGAAACAAGAAAAATGAAAAAAAAATCAATGCTCCATAAACAACAAGACCAAAAAGAAAGAAAGAAAGAAAGAAAACCAAATCAATGGGTATTCTTAGTTGCTTCTCCAAACCAAAAGTGGATCAAAAGGAAACTCACATGCAACTTCCTCATTATCACTCTCAAGTAAACTCCATTCCATGCACCTTCATGACATCATCATATATATATATATATATATATATATATATATATATATATATATATATATATATATATATGCATCACAATATTGAAAGCTAAGAAATCAAATTAATACAAAGACTTTAGAGAACTTGATCAAATCCATCAATGGCTCCCTCATTTAGGCTCTCTAAACTCTCCAAAAGGTTCTCAAGCAAGAGAAGAAGCTCACCGAAAACACGGGAATACGGAGAAGCTTTTCGCATTTTCGATGCCAATGGAGATGGGAAGATCTCAAGTGAGGAGTTGAAGCTTTTCCTTTCATGCAATGGAGAAGATGTGTCATTGGCAGGAGCTCAAGAAGCCATGAAGGACTTCGACGTCGACGGTGATGGGTTCTTGGATTATGAGGAGTTCTTGAGCATGGTGAATAGTGGTGGTGGTGGTGATGATGATGATGATGATGATGATGGAGATGAAGACTTGAAGAAGGCTTTTGAGATGATGGAGGTGGAGAAGGGAGCAGGGTTTATTACTGCATGTGGGTTGAAGAGGATGATGAGGCGGATCGTCGGAGAGGAGAAGAGCGATGACGAGTGTGCGGCGATGATTCGAGCTTTCGATCTTGATGGAAATGGTGTTCTTGATTACCATGAGTTTTTGAGGATGATGAGATGAAGAGCAGGGTTTAGGGTTTTGCACTGCTTTTAGGGTTTGTCAAGTGCTCTATATATGCATCAATGTATGAAGTGCATGTGTGACTTCTCTTTTAAGTGTCATTATATATATATATATATATATATATGCCGTAATAAATCAGGTAAGTAAGTATATTACTATTCAGAAATAATGTTGATTGAGAATTGTTGGATCATAATCGAGTGACTATTATTTATATGAATGATATATAAACTATTATATATATTTTTACTGTTATATATTGTTTAGTATTATTGAATACTGTTTATCACTGTGTTTAAATGAATTAATGTTAAATCTAATAGTCATTGTAATATCTTTAAATTATATATATAATGATTAATAATTTTAAAAAATATAAATATATGATCATATTGTCATATAAGCATCATCATCTTCTTGTTTTCATTCTTTTGACTCAACTTTCTTTCAATCCAAACAGTTAGTAATACTTTTTTTTTTGTTGCTTCTATTTGCATCAATCCATTATCATTATAACTATAAATTGTAATGTATGATAGCATAGTTATTTTTTATGATAGCCATGTTCTCCAAAAGAAAATATAACATTATAAAAAAAAAATATTATTTTTAACTTTGAACTATACTAATTTGTGGATTGATCTGGCTCCTCTGTTTTAAGGGTAAATTCATTTATTATAAAAAGGCAAAACAAATGTATTTATTTTACTTTGGAAGTCAAAAGAAATCATATTCTAATTTTATTTTAGATCTATACTGGTTTCTTTATATATATATATATATATATATATATATATATATATATATATATATATGAGAGAAAACAAGCGAAATTAAAAATAATTTGGGCGTATATCATTTATAAATTTTATAATTTGCACAAAATTAGTACAATTCATGTAAGGGAAATTATTGATTATTTTTTATTAATATTTTATTTATTTTTTAAAAAAAAATTTTAAAAATGATTCAAACTCAATGAGTATTTGTCCATAGGACGAGCTTGTTCTTTGTGACAACAATTAATTTTGTAGACTATGATAGAAAATGAGAAGAAAATAATAATAGCAATAGTAATAATTATTTAAATTACGATCTTGCTAAATTTTTTAGTTCTTAAATACTACTTTAATTTTTATAGGTTAAAAATCCTTGTTTTTGAGAAGGGGGAAAATGGTACATTTGTTAGCATATATTTTAGATTGCTTGTATATTTAAATTTTGTATTCATATATTTTAAAAATTAAAAACAAATAGGTGGAATTTTTTTTTACATATTTTATTTCAACTAGCCCAAAAAATATAAATGTTTTGTTTAATTGAGGATTCCTTGTGATCGAATCAGAGGGGAAAACAATCAAACATCCAAAAATTTATGTTATAAATAAAAAAAACAAATTTAATATTTAAAATAAAAATAAAAATAAAAATTAGCCAAAAAAATTCACCACTCTAAACCCTCTCTATTCATTGTTACAACCCTTTTGTCTTCTAAAGCTTGGGAAGCAGTCCATTGATCTCTTCAATGGAGAATGATTTTGTCTGATCTCTGCTCTAGCTTCCCAAAATCTCATCTTTCTCCATCTTCAACCCTCAAATTGCCCTCCAACTATCAAAAGAAGCAATCTTTTGTCTTCAAAGTGGGTGCTTTTGTGGCTTGATCTTGGATTTGTGATCCATGAGAGCTGTTTTCCTTTCAAAATTTCAATATTTCTCCAGATATCCAAGATTTGGGCGTTGATTTCTAGTCTGTGAAGATGATTCAGTTGTTGTTCTTGGTGCTGTTCGTGGAGGGCACTGTGGCGTTGCTGATGATGGTGAAGATTGGGCCTCTGAGGGAGCTGACCATGAGAGGGCTGGATCAGCTCAAGGCTGGGAAGGGGCCGGCGACTGTGAAGACGCTGGCGTGCACCATGTCGGTCATCTTCCTGTCGAGTATCGCCAATATTCTGAAGATCCAGAACCGGGGAGCTAAGCTTGGGACTGTCACGCCCATGGATCAGGTCTTGTGGAGAACTCATCTTCTTGAGGCCTCTTTGATTGGTAAGCTTCCGTGAAGATTCATTTTTTGTTCTTTATTTGATGTTTAGAAACTTGAGAATTTGTATGTTTTGGTAATGCAATAGATTTATATGCTTGAATGTGTTTGATTGAATGATTGAATGGGAAATATGTAGCATTGATCTTGACAATCTAGTTGTCATTACTATATACATTGGGGAGTATGCAATGGATATATGTATGTATGCTGACAGTTTTTCTTCTTGGCATTTTTCGAGTGTGAGTTGTGATGAATTGGTTTGTCTTTTCAACAGAAAGATTCATGCTTGTCCTTTATTGATATTTAGAAACTTAAAATTGCATGTTTTAATGATAAAATAGATTTGTTTGATGGAATGTTAGAATGCAAAATGCGTCATATTGATTTTGACAGTGTAGCACTTGTCACCATGAATTTTGGGGAACATGCAAGAATTTTTTTAAGGCATTTTTTTCTGGGTTGATTTACAATGAATTGTTTTCATTTTTATCAAAGGTTCATTTTTTCAGTTGTTTTCCTCTTGTTTTTCTCTGTTTGTTGTTGTTAACCTCTTTTGCTTCTGTCAACCAGCAATTTAATCCTTGGATGAGTCTCTCCTGTCATATTGAGGCATTCTATCAGTTATGCACTATGTTAGTATATGAATAGTACCCAATTTGAAGTGATGTGCATACTCATGTTGTATTGAAGCTCAAAACACAAAACCACCATTGCCAAGCTTTTACCAAACCCCAGTCCTCCTGTGACAAGAGTTGTTGAGGATTGATGCTTCTACCGTTATGAAGGCATGGGACGCCTTAGACATATCTAACAAGGAGTTTTGATTTGTTATTTGAGTCTATGTCACATTTTAGTCAAATGACAGTCTGGATATTATTGAGTTTTTTTTTATTTTAATAATGTTCTGTACCTTAAAAAATGTCAGCTCACTACAAAAATTTTATAGTGAGTTATATCCATGTTACAATGAGCCATATATCATGTTTTGTGCAGAGATAGATTTGTGTTATACTCTGATGTATTACCAAGCCCAGGTATGTCTTGAGAACTTACAGTGTCATTTCTCTGGACCAACCATCCTTTTCTTGGTCTTGCTTCATGATAGGTCATGTTAAAAATTATGCCCCCTTGCCCTGTGTACATTAAGTTTTCCAATTGCTTCAATTTATCATCAATATGTTCATCATCATATTATTTTTTTGAGTGCAATAGTTCATGTATGTAAGGTTTTCATGTGAACTGAATTGTTTGTGAACAGTGCTTCATACTACCTTTTACCTTACCTAAGTTCATTTGCATACAAGGTAGCTGAGTTGAGCTTGAATGGAGACTTCCAGCTTGGTTTTATTAAACAAGATGCCATATTGTTTGAGTTATGCTCTATAAGGATTAATGTAAATAGAGTTTTATCTGATAGAAAAGATAGGGGAAGGTTTGAACTATCGTATTGATCCGAATTTGTGAAATCTCAATTATTAGCCAAGCCTATGTATAGGGTTGGTCATATATGCACATACTAGTGTAAGCTGATCTCAATGGCCTATGAATGTGCTGGAAGAGCCAAGTCAGGTCCTTGTATGGGATTTGGTTGATTTGGCATGGGCTCAATCGAGATTTGACTCATTCAGTGTTTACTTGTTTATGCCTCCACAAACTGCAACTTACATCAAAATTTGAAATTTCCAATACACGTAGCATGTAAGTACTCATTCTTGAGTGAATATACATACTCTACAACTAGATGAAGGTTGGAAAACACCATATGCAGCATCGATGCTTCTTATTGAGATACTGTTTTAATCATGCAAGTAAATATCATTCCACACTCTGTCTTCAATTGTTCAAGCTTAAAAATATGTTTGTTTGCCTTTAAATTAATTGGGAAAATCAGGGCGAAGTCTGGGAAGGTTGAGGTGTTGTCTCACTTACGGTGTTTTCTTTAGGAAAGTGGGACACTTATGAAGTCAAAGTTTTGAAGAATTGCCACTTTTTATTTCTAAAAGGTTTTTGATAACAATCAGGCTAGCACAAAATGGGAAAAAATGGGGAAGTGCATGAAGTGGTATTTTGTATTTGTTGGTTTGATTGATTTCTTTACTTCCATGTACCAGTAGAGCTTACTACTTCCTCATGTTCCCTCCTTTTATCTGTTGAAGTTCACTAATCTATCGGCATCTTATTATATTTCAAATTCTGGCTGTATGTATCTCACATTGTGGACAAACCTTGTTTTTAACTTGATTGCCTAAACTGGCATTTTGTGTAACTGTGTCATGTTACGCAGGTTACAGTCTATTTCTTGCGTTAGTGATTGATCGCTTGCACTACTACCTCCGGAAGCTGAGCAATCTGAAGAAAAAAGTTGGTACTTCAAATGAGGAAGTTGAAAAGATTAAAAAAGAGCATCTTCATTGGAAAGAAAATGAAGAGAAAGCTTCCGCCAATATAACAAAACTGCAGGAAGAAATTGCGACCTTAACTGAGAAGCTACAGAAGACAAAGAGTGAAGTCGAAGAGCAGGAGAAGCGGGCAACATCCGCTGAAGCCCATGTGGTTGCTCTCCAGAAACAATCTGAAGAACTGCTTCTAGAGTACGACCGCCTTTTAGAGGACAACCAGGTCCTTCAGGCCCAGGCTTTATCTTACAGAGGTTAAACATTCGACCATTTCAAGGCTTCTGCGCATCAAAGAGTGGGAACAAATCATGCTATAATTTTTTGTTTGATCCCTGCTGCAGGAGATGGCCCTCAAGTTTAGGATTGATGCTTACTGTTGTATCGGTTTTGGTTATGTATCAAAAGTCAGTGCCTACTTGTTCATCGTGTTTGATCATTTATTTAGCATGGTGAGTGTTTAGGAATGTACACAATAATATTGTGTTCTTAGACGGCTTTCAAGTTTATATTCAATCAAAGACGATATTGTGTTGAATGAAAAACAGAAATTCATCTTGTTTCATTAGGCAAGCTGAAAAAAGTAGCAGAAATCTTATTGACTGTTCCATTGTAAGGAAGTACATGAATGATGGAATGATGGTTTCATTCATATTCAGATATATGCAGTTCATTCCATGAAACCTTTTTTTTTTTCTTTTTTCTTTTGTAAGTTATTTTTTAGTTAATAATAATGATGAGGACCTGGAAACCAATCAGTTGGAAGAATATTTGTGTGGAAGGCATGGATTGGATGAAGAGTGAGAGACAAATGTCATAATGCAATACAATGTCTGCAAGTGATTCCATTGTTTTGTTTCCACTAAGAAACAAAAAGCTTATGCAGCACATCACATCACATCATCAGCGCAACCAAAGCTACTTGTATGTGGGAGAAGAGCCATTTGTTCTTCCAAGTGAGTGAATTCAGTAATGGACAAGGAATCCTAACAGATATAAATTGGTTGATGATGGTTGCAAGAAAAAGGTGAGGCAGGAGTGTGATGCTTTCTTTGCTGCCACAAACATTCACAAAGTTATCAGTTTTCTTGAAAAAAATGGGGATACATAAAATGAGTCTGAGTAAAACAAATCATGATTTATCTGAGAATGAAATAGAAGTGAAAGAACTTTTTTTGATAGAATTATATATCGTACTTACAAAGGGGGGAAAAAAAATATGCGACAACTACTTCTTAGTCTATTGACACTGATGAGTCTCTTGCATAAAGTATTCCTGTCTCGGTGAAGAGCCGAGTTTGAACCTCAGTTTACGCAAAGTGAGAGCACACAAACCCCTACTGTAGTTATTCCATATTTTATTGTAAAAAAACATAGCAACATAAACACAATCAAGTTTTTCTTTCAAATTTATTAAAATATATTAAATGAAAAACTTGTTTTTATTTTTGTATGAAAGATGATCTTCATCTAAACTTAATTATTCTTTTTCCCTAAAGAAGTGATCAAAGGGGCGTTGTGCTCTGTTATGATTGGGAGAATGTGAGGCTGTGATGGCTGCCTTTCTCTTGGCCATAATGAGTTTTGACTCATCAATCAAATTTTCTTTATCCTGAACGCTTTGGCATTTTTGTATTTAGTGTGTCTTTGTCATGGCGTATAACTTGGGGAAGTAATGTGATTGAAGGATGAACAAAATAATAAAAGTTATAACTTGAAAAAAAAAAAAAAATATATATATATATATATATATATATATATAATAATGCAAGCTATTTATTTATATTATTTAATCAACCAATTCATCCATGAGATAACTTTATAAAGGGTTTTTGAGACCTTTAATATTATACAAAAGAGTTAGGAGTGACACAAAACTATTATAGATAGTTAAGTGACTTTATAGTTGTAGAAAAAGAGGTGAGAAAACATGATAAGATTTTTTAAAAAATAAAGTGCCAAAAAAACAAGAGAAACTGCATTCGAGTCTTGAAAACATAGTCCTTTTTAGCTTTTAATTGATGAAATTCTAACAACTAAAATAACTTATTTTATGTTTTTTTAAATAAAAAAAACACATAAAGCTATAAAATAGGACTAATTTTCATCTTTCAATATATAGAAAACTTAAAAAACGTATGTCTTTTTCTTATATGGACAAACTACCACCCCCACTCACATAACCATTAAATACTCAATTATATTTTGACAAAAAATCTTGATCATTCACGTGAAAAATAAATTAATAACCATCTGATTGTGATTGTGTCATTGCTGGTCTAAATAATAATACATGTTAAAAATATAATTACATTGATATTTAAATATTATTTTCAGATAATTTATTTTTAACTTTTTTTTATTAATTTCTTCCGTCCCATAATCCATGAAGGATGGCTGTATGCATATATTCATATTTGTTTGGTAGAATACCCTAATTGGTCCCTTTGTTTGTCACAATCTGCCCTTTTAATCCTTTTACTTTAATTTGGCCCCGATTAGTCCCTCTACTGTCAATTTGAGGCAAATCAAGTCCAACAACTGACCGACGTTAGTTTGTCCGTCTGAGTTTGCTAATGTGGTTTTATAATGAAGGGACTAATCGGGGCCAAATTAAAGTAAAGGGACTAAAAGGGCATATTGTGACAAATAAAGGGACCAATTAGGGTAGACTGTGACACATAAAGGGACCAATTAGGGTATTCTACCAATCCATAATAAAACCAAATCAGCAAACTCAGACGGACAACGTAACGTCGGTCAACTGTTGGACTTGATTTGCCTCTAATTGACAGTAGAGGGACTAATCGGGGTCAAATTAAAGTAAAGGGACTAAAATGGCAGATTGTGACAAATAAAGGGACCAATTAAGGTATTCTACCTATTTGTTTTAAATGCATATTTTGAATTGAAAGGAAATGTGCAAATACAAGTACTTGGACACGTGTCAACAAAACAAGAGCATTTGAAGCCTTTCCGGTGCAAACCGGTTGAAATCCAACACCCGGATCCGAAAAAACCGACCGATTAGAACGCATGGGGAAACGGGGTTCCTTGGGAAACGCAACAAATCTCCTTCTCACGTGCGACCCCGTTCCTTGACACGTGTGTCCATGGGCCCACCTTTGCCACGTGTCACCATTCGTCGCTCTTTCTCGCTCTCTCTATACTTTTTGCAGCAACGTCTATAAGCATCGTTGCATCTCTCGAGTCTCAGAGAGGGAGAGAGGGAGAGAGGGAGAGAAAAAAAAAAAAATCTAATTTTTATCACCACTTTGAACTTTGTATTCTTTAATTTTGCTGTTTTCCTGGAAAATATCATGCAAGTCCTGGAAAAAAAGAAAAAAAAAATCAAAGTTCTTGTTTAGGTACTGATGAACTACATCAAGGGTGGATTTTGATGATCAAGTTGTGCATATAAGGTAAGAAAGCCTTTTTTTTTTTTTTTCTCTTTTTGTTGGTTTATGGTTGATGTAAAAACTATTTATGCAAAAAAGATGATGTTTTTGTTTGTAGAAAACTCACTTCCATGTTGTTACTTTTGTTTGCAGATGATATGCTTGACAGAAAATCTAGCAGAACATCCATGTGAAATTTTTAGTTCTTTTGAAGTTATGGATGAGAAACATGTGTCATTTGTCGCTTTTCTTTATTTAGTAATAAACACACACATGAGAAGAATGACAATAAAAAGAAATTTTATTTTGTTAGCCATTAATGAGCATAGCATGCTGGAAAGCATATTCTTAATGTGTGGATGCCATGTTATAAAGCATAGTTAACTTCAGTTCTTGCCATGTGATGTGTTGCAAGAGGAATCCGTCAAGCATTTTGTTTGGAGAGGTAAATCATCTTATATGTAAATTCAATCCTTTTGATGAAATTTTAAAGTGGTACTTTTTGGTTTTCATTGTTGATGAATGATGATAAATTCATGAATCAGAGAATTGCTCTCTTATCTGGCAAGTTATCATGTTGTGAAGAATATATCCTTGTTCTGTTTTGATGATCTGCAAGACGAATTCATTGGTCATTGTTTGGTTTACCTTTTGCAGGTGTTGTAGTTGATTAATTGGTTTTGGTTCGATGGCGGGGAATGAGTGGATCAATGGCTACTTGGAAGCAATATTGGACAGCGGAGCAGCGACGATTGCAGAGGACCATAGAGCGGTGAGCTTGACAGACAGGGGCCACTTCAATCCCACTAAGTATTTTGTTGAAGAGGTGGTCACCGGTGTCGATGAGACTGATCTCCACCGCACATGGCTCAAGGTGGTGGCTACAAGGAACTCTCGTGAGCGGAGCTCTCGTCTTGAGAACATGTGCTGGAGAATTTGGCACCTTGCTCGCAAGAAGAAGCAGGTTTGGCAATTACTATTTTAGCTCTTTATTATGCTGTTTTTCATGTTTAAGCAGTTCCTTGAATATATGAGTCTAATGGCTTGAGCTTCATGCATTTTGTTTCCTTGCTTATTTTTAAAAATTCTATATGGCGTTTACATGTTTACAAAATATGCTTGGAAAGTCTCCTATTTGTCAAAAAAGTATGCTTGCAAATATGTAAAAAAAAAATAAAATAATGTTTCTTGGCTATTGAAATGCACTTATGAAGTTCTGAAGGCCGGAGTAAGTACCTTGGAATTGTTTACCGCATTTTGGTGATTGGAATATAAATTTGATGATATAATTGTTAAAATAATATCACTGTTACAATACGTTTCATGTCCTTCATGCGTTGATTGATTTCTTTGATTTCGGAATCCTGTTTGGGGTTTATTTCTCAATTCTGTTCACCAATTTTGAATTTTTTTGGCTAATGAAGAACATGCTTGTATTTTGTGATCTATGAATGATTAAATGAGCAGTTGGAATTGGAAGATTCTCAAAGGTTGGCAAATCGGAGATGGGAGCAAGAACTGGGAAGGAGGGATGTCACCGAGGACATGTCCGAAGATTTATCAGAAGGAGAGAAGGGTGATGCTGTGGGTGAATTAGCACAGAGTGAAACACCAAAGAAAAAATTTCAGAGAAACTTTTCCGATCTCCCAGTGTGGTCTGATGATAACAAAGAAAAGAAAATCTATATTGTTCTTATCAGGTACACATTTTCTTGGTGCTCAGTGGTATCTTTCGTGCGCTATTTACCTATTTGCTCGGAGGAATTACAAATGACATTATTGCACATAGGAATTGATGTAGAGAATTTTCTTTTGAGATGTGAGTGTGTCTGCCATTTGTGTTGATTAGTTGGGGACATGTACTTTTTATTTTGTCAAGATGAGATTATATTCTTTGAGAATTTTATTATGTCTTTTGCATCTGCGAAATATTAAACACTGAATAAGGACAAACACAGACTGAAAGATTAGCTAATGTTTATTCATTCATACAACAAGCTTTACTGTGTTTTTAGAATTCCTCTAGCAAAAAAGTTCCTTTTTTTGCAAATTGCTATTATAAGTAGTTCATTCCTTTTTTTTTTTTTTTTTTTTCAGTATAAGTTCTCTTATGGAATGACAAAAGGTATCAAAAGTATGACTTTTGAATGAAAACACTTGGTTAAAAAGTTCATTGGTGACAACTAGCTGGGTAGATTAACTTATTTGGAAGAAAAACTTTCTAATTGTTATTAATATCTTTTGAAGTGGACATATAACTTAATACTATTCTAACGAGAAGTGGATCAGACTAACATTCACTATGAAAGTTAAGTAATGATACCAGTTTAACATTTTCCGTGTCAACTGAACATTGCTTGGGTTATCCTTTCTTTTTATGAGTTTTTATGGTATACAAAATTTTGATGCTGAAGGGTTATACTTTGACGAATACCACTCACAGTTTTCTTCCTCCAGTTTGCATGGTCTAGTTCGCGGGGAAAACATGGAATTAGGCCGTGACTCAGACACAGGTGGCCAAGTAAGCTTCTGTTGAGTAAACTATGTTTAACAAGAAATTATTGTAGAGTATGAAGAGTATCATGATACTTTACACTTGATGTTCAGGTGAAATATGTTGTGGAACTTGCTCGAGCTTTGTCAATGATGCCTGGGGTTTATAGGGTGGATCTCTTCACTAGACAGATAACATCTCCTGATGTGGACTGGAGCTATGGAGAACCAACGGAAATGCTAACTTCAGGATCATATGATGCCGAAGGGAATGATGCTGGAGAAAGTGCTGGTGCTTATATAATCCGCATACCTTGCGGACCTAGGGACAAGTATCTGCGAAAAGAATTACTGTGGCCTTACCTTCAAGAGTTTGTTGATGGAGCATTGGCTCACATACTTAACATGTCAAGAGTGTTGGGCGAACAAATTGGTGGGGGACATCCTGTTTGGCCTTACGTAATCCATGGGCATTATGCAGATGCAGGGGATGTTGCCGCACTTCTTTCAGGTGCTCTAAATGTTCCAATGGTTCTCACCGGTCACTCATTAGGGAGGAACAAATTGGAGCAGCTTATTAAACAAGGTCGTCAGTCTAGGGAGGATATAAATGCGACGTATAAGATAATGCGACGAATAGAAGCTGAAGAACTTTCTTTGGATGCTTCTGAACTTGTTATCACAAGCACAAGGCAAGAAATCGAAGAACAATGGGGTTTGTATGATGGTTTTGATGTCAAGCTCGAGAAGGTGTTGAGAGCTCGTGCTAGACGGGGTGTCAGTTGCCATGGTCGGTACATGCCAAGGATGGTGGTAAGATTAATAGCTCCATATTTGTTCAGTTATTAAGTATGAGTATAATATATGTTTGGATTGCATCGACATCTTATCAGAGCTTTGCTAATTGCTCCAAATAATTTTTTTCCCCAAAGGTTATCCCTCCAGGGATGGATTTCAGCAATGTGGTAGTTCAGGAAGATTCAAATGAAGTAGATGGAGAATTAGTACAAATCACAGGTCCCGATGGGGCTTCTCCGAGGTCAGTGCCACCCATCTGGTCCGAAGTAAGTTGTCACATGTTTGTGTTCTCCCAGTTTACCTTCCAACAATGTAAATTTTATTTTGAAATTGGAGTATATTTATCCATAGGTGATGCGTTTCTTTATAAATCCCCATAAGCCAATGATTTTGGCATTGTCAAGGCCTGATCCAAAGAAGAACATCACTACTCTCTTGAAAGCCTTTGGCGAATGCCGTCCCCTCAGAGAACTCGCAAATCTTGTGAGTATAAATTTAATGTAAATTTATCGTAATGTTTAATTTTTTTCTAACAAAGTAAGCAAGTCTAAAAGTCGAGTTTGTTCATGCAGGCATTGATAATGGGAAACAGGGATGATATAGATGAGATGTCTTCAGGCAATGCTAGTGTCCTCATTACCGTTTTGAAAATGATTGATAAGTATGATCTGTATGGCCTTGTTGCTTACCCAAAGCATCATAAGCAATCTGATGTTCCAGAAATTTATCGGCTGGCAGCAAAAACAAAGGTTTGTACAACTATTGCGGCTTTTCAAATATTTCAAAATTCCGTTGACCTTATATGAAACTTTTAATAAAATAATTCCGTTTCCCTGGCAGGGAGTGTTCATAAACCCAGCTTTAGTTGAGCCTTTCGGCCTCACTTTGATTGAGGTTAGTTTCAATCCTTACTATTACTTTGACAAGATTCGAATAATGTAGCAAATCATAATGCTCAAGCAAAAAAAAATTGTAGGCTGCAGCACATGGCCTTCCAATGGTGGCTACAAAAAATGGTGGTCCGGTTGACATTCATCGGGTAATTGGAAATCCATCTGTATTTTTACTCACCCTGACATTAACATTTGATGATCATATAGAGATTGAAATATTGTAAGTTGGAAATTATAGGCATTGAACAATGGGTTGCTTGTCGATCCACATGATCAAAAAGCAATAGCTGACGCACTGCTAAAACTTGTCTCGGAGAAGAACCTTTGGCATGAATGCCAGAAAAATGGATGGCGTAATATCCATTTATTCTCATGGCCTGAGCACTGCAGGACATATCTTACAAGGGTGGCTGCATGTAGAATGAGGCACCCACAGTGGCAAACTGACACTCCAATGGACGAAATGGTTGTTGAGGAATCACTCGGTGATTCTTTAAAAGATGTGCAAGAATTGTCTCTCAGGTTATCTGTTGACGGAGAGAAGAACTCACTTGATTTTTCTTTGGATCACAATCAAGCAGAATTGGCAAAGGTGGTTGCAGAAAAAGGCGGTGACCCTGAGTTGCAAGATCAAGTGAAGCGGATACTCAACAAAATAAAGAAACAAGTACCTGATGCACAAAGTGAGAGTGGGAACCAAAAACAAGAGAACTTGCCACCAAGCATCAATAAATATCCTCGTCTTCGAAGACGACGGAGGCTATTTGTTATCGCCCTTGACTCATATGATCCTACAGGAAAACCAGATAAGAAAATGTTGATGGTGATACAGGAAGTTTTCAAGGCGATTCGATCAGATGATCAGATGTCGAGAATTTCAGGCTTTGCTCTATCTACAGCTATGCCGATATCAGAGACATTAGAGTTAATGAAACTGGGGAAGATACAGGTTACTGATTTTGATGCATTGATATGCAGTAGTGGTAGTGAAGTGTATTATCCAGGTACTTTGCAATGCACTGATTCAGCTGGAAAATTCTGCGCGGATCCAGATTATGCAACACATATAGAATACCGGTGGGGTTATGATGGTGTTAAGAGAACCATAGCAAAACTAATGAGCTCTCAGGATGGTTCTGTTGAAGAGGATTTGAAATCATGCAATGCTTACTGTGTTTCATTCTTGGTCAAAGACCATACAAAGGTATTTTTTTCATCAAACTTCTCATCGAAATATCTCTAGTCACTCAAGATTTAGTAATCAAAACTTTTCTTTTTGTTTCTGTTTAGGCGAAACAAGTTGATGATTTAAGACAGAAGCTGAGAATGCGGGGGCTTCGATGCCATTTAATGTACTGCAGGAACTCGACACGGTTGCAAGTCATCCCGCTTCTCGCATCTCGGTCTCAAGCACTCAGGTACTCGCAAGACACTTTGTCTAATTTTCATCTAATTGTCATTCGAATATCAACAAAAAAAAAAAAGAAAGAAAATTTCCAAAAATGTCAATTCATTTATGAAAGAATCTCATTAATTTGTGGAATAAATCAGATTTGTGGAATCTAGTTTTTCCAATGTTAGCATTGTCTGCCAACAGAAAAAACAGGCATCATGAATCATATTCTTCTTATAATAAGGTAGCTCTGGACTGAATTCCTAATCAGAAAAGAAATACAAAAAAATTCATCACTTGTTCCACCTGAAACCAGAGAACTGTTTTTTAGAATAAAGCATCAATGCCGAGTATCTTTACTTAAATATCATCTCTACTTTACCGCTAATATTTTGCTGAATTTTTCTAGGTACTTATTTGTCCGATGGGGTCTTAGTCTTACAAACATGTATGTAATTCTCGGCGATAGAGGGGATACAGATTATGAGGAACTCATATCGGGATCTCACAAGACGGTCATCATGAAAGGTATCATTGAAAAAGGATCGGAAGGACTGTTAAGGACTTCAGGGAGCTACCAAAAGGAAGACATTATTCCCGGTGAGAGTCCCCTTATTGTGTATACTGATGAAGGAATAAATTCAGAGGCCATTATGAAGGCACTCAGGGCAGCATCAAAAGCTACTTCAGGGATGTGATCGGATCACCAATGTGAGTATTCATTCGTCGATACTTTTTCTTCCTTCATCATCAGTTAGTTTGCATTGTATTCATGATCAAGACAGGAACATATTCCTCATGCTTTATGATTTATGTTGCAGATTCTACTTTTAATTGTTCCCACTCAAAAAATTTACTCGGCAAAAGTACGACGGCATGGACCACATCGAAGATTTGGTTTTGGTATCATCACTGAAAGTATCAGCCTGAAGTTGGAGTTGGCATGAAGCTTTAGGTCTTTGCAACTTGCAAGAAGGCATAATAAAGACACTTGAGAAACTACATTTTGCATGTCTTCTAGTGTTGTACATCCAAGTATAGATATAAATGTTTCTCATTTTCACTGGAATACAATGAATTAACTGGCCTTTTTCTTGGATGGAAGTCCAACGAGTATTAATTATAAAATGGTCTGCTGTGACGCAAGCGAAACAGAGATTTCACAACGTTTGAGTTTTTTTTATTGATTATTAGTATTATTTGTTCGGAAAGAGTGAGCTGACAAGCTAATTAACAACAACAAAACAAAAAGGAAAAAAAGAAAGACACTAAACAAGAAAATATATCGAGGTTGTATGTTAAACTGAAACAATAGGTGAACAAATGCAAATAAAATCTACACAATTGCACTAATTTAGAGGGACGAATAAATTTTGCTTTTAAAAAACCAGCGAGATGATTAAATGTAAATAATGTCATATAATATAATGTTCAATCATAAGCACAGCTGGGGATGTAGCTCAGATGGTAGAGCGCTCGCTTAGCATGCGAGAGGTACGGGGATCGATACCCCGCATCTCCATTCAATCGTTACTTTATTTTTTTTATTTTGCTTAATTTTTGAGAGATATTTTATCCTGATCCTTCCGATCCTGCTATCCCAGCCAAGGAGAAAGACGAACCCTGCGAAAATCATTTTTAAACAAACAAATTGATGATTATAGCCACATTTTTAACCAAAATAACTTTTAATAGCTAAATTTGGTTATAAACAACACTTAATAATATTATCAAACGAGGGACTCTCGATCCAAATAACATAAATAATCTTAAATTTGCATTGAAACAGTCAGATGGCAAACATCCGTGAAGATGTAAAATCCTTACAGCGACTTAAGGATTTGTTTTACAGGGGTGTAAATGCAAAATATCCAAAAAAAATTGGTAACTTGAGCGATTATGTCAGATGACACACAGCTAAGTTAAGAAATCAGACACAAGCTTCACTATAAATAGTGATATGAGAGGAAACAAAGAATCCTCCATACAAAAGTCTCAACATTAAAACATATAATAAGAAAACAAAACATGAACTTACTTTTACACCATCAGAGAGCTTTTCACTGATACTGGCTAAGAAGCAACGTTAGAAGTGAAAGACAGCTTCTACAGGTTTTTCAGTCACTCATGCCTGTCCCAAGTGGCTCTTTCTCAACGGCAAGTTCTGCCCTTTGGAAGAAGGGCATGATCAAGTTTGAGTAGCTGTGAAACTAAATGACAAAGAGCATAAAGAATCTGAGTGTGTTTGGCTTGATGAGAAAACAAAACAGGAATGAGAGAATAGAAAAGCAATCACACAATGTGGGGAACAAATAAGGGTATAAAAATGGTTTTCGTCCATCCAAACATAACCTAATGGAATTAGATTGAGAATAATCAAAGAAGATAAAACAATAGTTACAGAACATATACCGCATGCACAATCTCTTCTTGTTTACCCAGAAGTTCTTGCTGTTGCACCTTGGCTGCTTGTCTTATGGAATCAGCTTCCGAGAGCAACATCTCACCCTTTAAAAATACAAGAAAATGAGTTGAAAAGATATTTATATTTCTGGCGTCACAACAGACAAAAGCTATGGCAGAAGTTTTCCAGATCAGCTCGATATGCAAGAAGTTTTACAGGAGCAGTAAATTCAAATAATTAAACAATCCAAAAATGTTTGAGAATGATAACATTGTCAATATTGATATTCTAATATTTCTGTATCTACCTGTCTCAGCTTACAAGGAGAAAATATTACCTTACCAACCATTGCTTCAGCTTTCCTTTCTCTAGGCTCAAGACACTGCAGTCTCCATTCCATTTCTGCTCTCACACTATCAAGTTTCTGGGTGGCCTCTGAATGCTTCACGTCCCTCTCCTTCTCCATCGCCTTAATCAAATCCTCAGATTGCTTTGCTAATAGATAAATTCCACAGATCATTGGATTATGAATTAACAAGAAAAAGAACCTTTCACCCAATTTCAAACAATAGACCTTTCAGTTTTGGCATCATTCACAGAATAGGTTATCAAGCATATGAAAATATTATGAACAACTAGTTAAGGTAGAGGCCAACCTTTGCCTTGTCTTTCAACTATTTTTGCTTCAAGAGACATGTTTAAAACTCCTTGATCACCCAGCTTAGCTCTTAGAGCCTTTACATCTTTATCAACTACTTTGGCTGAATTAACCTAACAAAAACCAAGATATACAGAGTCAAGAATTGAAGCATAAGGGAAAACAGGGAGCCATAATTTGGCATTTGTGAGAAGGATCCTCCCTAACGTAACACCTCTTGTATAAAGTAACACCGTTCAGGTATGGGAAAAACAATAAAAAAACAAGTCATATAGAAAGATTAACAATTCAGTTATGCCCAATAAAGAGATAGAGGAATGTGAGCAAAGTATCATCCTGACAAATATCACTAAAACGTTTTAATAAACAAAAGGCAGTTCCATAAACAAATAATTGAATAATAGTAAAAATGATAAAAGATGGGGCAGTGACAATGCTGACCCTAAACTCTAATAACCGACAATAGAAGCTAACCATACCTGTTCCTGAATAGCCTGCACCTGGGCAAAGTGCTTGGACATTTTATCAAAAGCCTGCAAAGTAAAAAATGTTGATCAACAACTGGGAAATTAAACCGATCAGATGGTGGCTACAAATAATATTAAGAAAATTATGAATTTGGAAAGATAAGGAGCAATCAAGAAACCTCAAAGTTGATTGAAAAATGACATCCCTAGCTAAGAGCCAAAAATACAATCATTATTAAAGAAGCTATTCATCCATTACTTTTATACTCCCAAAAGTGTTTTCTCATAGGATCATTATTACACGCATTAAACTTGAAAAGCTATCATTAATCAAGTTTCTTATTTGATAATCACAATAGTATGGAGCCATGCAACCAATTAAGAAGGGGGACTATCAAAAAAAGGCTGATCATTCCCCAAGCAAGATTCTTATTTTCTGTACTTTTCAAAAAGACAAGAGACCAGATATACTAAGACTATTCAACATGGTCATTTACAAGTATCAGAACAATGCATGGAAGTATTAGCATATGCATAAACAGAATTAACTTTTAATAAAGCTGCATTTGACACTAGAGGAATACAGACAGTAAATAGTCTTCTCAAACAAATTGAATTTGGCAAGGCAGGAAAAACAAATGCATATGCATAATATTTTCTTATATAAACTGAATTTGGTTCCACAGAAGCTTTCAAGGCAAGGCATATCCGTATGAATCAATGTACGTTCTTGAATACAGAGAATTGATCACACAAATTTTCATATACATCAATAGATAATCTTGTAAGCTAAACTGGATAAGGAACAAATCCAACGAGGGCTGTATATATTCAGGGCCCCGACAACATCACTTAAATGAAACTAAAACAAAGATGAGCTCACAGCAGACTTCATCATTGTATAACACAATTTTTTAGACCTGCCATGACAACCAACTGAATAGAAGAGGAAAACATCACAGTCAATTGCTCAGATACAAATAAGATATCAACC
This sequence comes from Dioscorea dumetorum, assembly GCA_902712375.1. NCBI lineage: Eukaryota > Viridiplantae > Streptophyta > Magnoliopsida > Dioscoreales > Dioscoreaceae > Dioscorea > Dioscorea dumetorum. Next base: position 2,810,150 of record CACTHL010000870.1, on the reverse strand, counting down.
ACTAAAGCAGATCATTTCAAATCTAGAGCCAGCCACCCATTAAAGCATTCACCATCACATCCTAATATAGATAATGTTCACTATTACAAGGAAGTGCCAACTGAGAGAGAGAGCATTAAAAAAAAGGTAACATAAAAAATATAGATCCATAGGATCTGTTAAGGGAAAATAAAACTTATAATACCTTTGTATATGCCTCTAGTGTTGAAGTCTTCTCTTGAACAATCTGCATTGCTGATCTTTCAGAATTCTTTATTTCAGCTCTCTTTGCTTTTTTCTCATCAAGAGCCCTCTACATGATCAAGTACATAGAAAGTAAAATTGTTAGCCATATGAGAGCCGACTTGACCAGCAATCTCACAAGGTATAGTTAAATCAAATTTGTGGAAGGAGGGGAAAAGACATCAAACAACATGGTAAGTCCTTTTACATGAGCTGGTATACATGTTGATTGAATATTAATAGCAGCACAAAGTTCAACAATGACATCAAAGTCCACAGGATGATACCAAAGCAAGGGTTGCATGGAATGCACATTTAACACTAAACTTATCGATGCTTCAGTTTGGTACTTCAGCTGGTGTGGAATATAATGCATATTCCTTGCAAAAAAATTAAAATACATTTCAAGTGAATAAATATTATATCTTTAGGCCTCCTACAGCCATTCAGTACAACAGCACCACCAAATATATTAGTCCCAATAATTGAGGTTCAAACGGGTTCAAAATCTAAACTAGACCAAAATAGGCAGTAAAGTAGAAACTATCATGGACAAGTCACCTGCAATTTGTCAGGGGATTGAACAATTTTAGACAGCAATTTAGAATTTTCTTGGGCACTTTCAGATAATACAAAATCAGCATGAGAGATCTGCAACAAAAAAAGAGAATTAAATTAGCATGTTACAACAATTCAGAATACTTCTGTAACACAGACAAATGCCAACAATACTTCCCCTGTGACCTAAATGATGCTCATGAAAGATATCTCAAGATGAACATTACACAAGCATACCAAACTCTCAAAAGATGTATGTCAGTAAATGAAGTACAGAAAAACCAAACAGGTGCAAATATGAACTCACACAATTCAGTTCAAGGAAAGAAAAGGCAGCCAGACAAAGTAAACCATGACAATTGAAGTGATTGATGAAAAAAAACATGAGACACAGTGCAATAGGTGAATAACATAGAGTGGATCTAAAAGAATATATCATTGAAAAGTGAATAATGGAAATAGACTCAAATGTTAAGTACCCATGCTTCTTAGCTTGTTATAATTATGTATCAAGCATCCCAACAATCAACAATGAATTTACATATAGCTTAATAATAGGGAAGATATTTCTTAGTTATACCTCACCCATGAAAAAGGTGCATCTTATTAGCATCATTTTGGTTCAGTACCTTCATCTGAAAAATTGAATCTACATGCAGCATTACATTTCATCAATCACCCAGGAAAATCCTAAATACATAGGCATCTATATGTTCCACTGCATTTAATCAATAACCTAACATAACATAATCAAATTTTGAGTCCAAAACAGAGGCTTCTATCAACAAAAAAAAAGCAACTGATAATCAATAACCTTTTGAAACTTTTACCATAAATTATAATGATTTATATTAATGACGTCACACAAGGTTCACCCGAACAACCAATAAAGAGGGATGAAGATCAATTGGCCAAACCTTCTCATTGATTGCTTCATTCTTATCCTTCAGCTCTTTGAACAGAGCTTTGAGAGACATCTGCTGCTTGTTATAGTTTTGTATGGTTTGACGTAATTGCTTGACTTCCGCATCCAACTCCTGGACAATAGGCTCCTCCATCTGGCATGCAACTTCATGGTCCAAAATCTCTTTATTCAACTGCATTACAATGTAGCATGTTATCTTCTGCCAAACTCACTGGAAATAGAAAGAAAAGGCAAGAAAGAACAACTTAAAACTAAACCAGAGCAATCTTCTCCTCTAACTCTATCCTTCGCTCCTCATATGCTGGGAACTGGTCTACAATTGGCTGTAGCATATTCAGCTTGTCTTCTCTGAAACATTCAACATAAACAAGCACCTTAAGATGTCAATAATACATGGAAAGAAAAGCCTCCATTCTCAGGACCCTCCCTCTTTTAGGAGAAAAACAAAAATGTTGTAACCACTCCAAATAAGATGACAGAGACAAAGCAAACAAACACCATAAAGAAATCCACACAAACCCAAGATCAGAATTTTTCCTCCCTCTTTTCAAGTGGGCAGGCAGAGTGGAACAATATAGAAAAGAGGAACAAGACTCTAAAAAGTTTACTGAACATTAATAAACTGAAAATTTGTCAAAATTTTGACAACAGTGAGTTAAGCAAACAGCACAGACAGAAAACACCCAGTAACAACAAAATCCAACTAAAACATTTACATACTTATCAGCATTCAGCATTACAAATATGGCAGAAGAAGACATCAGTGATGGTGTATAAATCAGAAAGAGATAACTATGAAGCCAATTCGAACTTCAAATGTTCAGTGCTTAAATTGAAGAAATTTAACAATAACGAATACCACAACAGAACAAAGCATTGAAAGAACCAAAAATCATTCAAAAATATCAACTTGAAAGGATAGATGGATGGAATTTCACCTATAGAACAAGAAATTGACAATTGTACTGAGAATCTGTCCAGTCCGCCTTGCGTCTGGCTTCAACAAATCCCTCAGTGTAAAATGTCCAAACCTAATTGAACCCAGCAAATCTTTAACTTTGCGATAGAGATTAAAGATCCTGATGGAATCTGCATGATTATCAGGGTTCTCCAGAAGCTCCAAAGCACCAAACCCGATCTGCCCATCCAAATCATCCCTGAAAACCAACAAGAAAGAAGCAAGAAAAATCAAACCATGCTAATGCCAGAAGAGCTCGCCTTCTGAAAAATCGTGAAACTGAAGATGAAACCACGACACAGATAACCAGGAGAAGAAAAAAAAAGAGAGCAATTATAAAGCTAACGTACTGGTTTAGGATCTGCTAGTCTAGATAATCAATAACATCCTATAAAAAGAAAACAACAAAGCTGAGCAAGAGATCGTCAAAGAACCCTAAAAAACCATCAAGAAGCAAGAGAATGAGGATCATTGCCCATAAATTCTAAAAACCCTAAAAAAACCAATCGAAAAATAAAGAAAAGAAACAAGTAGATTCGAATCTAAGCTAAGGGTTTTCAGGCGATCAAACCCAAGAGGATCAAGGTAGGAGAGGAAGTTGGCGTAGAGCGAGCACATGAGCTCTGCCGTGGGCGCCGCGAGGTCCTCCGGCTTCAGCGTCGCAATACCAGTCTGCGCCAATATCGAGATGATCTCCGCCGCCGGCATCTCCGGGCATGTGAACGTTGACGCCATCTCCTCTTCTGCCGCAGTCACCTCCAAGCTCCTTCTCTCCGGCGATCGGTGGCTGGAGACCTATTCCTCCATTCTCATCACTTTGTTTTCCCGCCAAAGAAAAAGCGAGATTTTATTTTTCATTTTCAAAACGTTTCCACTCGCCCCCTTGTATAATGATCAAATTAAATAGTATTAGTATGACGTCATCGATAATTCATCATTAATTTTGTAGAAATTTAGGGACCCACGTGTTATACATTGGTAACTAAATTTTTCATATTCAGTCGATTATTTTGTAAATTTATTTAATTAAAGGACGAATCTGTAAAAACAAAACTCTATTCAATATTAATAATTCACTGAGACACGCAAAGGATCCAGCCAAATTCTCCCAATTCTCGATCTCCTTCTCGGTTTGAAACCCTCGATCGTCGATCGTCGATCGTCGTCTCCAATGGCGGGCCTCTCGCTCCGCTGCGGCGACTGCGGGGCACTGCTGAAGAGCGTCGAGGAGGCTCAGGAGCACGCCGAGCTCACCTCCCACACCGACTTCTCCGAATCCACCGAAGCCGTTCTTAATCTCGTCTGTTCCACCTGCGCGAAGCCCTGCCGATCCAAGACGGTATGCTATTCCTCTCATAGCCCCTTTTTTTTACTCGATTTTTATCTGAATTCGATATTGTGGGGGGTTTTAAGGAGATGGATTTGCACACTAAGAGGACTGGGCACACTGAGTTTGCTGATAAGACTTCAGAGACGGCAAAGCCGATAGACTTGGAGAATGCCACGAAATCTCATGGTGGGACTGAGGAGAGTGCTGTAGAGGGTGAGAGTAGCCAGTCTGAGGGTATGTTTTATTTCCAGGATCTAGAAGTACATTGTCTATGGTACTTTGTTCTTGGATTGAAGAGATGGTGGATGTGATTAATTAGAAGGTAGCTGTAGTTTTGTTTTGGCTAACTAATGTGGTTTCTCCATCCACTTTAGAGATGGCTGTTCCAGAGGTCGATCGAATGATACTTGAGGAGCTTGAATCAATGGGATTTCCAAAGGCCAGAGCAACAAGAGCACTGCATTATTCTGGTAAGATTGTTGACTGGTTGTTTCAATTCTCTATCCAATCATTGTTTCGGATTTGGTGTTCATCTATCCACTGCTACATTTGTTGAAATAGGTTGTGTGATTTGATAGTTGCTTTTTGCGGCTATGAAGATATTGGTTGGTTTGAGTATTTCAAAGCTTTAATGGTAAATCATGACAATGTAGTCTATTCTTTGAATGACATTGTGCGGGAAGATCCTATGCTTATAGATATGAAGACTTGAACCATGGTTCCTTTAAATTCATTATATCTAAATTATTAGGGATTTCGCTTTAAATTTGCCTGCCATCTTCAATTGAGAAAATGTATTAATCTTGGCTATTTGTGTATTCTACTACTTGGTTTCACTTAGTTTATTAGCTTCGATCTCGGATCAGGTTTAGATATTGTTAACCTACATTACAAAGTAAAGATCACAGCACCTTCAATATTTAGGTAATTATAATATTTCTATTGTGAAATTATATGGACCAACCAATTAAGAGATGTATTATGAAAATTGCAACTATGATTGAATGATGCCATAACAAAGCAGCCTTCTCATTTTCGCTAGAGTAGTTTGGATTGAGTTATTGCAAGCCATCATGAAATTTGTGCTAACTATGATGTCTATATTCCATCTTCCTTCGAAATTCAAAGGGTGATGATGGCACCTTACTCATGCTTCCTTGACAACAATAACGTTGTGGATATTCTTGTCACATTCTATAGTGTTCTACAATGTGCATATACCTGCGTATGCGGATGTGTTTCATATGTTTCATTCCTAGGTTGATATTCAACTTTTTGGAGAAGAAACTATGAGCGGCAAGAAGATCAATTCTATGGACTAGGTGGTTCACACAAAATAAAAAATCAGACTGCTTAATTAGCCCAATCATTAGAGGGATCCACTAACTTGAGAATTCATATAAAAGTAAGGTTATGGAATAGTGAAGCACAACACTCGATTTTCCTGCTACACGAGCTATCAATACGGCCCAAACTGTGCCTCCTTGTGCTACTGCATTCAATGTCATTTGTATGATGTTGTAGGGGGTTGTTGCATGGCAAGTGTTGCAGCACTAATTATCATAACTAGGCAAATTTCCTCGCTCCACTTCTGGGTTTTTTTACAATTTTAGAGTGTATTGAGGCAATGTCATATATACGCATACAATTCAAAATATAAATAAAGTAATTTAATCAACTAAATTATAACATTATTCATAGAATGGTTATGAGAAAATGAGCAAAAAAATGTAGATGAAATAATACTTAGCAAAAGAATAAAAAAAAAAGAATTCAAAAAGAAATGAAAGAGCAAGTAAAATTAAGTGCTTAATAATAAAGGAATCAAACCTACTATTATTAGTATTCTAAGCACTATATCCCACGAACAATGAGCTAACCCTAAATTTTGTCACTGCTCTACATTAAAATTTTGTCAATACCAATAATTTTTAGAAACCAATTTAGTTCAAAGTTCCAACATCTCTTTTCTTTTGGTTACAGATATTACACTCTTTTCAATTTCTTTTACTTGAACATAAACCAATCCAATAACTCAACTTCAAATATAACCTCTTGGTTGGTTTAAAAAAAAAACAAAAGTATTTAGCTTTAAGTAATTTCTAACTTTCTTATCTTGTATAAATGACATGATTGTAGGGTAAATATAGAACTTTTTCATCTATAATTGTAGTCATCTACTTTTGCAAAACCCAAAGGTATTCAATGTTTTCATAAATAGGCCCACAAACTCTAACATGTATGATTACACAACTCCATACAATGGAAATTGTTAGCGAAGTGTTTCAAGCAAAAGAAAAAGAATTATCAATGACTATAATTGGTTTTGAAAGTTTTGGTGAAACGTTTAATGAAAAACATATAAATGCAATTAACTTTTCCATTACTAATACAACATTTAATATAAACAAAATTTAAATACAATAAAATGTTATCTTTTTCGCTTATTTTATTTAGAAAAATTCAATTTTTCGATGATATGACCCTAGGGAAGGATCAGCATTTTTATTTATAACCATGTTTATCCACTTTTCAAAAAAACCCAAAAGTAATTAGAGTTTATAATTAATCAAATTATAGGAACCATAAAATCTAACGTTGTGATTAAATAACTCTTTAAATTGTTTGTTTGCCTTTTTTTAAAGAAAAATTAATAGGTATAATCAGTTTTGGAATGTCTAATGGAACATGTACTCAAACAAATAAATACAATTACTTCTTCTATTACTATACCACATTTAGAGTAGGCAAAAACTTAAATAAATTTAAATGTAATAAGTAAAAATTTGAAATTGTTCCTTTAATCAACTTTAATAGTATGTATAGACTATTGGACTCAGTACTTAAGTGATGTAAGATACATTGTTGTTTTTGGTTGGTGTTTAACACATAGTCCTGATACTGTATGTTCATGTAAGCCTATATGTTGCACACTGCAGATCTAAATTAGCACTTCGAACCTTGATCAGAATTATGTCAAGTGGGAGGAGAAATTATCATTCTGCATTCTTTACACTTATAATCACTGTGAAATGATTTGGGTCCTCATTTTACCCATGTAGCATGCAATTGTGTACCTTCTTAATTTTTTTTTTTCTGAAATTTTCATTTATGTACTTAAACAAAGATTTTGCTCATTCAGGTAATAGCGGTATTGAGGCTGCCATAAATTGGGTTGCAGAACATGAAGATGACCCGGATATTGATCAAATGCCCTTGGTAGGATCTTGGTACATTTTGTGTATGTGGTCCATTAGTTAAACCATATCATATTTGAAAATGGTGTCTTAAATAGCATTAGATGTAAATCCGTTGGATCTTTGAAAATTTGAGGCATAACAAAATGGCGTCTCTGCTACACATGCTGGATTGCACTAGACCAAGCGGCAATAAAAATGCATCTGAATTGTTCATCTTAAAGTGTACTACCACATGGGACCTTGATGGCACACATTCATACGCACTAGGTCCAGGCATGCCTCTTCCGTTGGGGGAAAGATGCATAGCGGCATAGGTCAATAGTTAATGGCTCTTGAGTTCTAACATGCAAGAGAGAACAAAGTTCTGTGCATGCACAAATGTGTGCAAGTGACATTGTATTCAGGTGTTTCTTTAGTATTACTTAACATTGAATTTATCTTCCATATCTCGTATTTTGAATGATTTAGGTGCCTATCAAAGCACAAAGTGAAGCCGACAAATCATCTTTGACTCCAGAAGAAGTTAAAATGAAAGCACAAGAACTACGGTATGTCTTGAAAGTTTTCTTGCATCTATGGGACCTTGTGATTCGTAGGATGCATTCCTTTTTTATTAGAACTTATATTACTGTTTGATGTTAAAGGCTTCAAACAGAAAGTGCTTCTTTTCCTACTCTCTCTCTCTCTCTCTCTTGAACACCTGTGTTTATACTCTTTTTCAGTTTATTCATAGTAATTGATCTTTTCCCAGTGCCTGTGGCTGTTAATTGATACCGATTTATAATGCATGATGTTGTTTTGGCCTATCATGGTGGTCTTTATTTGTATGCTGTTTTTTTCACCAAGCAATATTTCTCAGCCCACTTAATTCCCACATGTTCAATCTGTTTCATATCTCATGCTTTGAAAATGATAGTTCTGATGTTGTTAAAAACTTTTCAATGTTTTACACCAAGGGTGTATTCTATTCACTTGTGGCTGAAATGATGGAAGAAAATATATGTGAAGAGATTCAAGGGAAATAGGGTATTGAAAAACATAGATCTTGCAAGTATTTTACGAGCAAGTAATTATGTGCTCAATTTTTTCAAGCCCAAATTATGTCCAGAGATCTTTGCTTATGATGTATCAGAGAAAAAATGGAAAGACATTACCCATATTGAAATCAAATCATTTCCCTGGAAGAGCATAACATTTAAATCCCACAGAATATGTTGAAACCTATATGTGCTTCGTGCTGCTTAGTTTTAACGATGTGATTGTTATGTATGTGTTCTTCATTTTACCACAGTTCTTCCCCAAAAAGGCTTCTGAACTTGTGACTTGATTTTTATAAAGTTATTGTGCAACAATATAACTTTGTTAACAAGGACAAGACCTTCTGTTTTTCTGTAGGGCGGGACTTCTGTTATGGTTAGCTATTTAAATAACTTAATTTTAGACTTTTCCTGAACTAAAACCACCACTAATTGCATCTATCCTGCAATTAAGCATGATGATGACAACTTACTAATCATCTTTGAGCCGGAACTGGTGGTATGGCCATTCCTCATTTAAAGGGTAATTTGGGTCAAAAGTAGTTTGGTCTCTTTGGTATTTATGCTTGACTTGCTAGCATGTTTCCTGCAGAGAGATTATTGTACAAGTTATCAAGTGTTCACCTTGCTCTCTGCTTAAGTTGAACCTTCCTAACTGCACAGACCTAGTGAACATCACTTCTGAAAAAGATTTGTGTTGTGTCTTGGGAATGCTCACATCCTACTCTTGCAAGAAAAACTGTGTGTCCACACATTTGATAAAGAATGCAATTCTGTTAGTGTACCATGCTTCTACTGTTTGGTTTGGTAATTGCATGGATGTTTCGCCCCTTGTTTTTTTATGTTTAAACATTTGCAGGGAACGTGCTCGCAAAAAGAAAGAAGAGGAAGAAAAAAGAATAGAGCGGGAAAAAGAAAAGGTATTTGTACCTTTTGGATGCACTTAACTACTTGAAATTCTGAAAGCCTGCTTCTCATTACACAATTACCATAGTTACCTAAAGAACTCATTAGATGAGTGATCCTAAAGGATGCATATGGCTAAGCTCTGTTGTTTTTCATATATTTTCCTTTTAGAAATTTTAAGTAGAGCATGTTGGCTTGGCTTAGTTATGAATAACATTTTAAATAGTGGTTGGGACCAAGTTACATGGATTTCCACACAGGACAGTCTCGTATTTGGTGTACTAGTGAAATTGTATTTTTAATCTCCAAAACTCCTATCTGATCCCCATATAATTTTTAACTCTTTTTTACTCTCTTTGGGAGTTTACAGAGTTGCAATTCCCAAAAATGATGGCCCAGCTCCAAGCACATATGGGAGTTGCGGAGTAGCTATCTCCCATGTTACAGTTGCCTTCTACCTTTTCGGCATGCTTGTACATACACCTCTACTAACTTCATCGCTGTGATCCCTTTCCTCCCATTATTGTCCATGCTGTCGGTTTCCTTGTAACCCATCCTCTCTATTCAATTTTTACTTCAATCTCCCCTTATTCTCCCCTCGCCTGTAATTTTCTCCTCCATTGGTAAATTCATTGACAGCATGTGGATTTGATGGAGATGATTTCCTTGTAGTGTTTGGCATATGTAATGAATGGCAATTAGAGTTGGACTGCCCTCTGGTCACACTCGAAAAGAAGGAATTCATTTCCATAGAATGCACTTTACATTTTGTTTTTGTCCTTCATTATATATATATATATACATATTGTCTCACATGCTTACTGCTTGATTGCATAATTTGTTATCATTATTTATGACCTAAGATAGTGAATGGATCAACATTGTTGTTTGCTTGTTAAAGGAGAGAATACGTATTGGCAAAGAGCTCCTTGAGGCAAAGCGCATTGAGGAGGAGAATGAAAGAAAACGGTTTGTCATAATCATGTGGATTTATGTTTATCATGGCTGTTTTTCCTTTGAATTGCTCTTGGGCTTCACTCTTCTTATCTATATGTGACTTGATGAGATGCTCCTCTTCACTGCAGACTATTGATGCTGCGGAAAGCTGAAAAAGAGGAAGAGAAGAGAGCACGGGAGAAAATACGCCAGCGACTTGAGGAAGATAAGGTATTTGCTGAATTTTCTGTACCTGGAAGATGTGTCTGTCCAATCTTCACAATTTGTGCAAGTGGTTTGATTTTGATGTCTTTGATTTGGTCCTTTGGATCATTTACTTTTTGCTTGGTTTAAACTATAGTCTGCATGCAACTAGCTTATAGGCTTGCATGCTAATGATAGATAAGGTTTGCATGACAAATGATAATTCTCTAGCAATTGTGGAATTTTGAGATTGTATATAGAGTTCTCCAAGCCTAGCAAATCTTGTCTGCCCTTCTTTTTGTTTGCTTTTTTATGCTGGAGGCTCTGTTGTTTTTTTTTTTTTTAATGCCAGAGTTATCATGCATAGGTTTCAATCAAATAATTTCTCAAAAGAATCGTGTTGCAAGAGCCATATGTGTTTTGTCTATTTCTTGTTGGAGTTCTATATCTGCGTCTTGCAACTTCAGACCACCTGAAATTTAAATATATTATTTTGTTTATGAGAAGGAAGTTTGTGGCTGAAGATTTTATTACCAGATCCTTTATTCCTATGCAAGTAAAACATTAGCTGGAGTACAATATTGATGTTGTTATTATTTGGTTTCTATTTACCTTTTCTAAGAGTTCTGAATGGTCATATTTGGAAATATTATATTCCAGGCTGAAAGAAGGCGAAAGCTTGGATTGCCACCTGAAAACCCTGAAGCGCAGAAACCTGCCACACCTCCAGTTGAGGAGAAGAAGGTATCATTTGATCCACTGAATAAATCAATATTTTGCAGTATATTATGTGGAACTGATTGAAATCACTTTTTCCATTGACAATCTTCAGAGCTTTTTACCTGTCAAGCCTGTTACAAAGGCCGAGCGCATGAGGGAATGTTTACGATCTCTCAAGCAGCACCACAAGGTGATCTTTATAATTTCGCTTCATTCGCTCATCGATGTTCTGAACTACTTTAGCTGCATTTCACAGGCTCATTTATTTGACAGCTATTTACACAACTCATAATGAGAGTTTAGTCTCTCTCTTTATGCTTGACTCATCTTTAAAAGGCTAATGTAAGGCGTGGGTTTAGTCAGTGAATGGGTTCTGTCTTTCTTTGTATTTGTGCTCCACTTAAGAAGCTCATCTTATGAAAGATACATAATTTGCAATGCTTAGATTGTACCTCTCTGACGCCCATGTATTTAATATATATATGTACATCAGGATGAGGATGCCAAAGTAAAGCGAGCTTTTCAAACACTCTTAACGTATGTGGGGAACGTAGCAAGGAATCCTGATGAGGAGAAATTCAGGAAGATCCGACTTAATAATCCATCCTTTCAGGTAACCAGGAGCAGATCTATTGGTTAAATGGAACTGCTTTGCAAGGTTTACTTTTGTTTTTTCTTACATTGGCCAACCAATCTAAAAAATTGTTCTCTATTGGTTACAGGATAGAGTTGGAAGCTTGCAAGGAGGGGTTGAGTTTCTTGAGATTTGTGGGTTTGCTAAGCTCGAAGGAGAAGGTGATGAGTTTTTGTACTTGCCAAGGGGCAATGTGGACATGGCAGTTTTGAACACAGCTGGATCAGAATTGAGTTCTGCCATGAACAATCCCTTCTTTGGAGTTCTCTGAATGGAACTTGCTTTTCTTTACCCTGTGTTTCCCTTGACTAATATGAATTTAATGATTGATGGAGCATCAGGGAAAGAACAGATACAGAACAAGTACATTAAATTTCTGATTCTGTGGTTTATATTTAAAAAAAAAAAAAAAATGAATTCTTGCTTCTGTTTGAGGATAGTACTATTTTGTTTCTTAATTTTTTAAGCTGGGCTCACCGCTTATTTGCTAGTTTTGAGGTCACATTGTCTATAACCGTTTACACATGTTCGGGTTAGTTGGATATTAAAATGGTAACAGAAATATGTGTACAAGCATGTGTATGTGCGCGTGCGCAAGCTCGTTTCGTTTAGCTTTTATACAAGTCTTTATATTCATTTTGACAACTTCATCTCTGGGAAAAAAAGTCAACATTGATGTAGAGCTATTGAAATAATAATTTACAAAAATATATAGCAAAAATGTATTTAATTTTAATTATCAGACCCTTTTTTTAATCAAAATTTAACCTCAGCATCAACATAAAACGGGGAAGAAAAGGAAGAAAGAGCATTTTCTTCCGTTCTGATTATACACACATTTCCTTCATGGAAGATCCTGCCCCCTTTTCTTTGCCTCTTTTTCCATAAAACCATATATGACTGGTGCTTCGCCCGTACAATACACTCTTCCCCAACATTAACATTAGGAGAGAATATATATATATATATATACAGGCATTCCGAGCCACCTAAAAGGTCTAAATAAAAAAATTACAAAAAAAAAGAAAGTGCTAACTCTGAATGATTTGATTGCCAAGGTTGTGCTGAAGACGTAAAATGAAGGTAAAAATTTGATGCTAACTCAAACAATCTGCTTGCGCCAAATGCTAACAGTTGAAACATGGTTGAATAATCTGGTCGAGAAGCGTGCACTAAACATGTCAAGGATGATCAAAAGTTGAACCCACTCCAGTCATCATCATCTTATATTCCCCCATCACACATGCTCTGGAACTAACTTCAATTTGAAGTTAAGTAGAACTGAAGTCTATTCAGTTGATTAACTGGAATCAAAATAGACTCTTGTTCGCACTTCCAGCCAAGAGTAGATTAAGAAATGGATCATTAGCCTTTGTGGCATTCTCTGGCTGCATCTCTAATTTCATTTTCTTGTTTGATCCGCAGTTATCAGCTGCAGAGGGTGCTGATTTCCTGACTGAAATAAATGCTACATTTCGAGATTCATTTTGTGATTGCAGGGGTTTCAAACCTGTGAATGAGCCAATAGTTCCGCTTGCATTTGCTGTGGCAGCCAAATCAATGCCGGGAAGTTCTTGGGGTTCATGGTATGCATCATTTGAACAATCATCAGATGCAACTGCTTGATTTGGTGAAGGCAAATCTATAGCATCAGGGTTCTTCGTAGTCTCTGAATTGGGGTCATGCTCAACGCCATGAACTGCACTTGAGTGGAGGAATAGAACATGAGCAAGCATTATTAGCAATTGCAACTAAGGAGGAAAATTAACCAATGGAAACATGAGAACCAACAAATAAATGCAGATTATGCAAACTGGGTTTAATGACCAGGCTATTTGGAAATCTAGATATTATAGGTAGAAACATGTAATACAATCAAGTAAAATACAATCAGTTCTTTATAAATGATGGGCACGTCAAATAACCTTAAACCATGACAGAATCTCTAATAGAAGGCACTCCATAAGTTGGGGATGGCATTTTAAAGGATGTTGAAAATAACCTCAACACAAAGCATCAAACACTTTATTCAACCAAACACATGTTAAAAGCAAGCTACAGAAAAAGAAATAGTAAATGCCCCCTTAAATGAGAAAACTAGCATGCGTTCTCTTCAACAGAATCACCTGATAATTTGGGACCAGATAAATTTTTGGCACACACACCATACCATGGGGTAGGTGTACCATACCACCAAATGATTGGCCCATGAAGGAAATTGAAAGCAATTAAATTTAATAAATAAAAAGTAATAACTTGACAAAAGAATAATTTACCTTCTTCAAAGAGTTCCATAATTTCATACTGAATGGACTGGGCAGGGGGAAGTGGTGATTGATCTTTAATGAAACTATGATCTTTCTTCTCAATCAAAACAAACTTGTCTTCTTTCCAAACACATTCTAGTATTTGATCATGAGATTGTGAGGGATAGAACTCCCTGAATACCTTCACCAGCAAAAGGACATGCATTGTACAGCAAGCAGATGAGAGCCACAATTTCTAACTTTGTAGACAAGCCCACTTACGAGAAATAATAATCATACTTCACAAATGCCCATGTTCACCAAAGATTCCCTTTGGGATATATATATACAAGTACGCACGCATGTGTGTGTGTGTGTGGATATATATATAGAGAGAGAGTTTTGAAAACAAACCTCGAGTCCTTCCTGGGTAAGCTTTACATCATGCTTCTTTTGAGAAAGAGATGAGACCTTGTTGAAAATTATAACTATATCAAGTAAAATCTGTCAAAAGCAAAGACAAGCTTGAGAAGATAAGACATAAAAAAAAAGGAATAATAAAACTTGAGAATTGCATGTAAAGTTAAAGCATATGTGCCAATCACAAGCGCATTCACCTTTATTTTATTTCATTTTATTTATTTATTTATTTATTTTTGTCTGTTTTCTTCCTAAAGCAAACCAAATTACAAAAGTAACCGATCAACCTAAGTTCAAAGCTGATTCCATAAACATCACCAAATTGGGGAACTTAGTTAATGTTACAGCTCCAATTCTTCATAATGGCTCTGATGTGCCCAAATGGAACTTTGGGGCATGCACAAGGACAGCCTTCTCCATGACTGATTAGTAAACTTAAGGATATTGCATGTCCAGAACCAGAACATCCTTTTGGCATAATCATGCTCTTCAATTCTCAAAAGCATTCACTTACAATAATCTGAGAGCATGATAAAAATAATCAAAATAGTCAACTTTATCACCAAAAATATAGGAAATTTTAGCTGGTTTCAAGCTTTTCTCCCCTAATCAATATTGTATCGATGTTAATTATAAATTACATAAATTATTTTTTGATGAAATGGAGAAATAAACTCTCATAAGACAATTAAACTCTCTCACATGCTATGCTAATAAGTTTAATTGTCATAGCACCATAGCAAAAAATTAAGAATGGGCATACTCAAAAAGAATCAACTGCCATAAGATTTGAAGTTCATGAAGATGATTAGTAAATGGGACAGGCCTGCACCTAAAATGCGTCGGGTAAAAATAGTAGCAGGAAAAGATTACTATATTATGTGTGATGATCTTAATAGAAATTTCACAAACACAGCCAGATCATCATATAAAATTCACCTTTAAAAGTGTTCATGTGGTTATATATTCAGATAGGCAATTTTCAGTAATACTTACTTGTTGAACAAGAACTCGGAGACGAGCAAGCAGAGCTAATATTGTCACTGAAAGCCCAGTAAAAAATGATTTTGCAAGCAAGAATGATATCTGACTGAAAAGAATGAAGGACAATCTTTAATTTATCAATTGTCAGATTCTTTCCATAATTATTCACAGCTTTAATATAGGATCAAGGAACTTATAGTTGCTGTTTGCAAGACAGAAACAGCAATCAATTCCCACACTGTCACACACCTACTTAATTAAGACTTCCAAATGAAACTAGAGGTTCATAAGAAATGAGATAATAAGAACAAGAAAAAAAATCAAAAGGGAAAGAAGTCAATGCAAGAAAAAGTGAAGTTTTATACAGCCAAGAATGTGTTTTCGGATGCTCAAAGATTCAAATTTTGGCACTTATTAGATTTCCAGGTAAAACTATGGTTTCCTTTGGCGAGAGTAGATTGCCTACAGCCATATAAAGTGTTAAGGTATTCCAGCTATGATAGCAACTGACGCGAATAGAAACTCTAAAAATCAACTATGTCGTTAAAAGACGCAAATAGAAAACTCCAAAATCAAATATATCATTAAAAGATAAGTCCTTAAACGTATAGCTATAAAAAACAAAACAAAACAGTAGAGCTATACAAATACTGTTGAAGCTAAATTCTCAAATATCAAAAATATGTCAGTGATTGTGCATATTCAGAAATAGGATCCTCCCTACAATTGATCCATAGGAAAAACACATTTGATTTCCTCTATACAATCTTATTAGGGATCAGATTGGTTGGAAGATAGAACTGCATGTGTATGTGCTTTTGGTTAGTTCCACAAAATCAGTAAAAAAAATTGAGAAAAGCTTCCTCCAGGGATAACCTTCTGTAACACATGAAAATAAAGGATTTATGAAGATGCAAACAAATAGATTAGAAAAAAGACTCTCCTAGGTCTTTAGACATAAATATCCATATATGTAAACACGCAGCTCTACATAAAGGCATGCAGATGAAAACAATTTGCCTCACTAGAATACATACGGATTGGTCCAATGTGAAATAAATTTGAGGGGCAGAAAAGATGGATATTCATAAATAAGCAAAAAAAATGAAAATAATAAAAAATAAATAAAAGGATACATAGATGCCTTCAGTATCGGTTCAGCCATCTGCACACGAGAAAACAGCAGATCATGACAATTTGTGCAGAAAGCAGCAGATCATGACAAGTTAGAGGGTTGAGGATACAGTAAGAATCTTTGACAGAAAGATTATTTACAGCCAATATATAATGAAAAGTCCAGATGATTCCATAGTGCCTAAGGATTTAAAATAGGTAGATCAGTAGTTTATTTTTCTTACATATATTATACATCTATAAAAAGACTTTCAATCCACAATGCGAGGCTAATATGTTGCTAACTAATTTGCAATCTTGTCTAGATGGCTCAACAAGTTATTACAGGGAAGCAAATAAGTATACTTAAAAATCATTCAATGATGGTACCTGCGTATATCAAGAGAAAATACATAAAATGAATCTAAAAAACAAACATGATTAAACCCATTGCTTGTTCTGCATAACAATGCAAATGCAACATCAGAATTTAATTATTGTACAAAAAAGGATGGGAGACAACTGATAAATGATAATGGATGCTTCAGACAATGATTGATTGGGTAAAATTGTCAAATGCCATCTTAGGCACAGGCCAATTCTTTGCATTAGCTAATGAATTTGGTAAATCATTCATTGACATGGAAACTTGTCCAGAGGGCCAGGTCACTAAAGATTCCATAGAACTTACAAGGGATAACCTCAAGAAAGAATGAAAAGCGACCGCATCATGCTTAACCTATTTTCTATCCTTCATTTGCTATAGAGCAAAAACTATGAAATAATTTAAGTCAGAAATTGCAAGCAAGAACCAATATTTAATATTGCTTCATGACACACATAACCACAACAATATGGAGGTAAATCCTACAACGACAAGAACTGGACTAACTAATGAATATGTAGATCATAATACAATTAAGAGAAGTTTAATATGCACCTGTGATAGTAGACGTGCAATTCCAAGAAGTCGCTCCAGATAGTTATACTTTCCACAGGGACTGTTTTTATTTACTCTAATAAAAATAATTAAGTGATGAGAACTTAGAAAACTAAATATTGCATTGCAATTTAAAAGATCAATCAATGACTTTCCAAACTAACAAAACACATAAAAACAAAGCATATGCCACTGGAGGAAGAAAGGAATAAACCACTCAGAATGCTCACCAGGATTATAATCTTTCTATCTAACTACTCATAACTTCTGAGGATACAATCATCGAGCTTCCCACCAGGACTATATATCTTAAATTATATTTTGGACTATATGTCTTAAATCATACCTTAGGATCATAAAATATCCTAAATGCATCTTTCCTGGTACCATTGTCTGGTGGCATATCAATCATCCTCCAAGAGGTCTGCAAGTGCCTAAACAACTTATGCACCAAATAATAAAATTGAGGAAAAAAAAACAGCCACCTGCTAATGAAGAAAGCCTTCTGGGGAGGTTTTTTCCCATCAATGATAAGAAATAATACACTCAATACATCTCCCAGCCCAGCAGAGTTCAGAAGATTGACATCCCTTCTCACCTGCAAATCAGACACAACCAAGCTTATACTGAAATTACCAACAAAAAAGCAAAACAACAATAACAAGTAACAATAGCAAACCATAAGAAGTGATTTGAAGTATGGGCATCGACGATGCTGATTCTTGTTCTTGTATACTAGCCTTTCCAGGATCCCAGACTCAGTCTGGAGCTGACGGAGAAGCACCCTCAGCCTCTCCTCTATAACAGAGAAATCCGAGCACTCCATAGATGAAAACCGATCGAGATTTGAAACAAATCCAATCCAATTGGAAATAAATTGAATTTACTCTTCGTCCAAGAAGTCAACAAGCAGAGGGACGCCTGCAATCCACTGAAGAAGACCCAAAACCGCGCCTATTTCCGCCGGCGATCGGAGCGGGAGCTCAAGGGCGATAAGCGACTCTAGGGTTTCGTCGAGGAGAGGCGAAGAGGCGCGGCAAAGGAATTCGAGATCATTTATAAATAAATTGGATGTTTTTTACGATAATCGCCTCCAAATTTTGATATTCTTAGCAAAATTCTCTCTCGGGGAGTATTTTGTAAATTTCGTCATTTTCGTAGGTTCAACGTAACTATAAACCACACATACATACATACATACATACGTATACATATATATACATATTAAAAAATTATGTTTAAAATTAGTTGTGTTTCCACAGCAATATAGAATTATCAAACCTTATAAAGGGGGTGTTTGGATGGGTTTTTTTTAAGCCCAGAAGTGCTTTTATAAGTTAAGCA
This sequence comes from Dioscorea dumetorum, assembly GCA_902712375.1. Taxonomy (NCBI): domain Eukaryota; kingdom Viridiplantae; phylum Streptophyta; class Magnoliopsida; order Dioscoreales; family Dioscoreaceae; genus Dioscorea; species Dioscorea dumetorum. Next base: position 2,791,473 of record CACTHL010000870.1, on the reverse strand, counting down.
CTTCTGGGTTTTAAAAAATATGTTTGTTTAGGCTTTTGGGCAGAAGCAAAAGCTGTGAAAAAAGCTAAAATTCAGCTTTTTTTCAGAAGCTGCCTCATAGATGCTTCTTAAAAAAGCACTTCTGAGAAGCTGTTTCAGAGAAAAGCACTTAACTTACTTTGAAAGCACTTTTTAAAAAAAGTGCTTCCACAAAACTTAAAAAAAGCACTTTTTTTTAAAGCCCATCCAAACAAGGCCAAAATATAAGGAACAAAAACGATATCCTCACAATAATATATTTGATTTTAATATATTAAAATTCATAAATCTGGTAAAATATTATTGAATTATATTATTTTTAATATAACCTTCAATGTGTTGGCTTATAGAAAGGGTGATTAAAAAAACTCACATATTAGTTTCTATATTTTTGCTTTAATTTCTTTCCCACAAGTCTCTCTCTCTCTCTCTCTCTCTATATATATATATATATAACAAAATCCTAAAACTGTGTTTATGAATGCTAGATCTGTATGCATATGAATGATTGTATAGGTGGAAAGCACATTCAACACATTGTTTTAGCTTAAGATGTGAATCACTCTTTCAGTATTGTTATATTATAATAATATTTGTCACTTATTTATTAAAATAAAAAATAAAAAATAAAAAAAGGAAAGGGCTCTGAAAGCCCCACTTCTATGGAACAAATCCATTGGAGTGAGAGGTGGCTGGCAGGGGCTAACATCCAGCCCACCACTAACACCCCTGAATTGAAATGTCAAATTTTTCTAAAAGATATTCTAAAATAATAATCAACAACATTAAACACAATGATGGGAAGTTGAGTGCAAATATCTTTCAGTGGGAAAGCACAAAAGAAAACGTTTCCTTGAGTCAGAGACAATTATGTCTTCTCATTAGATCATCATCAATGAATTTTTCTAAAACGCCTTTCAAGATAAATAAATACCAAAACTTTGTCAAACATTTAATCAACAGTTTACTCTCATTAGTAACTTCACAATCAAAGAAAGAAAAAAAAAAAGAAACAATTTGAAAAATAATTTATTTCTTAACTTGTCCTGTAAAAATATAAGAACAAATAAATTTTATAATGACAATCAATGTCTTCAAAGTCTAAGGAGAAAACATATTTATATCACTGCCTTCAAAGTATAAGCTCAGACTTCACATACCAGAAGAATAATACAACATAAAAAGCGAATTTCACACAATGGTTAAATTCAATGACAGAATTTCGCTAGTATTCAGATATGATGCACAAAACTGCCTTCAGAACTTCATTGTTGCTGATAAATATTCAATGTCAATGCAACACCAATGAAGACGACGATTGAAAGAAATTGGGTTGACATAAGGTACATGTATAAGCATACTTTTGAAGTCATTCAACACTAGACAAAGCAATGCCCTACTTAAAGTAGGGTTTGGGTGCAACAAACCGGAAATTTGAGAATTTAAGTATATAAGCGTATTCTTCAACCTCTTTTTTTCTTATCGAGCATGAGATATGAGGGAAAAATGATGAGCCAATCTGGTGTGGTAAATTATTGGACAGGAAAGAATCGGAGAAAGAAACCATCATCCTGTTGCAGTATGGTTTGAAATGGCTTGCAGAAACATCATCTTGGCTTTGGGTTCTGTAGAAAATCGACCCAGTAGAGCCATTGTTGCAGTGGTACAGCCCACTTTCTCGATCCCTCTGGATATCATACAAGTGTGACTTGCTTCCACAACTACCATTACACCGGTGCAGAGGACAGAATACACTGTTTCTGCTATCTGCCTTGTGAGCCTCTCCTGCACTTGAAGCTTGAAGCCATAAAAATGAACCAGTGATTGCAATATGCACCTCTGTATGACTTCACCTTCATTCGAACCGAAGTAGGCGATATGAACTACACCATGAAATGGAAGAAGATGGTGCTCGCATTGCGAACAGAAGGGAAGGCTCAGTTCAGTATGCATCTTGTTCTGCTCCGGGCCTGCAACCCCATTTGTTGTTTTCATATGCAAACTGTTTCTGCTAAGCTTCATTTCAAAGCTCGACCTCTTGAAATTTGTTAGCCAATGGATAAATCGCAAAGGAGTGCCCATGAGCTCTTTCCGAGATGGATCTTCACCAAGAGCCTCAATGATCGAAGTTACTGCAGCGACCATTGAAGTTTGAGTCGCTCCAAACTTGGGAGAAAATTTAACATTAGTCGGATTCCCTCCATTGCATGACAATACATCGAGAGATCTTAATGGGCACCAGGATTGCCCAAGAGAGTGGTACGCATCTGTCTCCTCCATGTCTATCCCTTTGAACTTGAGAAGAACCAAAAAATCATCCCAGAAAGGATGATCTTCATTCTTAAAAACTCCTGATCTAGAGAACACGGAAGCATTGATGCAACCTTGCATATCCATTTTCGATGAAATTTTTAAGTTGGCCTTGCACCTCAATGTTTCAGGAAACTGAATGTGCGTACACTGAAGAGCAACAGCAACACCAGCAGGGTTGATGCTACTCTGCAAAGCCGAAGAAATTTCATCGGCCAGCCTCTGCGGTTCTTGAAGCCTCCGGGCAAAAACATCACCTACCCTCGACAGCTTGCTTAAGCCTACGACACGCTGCCCTGATGGAATATATCCGACATGGCATCGAATGCTGAAAGGGAGCAAGCAAGACTCACAATATGAGAACAGATTGATATCCCGCACAACCACAAGCCCACCAACTCCTCCGGCGCATCCTGTGGCATTCTCTAGACCTGCTTCCGGAAACAAAGCACCTTGCACAATGTCCTTCACTTTAAGTTTGTAACCTGGCAATGATATTCCCAAATCAACTCTGTTATCAAGTCAAATGTACAATAAGATAGATGATACTTAAAATTGAAAATGATGATTATTATCATAGCCACCCCACTGATTTTTTCAAAGAATAAATGACATGGTAACTAAAATTTAGCGACTATTTGAATCTTCAAGAAAAATTAAATGCAAGGAGACCTTTGGCCATGGAAAACCTACTCCTTTTGAGCAATCCAAGAATCAGAATCAACAAGAAGACAAAATGAGAAAGACCACTAGTTTGCAAATGCGAAACTTATCACAAACAACACAAAAAAGACAGGTATCTACTTCAGAAAACCCTGTCTGCTTGTGCATACATTGAGCATACCAACCAAATGAGATGAAATTCTAGAATCAGAACACAGAGATACAGATTCTTATCTGAAAAGAAAAAGAAAAAGAAATACTCACATAAGTCTACTTCCTCACTAACTACGATGCCCAAGTAAAAAAAGACAAAGAGCTGATATAGTCTCCAAAACCAACTTGATGACGACTAATAAATCATCAACCAATTCCCACCTACTTTGGAAGAACAAGCTAAAAACATCTCTTTTCTAATAAAACACATCAAAATGGAATTTTTAAAAAAAAAATCCAATAACATGGCAAAAATTATTACACCAAACAGATCTCTCTCTTTCTCTCTCTCTCTCTCTTTCCCTTTTGGTTCCTCTCTGAGATCAGAACCAAATTACTTTTTTTTCTCAAAAAAAAAGAGATTTCGATATCACCAATCAAATCAAACAGAAAAACCCCAAAACACGGGTGTGTAAGCAATCCCTCTCCCAATAGACTCCTCATTCAAAAAAAGAACACAAATCAAAGAGAAAACGAACCTCGGGTACCATCCAGAAAGGCCTTGGCAACACGGAGAGGGGTCTTCTTCAATCCATCTCTCCCCGAATCCTCCCCGAGGCCATGCAGCAGCACCTTCACAGCATCCTCAATCTCGCGAGTGGACAGAATCTCCGACCCAGATCCAGGCGCCAAACCGACGGTACAGTGAAGCTCCTCATCAAGATGCGCATCATCCAGAGCTCCCATGGCCTCCACCAACGCCGAGGAAGCGAACCTTAGAGGAGACAATGGAAGGAACGCGCAGCTGATAAGGGATCGAAGGCGAAGGGAACCAACGATGGGATGGAGTTGTTCCTTGGGGTGTGTGGCTTGGGGTTGCTCCAAACCCGTTCGTATTTATAGTACAACCCGGTTGTACCTTTTCACGTATACGTCCCTATACAATTTATATTTACATATATACGTCCTAATACGATAAATTTCTTCCCAAAAAACTTTATTTATGTCCTTTTAAATCATTGAAATTATATATATAAGTTTTTAGAAAATTTACCTTATAAGGATGTGGTATCTAGAAACGGCTTCTTGGTCTATTAAAATTGGATCTTTTACTCATAATATTTATTTCATAGAGGATCCAAAATTAAATGGCATAATCTGCCAAAAATAAAGGTATATGTGGTTATTAAATTTATTCTATGCTTATGCACATTTCTAACACATATTTATCGTATTTCAAATATATATATGTTTATATAAGTTTTTATAAATTATAATTTATATTCTAGTTTAAATAAAAGTAAGAAAAAAATGATGAATAAGCTTATAATAATAATAATAATAATAATAATAATAATAATAATAATAACAAAAAGCCACTCTTATTTTATTATGATTAGGAGTAAAAGTAAGTAAATCTACAAGTAAAAAAAAAATTCCACTGCTATTGTATTTTGAATAAAAGTAAATAATAAATAAATAGTTTTAAACAAATAAATAAACAAAATAAAATAAAGTATTATTGTTTAGGTAAAGGAAAATAAATAAACAAAAGAAGGAGAAGGGGATAATTAAGCCAACAAAAAGAGAGCAACTAGAGAAAGGGAAATTGTAGTTAAAAGAGAATGAAGAAGAGAGCAACCAAATCAAGAAAAGATTCACGGCCTGTTTGGGTAACACCAAATTCTATAGGAATGGTGATAATTCGTATGGAATTTGGTATTACATAGGAATTTTTAATATCAGCTGTTTAGATATTCATCTTATAGTAAAAAATTATTATGGAATCAAAAGATTCCATAGTAATCTTATAGTAATTTTTTGTCAAGAAGAACGAAACCCCTAATGGGTCCGCTAAACTAAGATAGGGGCGTATACACGCCTCGACTGCGATCTGTGGGGCCAGTGCATATGTAGGCGCTGGGACCACCCACAGTTCGTGCTCACAGTTCTCAGACATGCATCCTCACCCCAAATATTCGAACTCTCGCCACTTGCGAGACGTTCTCATGAGGGACCCAAATGCTAATTGACCCAAAGGCCGTTGACAAAAGACCCTACTTGTTGGTGCTTGGGTTCTCTCTCCATCTCCTTATATTTATACACCTTTTTTTCCCAACACATTATTCTTATTATTTATACATATTATTAATATTATTGAAGTAGTTGCCTAATCTCCTTTTTATAGCGTTTCAAGGAACCGTTTTAAATTTTTTAAAAAAGCTTTTCATTAAATAATTGACAACTAATATTTTATTATATTTAAGTATTTATGTATATTAAATGTGATTTTAATAATGAAAATGTTTTATTGCATTTATTTGTTTTGAATTAGGTGTTCTATTACAGTTTTGTGGGCCCAAGACATATATGACACCCGCTCGATCATATTTGAAGATGAGTCTTAATGTTATTTTATATCTAAGTAAAGTAAAAAAAATTGAAAAACCTGAAAAATAAAAAATCAAATGATAGAAGCTATTATTCGTTTAAACACTCAATGGATGTAATCTATTATTACATAATTATATTTACCTTTTTTTATACTTACTTTTTTTTTTTTGAATTATTTATCTACTATATATTGCTTTATTTGGAGTTGGTTTGCTCATTTTTTTTCATAAATATTGTATGAATAATGTTACAATTTGGATGTTTGTTTTGAATTGTTTATTTATATACAATATTACGTCAAGATAATCTAATATGTAAAAATCCTGATTGAAAGAAGAGAATTTAACTAATTATTGTTATTTGATAAAATGGTTTGGAGACAACAATAAAAATGGACAATTAAACATACTTTTATTTATATATATATAAATTTCATGTGAGTATCTCTATATAATTTTCTTTATAATTATGTGGGTTATATATTTTGAGATATAATTATTTACAAAATAAATTCTTTTTTATAGTTCTCAAGCTATTTAAATAAGTTACCAAATGAATTCTTTTTATGACGTTACATAGGCAAGAATCTCAATGTTTAGATGAAACTACAGATACAAAAGCAATTTCATATTCAACAAAAGTGTGTGTGTGTGTGTGTGTGTGTGTGTGAGGCCAAATTTTTGGTATAATAGTTATTCTTTAGCATCAATGCAATGAAAAAGTGCAAACTTTTTTATTATGTCATGTATGATCCATTTAACTTTGTTTTTGTATCTTTTCTAAGTTTTAACAAACAAAATAGAATGAAGTTGAAGTCAAACATGGCATCAAAGTTTATTTTTGGATGGAATTCCAAAAATTGAAGAGGAATATATTTGTGGAGAGAAAAGAAGAGGAGGATGATTGAGACACTCAAAAGATTAGATTAGATCAAGAGACTACAGAGTTTGTCAATGTAATGGACCATAAGCACAAAAAAGTTCATTTGTTCTCAATATGAAAATAGATGTACCATATGCTCCAAATATGTTTCAAAAAACATATATATATATATAATATAATTTTAATAATTAAAAAATTTTTAATTACACTTATTTTCTTGTGCAATAAATATCTCTGAGACATTTCAAAATCAAAGCGTACCAACCATTTTCATTGCAGCGGATTATTTAATCATAGCATTAGAGCTTTTCACAATATATCTATATACAAATATTCTCATCTTATTCAAACTTTATAAAACACTAGGAGAATTTACTAACAAAAGAGTAATTTAATCATAATATAAAAATTTATTAAATATCAATAAAATAATATAAGTTTTCAAAATATTCTTCAACAATCAAACGGAAGCTTGACTATGGTGGCTATTTGCAACATGAAGAAAAAAAAAAAAAAAAAAAAGAGAGAATATGCTTTTCAATGCCCAACACTTGAGGGGCCGTTTGTTTCACCGAAGTGGGCACCGAAGTGACCACTTCCAACCCACTTTAGTGTGTTTATTTCATTTATTTGAACCGGAAGTGATGATGTGACAACTTCTGAGTTCGGCCACTTCGGTGTCTGACTTCAGCTGGAAAAATCCCGAAGTCACCACTTCAGCCCACTTTGCAATATTTTTCAATGATAAATAGAATAATTATTACCATGGTAATAAAATAATTAAATAACTACTCTCACTAATTAATAGTTAAGCATAATATATTAACCGATTTAATTTTAATTTAATAACATGGTATTAAATTAATTATGTGATGTGCAAAATTTTTAATTTAATAAATAAATTATTTATTACCATCGTAATAAAGTAATTAAATTATTTAATTAAATCATATGATTTAATTAAATAAATGTAAAAAATATGAAATGACAACTTTATCCCCTCACCGAAGTGGTGATCATATCCCCACTTCAACCATCCAAACACAGGAAGTGGTATTTGAAGTCCCGTTTTCAGCTTGAACCAAACACATTGAAGTGGATAGTTCCAACTGAACTGTTCACTTCCATTGAAATGCCACTTTCAGACTTCCACCACTTCGACAATTCACTTCCGAACCAAACGGCCCCTGAATACTACAAGGACACGGACATAAAAGTCCTAAAAAAGAAAAGTAACCAAAAAGAGAGATGAATTCCCAACTTATTTGATTGCTTCCTTCTTTTCTATCAATTCATTGAATCCAGTCAAATATAGGGGCTGTTTGTTTTGAGGTATTTGGAGTTACATGTAACTCCAAATACCTCACTTTTTAAAGTTCATTGTTTGGTGTGAGGGATTTTGACAAACAAAATCCTTTTGACCGGTGGATTTGGTTTTACGGCCGATTTGGCCGTAAAACCAAATTAAATCGGCCGTAAAACCAAATCATGGATTATGAAAAGCTTCACCATGATTTCAGAAACCCTCACCTGGGATTTACAACCATCTACTCTCCCTCCGTTTCACCGGTCCACTGTCGAAGATCAGAACCTTCTCTCTTTAGCGAAAATCGGAGCCCTCTCTCACCGGCGAAGATCAGAACCCTCTCTCACCTGACCGGCGAAGATCGGAGCCCTCTCTCACTTCTCCCTCTCCTATCTTTTTGATTTGCAGGTGATCTTCAGGAATTATAAAGACATTTTCTTTTCTTTCGTGGGACGATTAGTTCTGTTTTAATTTAGTTTTTGTTTTAGATTTGGTTAGTTTGTTGGAGATTTGGAGATTTGATGATTTGTTTTAGTTTAGTTGGAATCAAAGATTCTATGGTGAAATGAATTGTTCTCTTTGAAAAAGAAAGTAAAAAGTTGAGGTGGGAGTTAATGCAAACATGGTTTTACTGGTTCTGAGGACAAAGCTTCTTCTTTTTCACTCTCTATTCCTTTTCTTCAGAAGGTGACCAAATATGTTCATCTCTTTATTTTCAGTGTTCATTCGTCACTTGATTCATGTTTGAAATTTCATTGTTTGCATGATATATTTTGATAGCATTTTGTTGCATTTAGCTCATTGCAAACTTGAATTTTTTTTTGTTTGATTTGATTCCAATAAGTAATAGAAAACTAAAAGGTATGAGCATTAAGAAACAATTTCTCCACAACTACTTAAACCAAACCATAAGACTAAGGGGGTGTTTGGATGTAAGGAGTGGAATGGGAGTCATTACTTTCCCATTCCACTCCTTTGTTTGGATGTACATCAATGGGAATGGGTGAGGAGTGGGTGAGGAGTGGGTGGGGAGTGAGTGGGGAGTGGCAATCCTCCCAAAATTGGGAGGATTGCCATTCCTCCTCCACTCATTGAGGGTAATTTTACAATTTTACCCTCTTGTTTAATAAAAAATTATAATTAATTAATATAATTAATAAATTGATAATTTTAATACTAAATAAAAATTAAGTAGATAATAACAACTAACCATCAAAATAACAATTTTACTCAAATAATAATAACTAATAATTAAAATAATAATATAACTCAAATAATAATTAAATATATAATTTTAATAATAAATAATAATTAAAGTAAAATAATAATAACTAACCATTAAAAGAATAATTTTATTCAAATAATAATAATTAATAATTAAAATAATAATATAAATCAAATAATAATTAAATAGATTATTTTAATAATAAGTAATAATTAAAGTGAAAATATTTAATTATAAAATTAAATATAATAATATTCAAAATATTTTATAATAATTAATAGTCATTATTTAAATTAATATTTTATTTTATATATAATATGATATATTTGTTTTAAGGGTATAAAAGTCAATATACAATATTTTTTTATTTTACTTTTCCCATTCCCAAGGGACTACTCTCTCATACCTTACCAACCAAACACATTCTTTATTCCCAATCTTTCTCCACTCCCCCTCATTTCCATTACCCCCTCACTCCTTTCCATTCTCAATCCGGGAACCAAACGGCCCCTAATTCAGTGAGGATTGGCAGACAACCATTAATCTTCCATCCAATTAATTGGTGCAATGAATGGTTAACTTCAATGCTTGCTTCTTGTTATGTTCTTCTATTAATTGACAATTTTCTTGAAAATTGTTGATCTTAAAAGCCGTATTTCGTTTTTCATTCTATAAAATATTTCTGAGATAACCGTAAATGCCAATCTCTTTATTAACAAAAGTTATTAGAATAAGATAGTAACAAAAAATTACTAAAATTAATAATTTACTATAATTTTAATAATTTTTGAATAAATTAATAAGTATAATAATAGATCAATAATAATAATAACAATAATAACAATAATAATAATAATAAATAAGGAACTATATTTTTAAATACATTTATTACAATAAGATAATAAATATAATAGTAAGTTACTCATGATAATATTAAAGGTAATACATAATAAATATTTACTAATTAAAACAATGTAACAAAATTATATTTGAAATAATATGGGGTAATCTTACCATGAGTAACCACACCTCTAAAATACATTAAACCAAACATAAGTTTTTCATTTCCAGATTTACAAATCCTTTCAAACAAACATAAAATCTTACAATACAGTACTTCCATTTACATCCAACCAAACACTAGATTTAACTGCACTGTATTTTCAAATTCAGGGATTTTCAGTTACTTTGTAACTTGAAATCCACTGCATTTATAAGTACATCTAACCAAACGCCCCCATAATGACTGATATTAAACAAATTAGCAGTCACATAACTAAGAGTTAGGTCAAGATTATGCTTCATAGGAAAGACAACCAGTGGGCTAAGTTGGTACCACTTATAATCAACACTTAATTGGAGTAACAATTACTCAAGATCTGCCACAAAAGTAGGGGTTTGTATATATATATATATATATATATATATATGAGCATAATTGTATTTGCAAAGTATCATTATCAATAGATTAGGTACTAAACTTAAGATTCAAGAGAAACTTAACATAGATCCAGGAATTGTCCAATTGCTGAAATTTAAGATAAGATAGCATCAGTTATGCGGAAGAACCTTCACCAAGTGGCTGCAAGTCGAACTCATTGCTTCTGTTGAGTCACAGGAGACAGACATGACATGCCTCTGATTTGGTTGCAAAAACGATCAAACAAAGGTTTCATCAGATGTTCTAGCAACTGGATGATCAAAGTAACTATAAAATATGACTATCTTACTTGTATCATGCTGTTGTTGTGAACAATGTAGTTATAAAAGATCACTTGGTTGCCAACTTGGTCAGTGCAGCATTTATCCTCTCCTCTGGGATACCTCTAGCTGGTTCACCTTTGCAGGTGTCGCCTTTATAATAGTCATAAAAGTCTAATATTTCAATGGCAATGTTCTTAACCTGCGGGCATTAAACAGGTTTGTAAGAAGTGACGCACATATATATCCATTATGAATCTCAATCCTTTCCCTCTATTAGGAACTCACAACATTCATGTCGACACGGAGCTCCTCAAACCAGGCAGTTGTTTCTTTCTCTTTAAGCACGCTTGCTATGTATATGCAGGCCAAGGCAATCATATATGGAGGGTAGATGAGAATAAGGTCCATTTTATAGGTGTCATTTACTAGACCCCTGCATGTTTTCAGGTAGATGTTAGCACCTGATGAGCTTCAGCATGCTAAGCAAAAAATTGTTTGTAATCTTGTTGAAACTTACTATGTACATTCTCAATGAAAGAAAACATTTTGAAAATGTTTCTATCACTACAATTGTTTACTGTAAAAATAACAAGAGCAATAGAAACTAATGAAGTAAAGAAAAGGTGGAAGTAGCTGAGGACTTCAAAGATGAGTGGAAAAAAGCAAAGAGTGGAAGACCAGAAGTAAGGGAATTGGAACTTGAGCTCTTTTCTGCTCTCAGACGCAACTCGAACTGAATCACATTGTAGAGGCTGTCAATGATGATTTACTCACAATTTATCCAATGATATAATCATTATGATCCCAAGAATTTCCAAGAAGGCAGAGCTGACCAAATAAAGCTAAAAAATGAAGAACCCTTCAAAAGCTCCATTTTAGAAGGACCAGGGCATTCTCATGAGAAACTTCAACAGAGACACAAAGGTAGGCATTGATATTTTCTACATTATTCATAGAAAAAGTTTTAAATCAGTCTGATAAACATTACAGAATTGCAAGGAACTCTTATTATAATTTCTCAAACTGAAAATAGAGTGCTTACCATGCAAAATGGGTCAGGTCTGTCATGCCAGCATCCTGCAATAGCCTGGAAAAAAGAATAGACTTCTGCTTTAGGTATCCGCTTTAGGTATCCCAAGGAAAAGCATAGAGAATACATTTAAGTTTGTTCAGACATAATTGCTATTTCATATGTATCTGAAACGACAAAGTCAGGAATTAACGACCACCATGCTTGCACAAGACAATAGAGTAGTAGAGTTCTACCAGGATTAGAATATTCCAAGTATCGAATGAAAAAAGTCAAAGGAGTAAATATAGAGCCCATCTAATCTAAGCAAGAGGTACAAATTAGAAATGATTCCTCTAACTTAGAGTGAAGTACCATATCTGTAAAATAGCAAATGACCATTAAACATATTACTTTAAGTCTAGTTTAAGATCGCGTTATCATCAGCATCCTACCTTTATCCCCCTTTTTTCACCAATCACCCTATCAACTACCGATTTTCCAATGGTCTTATGCCTGAATACATCACTCCATTTTCATGATTTCAAAAGAAACATCACAGAAGTGAAGAGTTCAATCATTAGCTATGTATAAATTTCTCAAGTTATCTTTCAACATATATACAAAAAAGTCTCTGAACAAGGGAGAAATGCTTGTTAAGACAATTTCTATCCAAAGGTGCCATGCAAGACGTTCAGTATAGAAATGGTTTTGGCACACCATGATATTGTTGATGTGATGAACTTCTTGAGCAAGGATTCTCGATTACACAAGTAAACAAATTGTAAACAAGAGCAAACAACATGGTACAATGATCCTTTGATTGAAGAAACTGCTTGGATTTAATTGTCAACAATCAATGATGAATTCGAAAGAGATACTGTAAAACTTTCCTCACTAGGCATGTATCACACTAAGAATACACATTTGCAAAAGTAAATATGAGACTACACCCAAAAGATCAAAATGCAGACTAAAAATGTGATTGAACATGTCATACTCACTGAAGTAGTGCACGGTATGGATGAAAAACAATCAGGTAATAGTCAAGGGCTTCAAGAAGTTTCATTTCCATTTCAAGAATGTCCTTGATTTCAAACCTGTATTTTTCATCTGGACCTGTACATTGGATTGAGCTGTGGTGAGGATTGCAGCACTACTACTAAGATGTAATTAAGTCAATGACACAGTTAAGCTGAATAGTTACACATCTTTTTGATGTAAAATACGAGGAGTCTAGCCTGCACTGTGCTTTCTTCCGCTTTCGATGCCAGGTACAAGCAAGTCGGAGCAACCAGTCGTGGGTCATATTCTGTCATGCTCTTTCTGCAAAAATGTAGTAAATGCAACCGACCAACCAAAATTAGATCATTACAAAAGGGCATTCACACATAGAAAAAAAGTAGACAAACATTCTAGTGTGAGCTACTCGCAGATCCATGTCAATGTTTTCAATTAATAGAACATCAAACAGAGTAATCAGGTAATTTGTCCATCTCAATGCTTACAAACTTGGTCACAACCTTGGAAGCTGACTCTAATGTCTTTTGCGACTACCATGGTCAGGAAAGGAAGCCTTGCAACACCCCCTATGAAATTACTCACACAGGTTAAATAACATAAAACAGGAAGTTTGCCACAAATTTTATATACTTACACAAATCTGTCAAGAACCTGCCCAGATCCTGCTCAATAACAATCATATAAACTAGTTTCTCCCTTTTATTAAACCCAACTAATTTTCAACAAGATCAATTTGGGAAGAACACACATGAGCAAATGAGTCAGATCAAGATCACTTCAAAATAGCTCCAAGCAGTCAATGATCCATTTGTTACACAAACAAGTCAAACAGACTCTTACATAAGCAGACCTGACCCTAATCTTTTCCAACCTACTCAAACCGATCTTATCAACACTACATGTTGACCTAGAAGCATCATTTTTGAACTTTTGATGAGAGGAAAAACCCCACCACAAAAAAAAAACAATGGAATTTATTTTATCCTGACAGGAAGTGAATAAACAAGCCAAGATATAAATTATTAAAAAAGAAACAACATAAAACAAAACAAAACAAAACAACATGCAAATATGATGTCAAAAGCAAAATAACATTCATCCACCGCATACCTCGTATACACACGCCTGAAATAAGTGACAGCAGTAGCTATGACCCTGAAAATATAAATGCATCAATTTACTTCATCATGAAAAGGATCCACTGTCATGAGTCCTTCTTAGCACCTTAGTAAGCAATTAGAGCACAGAAAAAAAAAATACACGATGGTACTCCAGTCATTAAACTATGAACCATAATGAAGTAGGGGGAGTATTTTTTAGCCTCTGTAAATACACTTGAATAACCCATTGAACACTTCAAACAAACCATATGAATGTGATATGTATGCATGCTCGTGATGGTTTGAATCAATTACTGTATGTTTACTTGCACATAATACATAAAGAATTACCCACAAAACATCAGGCAAACTCAAAAGCATGAAACTATGATAATTACTTCAATGAAACAAGTGGTCTCGTATTAATGAATGTAAACAACAATAGCTCAACAATCTTTATCAATTCTAGGATGGGCACACAGCCGACTGACATAAAATCAGTAAGGCACCAACCTTTGCCTCACTTTAACTTGCTGTGCCAATTTCCATATATCTACAATCAGGAAAACAACAACAACATCAATAATTAATAGAAAAAGGGCTTCTCATTGCACAAGAAACAATACCAAATGTATCTTTGAAATTATGAGAATAATGACATGACAATCTCCAGTTTAGGTTCCTATCAAGCACAATAGCACACCAAAATCTTTACTTGATTCATATTTCTTACTAATTGATTTGCTGACTAAACCAACAAGACATATTTTATAAAATTTAAGATGATAATTCCCAGAGAGTCACTTCACGCCCAATTGCAATATTCAATCATGAAATGCTTCTAAATAAGAAATTAACCAAATAGAAACCATCTCACCACCGCCAAAATGTCTAAAATCATACCAAATTCCACTAGGGTTACGCAATCCTCTTCCCACCCAAAGAATTAATAATCTTAAATAATCAAAAGGGGACGAGGATCATACGGTTGGTCATATGGATCTTGATGAGCTTGAACTCCTCCTGTGTAAGGCCTCGCTCCTTGTCCAACGGCTGAAGAACACCGACATCGTCGGGGTCCAGCAGCTGCTTGCTGCCCCAAAACCAAACCAACGATCACAGACGAAGAAACAACCAGCACTATTAATAGCAATTGAAATTCCAATGAAGCGAAAGAGGAAGTGATTACCAGTGAGATGATGCCCAGAAATTGGCCGCCATGGGAGAGCTTCGCGGAGCTCGGAATAAGAAACCAAGGCTAAGAAGACAAAGCCCCGATGATTTTATATATATACTCTTGAGCCCCCACAAGAAAATTAGTGATATTTGATTTTTTTTAAATAATAAACTGAATATAAATTTAGGTTTTAACTTTATTTATTTATTTTTTAATATTTGTTTTAACTTTTAATACTGTATATCAAAGAGCTTTTGGTGCAGCTGTATTGGTTCCATTAAAAAAATATTTTATGAGAATTTTCATTACCATGATTCAAAATGCTTCAAATGCACTAGTGCTAAAAAAGATCCCGGTGGTAAGAGCTGGTTTTTAATCTAATTCCTTCATCTTCTAAGTGAGTGCACACAAGCCAGACAATCAATTTTGGATAATGTGCATATCCCTGATATGTGATTTGTTTACGTTATAAAAAAAAAAATTAGGATGATATTTTTAAATTTACAATAAAAATAAATACATATAAATAAGCTAAAGAACTTTTACTCCGGTGATATTGACCCCATAATAAAAAACCCTTAATGTTCAAATTTAAAACATGCTAGATAAAATAGTGTAATAGACCTTCTGCTGTGGGAGTGAGTTTATAACTCAGTTCTCTATATCTAAAAAAAATTAAATGATTTTTAAAATAAAAATGGATACATATGTATAGAATTATAGATAGGAAAAAGGATCTTTGATCCAATGGCACTGCCCCATTATAAAAGACATTGTGGGACTTTTATTACCTATATTCATGTAGTTGTGGGAGCAAGTTTGTAGCTCATCTTCATGAGCGGCACCTTCTGCCTATACATATATAGGAAAATTTTGTTAGGTTCTTTGGTAGTTTTGAGAAACACTAGAGTATAATTTTGAGTGATTTTTTTCAGTATTATTTTAAATTAGCTGATATATATCAAAGGGGTGAGTTTAAAGTATGTCGTTTTAACCTCAAATACATATTATATTAAACTAATTAAATTATATTCTACCCAAACACACAATATATTTTGAGAAATAAGATTTTATTAGTATTTTGGTAATTATAAAAATTAGACCATGCTATGTGACTTTTGAGTTTGGAGAGGAATGAACCAACATTTTAAGGGTTACATCTTGATTTTCATAAAAAATAAATTTTAATATATTAAAAGTTATTATCAAAATAAGTTTTGCTTCTCGGAAATATACAGAAAATAATAATATCATGAAAACTGAATAAATAATTTAAAATATTTCCATAAATATACTGTGAATGAAACCAAACCACCAAGCTTGTGTTTTGTTTTGACACCATTGCAAAGTTTTGGTAAGCCCTTTTTTTGGCTCAAACTATTGGTTTATTTTAGTGTTTTGAACAAATATTTTTCAGGGGCCACGGTCTCTTCATGTATTGGCACTGAGTCCCCTAAATAAAATATTTGTATTTTTACTGAAAAAACATATTCAAACTAAAGCTCCCGTGTATTAGAGGTATTAACTTTACATTTGTTCACAGAGTAGTTTATGGACATTTGGTTAATAATACCTTCCCGGTTTTACTAAAGAAGATCCCGGGCTTATATATATTTATGTATTTATTCACATTTGCAACACCCACTTTTTTAGGGGCATCTTAGCAATTAGAAATGTATAAAACATTTAGAGGACTAATAAGGAAGAAAAATAATTCCTTTAAACTATACACAAGAGTTCGAACTTTGAAGCAATATCTAGAAACAAAAAATGTCTAAAAGATATCAACTGATCTTGCCCTAATTGAGCCTTTTTTATGAGAAAAAAGAAAAGAAAAAAAAATGAGAAAGATCAAGGAAAAATATAGAATTTTCTATAACTATATGAATTTTATGGTTAGCAATGCTACTTGGTAAAACTTAATTATCAACCAGTGATTCCAGTCTCCAAGTTGTCGATGTTGTCGATCAGCCTCTTCCCTCTCCCAGCACCACCACCACCACCACCCTGCTTTCTCTGGTGTTCTATATGACGAAAAAATAGTACATACTTATATACATATAAATAATAACAACAAATCAAAACAATCATAGCGATAACTAAAACAAATGATCAAAGATTTATTCAAAAAGCAAGAATGTTTTTAATTACTTTTACTGGCAATAGATCTTTTTGTCATCTCTAAGAATTCATCCCACTTGTATTTGCTCAGTTCTTGTTTCTCCTCCTTGGAGAGTTCCAAATTCGGTTGTCGGCCACATATATATGCTGCTCTGTAGAATAGAAGGAAATTTTCAGTACTTCATGATTAGTGCAACGTCGCCGGACAACCAAGAATTCAGAATTGGCAACTCATCAATTCGTGTGCATAATTTTCAATTTATCATACCTGTCATATAACCTTGCTGCCTCTGCTTGAGTTTTGACAGTGCCCAAGTGGATTTGTCTCTTGTCGACTTTTATAGCAGCTTGATACTTTGTGTTCTTCAAGTAAACACCCCTCATTGTCGGTTGTTCTTGATCTTTATACCGCCTTCTCCTGTAATGTTTTCTGTATTTGAATTGCTTATCTGCAAACAGCAGCATTTAATGACTTCATCGTATAATTAAGAACTTCTCACTTGGCATTTCCTTGAAATTGATCAACCAAATAAATAAAAAAGGAGAAAGAATATTTCGAGTCGATAAAGACATCTCTAGACAATAATCGACATAAAAGATCAGTATTTCAGTATAGCGTTGCCACTATTATTTCTGATAAATCGGATACTGAGCTTTACAGAGCTACAAGAAAAAATAGGTTGCATAATTGAGAATACAAAAAATAAAAAAATTAAAACATCTGTAATTCAAGGTTTTAATAACCGGTAACCTGGAAAATCATGCTCGGGTTCTCCCTTCAAAGATGTAGAACCAGACAAGCTTGCAGATTCTGGTGATTCTTCAGAAATCTGTATCTGTAGAAAAGCATTTCATTATAAAATAACCGTTGATGAAGTAAAGCATTAAACATTTTCGGTGGCAACACATTTTAGCTATAATCTAATCATATTGTCGGCAAACTCTAATCGTGTAGTAATATTAACCGCAATTTAAATAAATAAACAAGTAGAATTCATCTGTCACTTGTCATTACATGTGGATAAAGAATTAATGTTCATGAGAAAAGTAACAATCTATCAGAAAAGAATACGAAATTATTTTATTTTTCAAGAAAATAAGCAGTAGGAAGGTTGTCCTTTTACCAGTTCTTGTTGATCTACAACATCTGTGGGCAGTGGATGCACACTGGATTGCTTGCTATTCTGATTTGGATTCTCCACTGAAGTGCCATTCTCAATTGAACTAAGAATCTCGACCATGTGAGAATCAATCCCTAAGAACAACGGACATAAAGTAAAATAATATAAAATGATTGGACTTTTAAAAACAAAAAATGGCAGTGAGTTTTTAATGACTTGCTTTTGTGATTGAGTGTATGAAGTTCAAAGCTGGCCTGTCAATGCATCGCAATCACCAACACATTCTAAACATGATCTCTCATTTAAAATATTAATAAGAAAATCATGTAGATGCCACAAAAAAAAATGAGGAAAAAAAATCAAATAATGGAATACATATCTCGGAAAATCACAAAAGATAACACTAGGCACCTTTGAGCGAAAAGACTAATCAGAACTCGATCAATGTCACAAACAGAGTAAAACATTAAAAACATAATGTATTACCAAAGGTCCACACATCAAACATATATCCTCATTAGTTAACAGCGTCATCAAATATACCAGGACAAAGTCCCAAAAGTCGGCGCCTCCTCAAGCTAACCATGGCCACTCCAACCTTAACGCAAATTCCAGGTAGACACTGCAATAAGGATGCAAAGAAAGCAAAATAACTGAACTTAGCTTTCAAAAGTAATACGGAGTGGTGGACCTTAATATATATATATATATATTCATGTGATAATATGTGTTAAAAAATTAAAAGACATTCCACATAGAAATGAAATAAGGTGTGTATCTAGTATCAGATGATTGCAATAATTGCACACAAAAGTTGATGGATTGAACTAACTTTGATTTTGAAATCAATAGGTATATTGGAGCTTGGTATTTGAAACAAACAATAATGCGCATTTCGAGAGAACAATACATGCCAACTTTAGTTGAAGAATTTCTTAATTGAGAACTCATCTGCCGATAATTCTCCGTATTCATGGATTCAACCATAAATTCAAACATGAATCATTGACAACTTGACAATATTCTATGATAACTATAAGGCATGGTTTTATATCAGCGAAGCTACAACAGACTGAAGCATATGAATGGACCACATGAGAAGGAAAAACAAATCAATACAAGTTCAGGTTCGTAAATCAAAACCATGATAAATGAATCTTTATGATGATGTTATACGGACTGAAGCACAACTCAACCAACAACTAATCTTCTACCTCTAACCAACAAAGCTGAAACAATTTCCAAAATTCCCCACTTTGTAAAGCAACATACCACTAGAAAAAAAAAAAAAACAGTATGAAGTAATTATATCACTGAGGTAATTCTTAGATATCCCAATTCTTCTATCATTTGAGATAATTCACAGTGCATCCTTTCCATGTGATTACTTACAATCAATATTAAGAATCCTTCGCAATTCCAAAAAAAAAAAAAAAAAAATCAAATCGGCCTCAATGAATGCAAACACAATGAATCAAGACATCACAAACATTCACAGAACTTTCAGAGAAAAATGCAGATCATCATCACATCCTCAAAGGCACCCAAACAGCACAACACTATTCCATTACCTCCAGAACAAGCTCAACAACACTCAACCAAAACCAATCATCCCATCTTCAATGAGAATTTGGCCCACCCCCAATTTTCAACCAAGAAAACCCTACCAATTCCAAAAGCCAAAAACCCTCTCAAATCCAATCAAACCCCAACAAAAAAACCAAATAAAATCCACCAAATTCTCAATCCACAAACCAATCCGCCACACCACAAAACTAAAAAACCAAAAAAACAAAATACACAAAAACCAAACATCACACACTCCTAGACAACAACAACAACGTCAAAAACACTCTTCATCAACCCAAAATCATCCACAAAAACCAAAACAAAGCATCAAAACAACAGATAACCAAAACCATGAACAAAAAAAACATAGAAAACACGGAAAACATTGCTACAAACACCAAGAAACAGAGAGCAAGGGGGAGTTATCCAGACCTGATAGGAAGAGAAGAGAAAGAACTCTACCAAAGGTGGAATCTTGGGGTTCTCTGAGGAGAAACCATGGAGGTTTATGCCAGGAAAGCTGGGGAGGTTGGCAGAGAGAAGCAAGGAGAGAAAGAGAACAAGAGAGAGAGAAATAGAGAGCCTTTCAATCTGCCACCTTTTGGTTTCTCATAATTTCTTTTTTGCTCCTGGTTCCTACGAAAAGACGTCTTTGCCCTCGTATTGTCATAATATTAACACATATACCCACGTGCTTTTCGGACTTCCCATAAATATCCCGGATTTATAGAGTTGGAGTGGGACCGGGTTTGGATTTGGCTTATCGGATCTTGATCTGGATTACATGGATCCGGATTATTATTATTATTATTATTATTATTAAACAACCAGTACATGTATATAGTTAACAACTCAACACATTTGCACTTTCACTTTAACAGAGTTTTGGATTCAATTTCGAGTTTTAACACATTACTCAAAAAATCCAGGTTAATAGATCAAATAACAAATTATTATTATTATTATTATTATAAAATAGAGGTGAATTAATTTAAAATTTATTCTCAATTTTAATTAGGAAAATGACACTCAATATGAGATAGCGTGTTATTAACTCATTATTATTAGAACTTAACTCCATATTAAATTATTTAAATTCACCATTATTTCACTTTAATGTTGATCTACTATATTCATGTATTTTTAAAATTTATTTATGTGTAAATTATTGAGTCAAAATATATGAATACATTATTTTTTAATGTATTTTTTTATGTAGTTCATGATCACTTTGGAAAATTAAAAAAAATAATAATAAATAATTTCATATCAAACAGTTTTGTAATTAAAAGTATTATGACAAGATGTAAATGAACAAAATTTATATTTTACTAGTGAATATAATATAATTTAATATAATATTATATTAACAAATCTGATAAGATAAATCTCATGTGTTTAATGTATACTAAAATTAATTCAATTAGATAATATTTATATTTTAGAAAAAAAAATAGTTAATGATATGATTATGGGGATGTACTGATAAACACATGATGAAAATGAAAATTTTTAAATATAAAAAAATATTTTTCTTAAAAGAAAAGCATGAATAATTTAAAGTTTATGTGGAGGGGTAGTTTGGGAAAAGAAGAGAGGGGTATTATGGTAATAATGGGAAGGATAGGTAGTTGGATGGGAATACGAAACTAAGAAGGGCCTTAAGCCGTGTGGATAACGCCCGGCCACTCTCACACTCACGTGTACTAACTGACAAATTTATATAAATTCTTTATTTTAAAAAAATTAATTTTCTTATATATATATATATATATATATATATATATATATATATATATATATAATTTCTATAATTATTCATAAAATTTGAGGACGGTGAAGTCCGAGGTGGCTAAATCTTAAAATAATAATAAATATGGTTTTAAATTAAAATTATACGAAAAATAGATAAAATTTTGTTATTTGTAGTTAGTTATAGAAAATTGATGATGGTGAATTCAATAACTTTGTTTTATGAATAATTAAAAAATATTTATTTGGATATATATATATATATATGAAAATACTTTTAAATTAAAAAAAAAAGAGAGAAAACAATAACAACAACAATAGATTCATAATTTTATTATTTTGTTTTAATTATGTTTGTAAAAATTCTCACTTTTTTTTTTTACTGAAATGCATTTCATGTGTTTAAATTTTGTTTTATTAATAAAAAAATAAATGGGGTCTGCATCATCTCAAAATAATTTTTTAGAGGCCAAAATTCATTGAAGTTTTAATCAAGTGAGAATCGCATGCATTTGTCTAAGACATCAATTTGCATATTTGTTTCAATAGATCTAAAATTTTCTCCATATTTGCATCGTGCTCACTATTTTTCACTTTTTCATTTGTTTTTTTTTCTTTTATTTATTTATTTATTTATTTATTTATTTATTTATTTCTTGTGTTCTCATGATTTTAATAGAATGTTGAAAATACTTATGACACTGCCAATTTTATAATTTTAATTTAATTTTAATTTAAAAATAAAAAATTTGAAAATACGGATTTTTTTTTTTGATAAATTTAAAAGATTCTTCATTTTTAAAAAAGTGAAAAAGTTGGAGGGAAAAAAAATTATGCATAAATAGGGAAATATAGAAAATAAAAAACAAGTTAAATAATGCATGAGAATTTTGTTCGTGTGTTGATTTGAAGTTTAATAAAGTTCATTACTCACCTAAGTTTCTGTTCATATATTATTAATATTGCATAAAAATAATACAAATTTCTTCCAAAAAAAAGGGATTTTTTAAATTTTTTTTTTTTTTGAAATAAAAGTGGATAAACCACAAATTTATTGAAAATAAAAAAGTACAAATAGCAATTTTATCAAATAGCATAAAATTTTCATTTTCTTTATGATATATTTACCCTCACAAAAAAAAACATATTTGTTTTTAAGGCTTATTTATTTAGACTAATTTATGAAAAATAATTTTCATAAAAGTTATTTTTTTATTTTAAATTAGATATTTAAAGTTTATCATTAACAAAGTGAACAAACCATCCCAAATTCAAAATTTCAACCTTTTCATATAGAAGTCAAGTGTTTTGACTACTAACTTATTTTTGTGACATGTATAAAATACTATTCTACTTAATAAATAAATATATTATTTATTGATTATCTCTATAATTTTACATTTTCATTATGGATTGGATTACAAGAAGAGTGTACAAACTAGAAGATTATTGGTGATGTTGAAGACAATCATTATTAGCCAAAGGCTCATTGAAATGTTTATAGTAAACAAGGTTGGTTTTTTTCTTTTAAACAAAAATGATAAAAGTTATATATTTTATCAGTATGCATATAGGTCAGGAATTGATCGTCGAGATTTGGGCAGTAAATACGCACACATAATTAGGGACTCATTTTTAGTAAAGAGATTTTTTAAATGTCTAACTCTCATTTTTTTTAATAGAGTCAATGGTATTGAATTATCAGTTTTTTTTTTGGTAAAAAACAAGTGGTGATAGTTAAATTTAAAAATAATAATTAGAAAAAAAAAATCAATTTAAGTATTAAAAAAAAGAGAAAAAGGGTTTTACTCTTGACAACATTGATATATAAATAATAAAATAAATACCATTTTTTTTTTTCAAAACACACTTTTTATAAGGATATATGTGCAAATTTCGAATAATAAATAATCAAACGGTGATTTTTATAAATACCCCCTTCTTCTCCCGCTGTAAACCTTCCTACTGTTTTTCCAGTCATTTAAAATAAATAAATAAATAAATGAACTCCAATTATTACGAGCCTCGCTGAGCTGCCGACTCTCACAGAGAAGAGAGATCCACTCCTCTCTCTCTCTCGCCGTTTCGAAACCCTAGCAATGGCGATCCCTCGCGGCCTTGACTCCTCCAGCCTCCGGATCGCCATTCTCGCCGCCGCCTTCCTCCTCTTCGTAGCGGTCTCTGTTTACACGTCTTCGTCGCCAACCGATCATGGCTCCGCCGGCTTCACTGGTGCCATCGGCTCCATTCCCCGCCGCTCCATCCTCGCTCTTCGATCCGACCCCCTGAAAGCTCGGATCGACCTTCTCCGTAAGCAGGTGGCTGACCATGCCGCCCTCGCCGCCGCTTACGCCTCCTTCGCCCGCAAGCTCAAGCTTGAGTCCACCAAGCAGGTCCGCCTCTTCGCTGACCTCTCGCGTAACTACTCCTCCCTTCTCCTTTCCGGAATCCCTTCCGATGAACCTAGCGTCCGTGCTCTTGAGCGTGGTGTCAAGGATCGGATCCGCGCCACCCGCCAGCTCGTCGCTGAGGCGAAGGAGTCCTTTGATAACCAGCTGAAGATCCAGAAGCTCAAGGACACTATCTTCGCCGTCAATGAGCAGCTCTCCAAGGCGAAGAAGCAGGGGGCCTTCTCCAGCCTTATTGCCGCCAAGTCCATCCCCAAGAGCCTCCACTGTCTCGCGATGCGGCTCATGGATGAGCGGATTTCGCACCCTAAGAAGTATGCCGACCCTGAGGTGAGGCCTGCTGAGCTTGACGACCCGAGGCTGTACCATTATGCTATCTTCTCGGACAATGTGCTTGCAGCGTCGGTCGTGGTGAACTCGGCCGTTAAGAATTCGCGTGAGCCGTGGAAGCACGTGTTTCATGTCGTCACGGACAAGATGAATCTTGGGGCCATGCAGGTACTCATTCGCTCTTGGCTGATAAAACTTTGTTTTGCTCTTCTTTCATCTGTGGAAATCCTCGGGGCATTACTGGGCATACTTATTATTTTTTTCTATTGATCATTAAGGATTTAGAAATTTGACTTTTTTTCCTTCTTTGTCTGTGATGAATGCACAAATGGATTCAGAAGAATGAAATATAACCGTGAGAAATTATAATAGTCAGAAGAAAAAAGCAGTCAAGTTTGTGATTTTCTCTGGTAAGTATGGCTTGTTTGTCTTTATTGTGGATAAGTGTCAGTTGCAAGGTTGGGTACTTGAAGAACTGATTTGTAGTTTTTATTTTCTTGTTGTCCTTCACGCATGGGGGAATGCCTGATTTTCTTAATCAATCCTATTTTTGGGTGTTTGTGATTAGGATGACTTTCTATGCTTTCTTGTTAAATATATAAATGATCTGGAGATCAAATGCTCAACTTTTACAAAATTGTGGACTGCCACAATGTCATTGTAAGGCAGGCAAAATGTGGCAACCAAACGTGAATTTTGATATATATATGTATTAAAAAAATCATGCATGTATATTCAGTATTTGATGAACACTCAATTTTCTTTTTTCTTGTTTTTTTTTTTTGAAATCTGAATATGATGTTCTTTGTTTTGGTCTAGTAGTGACAATGCCCTTGGGCAGTTTATTGCTGTAAATTTATCTGAATACAGTCTGGATTTACCTGACACAATGGAGTGGTTTGGTTGAAAAGGAAACTCTGTGACAATGATTGTCTTATTGAGTTCTATTCTGAAGATCAGTCTCTATCTAAGACAGGTACTGAGTGGCCATAGACTAAGTATTCCTCAATGTTCTGTACAAGTAAAGAGATATTCTATGAACCTTTCTTAGGCAGCTAAAGAAAATCAATGACAGCCCAAGAGTTTTAGAAATATATTTACATTTGAATTAAATATTTTAATTCTTGGTGTCAGTGGACTTCTTGGAGGATTTTATTATTAATTTTTTGTTTGAACCTTACGTTCTACTCAAGAATTGCCAAAAATAAAATAAGTATTTAAATGTTTTCATTCTTTTTCTTGATGTAGGTCATGTTCCGCATGAAGGATTATAATGGGGCCCATATTGAGGTGGTTGCTGTGGAGGATTACAAGTTCCTCAACTCCTCCTATGTGCCTGTACTTAGACAACTTGAATCAGCCAACCTGCAGCGTTTCTATTTTGAAAACAAGTTAGAAAATGCAACCAAAGACACAACAAATATGAAATTTAGGAACCCCAAGTACCTCTCAATGCTCAACCACCTCAGGTTTTACCTGCCAGAGATGTATCCGAAGCTACACCGTATCCTTTTCTTGGATGATGATGTCGTTGTTCAGCGAGATCTTACAGGGCTTTGGAAAATTGACATGGATGGAAAAGTGAATGGTGCTGTGGAGACGTGCTTTGGTTCCTTTCACCGATATGCGCAATACATGAATTTCTCCCATCCTTTAATAAAGGAGAAGTTTAATCCAAATGCATGTGGCTGGGCATATGGGATGAACTTCTTTGATCTTGACGCATGGAGGAAGGAGAAATGTACTGAGCAGTATCATTACTGGCAGAATTTGGTGAGTGATTTCTTATGAAGTCATTCTTATAATATTAAGGTAGTAAACAAAAACTATGCTTAGAGCATCTATGGATGCTTGGGCACTATTTAATTTGGGTTATTATTTTAGTTGGAAATAAGAATGAAACATATGCAGGACTCATATAATATGACAAAATAATTGTATGGAGCTTGTGTTGTACTATTTAAAGTTTTTGGTACATGCTCTGCTGTACATATCTGACAATATCAATCATTTTTCTCTTTGATACTATGCATTGCAGCCATCTCTGGTGGCTTCTCTAGTGACTTGGTTCTTTTAGTCCCTAAAACATTTAAGTTAAACCCATGAAATGAATCAGTGAGTTATAATTATGTAGTGTTGATAACTAAGCCTCTTGTGCCCTAGCATTTGAAACTTGAACTGTTTCCAGTGTCATGTTTTATTCATTGGGTGACATATGCCGCAAGCATTTTTATCATCTTTGATCCTGGAAACAGAGAACAATCATTTTCAGTAATGTCTTCTATTTGGTATTGTTAATGAGTGTCCTTCATGTCAATCCTTTCTTTTTGGCATTTGCTACTTTTCTTGTCAGCATAACCTTGAAATGATTGGCATTTTGCAGAATGAGAACCGTACATTGTGGAAGCTGGGAACCTTGCCTCCTGGATTGATCACATTTTACTCCACAACAAAACCATTGGACAAATCTTGGCATGTTCTCGGACTTGGGTACAATCCAAGCATAAGCAGGGATGAAATCAGGAATGCTGCAGTCGTACACTTCAATGGGAATATGAAGCCGTGGCTGGATATTGCTATGAATCAATTCCGTCCACTCTGGAGCAAATATGTGGACTATGACATGGAATTCATCCGCCAATGCAATTTTGCAGCATAAAAGGAGAAAGATTTGCTTGAAACTTTTCACACTACCAGAGCAATCTGGAAATATAAGTTACAGTGCAACCAGTAAATGTTCTGAAGGATGTTGTTACTATGGTTGAGCGGAATCCTCCTCTTGTTCTCAACTTTCTACAGATTAATTATATTGTTTATATAATTGTAAATCTAGATGTTTGCTCTAATGTCTTACCTTTTTCTCTAATTATGTGTCAGCTTTTGTTCTTCCTTCTTTATTATGCAATAAATAGCACAATATCTGGCATGAGGCCAATTTAAGGTTTTATTTGTATCTTGTATATTTTGAATTTTAGTCTGACTCTGTGTTGATTGAAGTCTGATTGCTTTTTGACTAGCATTCTTTTTGGTCTTGGACTTCCGCTTGTATTCGAAAATCTTTGTTGGGACAATTCATAAGATCCTTATCTGGCCTAACACATGTATTTGATAACTTTTGGTTGTTCAGTTCTGAAGATGGCATCAGATTGTGCTTTGGACTGCATCACCTATATATGTATATATTCTTATTTGCCAAACTAATTGGGAGTTGCCTCCAACTGCTTTAAGCGAGTGACTAGACTGAAGGTGGGAATTTGGGGAAGCCAAAGCCCAAATTTTCAAGCTTTTAGAAACCATGGATGTTCATGATAAAATCTTCCAAAGCAGTAAGTCTTATCATATGGATTTATGTTGCCTTATAATGCTGTCAAGTTTTTCCAAATTTCTTCATCTTCCATGTTATCATTCTTGTTGGTTGGGATTAAAATTTGTTTCCTCAATCAGAAATTCAATCTATAGTAGTAGAATATTGCGGCCTTTTAGGGTTAGTCTGATACTGTGCTCTGAAAATCTACTCTGAATTAATATAATGTTTTCCAAAAAATTCCCAGATATCCTTTCTCTGAATTTGATCCAAACATCCAGATGTGATGGAGGAGGTAATCAGAGGGCTTTTCTATCTTACATTTGAAAATTTTACATTATCTGATTTTATTTTTGTTATTTATTTATCTTTGCATTCGAAGTGATATTCAATAGACTTGGCAAACAGGATAAATTTGTTGATGCAGTTGTTGGTGGCTGTCTCTATTAATTGGATTTTATCTTTTTTCTCTTGTATCATCTATGACTGTTCAGTTTAGCATGGTTAACTTGGGTTACAATTTTCCATCTTTTCTTGTCTGTTACTTTGGAAAGCATGCAGGTTAGTTGAATGCATAATGATATAACATCTTGAAGGGTGTGTTTGCAGTATATTATAGTCTTTTTACAGTATTCTGTTGTTATGCAGCAAACAACAAAATTTCTTAGCAAATAAATTTCAGGTTTACATATGTTGCTTATATGCAAATGGAGACTTTGAAAGTTGGTGTCTTTGTTATTTTTCATTCTTTTTTACCTTAAATTTTTAGACACAGACTTGCATTGGCAAACATCAAATAAGGAATTAGAAGAAATTCCAGACAGTCTTAACTTTGGATCTCAGTTCCAGTTGCACATTCGTTTACAATACATATAAAGTACATAGTTTAGCATGACTCCACTCCTTAGCATGAATATGATAGTAATGTGACATCTCCAAGAAGTGAAATTGAAAAGCATGAATGAGAACATCTCTGTGCCCCAATCATCTGAGGACAAGCTTCGATGATTATTTTAGTTTTTAATTCTGGCAGTTAGAGGCTGTGTAATATATATTTGCAAAATTGAACACACTATTACCGAGCATTAGCATGAAATGCATGATCAACCATTGTTATCACCTGGTGCTTCTAACTTGCAGATAAGAGACGAGCTAGAGCACGAGAAAAACACTGTAGTACTAAGTATGGCTGGATGAGATCAATGTGAATTTTGTGAACCGGTTGGAGTTGTTAGACCGTTTGTCCTTCCATTTGATGGATCAAGGCTGGTCTTGCTGTCTCCCATGTCTTTCGTCTTGTGAAGAAGGTAAGTTCCTGATATTATTGTAAGCAGGCCGCATATTTCTGTTGCTATTTCCATTGCATCTTGCGAAGACCAGTCCTGATTTGATATACAATTCAAAACTTGATAGTTTTCATGCCTATAGTACGATCGAATTCTGTAATGCTATTTTGTACAAATAGGATCACTCTTTCAGGCATTACTTAGGTTTACTTGCAAACATGTGTAACTGACATGAAATAGGAAATCAAGAGTCGATGAATTTGAATTATACCTTGAACATGATCATGCTAGCAAGGATTGTTAGAATGGTGAACATCACATAGTACACAGGCGACACAACCGCAGTGTTAAAGATGTCCAATGCCTACTTAGAAACAAAAAGAGAAAAAAAAAATCAACTTTTAATGTGTTTACAGGATTTAAAAAGGAAATAGAAAATTA
Organism: Dioscorea dumetorum; assembly: GCA_902712375.1. NCBI lineage: Eukaryota > Viridiplantae > Streptophyta > Magnoliopsida > Dioscoreales > Dioscoreaceae > Dioscorea > Dioscorea dumetorum. Next base: position 2,762,177 of record CACTHL010000870.1, on the reverse strand, counting down.
CCTTATTGAGGAAATTGAGCTGCATGATAACACAAACACTGAGAACAAATGCAAAGAACCAAGTCTGAGCATAGAGGAACTGATTAGAGCCACTGAAAGTTAGCTTTAGGGCAATGCCTAATGCCTTCACACTCATTACCTGCAATTAAAAACATCCAATTTTAAACCCAAACATTTCTTTATTTTTGCGTATGCACCCTTCCATGCATGCATGTATGTATGTATGTATGTATGTATAAGATTTTATATACAAATGTGAAGGTTTGCAATACATACTGTGAGAGAACCCATTAGTGAACAAATGCCAACATATATCACCAGATATTTATTGCCATACTTGGATGCATATTTGAAGACTAGGAGGAGAACCAAACCCACAACCACAACTGAATATACAATGAATCCTGTAAGGTTAAAAAAAAAATATATGGAAAAGGTTATTGAAGCTTATAACATTTGTAAAAATTAAAATTTAAATCAATAGCTTTTGTATTGATTGATCTCTAGAAACATAAAAACAATGTTCACATTAGAGATGACTCTTTCCTCCTATGAACTTAAATCTTTTAGCATCTAAAAATCAGTTAAATATATCTATAAAAGGAAAAGAAAGGAAAGGAAAAAATAATACCTGGTTGAGTAGCAAGATGCCAGAGTTCTTTGACAGAAGTAATTTCTCTCTCTTTAGGTGCATGAAGGACAATATTTGTAGAACCAACAATGCATAGAATGCAACCAACAATGCCAAATATGTGCAATTTCTCACTCAAAACAAAATGAGCTAAAACTGCACTGCATCAAAAACATTGTCTGTCAGCATTAAAAATAACATTTAATTATATTCTTTAATTTTTCCTCCTATTTTCTTTTTTTATATAAATTTTCAGCTGTATGTAAATGTTTATATTTACCTGACAATTATACTCATTGCTCCTAATGGAGTCACAAGAATTGCAGGAGCAAATGCATAAGCAGCAAAGTTTGCAGTCTCACCCAAAATCACTGAATAATAATTATAATAAAAACAAATTTAAAGGAAATAAAAATCTAAATATAATCAAATTATTCGAATTAAATTAGAAATTAAACAAAGAAAAAAAAATGCTTACTAGCAACCATTCCAGTCCACCACAATGGCTCATACAAATAGGAAAAACCTCCTGATGCTGAAGAAGAGAAAGAAGAAAAAAAATGACCATTATAAAGATCAAAAGATCGAGTGCTCGATAAAAAAAACCGACAAACCTGCGCTTACACCGGAGGCCCCGGCCTTTCGGAGACCGATCTTCTTGACGACGAAGCTGGTGCCGATGAGAAAACTCGAAGCAAGTGCTAATATGAGGCCTCTTATGTTGTCCTTAGACATGCCCATCTCTTGAAACATTTTGTGATTAGTTGTTGATCAAATGATGTCCTTCAAATAAAAATTATGCACCCAATGTTGTAATGTTTTCCTCCTTTTTTTTTTTTTTTTTTTTTTTGTTTGGATTGTGAATGGGATGTAGGAAGGAGGTGAATTCTGTGTGTTTTCTTTCCCTTTTTTTTTCTTTCTTTTTTCTGTGAAGATTAGGGAAAAAGGAGCTCTGAGAGAGAGAGAGAGAGAGAGCAACGGTTTTTACGTTACTGATGGCGCGGGAGAGGACACGTGTGCAGACGCGTTCTACTTTCATGGGGGGGAAAACAAAGGAGGATATCGCACTGGGAATATCAAAAAGGTCAGGGGGCTTTGTGGAATTAAGCAGGTTAGTTTGAAACTTTGAATTGCAGAGCTGAGAAACGGATTGCTGCAATATTGAGATAAGAAAATGAAATAGGGAAAAGTTTTTTTTTTTAAATAATGTTAGGAAATTATTCAGGTTTCGTAAGCCGGTTTTCATGGTTTTTTCTTTTTTCGTTAGGAAAATGATTTCTCATGAATTTGGCGCTCCTAACTAGACAGCAGCTTCATGCGTTTAAATAATAATAATAATAATAATAATAATAATAATAATAATAATCATAAAACTTGCCAAAAGTACCAAAGAGCATGAGATGGATAACAATAATAATTAAAGACACATATATATTCTTTGATATATTTTTCACAACTAATTTTATTAAATCTATGCCTGCCTCTACTATGGCCCAAGGTTGCATTAAGGATATATGGATATAAAAATAAAGAGGGCTAGTTAGCCAGGGAAGTCTCTAGATTTTTGCAGTTGGATATTTTTCGTGAACTCATATCAATAGTAGATCATCATCTACCAATTACTTGCATGCACTATATATATATATAGATAAATATAACCGTTCCATTTTAAAAAATCCATCTTTAGAATTTTTTTGTCTTAAATTATCTGTTCATTTAACCAACTTAAGCATGGAAGAGAGAGAAATGAATAACATATAAAAGATGAACTAAATATTTATAAAATTTGTATATCTAATGGGACAGAAAGAGCATATTACAAGGATGAAAAAAATGTTTACTATTCCTTTGAAGATGAACAAAACTCTTTGTCGATTAGATAAATAATCAGACATGTTTTTAGGTTTTCCCTTTTTTCAACCCTCAATAGCAGAGATGTTTAAATAATAGCTCCAAAATATCAACTGAAGAGGAGCAAAACAAAATTAAATAACCACTTTGTACAAACAGATTACTACTAAGAACTTTCACTGTGTGATCTGGTTAGAAGCACAAACATGGATACAACTAAGAAGAAATGCGTTGTAAGTTCACACACTGTTTAGGTCATGGAACACGTTGACAAGATGACCTGCTTTCGATCTAACAAGGATAATATCTTCAAGAGAGCAAGGAAACTAAAGAGACAAACTCCAAGGTTACTCGACCCTTCGATCTTGTGTTGATCACAAAGTGTTCGGGGTACTTCCTCAGCAGCGTTAACAGTCCCAACCACGGCTTGCCTTCTGTTTCATTTGGCGGCCAGTCCTCGGATGTGAGGTATTTCCTCACTCTGCTGTGATGCCATACATTGCCATACTGCTCGAGAAGCTGTTTTGAAGTAACAATAAATAGACCATTAGAAATTATGCTGTGCGCTCAGTTCGTTCAAATAAATAAACTTGATGACCAAAAGAATTGGCAACAGCTGAAAAAAGACAGATTAGTCGTTGTGTTCTTACATCTATTAGAGATACGATATTTACATGCATTGCCAAAATAGATCAGTTAGGTGATTATGATCTTCTTAGCAACATGTATAGATATGGTACATTCAATTGATGTAAGAACACGACCAAAGCGTATGGGCTCAACATATGAATGTCTACAAGCTCAACATACCATAAGCGGTCATTCGGATTGGAAATTTTGGTTTAATAAACAACATGATCAAAACAATCCCTAATCATTAGGGGGGAAAAATTACTATCTAACTAAATAAAAGATGTAAGATCACACACAACCTAAGCCTACAAACTCAAGATATGAATGCCTACTAATGGTGTGCATACGCTTGGTTGGAAAATTTGGTTATATAAACTACATAACCAAAACAAATGGTGATAAATAAAAAAGATCAATCAGTATGGTAATTACGATCTATCATAGCAATGCCTAGAAATACAGTTAAATTTAACCAAACAAAAGATTGAAGATCAGAACCTGAGCCTACAAGCTCAATATTCAAATGTCACATGTTGACCAACAATAGCCAAAAGGATACAAGGGTTCCTCAAAGTAATAAGAATCACCTCTGAGTGTAATTTTGCCATGGGCATCCATTCTCCAGGGCCACAAAGATCGGACAGTACAGTGGCTACTGATGAAACAACATCTTTTTCCTCTAACTGCAGGAGCTGCTGATTATCTGATTCTCTATCAGCCCTTGATCTTATGTCAGACTTCTTATCTGCAGACAAGGAAAATCAGCTTGTGCTATAGTAAGAAAGAAATCTAGCCGAATAATTTATCCATATTACATATTTTCACAATAGAAAATATGCGCTTCCAGTTCACTAAAATGGTAGTTATTAATACACACATACACACACACACACACACACACACACACACACACACACACACGCATGCACACATATATCTCTAAACTTCCCATGGAACAGTTATTGAAAACCAAAGCAGCTGAATTCTATATCAACAACAAAATACACCAGCTTATGAGAAGTGAAGCATCCAAAATGAAGAAATATAGACATGCTGTCTAAGAAATACCACCAGACCAAAGATAGTAACTCCCAGAAATGGCATTCCAATTCCGACAACCGTAGGATAAGGAACACAAAATATTTGCAATACAAACATGGTTGTGAAGCTATCCCAAGCTTGAAGGAAATTTTAGAATAAAAGCCTGTATCAAAAAGCTACTATGAGACTAATATGATGCTCCAGGGCAGTATGGTTGACAGAGAATCAAACCGCAGCCTTCCGCTCATCATATATTGTCAAAAAGACACCTCTAGTGGGCACATACACAATTGAAAGAAAGTGGTTGCCAAGTTCCAAAAGGACCCAGCTTTATGCGTTTGGCCGTAAGGAGAAAAGAGACCAAGCTTCCAAAATTTAAGAAGGGGGAGACAAGATGATTATTCTCAAAAACATTCAGAGAGACTATGCTCTAGTGCAAAGTCCTAATGCTGACTGATTGGTTAAGCATCAAGGGGGATGTGACCAAGACTATGCTCTAGTGCCAACCTACCAAATCATGAAGGTTAGTGGAAGTTTTCACTCAGTATTGTATCTTCTGCTTCAATCAATTCTTTGATATTGCTTATAAAATTAGTTTGGTGCTACTTTATATTGAAATTGAAAATTACTAAGAAAAATCTCAAATGAAGCTGTAACATATTCCCTCTCTTAGGTTTGAAATGACATGAACAACTACTTCAATATGCGGAAATTAATTTCTGTCATATTTGCAAGTTACATAATCTGAATATTAAATACAAATAAAAGTAGAGAAGAGAGACCTTCAGGTGAATGCAAAAAGGATTCAGATTACCTTTTGGTCAGACAAGCACAATCAATCAAAATTAATTAATGAGTTTCCAAATAAGCACCCTCATCCATCAAAATATAACCCATTTTCACAAAGAAGTTTGGCTTGAAAGAAGAAAAAGAAAAGGCAAATTAAAATGAGAACAGAGTGTACTGACCTCTAATATAAGGATTGTGACTTCAGATGATTCCACAAACCAATATTCCTATCAAACATATATTACCTAGTTAATCTAATCCTTCTCCCTTAAGGCTAGCCATTAAACTCAGAAGACACGGAAAAATCATTTATTGTCAAGGTTGTCCAAGCAAACCCCAATGACATGTCGACAAGAAAACGACAAATTTTATGGAAGTTAATCTTTCCAAGATCGTCACGCAATATAACTTGCTATCTAGACCACACTGGTTACACCATCCGAATCACCGAGTACTAATCTCAAGTATCAAATTAATTTTCAAATGAAAGATCAACATTTAGAAAAACATAGAATGGCCAATGAGAACATTAAATTGCCACAAGATTAAAATCATTTGACAAGCTGAAAGCAGTTGACATTAAGGGGGAAAAAAGTCTAAAAGAATGCGATTGACATGCAATCATGCTGAGGGAAAATCAACAAAACCAACAAATCAATAAGTCCACAAAATCAATAGAGAAAATTTCACCAACATGGGATCAAATCAACAAATACAATAACCAAAATCATCCTAAAACCAAGAAACAAATATCAAACAGAAATTTGCATAAAAAAGGCAAGTTGCAACAGTGCCCTAATTGCATCTCAAGCAAACAATCTAATACTAAACAACAAAAAATCATAAACATTCAGAGAATGGAAAGGATGCGATTTGATCTGCTTACCCAATTGCACGCCATACCCACCAAATCCACCAACCTGTGACGGCCTCTTCATTCGCTTCACCAATCCAACTCCATCCTCATCATCCTCTTCATCACCTTCATCCTCATCCTCCTCCTCCTCCTCCTCCTCCTCCTCATACTCCCGCCTTCCTCTTCCCTTCTTCACAATAAACCCCATCGTCCCCGCCCGTGATTGCCCTGGGATCATTGGCAACGGATGCCGCGGGATCGGGTTGGTGGCGAAGATCGATCTGGTCGGAAGAAGGAAGTAAAACTTCTTATCGCCGATCTGAAGGAGATCCTGGGAGTCAAGCTTAACAGGCGCAGTGCCAGGAAGGTGGAGAACACCCTCGACGAGGCAGCCATTCTTGCCGACAATCTCAAGGGCGAAGCGACGGCGGGCGAAGTCGTAGAAGATGCGGGCATGGTTCCGAGAGATGTTCATGCCGCCGCCCAAGGACGCTAGGTCGACATCGACGGTGGCCTTCTTGCTGTTACGACCCAGAACGATCGAGTAGGTCTGCATGTAGTACTCGAAGTCCTCACCTTGAAGCTTCGCGAACCCTGCTTCGACCTCGCCTCCGCCGGAGCCAGCGCCGGCGCCGCCAACGATCGCCATTGATGGAGCTCGAGCTACTTCTCTCCCTCTCCGCCCTTGTTATGCATATATAACAGCGCTTGCCATGGTAGGAATTATTACTCCTAACACCCTCAAAAGAGTTAAAATTACCAACCATGCCTTCGGTTTTTTGCTTTTCACACCCTTAATTAACAGTAAATATATTACTAGCTGTGTAGGAAAATTAACTTTTCAACTTTTTAATTTGGCATACAAATTGGAAACTTGCATCTCAAATATCCATTTGATGTTGATCTTCACAACAATAGGAGAATTCAATCAAGAAATTCTAAACATTGCAAACAACAATGGAATTCAGTTGATGATCAGCAGCTCCACTAATGGCGGCACCCATTTTCTTGGCATCCAAAAGATACAACAATGCCTTTTCAGTAATAACTTCACCAGGGATCAGAACCGGAATTCCGGGTGGATATGAACATACCATCTCTCCACATACCTCCCCGAAGCTTTCTCCGAGTCTGGCTTTTCTTTTCTTCGAAAAAAAAGCCTCTCTGGGACTCAATTTCATAGTAATATCATCAAATGGTGCACAAACTTTATCAGCATTTCTGCATAATTGGTTCCTTTTCTGAAAGAAGGTTGCAGATAAGTGATTCATTCCGGAAACAAGTCTTTGAATGGACTCTCTTCGAGTACCTAAATTGATTGCGAATGTTATCGATTGGCTCCCTGCTAACTCTGAGTAGATATTTAGTTTCTGCTCTATTATGTCATCAGCTGTATAGCCTGATATTTGGAGCTGTGATACACCGAGAGTGAGGCGGAGAGGATCGATAGCAGGGAAGTGTGAAGTGAAGCTTGGTAAATTCAGGATTGAGATTCCTGGTATTCTTCTAATCTTGCTCTTGGCTTCTAGTGATAAATTCATGGCCTTGTTGAAAATGCCGAGTGGGTTCTCACTTAACTGAGCCCTCGCAGCATCTAATGATGCAAGAAGGAGATAACTCGGGCTTGAGCTTTGAAGAGTTTGAAGGCATCTGCTCACGGTGTCTCTGTCTACAAGCTTGCCAGACATATGCAACATAGAGGATTGTGTCAGAGAGTTGAGAACCTTGTGAGTTGATTGCACTGCTAAGTCTGCACCTTGCTCAAGAGCGGTGCTCGGAAACTCAGGATGGAACCTGAAATGTGCACCATGAGCTTCATCAACTATAACTGGAATGCAATGTGAGTGACAAACCTTTACAATCTCTCTCACATTGCTGCATATTCCATGATAAGTCGGAGAAGTGATGAGAACTGCAGCTGCTGTTTTACCATCTTCCTTCAATTCTTCAATGCCTTTCTCAACCTGTAATGCAGTCATTCCGCCAGGAATGTCCCAATGAGAATTGTACTCTGGAATGATGTATTTCGGTACTGCACCAGATAAAATCAGACCAGAGATTGCAGATATGTGCGAGTTCCTTGGAAGGATGAGTGTTTGACCAGGGGAACAAGTGGCCATTATTGATGCCTGGACTCCACAAGTGGTGCCTCCTACCAGAAACCAAGTTTCCGATGATCCAAACAATTCAGCAGCTCGTTTCTGAGCATCTAAGATTACTCCTTTGGGAGAGAAAAGATCATCGAGTTCAGGAAGCTCAGGGAGGTCATACCGAAATGTTTCTGGAGTGATAAGTTGAGACATTAATTGTGGAGCAGCTTTCCCTCGGTTATGACCAGGGAAGTGAAAACAGGCGACATCTTTTTCTGCAGAAAATTTTAGTGCTTGAAGTAGAGGAGCAGAAGGAGCTCGTTGAGCAGTCGACAAACATCCTGCAACTGGAGGGTCAGCACTGGAGATTCTTTGGGTAATCAATGAGGCACTACCATGTTTATTGTTATTTCTTGCAACGCTTTCCTGTTGGAAATTTTGAAGCATTCATTGCTTTACAACTTTGATCAATGATTTCCTGAAGTTGTTTGAGGAAAATTAACAATTTTGTGATGTTGCTGGTTAAAGAGAAAAGGCATGCATATTATGGATATGTTCCAATAATTTATAGGATGAGGTTTGCACCAAAAAATGAATACATTCTGTATTGGCAATACTAATTAAACTAGTGACTTTGAGATCTACTTTAATACGAAGGCTTCGACTCAGATTATATAATCCAACAGGAAAGAAAAAAACGAAACAAAAAAATATTAAGCAACATGAAATAAATAAAGTAATCAACAATAGACTAAAATTTGCATCAAAATCCAGATATGTCTTCTCAATATTCCTAAGTACTCTATGGTGTCTTAAATGCCATAAATGCTTACTTTTCTTTTTCAATAATGCTAGTGAAAAAAAAGAAAACCAAAAACAGCATGGCCATTGTTTATAAAGACAATATTTCCCAAAAACAAAGAAGGGAAAAAGGACAATTTGTGAGGGATGCTCATAATTCATACATTCATTAAACTACTACATATAACACTAGAATGATCTTACTGTCCCGTTTATATTTTTTCTCTCAAAGCCTTTACACACTATTCAACATTCATTAACTCTAATTTTTTCTTTTTCAACAATCAGCTAACAAACTGAAGATTAGAAAATGATATCCAAATAAGCACCTTCCGGAAAACGAAAAAAAAAGGACTTTACTATTGTATACAAAACAAGATCCGCAAATTCAACTAATTGTAAAAATTCCATCTTTTCAATTAAAAAACATGATATCCAAATATGTGTTTATGGAAAAAAAATTCACATAAAAACAAACTCATATACAAGGAATGATAATTCAATTAATGCATTTCTTCCCACCAGGCACTCTCAGAGGCAATTCCACAAACACGTAAACTACATAAAGACCAAAAACACCAATGGACTTCCCCAAACAACATACAAGTAATCAAAACATAAGTAATTCCTTGTAATACTTCAAACAAAGATAAGAAAAGCTTCAACTTTTGGAATAAATACATCCAAACAAAAACATCACAAAACCGTGAGCGAAAAAATGACTGACCGAAGCGATGACGCTGCGCCTCCGTCCACGCGTACGCCTAATCTGAGTGACGGGCGAGTTCTCATGGGAACGAAGACGGGCGTTGGAGAGGTCTAGCAGGAAGCTCGAAGGGACAGAGAGCATGGCGGACGAGAGGCATTCAATCAAACACCTTTCGCTCATTGTAGATACTCCCAGTCCCACTGTAGTTAATCCATATCGGGTCGGGTTTGTTCTTCCTCAAACCCGATCCGATAATTTGGCTGATGTCATTATAATTTTGTTTTTTTAATTAATTTTAGCTTGTTATCATCTACAACTATAGGCCAAATTAATGGTGCTCGTTCCATCGGGTTTTCTTATTTTTATTTTTATTATTATTTGGCATTGCTCCCCATTAAAAACTTGGAAATTGTCATGACTTATAAAAATTTTAAAATAAAAAAAATTAAATTGATTTATAAGATATTAACATTGACTAAATCATCTTCAGCAAATGATAGAACAAAATCAATTCCATTTATAAAATAAATAAAATCCAAAATCAAATGTATATATATATATAATATATCTCCAAAATATTAGACTTATAATCATTTGACATATCTAAAATATCAAACATAATAATACATGAAATTTATTAAAGAAAAAAAGAAATCTAAGCTTCACAAAGCCTGATTGATGAAAGATGAAATCACAATGCCATAAACTAAGCGTGTTATTGCCTGTGAAGGGCGTATGTTCAAATACCATCTAAAACATCGCCTTGTGGGTAAGATCATTTCTGGCTAGCGTAATGGTTAATCATAATACATGAAATTTATTAAAAAAAAAAAAAACCTGAGCTTCACAAAGCCTGATTGATGAAAGATGAAATCACAATGCCATGAACTAAGTGTGTTGTTGCTTATGTAATTCTTTCTGATATCGATCTTCAGCATGCGACCAACACTAGTACAGCGTAGCGGTAGACTGCATCCTTTCTCAAGTGAAGGGCGTATGTTCAAATACCATCCAAAACATCGCGGGGCCGATGAATCCCCTTGCACGGAGTGAAGATGTTGTAATACATTCACGCGTGCTGCTGGCTCATAGTGACTTATCCACATTATAAAAAAAAAAATATCTTCGGTATGCACATCAAGTGAAACTTTTTGCACAATAATTTTGCCTTCATGGTGAAGCTTGTGAGCCAGTAGCTTTTGCACCACCCTGCGACAGTTCATATCCTTTCTTATGATAAAATTCAATTGAAAAAAAAAAAAAAAAAAAACTGGAGGAATACTAAGATTGTCAAAGAAGTTCTTAAATTCAAAAATGACCTTCTGATGTTGAATGGTTCGGCCAATGGAACATGCAATTGGTAAAATTCAGGATGAGCTGTTTTAACCATGTCGCGCAGATGTGAAATGGAGGTTCAAGTTAGGGAGCAGGAACCTTGCAAAGTCTTGTACAAATGTGTAAGGTTCTCAATGCTGCGCTCGTCCCATCCTGCAACCAAAAAAATGATTCGTTCGATCATAAATGAAATCACGAATTCGAGGGAAGTTTCGTGCTCGATTTGGTCACATGAGCTTTCTCCGATGCACATCAATGTGCAAGTCATTAGAACTTGATAAGAAATTGAACTTTTCATATTTGGTGCTAGCTAACGTATAAATTGACAGGTAAGAAAGATCGTGAAAGACTCAAATATTAACTTGCTCCATTGAAACTTAATAATTGTAACAAATATCCACTGTACTATTTTCACTTTTTATTTTAAGTTCCTAGAACGGAATTTATTGTTTACATTTGTAAGGTTAAAGGATAATGCTCATTTCTTGTTTAGTTAGTTTTTTAAGTTGAGGTTATATTATTTTCAAACTGAAATTTACTTTTACAACAAAAAATTTCATTCTCTTCTCACCTAAATCCAAAAACTAGATGTAATATAAGATCTGGTCATTCTATGTATGAACACCAAGCAATGAAATAGGGATGGCTATTCCATTCCGTCCCAACATATGTCCATTGTAGACTACAGAACATGCCCTGCGGTACTCAACATAACGTGAATAACATTTCCGGCAAAGTCTTACTGAGAAAAAAACTTCAATTAATTCACGAGAAATTATTTGTTAGCTTGAGATACTAAACCTAGAGCTTTTGCGTGAAGCATAATTAATGTAAGCAAATCTTTTATGATGAGTCATGTGCTAAACATGTGAGTATGCAAGAGATAAAAACCAGTAGGGTGAACTAAGAAGGAAAAATAAATCCTGAAAGGCCTCGTCATCCATCAACTTCCTTCCATCTACTTCAGAGATTTCATTGATTGCCTTCCATTAGACTTATTCCTTCCATTAAAATCAGCAGAATATGTTACCTCAAATTGAGTATGCTTATGGTTGTGGGCAATTACGATTCAGATCGACATAAAGCAGCATTTCTAGCTGATAAGAATAGATTGCTTTGTTAGCGAGACAAATGTGAATGACAACCAGGTGTGTTGACTCTTAAACTTCAAGAAACTCAACAAACATCAAATATGCATATAAACTTCTAAATTGTACAGGCTCACCTTTGACAACAAAATGTGTCGACTTCTGAATTTTTCACGAATGTCTACAACAGAAGCACCAATTGGAAAATCATCTGTGCTGCCCATGATAGAACTGATGTACTAGAAATAAATTACTTAAGTACATAAAAGACAGTTCAAATGAATTGAAAAACAACTCCAGGTAAGCTAAAAGTTGGTAAATATAAGTTGTTCATATTAATCATCTCAATCTGAGAAAGTAAACACACAAGAAAAACGTATTCCTGCTCAAATTTGAAAAAGAAGAGCACCTGCCATAGCAAGAGTGGCATAAAAGCATCAGGCAACATATGCAGTGGATGTTATCAGGCTGACTTTATTCTGCCATGTATGGAAACAATGTGATCGCATTACAAGGATACATTACCTTTATGGAAGAAGGGGCAATTAGGATCACATATACTAGTGGTAGATATAAGACTCTTTTAACCAACTGAAATATTTATAAGCAAAATAAATAGCATATTTTATAAACTTAAAAACAATGTTAGCCATACCGCTTCTTCAATTTTGTCCAAGGAGAACCTTCAGCAGCATAGTCTCTGGTAATAAAGCACTCATTACTTGGGCTAAAAAAGATGGCACCATATGCTCCAGCATAAGAAAAAAGGAAAGAAAAAACGAAGAAATCAATCATTAAGATCTTGGAAAAAAAATAAATCAAGCAAATTCGATAGTAAAATGCTAAAGAGAAGGCTTGTTGACAGCCAAGGTGGTTATTAATTCCTCACACATGACACTTCACATAAGCAAAGCCAAAGAATAGCAGTTGTTTTTTTTTGAGGAAAAGAACCCTGAAAGGGCTGATTTATTAAAGCTGCAAAAACAACTACAAGGACAAGACAGAAAAAAGAACAGAGATGAAAAAGATACAAATCAATAAGAAACTAAAAAACCAAAACTTGAAAAAGTCTTCATTATCCATCTTGGAAGATCCTTGCCATGATGGAAAAGACAAAGGGTATGCAAATTAAGCCCATGGGTAGCTAGAGAAGCTGCTGGTTTGTTCCAAAGCTTAGGAATACAATGTATATCAGGACTGCCAATTAAGGAAAGAAACTGAGAAGCAAGACTGAACCAATCATGAAGACTTTGATTTCCGATAACATTTGTCTGGTTAAGGATATTGAGCATCTCCAAGTTATCAAGTATGATATGATCTATGTGCGCACAGCTGCTTTGAACTATTTGAAGAGCATAAGCAAGAGTTTTCACATCAGCTTCAATAGCTGTCCCAGCCAGAGTTGACCAGCAACCTGCCATATTAACATGAAAATTAGAAGTAGATACAAAGAAACCTGCCCCACTTATACCCGTCTGGATTCCACATTTTTGCTATGAAGAGAAATGTATCTCCATCTGGAAAATTATTGATCAAGAGCCGTTGTCCAAAATGATCTCCATGTTGCTGATAGAACTCTTGAGTATATGTAAACGCCCTGCAAACAATAAATTGCCAATAAGGTTTTTTTTTCTGAAAATGAAATCACATCTTGCTTTCCAAAGGAACCAGGAAGTAGTAGCAATAAGAGCTTTCTCAAACGACTTGAAGGAAGAACTAGTCATCCACTCGCCTGAACAGAAAGTACCTGGGAATTGTATTGGCTTGCCCATTTTAGAGCCAATTAAATTCCAGACCAAAGTGTACTTAACACAAGTGTTCAACAAATGATCGGCTGTTTCCATCTCTAAACCACAAAAAACACATTGATTCTGCGGGCCAAGTTTTAAATAGTGCAGAAAGTCCGAAGTTGAGAGTTTACCATTGAAGACAACCCACAAGAAATTTTTAACTCTTGGGCTTACCCGGAGCAACCAAATTTTTTGCCAGCCGTTCCAAGAATCACTGATGCTCATTTCATGATTAAGAAATTGATAAACCATAGAAGGAATTCTAATACTCTTAGCCTTTGGAGTCCACATCCAGTGGTTAGGATTACTGTTGTTAAGCTGGCCAAGACTATTTAGAAACAGAGTAAAATTTTCACCAAAAAGCATTTGCAATTTGTTAACATCCCAACTATTTTCAAAGCAAATATCTGAGATCTGAATGGAATCAATCTCCATGTTGACATTAATAAAAGTAGGATAATAAGCTATAGGAATATCCGAACACCATGGATCAAACAAGAAAGAGGTCATGCTGGCATTAACCGAAGTTAAACGACAGAAGGATTTAATTCTGTCAGCAGTAGAACAAAGACCTCTAAAAAAACTCAAACATTGATTTGGAGCTGAATCTTTCCAAAAGTTATGATTGCCATACTTAAGGTGAAGGATGGAGCTCCAAATAGAGGTATCTCTATTCAAAAATTTGAAAAGGTTTTTGGCCATAAGCGAGTGTTTAACAATTTTAAGGTTTCTGATATTCAAGCCCCCCTCAGTTTTGTGAGAATTAATTTTAGCCCAAGCCACAGCGTGGATGCCCTTTCCATTGCCACCTTTATCCCAAAAAAAAGATCTCACAATTTTAGTTATCTCTTGAAGAACAGAATCATGTATAGAGAAAACAGAGAGATAATAGATTGGCTGGCTGAGAATAGAAGAATTGATAAGCACTGTTTTAGCAGCCATAGAAAGCTTAGACTGTCTCCACATAGTGCACATTCTTCTAATTTTATCAATCATAGAATTGAAGACAGAGCTAGCTAATTTCTTAGGCGAAATAAGGACTCCTAGATAAGTAAAAGGGAAGGAGGCAGTTTTGAAATTCAGGATAAAAGTAATGCTTTTGGAAACTCTCTTATTGAACCAGGAAGGAAAGTAAATAGCAGATTTGTTGTAATTAGGCTTCTGACCAGTAAGAGTACTGTAAATATTCAAGCAAAGATTAATGTTTCTGGCTATCTTTCTGGTGGCATGAGTAATAAGGATTAAATCGTCAGCGTACATTAAATGATTGAAATTATAAGCCAAACGATTGTCAAAACCTGGAATCATGTTCTGCCTAAGACCAAAATTCAAAAGAGATGTGAGAATTTGGGACACTAGAATGAACAAATAAGAGGAAATGGGGTCACCTTGTCTAACGCCTCTAGAAGAGTGGAACCAAGACGTTGGTTGACCATTAATAAGAATTGCAAAAGAACTGGAAGAAATACATGATCTGATCCAAGAGATCCATAAATTTGGGAAATTCATTTTAGTTAAGGTGGCAAGAATTGCACTCCAACTTAAGGAATCGTAGGCTTTTTCAATATCGATTTTAATTAACATCCTAGAGGGGCCGTTAATATCATAATCCAAAGTATGGGCAACTTCTTGGATGGCAATGATGTTATCAAACGGACAACGACCAGTAATAAAACCGGCTTGTTCAATGCCAACAAGACGAGGGAGAACAAGTTTAAGACGATTCGCAAGAATTTTCGAAATGATTTTAAAACAAACGTTGCAAAGAGAAATGGGGCGAAAATCAGAAACCAATTTTGGATTGTCAATTTTAGGGATCAAAGCAATGAAAGTCTTGCCCCAGGCAGTAGGTAAAACTGAGTTATTAAAAAAATATTGAATTGCAGAAACAAGCTGATCACCAATAACAGGCCAAAAAAAACGATAAAATTCAGCGTTAAAACCATCTGGGCCTGGGCTCTTTCCAGAAGGGAGATCGAGAACTGTAAGATAAATTTCTTCTCGAGACACATTACGGGTAAGGGCAATTCCATCCAAATCATCCAGCCGAGGTAAATCATTCGGAAGAGCATTTAAGATGTAATCAAAATCACAATCTGTAGGTCTATTCCAAAGGTTGGCAAAATAGTTCACAAAAGCTGCTTTAATACTATCAGGATCTTGAATCAAATTGCCATTTAAATCCGTAATTTGAGAAATAGAATTAAAATGCTTGCGAATACGAGTAAAGTTATGGAAAAATTTAGTATTTTGATCACCGTTAGAAATCCATAGAAGACGGGCGCGTTGTGCCCATTTCATGGAAATCTGGCGCTGAAGATTAGTAAATTTTCCATAAAGATCGGATAAAAGATCAGGCGAAACATCAGTGAAAACTTCAGACATTTCAAGAGAAGTGATATAGGATTCAAGATTGCAAATATTTGCTTCAATATTATTTAAACCAGAAGAATACCAAGAAATTAAAAAATGACGAGATCGAGAAAGAAGATGAGTAAAAACATTCAGAGGATTACCATGAGGGTTAAAATCCCAGGCCATCCGAATTGCGTCATGACAATTCAAGTAATCTAACCAGAAATTCTCAAAACGAAAACAACGATTTCTGGTACGAGCATGATTGTTAAGATTCAAAAGGAGAGGGGCGTGGTCAGAGTGAATTCGGGGTAAATGAGAAAGCGAATAAGATATGAAAGCCGAAATCCAATCAAGATTTACAAGGCAGCGATCAAGTCTTGCCCAACGGCGAGCAGAACCTCTTTGATTATTGCACCAAGTAAATCTTGGCCCAGTAAAATGAAGATCAAGAAGTTGATTATCGTCAATAAAATCCTGAAAAAACTTAGACTTGCGAGAATAATAAGAGAAAAGACCTCCTTTACATTCATCACGGTTGATTATAGAGTTGAAATCACCCGTGATAAACCAAGGGAGGTTCAGAGAAGAAAGATTTGAAAGCTCATTCCAAATCCAACATTGAGAAGAAATTCGAGAGGAGTTATAGATAACAGAGATGATCCAAGTTTTACAAGAAGCAGTCGAAATTACGAGATGCAAAGCTCTACGAGATACAGTGATAGGAGTGACCTGTCCGATGGAGTGATGCCAAGCAATAAGAATGCCTCCAGAGAATCCATCAGCCAATATCGCAGCCCACCGCCATTGACTATGAAGTTTCGCACAAAATTTATCAACTCGGTCTGCATTCGCTCTGGTTTCGACCAGGCAGAGAATGAGCGGCTTGTACTTTTTGAGAAGATTTAGAATGCGAGTTGAGGTATCCCGGGAGGATAGACCCCTACAATTCCAGCAAATCATTTTCATAAAAGTCATAAAAAAGAAATAATAAAATGAAAGAACTCAAGAAAGAAACTTCCTGAAATTAGGAGCAACGAAGAGGAAATAAATCCAGCGTAAGAAATCAAGCAATAGACACCCCTCTTTCAATTCTTCCTTTTTTGGAGGAAGAAGTTGATGGTTGTGAGCTTTTGCGTATAAGAGCTTCCCTACGGGTTTCTACTTGAAATTGATCAAGTGTCATAAAATCATCTGGCTCTTCATCTGACAAATGGTTATCGTCCTCAGCCGATGATATACCATCTGAAACATTTTCTTTGTTAAGCTGCGGTTGTCGCAAAACCGAGTTTACTTTGTCAACAACCATCAAGTGAGAGTTTATGGCATCTTCATCAGCTGTGTTACCAATAGTGACATTTGAAGTGCGGAGTATCGGAGGGGGGGATGTGGCACGAGTGACGGCTAAAGCTTTGCCTTTTTCCTTTGGGTGAACAGGGACGATCGCTAGAGAGGACGATTCTCCTGGTTGCCTTGGAATGACGACCTCTTTCAAGCCGTTGGATTGCTTTAGGGTTCTAGGAGGTATTGCATTAGAGAGATCAACGGTCAGATGTTGGGACTTGAGGTTGTCATCATGTGAGGTCAAATCAACATTAAAAGAACCGGCGTGTGTGGCCCGAGAAGCACGAAGACCGCCTCTGCCTCTATTGGACCTACCGCCACGTGTATACGGAATGATAGTGGATTTACTGTTCAGCTTATGGGGTCCCGCAGCTGCTGCTTCAGCGGTCACGTGACCAATATTAGGGCTGGTGGTGCGACCGCCGCCGCGGCCTCGCCGGCGTGGGACAAGCATGAACGAGCCAAAGTCTTGGTCATTAAGGGGCTTCTCATTTTGGGGTGAATCAGGGCGTTGATCCATCATCTCCTTATCCCCACCCTGAACCTCCATATTTTGATTCAAGTTGACCACTGGCTCACGGCTATCACCGGAGGGCGGATAAACTTGATCATTTCTGGTTGCTCTTGGATGAGGACAAGAATTTGAGCCATGCCCGACTACACCACAATTATAACAAAAAGTAGGTAAACGTTCGTAGAGAACAACAACAAAAACTCGGTGTTGAGAGTCTCCAATCCAGAATCCTTTGTGTAAAGGCTGGGAAAGATCAATCTCAAGGCAGACGCGGGCGAACTTTGTTCTCGTTAGGGTTTCAGTGAGATCGTCAACTTTAAGGAGGCGTCCCATGTGAGCAGTGATGGTTTCCAAAGAATCTCCATCCCAAAATTCAACTGGTAAATTATGCAATTGGATCCAGATGGCAGCCGTGGAAAGCTTGGCAAACGATGGTTCGAAGAAAGGGGTCCATTGTGTGAGCTGAAGGATCATCCCGTTTATCGTCCAGGGCCCTTCCAGAAGAAGGGTCTGCATCACTACTTCAGTCTCGCAACGAATTAAGAGGTACCCATTTGGTAAATCTGAGATTTGAATGCCTCCAAACCCAGACCATTTCCCTAAGAGGCTGACTTTTACTTGTTCAAAAGGGGGCGGCTTGCCGAAGAACTTCCCGTATAGAGCATGTTGAAAACGCATGTGGGCTCGATTCATGATATCCTCATGTAATCGGATGAACTTTGAAGTGGATTCTTTGAGTTTGGAGAAGAGCTGTGGGTTGTGAAGGGGTGAAGTTTCTGCGTGACGAGCAAGATTGGAAGCCACCTGCGCCCAGGAACGGGGCGGTGCTTGTGGTTGTGCAGAAAGGGGGGGTTGCCCCCCACTTGCCATGGCAAGTGGAGGAGGGAAGAGCGCAGCGAGGGGTCAACAGGAAGGGAGGAGCGTGAGGAGCGTAAAGAATAGCAGTTGTTGCTTTCAAGTGCATGAATGCCAATAAAAAAGCCTAAATTGCATGAACGCCGACAGGTGTGCTTTGCCTTGAGGTCAACCAGCACCACTGCAAAGCATTCACTCTGTCACCTTCTTCCAAACAGCAACCATATATAAAGAACAAACCATAAAAACTTATGCATAAATTTATATCTCATGCAAAATCCAAGCCACCACAAATTGCAAATTCTCAAACAAAACCTAGGCAATCCACACTCCACAAAATGACACAAACTAGATGAAGAACGTAATATTCTAACTAATATATGAGATTTAAGCTACATTTTCAAAACTTGAAAAACACTAACTTAGACGAATATGTTGTATAGTGTGCCTCAATGTTATTAAGGCGAGCGTCTAAATGTAGCGCTAAACCTCCTTACGCCTCTAAAGTTCTGAGGTGAAGCACCTTTACACTATGCTTGGGGAGAAGAGTTTGGAGGTATTTTGGAGGGTTGGGAAGATAAAGGTTGCTCCAATCATACTTGGGGTGAAAGGTTGAGGGGGACAGCTAAGGGTTGAAGAAGTAAAGAAGAAGGAGGGGGACCTCATTTACCTCAATTCCTCAAGGAGGGTGTTAGGCCTTACTTGAATAGAGTGTGGTAAGGGTTCATAAGGTAAAGGAAGGTAAGGAAAGGGTTTAACCCATACTGTGTTTGGGAAGAAGGTAAAATAAAGTAAGGTTTGGTGCTCTTTTGTGTTTGGTTTGAAAGTGAAAGAAAGTAAAGTTATATACTAATATTACTAAAATACCGATGGAGCCTTAAGTTTTATATAATGATATTTATGCTCAAGAATGTAAATTCAAACACAAAAGCATAGCCATTTGTTTTTTTTCTTAACACAACTAACCCAAATTTAAGATTAAGACATGGATTATTCCAACACAAGTTCAAACATTGAGTATCATCAGCAAAGGAATCTATAAAATTGACTAACAAATAAAAATACTACAAACTTTATACCATACATAACTAAAGAATGCATTGAATAGTGAATTAACTTCATCCGCAAACATGCTATAACATAGCCATTGTATTATCAAAATTAAAAAAAAAAACCACTAATCAATCTAAAATTCCGTAAAATAAATTATTCTTTTTATACAGATCTTCATACCAACATCCAAGTTAAAACCTAAGATAAAACCAAGAGACAAAAATAGAGATGCATCAACGAAGAGAAAAACAACTAGATGAACCATGAAAGCAAAAAGGATTGCTTACAGGAGGTTTGACGGATCTCCGCTGAGAGATTCTGGTGACTTCCCAGCAAATCATCCCAATGATCTCTAGAAATGAGAAGGTGGGGGAGAATGGGGCTAGGGTTTGTTTTTTATCATTCTACTTTCACCACATGAGGATACACTATGTCATTATGATATTAGATAAAGGGTATTTTGGTAAAAAAATTATACTAACGCTTTCCAACCCTCCAATTTGACCCCCCCCCAAAACTCTTACTATTACCTTCCAAAGCCTCTCCGATCTTCCTTGCCATGCAAGCCCTTAAGGAGGGTTGATAAATTTATTGGACAATTTTACCCTTATAACAATTATGTAATGACAACATGTTTTTTAATCATTTTTATTAAACAATAGCGAAATTTAAAAACCCTAGTAGTCATTTTTTATTTTTAATAATTTTTTTATTTTTTAGTTTTGATTTTACTTTACGGCATATCATACAATACTTACTTAAAAAATTAATTTAAACATTAAGAAAAATGTATTTTATTTTAAAAACAAAATTTATCAAGACTAATATTATAGATCACATTTGTTTATTAATCAATTATTTATCATTATATAACATTCACTAAATGAGTATTTTGGTAATCTTACTATATAACCTTACTTTCCCTTACCTTCAAACCAGACACAAAATAGATGGTAACCTTCCTTTACATTACTTTTGCCCCAAACAAGAGAAGGGTTGAACCCTTCCCTTACTTCATGAACTCTTCTCACACTTCATCCAAGCAAGGCCTTAGTCAAGTGAGGGTTTTTTGTGCTTTTTTGTGCCTTTTTTTGGAAGCCCAATACTCAAAAAAGGCGCATGATCGGAAAAACTTTTGGTCTTTTATTGTTTATTTTTTAAAAAAAGAATTGGTATTAATTTTTTACATTAATGACAAAGCAAACCCTGTTTTAAATGTTCCAATTAAATTTAAGCTCTTAAATAGTAGTAATTTTTTTAAAAGGACCACAGTCTACTAAGTATTGGTATTTCAAAAATCTCTAAGTCTATCAAGAAAATAGAGTCTAATAACTAAGCAATAAATATGTTATCAATAAGAGTCTGACAATCCTCTATATTTGAAAAAGAAGAGAGGCTCTTGAAGAGGAAGATGACAATGAAATAGAATATGATGTAGATGGCTATAATTTTGAGCTAGGAAAAAAAGATGAAAACATGAATTTGGAGTTTGACATTAATGATAATGATCATTAGGCCTTTGTGATTTTAGGGATAGAATTCTGACTTTAGGATAACACTTACCCCTTGTTTAAAAAATACCGTCTTTTGAATATATTACACATATATCCTATTTAAAATACTTGCAAACCCTAGACTGTTATCCCCTTTTTTTAATATATTACACATATTAAAAAATATATACTATTTGAAGATAATATATTTAATATATTAATATTAACTGATAGAATATATTAGTGCCATTATCCATGATCCTATTATATTAATTAATTATAAATTATAACAGTTACCCTTGTGTAACTTCTGCTTCAGGGTTATTAACCTCCACTTTAATTTTTTTTCTACTATTTTTATTATTTTTATTTGTTTATGCATGTGATTATAGTTCTTATCTCAAAATAATGTTATTCTAATTATGGTAATTTGCAATTTAATTTTGTAAAATAGAAGATATTTCTTATTTAAATTTAATTAAATTTTTTTTAAAAAAAGGGCAAATTTTTCCATATACATTATACTTCCCCTCACTCCTTCATCTAACCAAACAAAAAATTTAAATTACCCCTCCTCACCCCTCCAATGAACCAAACATAATATTTTTACAAACCATCCATCCTCCTCCCCTCCTAACTCCCCTCCCCTTAACTCCCTCTTTGAACCAAACCATACGTTAGAGTTTGTTAATATTAGAGCTCAGGCTTAAAGCTTTTTGTTTGTCTAACATATAACATATGTACGTGCGCGGGCCTTAATTTGATCAGGCCCATTTTTTTTTTGCGCCTTGCCTCGAGAGATATAAGAGCGCCTTTAGTGCGCCTAGTAGTGTCAAATAAACTGGCATAGGCCCACTTCGACCAGGGTATTGTGGGTGCCTAAGCCGGTACGGCCTGCTTGGAAGTCATGCTAGGCTGGCACAAGGCAGCTACCACCAAGGTAGGTCTACCATGTGGTCCACAGTGGTTATATTTTATATATTTATTATTTTATTCAAAACCCAAAATATAAAAAAGACCGCAAATTTTGCCAAAAATTATTAGAGAAAAGAAAAAAATCTAGAAATATAAAAGTGAGTTTCATTGATTAAAAAACTGAAAACATACAAAAAAAAAATGAAAAAAAATGCCCAAGCTTGATAATTAAACACATAAAGTGATTATGTTTTACCACTTAGCCCCTGAGAACTTTCCACTTTCCCTCATTATTCCTGGATTTTTTTAAGAAACCCTTAAAGTCCCTAATTTATCTTAAAGGGTGGGGGTGTTTGTTTTACTGAAGTCAGTGCTGAAGTGACTAAAGTGGGGAGTTCAGCCCCACTTCCGATTGTTTGGTTCACGGAAGTCCACCCCGAAGTGGTGAAGTCACCACTTCCCACTTCCCCATATGACTTCGGTCTGAAAACCTCCGAAGCCACCACTTCCGTATTTGAGTTCCGTGGTATTTTTTTTGCATGGAAAATTAATAAGTCATTGCAATTGTTGAATTAATGTGGTATTTAGGACTGTCTTTTTGTTGAAGTAATTAATATGTTCGGTAAGAAATTAATTGCTTAATTTATTATATCAACAGGTTCAATTGGGAAAGCAATTATTATTAAAGCTGGAAGTTAGTAAAGGTGGAAACAATTTTGTTGAAGTAAAGGTGGAAGTTAGTAAAGCAATTATTATTCGGTCTAATTTGGGTTTTTTACCAAAGTAATTAATATGGACGTAAAGAAAATAATTCACTAATTTAATATATTAACATGTTTAATTTAATATATTATCAGGTTAATAAATTAATTAATGTCGGACTTATATTTTTCTTAGGAAAGGAATTAATATGGTCGCATTACATGTTTCTAAGTGAAACCTTTAATTAAGTAGCCAAGGTACTAACCAAATTTTTAATGAAGTAATTAACTCATTCATTAATATCTTAATTGTCTTTTTTAAATGAAGATATGTACAAGTTTAAAAGCATGAAGGGATAACTTTACCCCATTATCCGAAGTGGTGATTATATCCCCACTTCGGTATTACCAAACTCCCAAAAGTGATGGAGTGAAATTTTCCAGATGCTTACTTCAACTATCCAAACACAGGAAGTGCTTTCGGAAGTCCTGTTTTCAGCAGAACCAAACACACTGAAGTGGATAGTTCAAGCTGAACTGTTCACTTCCATCGAAGTACCACTTCTAGATTTCCGCCACTTTGGCAGTTCACTTCTGAACCAAACGGGCCTTTAGTTATAAAGATTTTTTTAATCACCTTATAAATTGTCGCTTATACTATTGTTTGCTTATATTATTGTAGTAATCAAACCACTGTTGATGTTAAGACATATGTTTTTACAATAGTTGAGTGCTTTTCTCATTGGAAGTGCTTTCACTGCAAAGAGGCAGTCTTACTAGTTAAAAAAGACAAAGAGGACATTTTATGTATTTTTTGTCATTTTGACTCCATGTGAAGATGGTAAAGGCGCGAAAGCCCTAAAAATTGTCAAAGCACAAAACCATTTTACACTTATAAAATTTTACACATCTTTATGTTGTGTGTAACAGCAGTTCCATGTAAATAATATTTAAATAAAAAAATACTTAATTGTAAGAGGAAAATACAAACTTGTTAATGGAATAATAAATTGCAAGTGGAATAATAAACCATCACCGAGGAATATTACATCTTCATTGCAAAAAGTACACGTTCACCTCAAGCTATATATGGTGATGCTAATGGTTGATTTCCTAATCACTCAATATTTGCCAAAATTGTTTCTTGCATTTTTTTGTCAACCAAATGGATGTTGCACATTATTTGAAAATCATTGTTCGACCCACATATAACACCGTACTTATTTATTAGGGATGGTGTACGTGTACTTCATCCTTACAATAATAGTTGTAGCCTTCATCATATACAATTTCCTCTTGAGGATAGGCTTCCACCAAGAAAGCAAACTAAATGTGACAATGCGACCTTTTTCTTTAAATCCAATAACAACAATATACAAACCCATAAACATAATATAGAGAAAAAAAAAGATCTCAAATAAAAGTGATTTCCGAAACTCCTGTATATCAAAAGTGTGACCCAAGAATTACCCTCACGTTATTCATAGAGTAATATGTAGTTTACCGCCTTTTTTTCATTAATCTCATTTTTTTTTTATAAAAGAAAAGTTCCTATGTTTGGAAAGGAAAAAAAATAGCCTAGAATATGCTATTCAAATTAAAGCATGAGAAAGCCATTATTGAAAATGAAGAAGCAAATAGTTCAACCTTCACAACAACAAGTGCTTGTCCTACAAGATCGAGAAAGTTCAATGATATCAACATAAGTTATTTATTTATTTATTTTTATGATTAAGATGGGGTCTTATGAAGTAGCAATTCAAGAAACACTATAGAAAAAACCATGCTGAAAGAAGTAGAAGTAATTGAGAGCAATATGATTTAGACAATAGTGAAGAAACCTAAGTCATATGGAAATGATTGGTTTGAAATAGGCTTACAAAATAAGATGTCATCTAAATGGAACTATTCAATAAAATAAAGTTTAGATGGTAGTAAAACATTATTCGTAATAAGCTAATATTAATTTCCAAAAATGCATGATACAATTATCATTTGTTGGTTTAGCTTCTCAAAATGATTGGAGATATCATCTTGACTAATCCAAAACAAATAAAAGTTTTATATAGAGTGAACTTGAAGGCTTTGTGATCCACAGTCAATCAAGCAAAGTGTACACATTGATCAAAGCTTTACATGGGTAAGAGCAAGTACCCCGGGCATGGTACAAGTTGATGCGTATTTTGTGGAGAAAGGGTTCCATAAAAGCAATTGTTCTTTTTAGGTACAAGTTGATGCATATTTTAATGAGTGA
This sequence comes from Dioscorea dumetorum, assembly GCA_902712375.1. Lineage (NCBI taxonomy): Eukaryota > Viridiplantae > Streptophyta > Magnoliopsida > Dioscoreales > Dioscoreaceae > Dioscorea > Dioscorea dumetorum. The sequence goes on along the minus strand of CACTHL010000870.1, from coordinate 2,737,079 downwards.
TTCGGGTTTCCCTCATTACTTGGGCATTCAAATACACAAAAAAAGGAAATTAATGGTGTTTTTAATCATCGAGAGAAAAATATAAAGATATATGAAAGAAATTGCAAGTGGATAACTGTAAGCCTATTCCAACACCATTAGTTGCAAACAAGAAGTTCATGAAAGAAGATGATCAAAGTGAAGAAGTTAGTGTACTCTTACACAAAAGAATGACTGGAAACATGTTTGCACTTAAGATCAACAAAACAAAATATTGTGAACGCTACCAAATACCAATCAACTATCTTGATTAATAAAGAGAACTATCAAACTTTATCTTGGATCTTAGCATTTAGTATTCAAAGAAAAATGCAATTTTTGGCTTATACATGAAAGAAGTCAACAATTCAAACTAATTGGGTTCGATGAAAGTGATTTGTTGGAACACGTGTGGGCCATGCCTTTCAATATGGCAACAATTATAAAAACTAGTCTTCTAGTCACTAACGTATTAGCTCATCTTTTCAATCAAAAGTATTCATATTTTGGAATGCATATATTTGTTTTATGTAAGCTATATATACTCTACCAGGCAACTCTTAAAAATTTAAAAACCCTAGAGCTCTTCATAACTATTATGACGGCCGCATGAGAAAGAAGTTGGAAAGAACGAAAAAAGAGAAATAATAATTTTATTTCAAATTAGACGAGTCTATTTTAGCAAGTATTTCAATAATTTTATTCCAAATTAGAATAGTCTATTTTAGTAAGTATTTTTATAAGTTCTTAACTATAGTCCTTAATATTTCTACAAGAATAATATCTCATGTAACCTCTATTTAAGAGGGCAATTAGATGAGAATAAAAGCAAATAGAAGTTTGTTCGAATTACAGAGGCTTAAGACTATCACCATATTAACAAATCCAAGGATAGGAGCTCCCATCAACGAGTTTTATGTCTCATCCATCATAGATTCTTCACAATGTAAGAATCATTTATCAAAGTGGATTTTCATGTGCATCGCCCAGTGGCTCAATACATGACTCAGAGCCATAACAAGAACAAATCATCCTTTTTATTATCTTCTCGTTCTCTTTTCATTTTTACTTAGGTTAACAGCCGACACACCATTTTCGCTAGAACATGCCAAGAAAGGATTACTAAGTCTAAGGTTTGTTGTGCCCTAACAATTAGATGATGACTAAAAACTCTTTCATAATGAAGCAAATCCCTGAATTGCATAGTTTAGTGAACTTTCCTACATTTGCATTAAATCCAGTTTGGAAAACTATTTCCTAAACATGTTAATTTCTACTAATTCAGTGAATTGCATGATTTGTATGCATTAAAGGCTTAATAGCATGATAGTAAGCAAATTTTCCAAAATGATTACGTAGAAATGTAGATGCACAAAAGCAACTATAGATATACCTTTTCACTTGATTCTACTATTATTCACATGGCAACCAATAAACAAGAAAAGATTGAATTATCTTCAATGAAAGCATAGCATATAGCAGTGAGCATGGAAACATCACAAGCAACATGACTCAGACGAATTGTAAAAAACATAGGAACAAAGCCAATTGAAGCTACAATATGACTCTATGACATCAAATTAGCAATCTATTGGAAAAGACTCTTATCACAGTCATACTAAATATTTTACAATCAAACATCACTTCACAAGAGAAAGAATTGAAGATGAAGAGACTCAACTTAAGTAAATAGGCAATCAAGATCAAATGGTAGACATTGTCAACAAAGCCTTATCAAGTGAAAATTGTCTACTTTTAAGAAATGTCCAAAAAAAAATTAGAGGTGAGCGTTGAAAATAATACCTTGTTATTACTTACAGTTATAAAAGTCTAATGTGTTCACTTACAATAATATATACATTACAATAATCATCATAGTTTGTGTGTGTGTGTGTGTGTGTGTGTGTGTGTGTGTGTGTGAGAGAGAGAGAGAGAGAGAGAGACTCTTGTGTAATGGGCCTTCTGTAATAACTACACATGTTATCTATTTGGGGTCTGTAAGAGATGCAAGGCAATGAAATGAACCATTTAAATGAAAAGAGGTCCTTCATCTATCTACTCATGTTCTTCTACATTTGGGTGAAAATGTTTATTTTTTTTTCTAGAAACCTTGACAAATCTGATATAGCTCAGAAACTTCAATTACATTCAATTGCACTTATTCCAACGACAAATTTTTTAGCATGAATTGTTAATGGCACTGTGCACCCAGTCAGTTCAATTAAGAAATTTCATAACTGAAAAAATTCCATTAACAAATTTCTATAATCAAACCAACTGAATTTTTCATATTATGTAATAGCCTTAAAATAATTTAGCCAATTCGTGTTTTCTAAAAAGATGTTAAGACCCATTAAACATTGTTATGAAATTTCATGATATTTACATGACAATATCTACACTACTAAACAATTTATTCTCAATTTTCTGAGGTAAATCAGTATTCAACTTATAGCAAAATTAATTAATAACAACAATGATTTGAAAAGCAAGCGCTGCCTCTAAACTATAGATTAATAATAAATCATTTAAAAATCCTAATAAAACATAAGAAAGAATTCTCATGACGTGAAACAAATAACAAAATAAACCGAACAGAAAACCTAATAAGTAATATTATCCTTGAGCATACAACTCAAATTTCACATCTTTGAATAGTAAGAGTTTTAAATTGATGCAGCTATTTCCCTATCTGCCATTCTAAAGCTATGCTCTTGTTTTTGCATAAAATGCACTAGACTGAACTCGATATGCCGGACTTAACAAACGGATTGCCATAACCCCATCATTAAAACCTATAATGTCAAATATACTAATTCGGGTCTAGATTTTTATATGCATCACCATCCCCAAACCCAAAATTAATAATAAAAAAATCACTGAACAAAACTTAAAACGAAAATTACTTAATCAAACCAATTGAAACTAATGGATTGTGTCACTTATATAATTCTGTTTGACTTCAACAATGCACACCCCTAATGGTTACTCTTAAAGTAAATCTACTTACAATTGTAAGCAATATTGGCATTAATAAACATAAAGTAGCATCTCTAGCCCATAAGGCCATCTTTGTTGGCTAACCACTTCCTTTTTAAACCCTTCAATATGATTTTGGGTTCCCAAAAGGTACTGAGTTGGAATCTCCTTTTGTTCCCGGAGGAATAGCCTACCTACACGGGAACTCTCTCCTCTAAAACAACCTTTTCAACTTCAAGTTGCACAACATCAAGTATGTAGAAACCTCTAGACGGTACAATTCACTTTTGGAAAGGACATGCATCGACTCTTGGCTGCTAAACTTTAATGAATGTGCATTGAAATAAGCACCAAATGAGAGGACGCCTGAATATTGCTGACAACAGGACTTCGGTCAAAATTTTTATTAAACTTGTTTCTCAAGGTTAGAGACATGAATTACCTGGAGTACATTAATGACAGTGCAAAGTGAATTGGAGTTGACAACTCCAAGTATAAGAAAAGTAACGGATAAGTACTAGTTTCTCCTATTAACTATTTTAATCCGAGATTAACGCTTAAGCAAGCACCATTTCTGTTCATTACAAAATACAAAATAAAAATGAAGATTGACACAGCCATAATGGCGTAAAAAAGCATCAGACAACATGCTCACTTGATATATATCTGGCTAATATTTATCCAAAACTTGTTAAGATAGAACCTATAATATTTACAGAATGAAAGATATCAGGAGTGATGTCACTAGTGGTAGATACAAGACTGTTGTGGATCCAAAACCCACAGAAACGTTTTGTATGCAAAACGAAGAGCATGTTTATTACACTCAAAAGGCAAAGCTAGCGAAACTTGTTTCAACAACAAAAACTCCAGTAAAAAGGACAGAAAAGAGGTGAGTGATATCGAGAACTTACAAAATTTATCAATCTGATTCGACATTAAGTAGCCACCGCAAAGCTACAGCACTGGTTAAACGTTGAAAGGTGATTACTGTTTCTTAGATTTATTCCTTATGCTTGACATTTCATGTAGGCAAAACCCAGAGAATGGCCCGAAACTGTTGCTTTGCAGGATGACAAGATTGACAACCAGAAGGAGCACGCCAGTACACAGTCATGGAATCCTATTGCATGAATGCTGACCGGCGTGCTCTCTCTCGTTGTCAACCAGCACCACCACAAAGGACTCACACTATCACCGCCTGCCATTCTTCAACCAAGTCAGAACAAACAACTCAAATACATGCCCACATATATAGATACCTCATGCGACGAAAAAGCCACCAATATTTGTAAATCCTGAAATAAGTATTCCACTGGAAAACTCGACATCACTGAAAGCTTGGAAAAATTCATGATCCAAAATTTCAACTTTAAACAACAGAAAATATCAAAAACAAATAAAATATTCTCAAAAAAACAAACACCACCAAAAGAAAAGGCATACATTATGCAAGAATAAATGCCACAATAATCTGTAAAACATGAATATCTTAGATTGCTCCAAAATTTCAGATCTAAGATGTCAAAAACCAGATAGTTCACACTCCAAATGAAACCAAATTAACCAAAATACTTAAAAATCCCAAAAACACAGGTTGCATACCAAAAGAAGCAACTTCCAAGCCACACAACCAAAATATCAGAAAAATAATGAGCAAACACTGCTACATGAGGACAAGGACTAAAAATTGATGAAAACCAGCTGCCAGACAACACATACATCACATGCAAGATCCAAATCAAGAAACAAGAATCACATATTGCGACCCTAAAACATGAAATCCTGAGACGGGCCTGAAAAAAAAAATACTTGAAATACAACAAGATCATAACCAAACACAAAAACAATTCCCAAAAGCGCCAACTTTGGGATCAAAATCGAACGAAAGAATGAAGAAAAAAAAGCACAAATATCTAGAACCAAGAAAAAAACCCAGATCTTCAGCGCAAGACCCTCATCAAGAGCATGGTGAAAAAGAGATTCAAGGAAAAAGAAGTGCACCCAAAGGAGTTCAGAGTTCCATTCACGTCCTCCCCCTTAAAAAGAGCAAAAAATAGATCAAAGCCCTCTAATAAAAAAAAAAGAGAATAAGTTCAAGAAAAAGAGGGAAATAGCGGAAAAAAAGGGGATTTTTATGGCGTTCTATTGGGATAAAACAGTAAAGCGTGGGATGATCTTTTGCGTTTTGCTATTCACACCCCCAATTTATATATAATACTGAAATAATTCTTATGTGTTTGAAACAAGCGCTACGATAGAGTTGAAAAATAAGGGGGTGAGGATATCCGGTGGAGGACGACCAAGTGGACCTCAGGGGTGAGTTGTATGTACGGAAATGCCCCTGGCCGTGGTGCGGAATCACAGAATTACCCGAGTAGTGGCCTGGCGTCTTGGAGGACAAGACATTGTCCTGTTCGGTCAAATCAACTGCAGAGGAAATGGCCACGTGATATGTTCTTATCTTGCTTGGTTATACGTACGCCCGTTATTTTTAATTAGCACCCCCCTTTTTCACCTATGTGAGTCTACTACAGTGAAGTTTGTGTGAAGATTGGAGTATGTGATTATTAATTAAAGAGTGTACTAATAGATCTCACATGCTGACCACGTACTTGAACTTTTATTAAATTACATCAATAAATTTGGAATCTACTTTGAAAGTTTAAAATTATTTCAAAATAATAAATTTATTAATATTTAAAAATTTGACAGATTTGAGCCGTTTAACTAAGGTTGTGTTTGATTGTCCAAATTTTTCATGAAAAAATTTTTCATTGGTCATTTTCCAACCAAATAGGCTGTTTGTTTGCCTAAATTTTTCATGAAAATTTTTCTATGAATATTGTCACATGACTATTTTTCTCGGAAAAATTTTTCAGCCTCAACCTTAGGAAAATTTTTTCAGGAAAATAAAAGGAGTTATATGAAAAATTAAAGAGCAAAGATTTTGATTAATTTGGGGGAATATTTGTAAATAGCAAGCTATATGACTATCATCAAACGAGAGAGGGAGAGAAAAGGTGAGGCCAAGAATATCCAAAGTTTTTTTTTCTTTTTATTAATTCTTCCCCAATTCCTTAATAATTTTTCTTTTTCTTCCCCAATTCCTTAATAATTCCTTAATAATTTTTTTTATCAATCACTTTATAAAAATTATTGATTTTAGATTAAATAGCATTTTAGGTAGCCAAAAGTACAAGCCTTAGCATTTTTATTTTTAAATTTGAGTTTATATTTAACATACGATATCTTCATAAAAAAATAAAAAAATATGCAAGTGTAGAGTTGTAACAATGGTTCAAAGCTTCATTAGAAATCTTAATAAAAAAAATAAAAATATTTTTTTAATATGAAAATCTTGCTCAAATTAATATATATACTACATCTTAAATTTGTTTATATTTTTAATAAATAATTAAAAATGGTTTAAGAAATGGTATAAAAATAATTATCAAATGTTTTTAAATATTTTTTTAACAATTTAATAATTTTTTAAAAAAAAATGTAATGTAGTAATAAATTAATCAGAGTTAAACACTCGAAAAAAATTTGAATCATTGAATTCTTGTGTACATAAAAAATATCTATTACAAAATCTTAAAAAATAATTTATTGGGATTAAATAGCATTTTAGATAGGGAAAAATACAATTTCATGGAGGAAATTTTTCATTGAAAATGTGATTTTTCTAGAGCAAATTAATGCAATCAAACAACAAATGAGGCTTTTTCCATGTTAAATGTTATATTTTCCATGAAAAATACAAGCAATCAAACACCAAAATCAAAATTTTCCGTGTAAAAGTTTTGATTTTCTAGCTAGAAAATAATGCCAATCAAACGTCGATTTGTTCGTTTTCTGAAAAAAAAAATTTTTCCACCCATTTTCCATGTTGCCAATCAAACGCAGCCTAAATAATTTCAACCTTCATTTGGGACGGTAAATTAAAAATAAAAAATTATAAAATTAATTGTCTAATACATGTATTCTTAACTTGTAAACTCACACCTACAACTAGAGGCTCATTTTATCATTACTTCTAATGAATTTTGAACTCAAAATTTTTGTCCTTGTTTTTCATATAAAACTAAATGCTGAACTATTAACTGTTATTACACACACACACACACAAGCAAACATAGGGTCAAATTGATAACAAACCTGCTTTGTCAAAAAATAAAAAATAAAAAATAAAAAATAAAAAATAAAAGATTGATAACAAACCTGGAGATCAATCAAACTGAAACAATAGCCCTTGAAGAACAAACAAAATCAAAACAAATGTGTTCAAATAAAATTGTAATACAAATTAGAGGGGTAGTACTAGCCACAATCATTAGGTCCTCCAAAGTTTGAACATGGACCAATGAATGCTCGACAGGGGCACCGCTGAACATTCCTAGTCAAGCTATTATAAGCACACAAACATAAACATGAAACAAAGATTAGTACACAGAGGACACAATGAATACGGAGGCAAGGATGAATTTGGTCAGCTTTAATCATCCACACTGCTGCCGTCCTTTGGTTGTCTATTTTTTCCTTTTTTTTTTTCTTTTTTTTTTTAAAAAAAAAGGGTAACACTACCACTGTCTTTTTGTTATCAATGCATGCCACCACAAGTACTACTTCAGAGCATTGGATCCATCCCCTCCAATTCATTTCCACTCTTGCTATAATTTCAGTATTTCACCCAGAATATATTGCACACAAGACATTTTGATAAAATAACATGAATAAGATACAATGTAAGCTGCTTTGCAACCATCAGAACCATCAAAAAAGAAATTTATGAAGCCAAAGAGTTGCAATTTTTTTTTTTTACCCATCAGAAAGGAAAAGGAAAAATAAAGAAGCAATCAATAAGGGTTGAAATTCCACAGATGAAGTCTTATATATGTGTCTTTTGTTTGCAGTGAGGTTACTAAAGGCGATCACTTACCAAAAATACCACCAATTCTACCTCCTTTGATGAACAGGCATCTCACATGACGAAAAATCATTTCATCCTGAGGGCAAGTGAATGTTATCCTCTGGCAATACCAGGGCATTCGCATGAATAAATTGGAAATCTAATGACTGTTAATGCAATGATACAAATTTTTGACGCAGCTTATACCTGCATTCAGGGGTTGAAAACATGACCTCTTATCAGCGTGCCATCTGATCTTTCATCCTTGACGATCTGCCTTGTATTTTGAGATGATGTGCCATTCTTCTTAAACTTTCAAAAAGCGGGCCAAACTCTTGTCTCAGTCCTCCACTCTTTCGTAGAATAGGATATAGGCATCACTCTGAAGAACTTCATTCAAAGAAACCCCCCGGACATAAGCATCGCTTGCATAGTACCATGCAGGGCCAGAGCTATTCACATTTTTCCCCTTGCTTCTCTCCCCTCTCACATAAGCTACATAATGGCCTCCTGACATACTACCAGAATGCTCCACAACTCCAACAAGGCAATAGGAACACTTCTCAGTCTTATCACTCCTGCGAGACCAAAGAGAAATTCATGCTTATGTCAAGTATGCAATAGACCAGCATAACCCGTTCATATACTAGTCCAGTAACATGGCGCTCAGAAGAGAAATACTGGATGTCATAAAAGGAAAGCATTAATGAAACACAATATGGAAAGGAAGAAGCAAAGGTTTAAGTGAAAATAAACCCATAAGGACTTGCCATGAAAGCTATCCTACTTAGATAAGTTAACAAACACAACACAATGTAGAATTCCAAATTTTGATGGCTAACATGCTGAAAGAGGCCTAATAAATGAGTGCACAAAACAGTTTAAGAAGTGCAACTGAACTAGATGGTCTCAGAGAGACTCAATGCAAAAGGTAAAACACAAACTCTAAGAAAACCTTATTTACTTAATGACTGATGAGCGCAAAAACCACAAAAGATATACTATAGGCTACAAATGTAAAGTAGCACCTTGTCATAGTAAGTATAATCTCAACAGAGAAACAAAATCTATTTTTATGGCACAATTTACAATTAATAAACAAAATTTATGTTTAAACTTTAAGAAACAGGGAAACCAATAAGTCAGACCAAGCGCAACTTATTATTCAAACATTAAAGTTGGTCCTCTTATAGCCAAAGCCTGTCCAGATTTATCGAGGTATCCACCTGAGAGAAAGTTGGCATGGGTATGGTCCAAGATAACTGAAGCAAATGGCTTAGTCAGCCACCTGGACTGATTTTCAGAGCAATTTCATATAATAATTTTAGGATGGAACTTTGGCACACATATAAGTTTGTTCTGCCACCACCTTGAAATTTGTATAAATTTCAGTAGCAATCCCATCGACCTGAATGGTGGTTTTTTCCCATTCCATCACAACATATCCTTACATACAGGCTATTTATTTAAAGTAAGTAATGTTTCAAAGCAGTGAGGCATTTCATTTAACATGAGACACAACATTGCATATCCTCAAGCTGGCTCATTTATCAAGACGCCCTTAATTATTCTTTTATTTAATATCTATGAGATTCTATCATCCATTCCTTTGTCTATCAGGCTCCAACCATTAATGTTGACTATTAAACAAAAACACAACTTTATCCATATATAGGACTAGCCATGTCAAAAAGGCTCAAGCAATGTAAACCTAAACCACAATATATTCCAGCCATTAAGGAGATGACTCACAAGGTCTTTTTCCCAAAGTTTATATTAGCTCTAATTTATATCACCATCTTTCAGACCAGAAGAGTCGGTGAGATCAATTATTAAAGGAGTCTTACAAAAATATTATGGAGAGAATTTCTTAATATTTGGTAATTTATGAAATCCCTAACTTCTGATCAGTATAAGGCAACTAAAGTTCTGAGTGGTTAGCATATCTAGATGGAAAATGTAAGATATCACGAAATAAACTTTCCAAAATTTCAGTCATCTATCAGTCTTTACTTTCATAGAATGCGGACTTGGTACCATATTACTAAATATAGCACTTTCAAGAAAGATTATTACAAACAATGGTTCGTTGCAAATGCTTGATTTCTTTTAAAAACAAATTTAGAAATAATTAATACAATCACATATTGTAAGGAAAAAGGAGTTAAAAGGAAAAAAAAAGAAAAAAAAATGTGTGGTACATTTAAAATTGTATGTAAAAAGGATTTTAAAAAACTACAAGAAAATAAATGTGGTAACCACGGCTACATTCTCCTTATCCCAGCCACAATATTTCCAAAAATATTTCATAAAACAAAAGGTTCCATTAAAAAAATGAATAAATAGCACTTATGAACACACCCCATGACAAAGAATATTCAGTCAAAACTCAAAAGATCTAGATAAAATTTATTTTTTGATGAGTTCCTCTTCAATATCCTATTTGGCTTTGCGTTAAACCTCAACAACAAAAGTATCCTATTTGGCTTTGGCATTAAACCTTACTGACATAAAATCCCATTGGACTTTGATGTAAACCTCATTAACAACAAAAATAATAAGCAGAATAGCAAACAATAATTTGAGGGTCTAGCTAATCAACATGAGCACATTTTGGACTTGACGCAGGCTATCAGTTTATTATATAAACAAGAGAAGTGGCACACTAGCATTTTAAGCTATTGAAATAAAGTCAAAAGCATTAGACTGTGGCATCAATTTTCTGAATAGAACTGCATAATTCACCAAAAACCAGAAAGATCTAAGGCGTACCTGGGGTCCATATATGGTTTCAAATCAAGTGTCTCTTGAAACGGAATATGACCACTCAATTTACTCAACCGACCACGAGCATCTTGGCTGAAACGTTTTAGATGAATTGTTAAAATCTGAGGGCACCTGTGGATCATGAACCTTTTTGTTGCATCTCTTTTCACCTTTTTACTTTCATGCTTCCCATCATCATCTCTGCTTCCATCCTCTGAACGCATTTCAACCATTGACCGTGCGCTTTTCTTTGCTGCTTGATCGACTTCACCAAAGTGGTCATTCTCAGAGGCACTTTGCATGGCGGTTTGTGTGTGCTCAGGTGAGAGACTAGAGACAGTTGCAAGATCATGTCCATCATATTTAACACAATTTGAATCATTTATGCTACAAGAACCGTTTTCATGGTAGCCTGAATACAAGGTAGCTTTCTCATGAGCAAATGCATGTGACGTGTAGTTAGAAGCATGGCCTGACTTGTTTAAGCCTTCATCCTTCATGGTAACATCAGGACACTGAGCCTGATCATCAGAGGCTGGGTCTGATAACACCAAACTCTTCTCATTCTCAGCTTTAGCAAATTTGCATGTCAAACCATCTGGACCTCCAACCAAATAATGTGGTTCTGTAGCAGCATTTATATTTATATTTGGCTCAAGTCTTTCATGATGTGAAGCTGCATCTTCAGATGTGGATGTCACTTTGCCATTACCTAGAGTATGGTGCTCAGCAGGATCCAAGCAGTTCGCCTCTCCACTGGTTGAAGTCCTTTTATTGCTAACTTGAGCCCTATTCACTTGAGACTTTGATCGTTCTGCAAGGCTTGCAACAGCACGCCGCTTACACTTATTGCGTACCACCTTCGGACCCTGCAAACTCTCAGAACAATGCTCGCAATGCCATGCATGTTCATTACACAAAATCTCCGGCTTGGTGAATAAGGCCAAGCAACTGACAACTGATACCGGGGAGTCACTATCGTCAATCTCGTCATGATTAGACTCACTACTATTACCAGTTCCAAAAGTCATCTCCACATCCTCATCCATACCAGTTTCTGTCCTGAGATCAGATGTGACTTCTGGCTCATTAAACAAGTCTCCAAAGCCATCAAATACCTCTTCTGCTTGCTCATGTCCCGCAACAGAAGCACTCTGGATACTTGTCTCTTTGGCCAGATTATCAACACAATTGAAATTTTCAGGCTTCAGAGAGCATGATACCTCTCTGTTGGTTTCCTCAGCAGTTGCTTCGAACTCCTTGTAAGGAAGCAATATAACGCCAGGATTTTGTCGAGATGAAGGCAGGATTTCAACTGCATGAGAACTGTCCACACAAGACTCCGAAGGCACCATGATCTCTTCAGAGCACATCTCAGTTGCAGAATCTGAACATTCTGCAAAAACCTCCTGCCTTGTTTTCACACCATCAGAACATTGAGCCGCACAAATTTCACCCTCATCACAAACAGAATCAGCAGCATCCGTTGTCACATTAGGTTCAAGATAGTCCATCCACGCAAAATCAGATTCCCTGCCATATGTAACTTCTGGTTCTTGGTGTGGGGCAATAGCACCAGACACACTGCACTCCGAAGAACTCAAATTTTCTGCCTTAGGCTGTTCACTCACAGTGAGTGCCTTTTCTCGAAATCTCCGGCTCTTGTTCCCTTCTCTCGAAGGTGGTTTATTCTTCTGATTAGGGAGAGGACCCTTTTTAGGTGGAGGCTTCTTAGAAGGTACTGGCAATGAAAGATCAAGAAATGGTTCATGCACAGTCGACGTGTGCCCGCACTCCACACACGAGACAGTACTAGATAGCAGGCCTCCAAAAATGGCATCCACAAAACTTCCTTCTGAGAATGAATTGTCTTTATCCTTCTCATCAGAAGTATCAGCCAACTTCTTCTCACTCATCTCTTCCATGTGCAAACCATCAAGCAAATACCGAAGCAACTCATGACTATCCTGCTGTTGGTAGCCTCTAAACTGAGGAGCCTTTGTACATATGCACCCGAAAAGAGATTTCGGATTCAAAACACCTCTGGAGTCTGCCGCCATGCTTGTTTCCAAAAACAGCTTTTTCAACACAGTCGAAAGTGGCCCGAAAGGCCTATCTAAGCTTACAAAATAATCCCGCAACACATTCAAAGAAAAAATGTTCTGCATTACTGAATTAAAAAAGCAAGTATTGCCGAGGTTCGCCAGCCCTCTAATGACAAACCCCTTCTCCTCGCCATTCTCCGTTGGCCCTGAATTACTAGAAGAGCATTCTTCAACATCAGACTTTGCTACCTCCGCATTCAAAACCTCTGGTGACTCTATTTGCACTGAAGAATTACACATGAAACACCAAGATACCAAAGGATCATCAAGCCTCACCACCCATGGATGGTGATCTTGCTTAGCATGCCTCCTCACATGGCCATAAGGCACCGAGATATTCACTGCACCTCCACAAAAGTACCGATTGCAATCCAAACAAACCCAGATGAAGTTCGACTCCGACTTCGCGTCGCCATCCTTAGCTCCTCCTTTCTTCTTGTGCTTGTTGCCCTTCTCTTTGTTCCCTCTCTTCGCCACCGGCTCCTCCCGGCAATGCTCACACGCCGCCGCCACATTCAGAGAAGATTGGATTGCCAACAGAATCCGATTCAAATAGGAACGATCCTTGCTGTAATGATTGCAACTCTCTTCAGGCTTCGCCGCCCCATCGGCAACGCCGACGCTCCGATCGTCGGAATCAGACGGCGCCCGTGCGGGCGTTTTCCGAGTGTTCCGGCCAGCCTTGGGCTTCAGCTTCTTCCCCATTAGATGTTCACAAACCAAAGCAATGAAATTGAATCCAAAAACCCCAAAACAAATCTACAAAAAACCCAAGCTTCAAGTCCTGGTTTAACTGCCGAAAAAAAAAAACAAAACAAAACAAAAGAAAAACAAAATCAAAGAAGAAATCGATCGGAAAACAAAGTAGAGACGAATTAAATAAAAGATTGGAACCAATTAGGGTTTATTATCTACCTGAAGGCTTGGGATCAACGCTTGGAGACCAAGAGAGAGAAAGCGCGAGAGCTCGTGGCGCTCGGAACGGAGAGAAATACTGCCAAGAAATTTATTCAGTGTGCTTAGGGCGAAGGGATGATTCATTGTGTTTTTTTTTTTTTTAATTTTTTATGTTTGTGTTTTATTGTGAATAAAATTGAAGAATTAAGATTATTTATTTCAAATATCACATTGAATGAAAAAAATTACATTGACATTGGGTTTTCAAATTTAAGAGTGAGTTTTTATTGTGTGTATATATATATATATATATAGACGTCCATCATTAGCCGTTGGATCTTGATCCAACGGCCGACATTGATTATTATACATCATTGTTTCAAATCCAACAGCATTAGATCCAACGGCCGACATTGATTATTATACATCATTGTTTCAAATCCAACAGCTAATGATGGACGTCCATAAAAAATTAATCCTCATATATATATATATATATATATATATATATTCTTTTTTTCTTAATTTTTCCAAATTCTTAATAATTATTTTACTTCTCCACTGTAATTTTCATCATCCCACTTCTAACGATATTTATTTAAATGATTAATCTAAAAAAAACTGAAAAAACTCCTTTGTTGTTACTTGTGTATATAACAATTATAAGGTTTAAAGGGATTTTTTGTTGCATGGACCTACTCTTGGCACACATAGAATTCACTTAATTGCTTAAAATTATATTTACCAGTCTCACAATCAATATATTCTTAATTTTTACTATTTTAATAATATCCCCTTAGTGAAATTGGTGGTAGAAGATTTACTCCAATTAGATAAAATTATGGGTATACTTTTTAATTACTACCATTGGAGTTTCTCATGCCACTTGCTCCTTTCAATGAGAAAATTTTTTTTCAAGAATTCTTTGCTCCTTACCTATACCTATATCATGATGGAGGCCTCTATTTCTTCTTGGAATGATTAATGGCTAAATGTTAGTTTAATTTCTTCCACCATACATTGTGTCTCATTATTTTAGTCCGTGTATTTATTTTAGTTGTCTATTTTATAACCCTGTCATTCTAAGCGATTTCCTTATCCGATTTTATTGAGCTTATCATCCAATTCTTTCTCACGATGTAGGTAATTCCAGAACCTCTCTTATCCGACTTTATCGAGCTTATCATCCAATTCTCTCCCATGATGTAAGTGACTCCAGAGCCTCAAAAGTAATGATTTTTTTTTCTCAAATACTTTTGTAGATTTCTCTACGGGAGCGGAGCGAAAAAATTTTAAAAAGGAGGGTGAGCACAAAGTTTTTTTTTTTTTTTAAAAAAAAAATTCAATTAGCAAAATTTTTATAAATTAAAATTTTAATATTCAAATGTAAATCTTTTTTATGGTTAAAACTTATAACTGTAGAGATGTATATAGTATTTTTAATTAAAAAACTTTCTCATTTCACACATTGATGGTTGGAACTTGGACATATGTAAATTAATAATTTCTCCAAATTTATTTCAATAATTTTTAAAATTTTAGTTTTTATAAATTATTTAAATTTAAGATACTTACTAATTAGAGATAAATTTCTTTTTTTAAAAAATGATATCATTGGGAAGTGATAATTTTTTTTTAAACTTCTATTTAAATTAATAATATTCTTCAAATAATTTTTTTCCCCTATATTCACTAAATCACCAATATTACTTTTAATACTGGTAAACTTAAGTTTTCCCTCGGTTCAACCTTCTAGAAGAGTCCCTACTCATACAAACTTAATATTTTACACTGTCTAGCAAACCGATTTGCAAGTTTTCCAACCACAAAATATGTGCTCTCAAGCGAATCACAAGCTTTTGCAATTTCTCTTGCAAGCCAAGCCAAAATTTTTTTTTTTTTTTTGGTCAAGAAGAACGAAATCCCTAATGTGCCCGTTAAACTAAGACAGGGACGTGCGCATGCCTCGACTGCGGCCTGTGGGGCCGTGCACGCATGGGCGCTGGTACCACCCACAGTTCGTGCTCACAATTCTCAGACATGCACCTTCACCCCGAGGATTCGAACTCTCGCCACTTGCGAAGCGTCCTCACGGGGGACCCAAAAGCCAATTGACCCAAAAACCGTTGACAAAACCAAGCCAAAGTTTGAATCATCAAAGAAGGAGGTGTGGGCTTTTTGGAAGCTCCATTTGGACTCATGTATTAGGGAGACTTGGATGGTTATTATTAGAGCCATGTTATGAAATATATGGCTTGAGTAGATTAGTTGTATCTTTAAACAATTACATAACTTTGTGCAAATTAATTATTAAGATTTATCATATGTTCATTCTCTAGCTATCTATAGTGCGTAAGTGAAAAAAAAAAAAAAGACAGACTTGAGTCATATACTACCACCATTAAATGCAATCTTAATTTTGTAGGACTTACCTTAGATTTTGACGTCCTCTAATGTCATTTTTTTTTATTTGCCCAATCACTGCTAATGGTTAGGATGATAATTTTTTATTATGTACTTTGTACGTAATACAGAATTTTATAATATTTTTTTCTAATATAATAGAGTTGTTTATGTATTTTTTTTTTAAAAAAAAAGCATTTATTAGGGGATATGTAAAGATAAATTTTAAAAAGTTACTCTACCCCATTTTTAAACAAATTTATCCAATTGATTGATGTTTTTGTCCAGTCTAATGGGACAAAATCAGTAATTTATCATATAATATATTCCCAAGCACAAGACAAAACCACCCTAAATCTTTTTCTACAATTCTATCTTCAATAACAGTGGCAACTTAACAATTTCACTTGTAGCAAATCATTTAATCAATTTATTTATTTATGTTAATATTGAATGATTGGCTCAACAGAGTTACTTGAGTAATAACCTAGTGGTAAGACACTTAATTCTTATATAAAAAATTAAGAGTTTAATTATTTAAAAACATGATTAAAAACAATCAATAATAAAAAGTGTGTGAGGTGATTTGTCCATATTATTAAAAAAACGGATATCTTAATTTCAAAATAAAATCTTAATTGATATCATCTGCAATCGCAACTTAGTAATATGTTTCAAATCACAAATCTAAAATCAAAATCTACATCTCATCACTCTAAACGCGACTCTCAAAGCAATATCTACAGTAAATCCATATTATGGGTGTTTTCCGCTATGGGAGAAGTGATCAGAGTTTCTAGTGTTTTTTTTATCAAAAAATGAGAATTAGTGAGAGAATTTGAAAGTTAGGTGGACTTTTATGAGTTTAAAAAAAAGTTTTAAAAGCGAAAAGAGTGAATTTTAGGAGTCATTCATTTTTCATGAGTGAGTCTAATCACTTGCCCAATTTCGCCTTGAGAAATGCTATACAACAAGAAATTTCACGAATACACTCCACGACCAACGTGGCACCTTATATTCTCTCCTAATCAGTCCTTTTTTTATCATTTGTTGTGAAAGAGAAGACATCCTCCCTGGTTGAGATTTTTGCCAGCTGCGTCGTTGACTATCTTGGCCTCTAACTCTATCGTCAAGGCTACGCCCGACGCGCCCACCCAGACTGATGACCGAAAGCAGTGCCACCCAGCTTTGCAAGTCCCGACGAGCAACCCCTAACGGAGCTCAACCCCTCCGATGTTACTCTCTTATTTGATTCATGGCGTGCATTATTATTCTAGAGCAATTCAATTTTAAGTGATGTGAATGAATATTTAAACCAAAACAATGATAAATGGTGCTGGTAATAAGGAGAAATAATTTATTAACATTGTATTTGAGGGTGGAGGTGTTGAAATAGAGATGTATATTTGACACCACAGTCCCCAAGTTGGGCCCGCTGATATTTTGACTACATCCAACAGGGTTGGGCCCCACTAATGCAAGGCTTCAGATTTTAGATCCAGTCAGATTTATCACCAACAGACAAAAAGGAAGCAATAATACATAAATACATATAATTGATAGAAAACAGAAATCATTAGAGTATGGGTTTTAACAACCCTACAGATACACAATATGCTATACTTAAAAGTCTGAAACAAGAAATACAATCTCACTCACACAGAAAAAAATTATTTCAAACAGAAATGACAGCTATAGAGATAAGACCCGAGAACAACCCCTGGTCCTAAGCTTATTTTTCACCTGTAAAAAGGGAAAAACACAGAGTACATAAGCCACAAGGGCCAGTAGGATCACAAGAGTAACAAAAAAATACAAATTGCCAGAGTTTGCAAGTAAAGATACAATAACCGACATGAATACAAAAAATAACTAAACAAATAATATAAAATCGGAATATTGATAACACACAGAAAATCAGAAGTGTATATCTCCCTGACTAACAGACATAATTAACAGCCCAAGACCGGATTTTCGACTATAAAATCTAAACAGACGGAACATTAACGGTCAAAGCTGGATCTTCGACCGCAGTCGGAATGGACACGTAGGCCAGGTAGTGGTACTACTAATAACATGTGCATATGGCTAGAACTTATTCCTCCTAGCTGGGCAAATTGCCAGGAATGGAGATGTACTAAAAACCATAAAAAATATGGAATGCAGAACAAATCATTTTCTAAAATGATTAAATTCAACAAAACAAATACCAAATAAATAGACAACAGTCAACATAATAATTAAATATGCACATAATTAAATTCCAAAATGTATAATTTTTAAAATGATTAAATTCAACAAAACAAATACCAAATAAATAAACACAGTCAACATAATAATTAAATATGCACATAATTAAATTCCAAAATGTATAATTTTTATTATACTAGCATACGAAGCTATACGGGTGCGAGAGCATACCTAGCTCAAGACTACGAAGTTGGGTTCTCCAGACGATGTCGAATCTAAACCTCAAAGTCTGAAGTTAGGGTCACACTGACGAAGATGCCCTATAATACATGAATAACATTAACTCTTAACCTAAAGATCAAACCTTAACTAATCACAACTCAAAACTTGAAAAAGGTAGACCAACCAACAGCTTAACTAATATATATATCTAAAATGGAAATGTGAACCAACATGAACCAACACAAGGTTGCAAGAGAAACTTAATCAAACATGAAAAGTCTAAAGGTTCCACAACACTCAGAAATGAAACAATCAACACACAAGCTATATGCTAACATATTTAAGTACCTATATAGGTACATGTCTGCAACTCTATGCTCAGTGTGACTTCACTTCCAAAAGCTATAAACACTACTGACTTTGGCTCTTGCTTGTCCAGCCACTGAATGATTGCATCGCTTTTAACATCGCTGGTCTTTGTGTTTGAAGATGATGATGGTGGTGGTGAAGCTGGTAAAACAAATGGAGGTGAAGAAGTTGAACAAGAAAGGAAGGGGAATAAACTCTTTAGTTAATAGAAGAAGAGTTTCCAAGACTTGGTGAGAGGGATAACTCAATAATGCAACGACAAGATCTGGGATTTAAGGATGTAAAAGAATGGTTGCATGTGGCTTTTGGCATCAGGTGAGGTTAATTAAACCGAGTTTAAAATAAATAAGAATGGTTAAAGAAGGCTGACCATCATAGTATATACATGTGAGAGAAGCCGCATCTTTTGGGGTTGAGCTCCTTCGGGGGTTGCTCATAGGGGACTTGTAAAGGTTGGCGGCGCTACTTCCGGTCATCGGTTTGGGTGGACGTGTTGGCCTCAGCCTTGACGACGCGAACCCAAGATCGGCAACGGTGCAGCTGACAAAAATCTCAGTTGGGGAACGGTCCTCTTTTTCATAGCAAATGATAAAAAAAAAAACTGATTAGGAGAGAGAATATAAGGTGCCACGTTGATCGTGGAGTATTCGTGAAAAGTGTACATATATATATATATATATATATATGCATCCACTGCTCGCGAATCTCAAAGCAAGCGCTAATCGCAAGAATGATAATCTCAACAATGAATCTTAAAGCATAAATCCAACGGTCAGCACCGTCCGAAAGTTCCATCCTCTCTCGTTGCTTCCTTTTTCTTCTGTCTTTAGGTCTCCTCGGATCTCGCGGGTTCTCCTTCTCAGCGGTGGAACAATCGAGAGAGACCCCAGGGAGGGAGCGCCGGAGAGGGAGCGAGCTCGCCGGATCTCGGGCTACAGAGATGAACATCTTCAGGCTTGCTGGGGACATGACCCATCTCTTGAGCGTCATCGTCCTCCTCCTCAAGATCCACACCATCAAATCCTGCGCTGGTATTGCTCTTCCCTTGCTATTCCTTGATTCCCTCTCTGTGAATCATGATCTGAGTTTTTCTTTTGATTTTTGATGAGATTTATCTGGTTTTGGTTTTCGATTTTTGGTATCTAGAAATGCAAAGGGTTGGGGACTTTTAGTGCGTGGCAAGTTGGCAGGGTTTTGTTTGGATTGACAATGAAATAGAGGAAAATTGAAGAAAGTTATGATTTGGGTGGATTTGTTTTTTAAAATTTGGTTTATTGTTTTCTTTTGGTGATTAGAGGTGTGGTTTGCTCGATTTTGTGACGATCTTTCTGGTGAGAAATTCTCATAGAATGAGAATACATAATAAGGTCTGAATCTAGGATTTGCGTACGGGAAAATGTAGGATTTGCTGATGAAGTGGTTAGGCTTCGGAGTTCAACTCGATTCGTAGATATTTTTGAGATTGATTATGTGTAGTTTTCGTAAGGGTCGGCCATAAGCATGTTAACAACTGTGGGAGGTCTGCGATTTAAATAGATTGTGGATCTAGACTGAGGGAAATCAACACGAGGTTCCTTACAATTCATCTACTTCACCACTTCATTTTTAATGTATAGCCAATTAGTGCTGGGATTTGTGTTTCCAAGAGGCTGTGCGACCTGCAAAAATCAAAACAATAATAAAAAAAGTCTTGGTGTTGGATGTTTTAGTACTGGTTTAGTGTTCTTTTCTTTCTTTATGCCAAAATACTGGTTCCAGAGATAGGTGGCAAGTGAGATAACTTAGTCTTGGTTGATTATGACAGGAATCTGCCCTATGCCATGTGTTCTTTTCTTGCTAGTGGAGAATATTGTATAGTGACTTTGATCCATTAAAGCACATGAATGTTTGCGGACCAAAGGTGTGCTAGTATATAGATGGAATTATAAATGACTCACTTATGTATCCTTCAAACACAAAGGTTGACCGTGAAGAAAATTTCAATTGAGCTAGTTCTTCCTAATATAACCTGGGACAGTTGCCCATTGGCTCTAGTTCAATCCAATGGAAGGAGGAGTTTGTGAATAACTTACGGCAATGAATTCTTTACCTTGATAATCCCTCTGAATATGTAATAAAATAATAATGAAGTGTGTGGAATTTGCAGAATTATTAGATTTTAACCAAGGACACCTGAGTGATTGTGTTTCTTATTTTTCTTTGTTCAGAATAGATACAATTTTAAGCAAAAATATTATAGGTATGGTTTTGGGATGGTCATTAACTCAAATCCAGCCAAACAACATTATTTGGTGTATTCATTCCTCCCTGATATATCCCTATAGGACCAATATTATTTTTTTTTTACATTGGTATAATTGCTAACTATGCATAAAACTGTACATGATTTTGTAATGAGAATAATGTGGATTACAAAGGATCAACTTGTTTTGGTTTGGTGTACTCTGACACTACATAACCAATGATGCTTGCCAGCAGAACTATGAAAAGTTGATATACAAGTCAATATGTGTATAACATGGACAAGCAAGAGGAGTTTCGATCTCCAACGTATTCTGGCAATTACAAAAGGGGAGCTACTAAGCTTGTTTTGAAACAAGTGAGAAAATTTTCAAAATGGACTTATTATTCATGAAAACTAAATATTGGAAGTTTGATAAAGTAAAGAACACTAAGCTTGGGATTCTGGGAAGAAGAACAGTTACATATCATTGACAATTTTAAGATATTGTTTACTTGTCAACATGTATGTCTTATTTCTTGCAGTGAAGCTTCAAACTAGTATGTGTTTAGTTGCAATCAGTAAATCAAATTATTGTTTAAGTTGTTAGGATCCAATGATCAACAACATAGGCATATATGCAAAGATGTAAGAACAAGAGCAATGAAATGTAAATATCGTGAATTTCCATAATTTTACTTGGCAGATCATCCATCTCTGGTTTTTACAGTGGGTTATGCTGCTGGGACTGATGCATTAGTCAATTTTCATGGCTTTGAAATCATCTTTATTTATGCAACTCTGGAATCTCTGTATTTATCCTATCATTTAATTGCAGAAATCACCTTCCCATCCTTTTTCTCCTGCAGGAATTTCCTTGAAAACTCAAGAACTTTATGCTCTTGTTTTTGCTAGTCGGTATTTGGACATTTTTACGGACTTTATATCACTGTACAATACTATTATGAAGTTGATTTTCTTGGGTACTTCGTTCTCGATTGTTTGGTACATTAGACATCACAAGATTGTTCGAAGATCTTATGATAAGGAGCAAGATACCTTCCGCCATTATTTTCTCATCTTGCCATGCTTCGTTTTGGCGTTACTTATTAATGAAAAAGTTACCTTCAAGGAGGTGAGTCCATATGTACCATAGTGATTTCTTTCAACTCCTTGCTTCCAAATAACTTGAATTTACCTCTGAAATGTGCATGTGTCATTCAGTTTCCATCATTTCTGTATGATTTCTTTCCCTACCTCCAAATATTACTTGCACAGGTAATGTGGGCATTCTCGTTATACTTGGAGGCTGTTGCAATACTTCCCCAGTTGGTATTGTTGCAGAGGACAAGGAATATTGACAACTTAACTGGGCAATATGTTTTCCTTCTAGGGTGAGCAACCACTCTTTCATTTTGTTTTATGATCTCCTGATTTAAGCAAAGTGAGAAAATTAAAACAGGTTGCATGTCATTGTTTTTATTATTTATATTATTTTAGTTTTTGCCATTATCAATAGTAATGTGCACCTGGTGTTTATATTTAGGATAACCTTCTTTGTAATGCATAATTGTGGTTGTATTCAGAATGAAAATAAATTCAAATAATTTTTAAATTGTGACGATCTAGGCTAGACCGTCATTTATAAATCAAGTGGATATAAATAATAAGCTGTGGCTATTGAGAAACCCTATGTGTTTCTTGAACTGCTTGTCTTCCTTTCAGTTGAGAAGGTTTGAAGGTTCCTATTGCTTTTATGCACTATAAACTGATACATTTTAAAGATTCTACTCCTGTCAACTGACATGTTTCCCTAATTGGCCATGAAAGAGGCATTTCCGTTTCTCCATACACGAAATTCTTATACGATGAAATGGTTAAACTGATCAAGCTCGTTTCGCATGCAGAGCATACCGAGCATTGTACATCCTAAATTGGGTATACCGCTACATTACGGAGCCTAACTATGTTCACTGGATAAGTATGTGAATTATGTCCACTTTTCCACAAAATACCATAAAATGCAGGAAATATCATTTCTCTGTTTATTAATTCCTGCAATACTATATTTTTCTTGCCACAGCTTGGATCTCTGGAACTGTGCAGACTCTGCTCTATGCTGACTTCTTTTATTATTACTTCAACAGGTAAGCAAGTGTGACACATTCAAATTCAAATGTTGTAGTCATTATCCTCCTAAAATGACATTGTGGGTATTTTTGCAGCTGGAAAAATAATGTGAAGCTTCAGTTACCAGCTTAATTTGGACCACATTTTTTCATCAACTTTTTTGGTTCTCTTTCATGCCAGACTGGATTGTTGGATCTTTTCGGCATCTGAGAGGATCATGATCCTGTGCTTCTTGAAGGTGTATTTGTTACTTTGAGAGGGAATGCCCAGCAGTTTTTCATAGATTCAATCATGAGCGCTTGAGAGTTGTGAATGTTTTATATCCAGGTGAGGCCATTTAGAACTGGTCAAATGTAGGTCACTTGAGAAGGCCACATGGTGACTATCTTGTATCAAATTGCAATGCCTGTTTTATGAGCTGTGATAACTGAAATTTAAAGGTCAACACCATATTGGTTGCACCCTCCAATTTATTGGGTCTTATATGGGTGTGGTGTTATAGTATCTAATAAATGTATTTAGTTAGATATAAATTTTCTTAAAATAGATCGCGGAGATGTGACTAGTTATAAAATATAGACCGTTGTCTATATTTTTCTATCTTTTCTTCTATTGATGCTGTTATCCCTCGACTTGGAAAATTTATTTATTTACTGTGGCAAGTAAAACAGAAATAGGAACCGAAAAATGGAAAAAATACGACCAGCTAAAAAGTTACTTTCCTTCAATAAAAAATATCTATAGTATATATCTTGAACGAAATTTAAGGTAGGCCCTTAATTGAACATAAAATAAGAACAAAGCCAGAGAAGAGGCGCGAATAAACATCTCGCACACATGATTGATTGCAAGTGTGTCCAAATTGGAACTGAAAATGACAAAGAGTCCAACAAAGTTAAAACCATATAGAATCTCTAATTCCATGTCTATCCAGAATAGTGCTAGTCATTCCACTCTACAAAGGGCCACTTCGCTGCATTCACACTACTTAATATCTTTCCCAAAATATAAACCCTAAACTCCAGTCAGACCAACAACAGCACCACCGGTTTGGTGCAGCATGGCATCAATTTCATCCCCATCTTCCATTTCCAGCTGAATATAGTAGCACCAACACAGCATACAAGAAAAACAAAGGCACAGAAACAAAAAGGTTTGATCAGAAAAATAGAAGCACAACAAGGATTGAAGGCGGATGCTGAATTTTGGATATTTACCTCATCTGGGGTCTGCTCCCCTCGAAGCCGACGTCCATCAAACAGGAAAGCAATGGAGTTGAAATCCACGGATTGCCGATCACAGTATGCGTTCATCAGCTTCCGAAGCTGAGTGCTGCGCTTGATCCTGAAGAAAACCTCGTTCCCATCCTACATTAGAGGTCATGAGAAAAGAAAGTACTGAGAATTGAAGGAAATATATGTTCCAGGAGAGAAAGGCTTCTGTGACACTGGCTCTATAGAATGACTAAACACCACAGTATGCTAGCCCAGTTGTCTCAGCATGTGATGGCATACCTGAGAACCAGTGGACAAGCCATGACTGGCTCAAATCCTGATCTATAAGCAAAACTAGAACTATCCATAGAAAAGCACAGTTAAAGCCCTAATGGATTCAGGATGCTAGACACAATTAGGTGAACAATTAGAACTACCAACAAACAAGGTTGAGTTCAAAGTCAATCTACAATCTACCATTTTTAACGCTTGCGTGGGATTTACTTCAGAATCATTGCCTGTTCAAGGTTTACGGATGACAGCAGCCTAAGAAAATACAGAACGGATGTACTTATAATATTGCAATGTGCCTCGTTAAAATAAAAACAATAAGTTCATCATATAAGGGTTCCTTTAAGAACTAGTTGATGGGTATAAATGATTAGAAATGATTAAAGAATTCATCAGAATTTAATGTCAGGTATATACAATATTGCAAACCTTAGGCAAACCCGCACGACTTGATGAGCCACACAAATCAGGGAATTGAGATGTATGTCATACGTGGATTTTGGTATAACAAGAGAAGCGTAAGTACACATCCTCAAAGAGCTACCTCACATGTAAATGCACATTACATATATCTGGAGAGAGGTATTCTGGATTTGCTAAACATGCAATCAAGCATAAATACTTCCTACCAAAGATCAATTTCCAAGAATTACATTTTCTTTTCATTTCAACAAATCAGTTAAATTATAAAAATTCACAGAACTAACATCAGAAAAACAAACCGGTATCACATACTCAGTATCACAATAATTTAAAAAAGACAACCATTTGAAGGCATGTTATCATTTGCCATAAAATATTACATCACAATTCAAATGCTTATCCTTTCTGGAATGAAAAACATAAATAAAGTGTTTGAAATCAACTGATACCTACAATAACATAATTTAAAAAAAACTAGAATCATCGAACAAAAATGCCTCGTCCCCAAATTCAGTATGCGACTGATGACTAAATGCCACTGAAAATTTCACTCTAAACAAACCCTTTGGAAAAAAAACACATACAAGTGATACATATGCCCAGGAACGATACACATGAGCACATCATCAGATTTTCGAAAAACAAACCGCTAAGAGACCTTTGAGCACCAAATTGCAACCAACCAACAAAGAATTCCACCTTTCCGAGACATCCAACCCAAATCAAACCGAAAACAAAATAATCACCATAATTCCAAACCTAATACTTCCACTCAAACCATCGATCATTAAAATCCACTAAAAAATTCTTGTAAAACCCATAAAAAACCAACAATCCCATCAACATCACGCCATCAACAACACAAACATTACCATCTCAATCCAGATCAAACTAATCCCATGAAACCTAGAAAAAAAAATACACACACACATCAAAACGACATCAAAACAGACAACGATCGAGATCGAACCTGACCCTTGACCTTGAGATTGATGTGCGCCGACTGATCACCGGCCGGCTTCTTATCCTCCTCCTGCTGCCCCGACATCGTCGTCCTCCTCGAGATCTAGGGTTTCTAGGGTTTTGAAAACCAATTAAAAATAAATGACAAACGCGCTCCGTTGTTCGCACCCTTCCATTTATAGTGAGGACCAAAAAACTCCAAATGAATAATAATTTCGAATCCGCCACCAGATTTAACATTCAGCGTTGCATCTGGTTTTGTACGGCGGAGATCGGTTTGCACGCGACGGCGTTTCACTTTCGCATATCTAAACCGTACGATTGCCTCGAGATTAACCATGCTCATCAACGTACGGTGTGGATTCAAGATTGAGTTTCAAATCTCGAGGCAAGATTCCTTCTTATCTTTATTTTCTGGGAATTTGAATTTTTTTTAAAAAACATTATAAACGATTTATTAATGTTTTTAATATCTGTTTTATTAAATTATCTATTTCATTTAATTTGTTAAATTCACTAATTACTATTTTTTTTAAAAAAGTTTTATAAAGATATGATTAAATAAATGTTTCAAAATAAACTATGTTAAAAATTTATTAAATCATTATCTTGGGTTGACTCATTGACTTGTTTGCTGTTAAGTTACGCTATCTATGAGAATTTTATTTAAAGCATTTATCTTAATAAATTATTAGTTCCGCTTTTACTCATAAACCCTCGAAAGACTTGAAATTGCGCATTGTCCCATGAGACTAGTGTTTTTTAATATTTTTTTGTCGGTGAATAACTTTTTTGAGTGATTTGTTTTTGAATTAAATAAATAAATAAATGAGTTTAATAAATTTTATAAGATTAATTAATTGTCACATGAGAGTCATTTTCAAAATTCATATGTCATATCCACCAAAAATTAATTGATCATTTAATTAAAAAAGTTAAATAATAAATCCATCCGGCATTAATATTCAGTTTTTTTGAAACAATTAATTACATTCAAATTAAAATCTCGAAAATAGAGCAACAACATACCGTTTCAAATATACAATTTTTAAATATAAAATAAAATATAAACATTTTAGACAAACATAAACAAAACTAAAAGAAATCCAAATAAACCAAACTATGTATTAGAGTAGCAAAAATACATTATATAATTAAAAATATATAAATTTACATAACTAATTTTAAAGCCATAACACATTTTACCAAAACAATTTCACAGTTTGTACTTGAAAAGCTCTTTACTGATTCTATCTATACATAGACACACAAAGCTTTTCATCATTGTAGTAAAAATTCTCCTCACTATATACAGTAAAAATAATCAAAGGATTTAATTTACATGAACATAAAAACTTGAGGATGAACTTCTAATTTGATTCTCATTCACAGTGATGACATTGTGTGTGTTCTTCCTGAAATAAAAAAGCAAATTGTTTATTGCTCTTCTACCAAGAAGACAAAAGAATGGTTTGTTTAGATGAAGAACTTGCAATTTTACCTCCTCCAGAAGATGCTGAATTCGACGTATTTGTTTGCAATGGCAGGTTCGAGGTGCCAAGTGAATGAGGTGAGCAAGGCGCAAGAAAAATGCTCGAATCTGGTTCGATGTGCTGCATTCAAAGATATCGGAGAGAAGAATTTTGTTGCTCATTCATTGAATCCAACAGCAGGCAACAATTTCCCGTCTTTTTTCATTTAATAAAACATGACTGAAAAGTGCATGGTTTGATTCATTTTGCTAATTTTAGAGGCATTACAGAACATCAATTGAAGTGTTTAGACTATATTTATCAAGACGATGAGCAAATGATGTTCTTGCCCATTCATTCAGTGTCTTAGTTCATTCAACAAAACATGCATGGAAAGTGTGTTAGTTTTAGTTTGATTCTTCTCCTTTTTTTTAAGCATCACAGAGCATCAATCAAAGCTAATAAATTGTTTAAACTCAGTTTCACATCCTGTCTGAAACAATTGCAGAATGAGTTTGCAGTTCTTATATTCAATCATTCTAACAGTAGAAAAAAATTTCCCTTCTTTCATTCAATCAAAACATGACTGAAAAGTGCTTGTATGATTGGTTTAGCTGATTTTATAAGCATCACAAGACATCCAATAATGCTTATAAACGGTTTAAACTCGATTTCGCACCTTAGTCTGTGACGATTACAGGTACTGAAGAATGCCAACAAGCCTTTTATAATGCTTCCACTAGCTCGAAAAACCTAGAATGCACAAGACTGCTTTAGTTCTCAATTGTATGAATACAAGATTAAGTATGTTGTATTGAAAAATGATTTAGTAAACCTGAGAGAATAAATCGTTCCAAAGACCCCGCCACATTGATATTTCGTTAGCCCCTTGCTTCACTTTTGACACATATGCCAGCTGAAAAATATTTCGAGCAAGCGCCCATACATATCTTACAAAATCATCAGCATCAAATAGTAACGATATCAAATAGCTTGCCAACGTGATGATGCATCTTATGGGAAAAAGGAATAACTCCCATAGTGAACATGCCAGAGGATAAACTGGTATTACTGAAATTTTAAGGGGGAAAAAATGGCAAGATGAAAATTGAAGTTATAATTAAAAAATATAAGAAATTTTCGTATGAAAGACATACCAATTGTGCAAATGTATGAATAGAGTAGCTCAAATGGAGAAACAAAAACCTCAATTAGATCGAGAAACATGTTGTACATGGATTCAATAGCAAACCATGCTGTTGATAAGAAAAGCTCGGCGGCCTCAGAACATGCATCCCACAAAGGAGAGACGAATGCCGCAATTTCCGAGAGTGGTGCAGAAAATGGTCTTGCAATTGCTGCTAGTACCGTTCTACTTGTCCCTATGATCATCATAAACCACTTAAAACCTCTTTCAAGATTCTGAAGGAATAGCATTGTTCCAAGATATTGAATTCTTGAAGCCATGTCCCATGCTTCAATCCAACTGAATAATGGACCACAAATGCGAGATGCAGTTACCTTCAGGAGCGGTACATTCTTATACAAATCATAGAATCCAATGATGACTGTTACTAGTGATATCAATATATAAAGAGTTCTAACTAAATGCCGCATCCAGGGACGATAAAAATGACAAAAAAGAGGATAGGATTGGAAAAATATAACCCAAGAAGGAAGTCCAGACTCGAGCAATGTCAAAAGCCTCAGTTCAGAAATGATGATTTGCCTTAGTTTGAACGGCAGTAGGCTGTCGTTAAATCTGAAGAGTAGTAATTTGTCCGAGTACTGAGTAGGTCCAATTTCAGGTTCCCCCTCCATCTCCACACACTCTAATCTCTTTTCGGAACCATCAGTATTCTTATTATCATCAGCCTCATGAGGAGATTCTCGTACATCTGAGCATTCGTGAAAAATTCCTTCAGATGAAGAATCATCATGCCAGTGATCAGCCTCGGGATCACATAACTTCCTCAGATTGTTCTTAACTGATTGAATTTCAGATTTTCTTCCAGAGAACCATACTGACAGACAACTTAAAGCTTGATCGGGGCTATAGAATTCCCACTTCTTCATGGATTTCACCTCAAGAGCTAGTGAAGTATCAGTCTGCGAACAACACACAAGTCTTCTGAACACAAGAGAGCACAAATCATGAACTGAAAAGGACTCATTTACTATACGGAATTGAAATCCATAAATGTATACCTGCAGCTCATTCAAATAGTTAATACCATGGACATCTTTCCATGATACCTCAAACAGGAGAAAACCATGAAGAGCTTTGCTCAAGTCCATAGCAGAGAAGAAGTACTTCTCTCGCCGTTTTAAAGTTTCAATGACCGGCAGCCATCTGCACAGCCTCCTGGCATTATCCTGATTTGATGTGCAGCGACCGTTGCTTTCTGTTTCATTGCCTGCATTAGTAGCTTTGTCACGTGTCCTGGTATTTGCAAATGGAGACATTCTGTACTGCACATAAGGCAGCACAATGAGCAAATAACAATCACTGGTAATGAAAAGCCTGACATCAACATAGACATGGTAAGGACACACCTTGGTAACCATTAATTGCCACAGCCTTGCTGATCTTGACTGTTGATTCAACAGCCATGGCCGATTATCAACTAGAATCAAAAGTCTATTACTCCCGGGAGTAAAATACAAGAAAGCCCGTGAAACATAAGATTGTATATCACTGCAAAATATCATAAGATAGTTATCAATTCATTCAGAATTTTCAGAGTATTCTTTTGCATGAAAATGAATATTGTAAGTAAATAAATTTTCAGCTGCCTATGTATTAAACCCTTTTGGCAGTTGGAGAATTTATGCTTACAGTACAGATAAATAATCTTGACGTGTATATTTCAGTGCGAATTTCAACATATGAGTAATCAGTGACCAAGAATGAGTATTTTTCATCTGCTGAGTATTCTTAGATAACATTCTTAATTAAACAAAAAATGGAAATATGATGATGAGTATTGAGACAACAAAGAAGGAAAAGATGCAATGCAAAAGACATCAAATGGATTGAAACTTAAGAGGCGGCCAAGTACAGAAACTAAAAACAGGTCAGCTTTTGGTATCTTTCCATTAGTGCAGAAACTTTGCCAGTTGATAGCAAAAGCCTCTTCTGACAATATTTATTTATTCATATCCTCATTGCTCCTCAACTTGGCCTTAGAGTTTTAAGAATTTGGCATGCACAATTACTCTACCGCAATTGAAATCTTCGGTTAACCATAGTACTATGCGTCTTGATCATAGTTGTTAAAAAGGCAAACTATTTAGGTACTCACCCAATTTGCAAGCCTGTCAAGGGATAGATTTCAGGTAGCGTCTCCATTCAATAAGTTTTCTACCATGGACATGCCAACCAAACCTGAAAAATGTTATGTTTACAGCAATGTAAAGGAATTGTCTTCAATAATTATGAGAACTTAATTTTAATGTACACCGCCAAAAGCTGATAAATCTAATTCAATGCCAAACAATTAGAGACAGACCTTGAAAACAATTTTATGGAGATAATACTTGTTTGTGTGAGCTTTTTAAAGCTAAAATAAAAGGTAGCCAATAACAAGACAAGCCAAAAAATGACTAAGGAAGAGAAACATACACAAAGAGGTTAAGAGACAAAACAATCCACAAAACATGATTTGAGAATCCAACATTGGAAGAAAAGAGGAACCCCAAATAGACAATGAAAAGAGAATCCGATACCTAGGTAGGAATCACTGAATTCAAAGTAAATAAGATCAAATTATTATCAAGTTATAGATATTTAATACAAGTTAAATGCATGAATAAATCTATAAATGGAACTTTTCAGCAATATTGATAACTAGCATAATAAGAAGAGATGTTGAAAAGCACTAACACAATTCTAGGGGAAAAAAATTGAAAAAAGAACTGTTTCTGGATTCGAACCCTAAAAAATGACAGCGACTATAGCACTACATAAGTGGAAACTTGCAAATATAAAAAAGAAGAACTATAAACACAAAAAGAAGATGCTCGAATTGATTGATCACCAACCAAGAAAAGAGATTCTGAGCACTAAAGGGTAACAAAAACCTAATTTCATGTCGAATCCAATTCCATTCAAGTCTTGTATGAACCTATAGTTTTGCAATTGAATTCATACCAATATCTCAAAATTCCAAACTCCCACTAACCAATTAAAGCAAAAGAGAAATAAAGTTAATACTTAGCATGTATTTCCCACCATCCTATATATATAAGGCAGTGTTCAAGAAATCACACAAAAGTCAAGGAAACGAGAAGAATCCACTAAAGAGAACCCAAGAATAAAACATCTGAGCAGAAGGAACTTGCCATAGAAGCTTAAAATCATACCTAATATATTAAAGATAAAGAATAAATGTTTCTTGTTTGATTTGGTTTTCTTAACAAAGTCGCAACCATATTCTCAAACAATGATTTGAACACAAATAGTGCATAAAAGAAAAACAAAAAATATATTAACTTTCAGAAGAAGTAAACACACACACATACACACAAACATCTTTCATTCTTTCATGCTTAAAGACAACAACCTTCTTTAGGGCTCAATTTCAAAAAATAAACAAGTCAAAATCCAACAATCTAATGTTCAAGAGATCCAGACATCAAAATAATTTCTCAACAATCCAGCGTTTATTTAGTCACAAAAAAAAACAGAGCAAATCCAGAAATGATAAATATTGAAATGAAGGCATGATTTTGATCAACATAAACAATGAAAAACATGGAAAATTTCAGAAAAAGAAGAAGAAACGCACCATTAATCTTTTGGAAAGTTTGAAAAAGAGAGAGACGAGAGACGAGAGACGAGAGACGAGAGGATTAAAGAGAAAGCGAGGAGTAGAAGCGAAGGGAATAAAACGCGGGAGGGAATTAGAGAGAAGCGCGTCGAGCCTCTCTTTGCGTTGCCCTTTGGTTTACGGATCCCAAAGGATCCGATTACTTTAAAATCCGATAACCCGATATCTTTAATTTGAATTTATGGCTGGATGTACGTCTCTGACCTTTTTCACATATCACATATTACAAATTATTTTAAGCTAATAAATGGCCCTAAAAGTTTTGATCCTTTTTTCATTAAAATTATTGCTATCTTCATGGGTACAAATGCTTTTCAGGAGTGGTTGTTAGACTACATTCACCTCAGAATCTCTAGACAACCCCCTAATAGACCGGACAGTAAATCATGAAAATGATATGTGGATGGCAAATTCTCGATTAGATCATTCTATAGATTTCTCAATGATGGTGGGATGTGATGTGGGGTCACCCCGACCATTCTCAAAAGCCCTGCCCCCTAAAAATTTACCTCTTCAATTGGCTAGTATGGGACAATAAAATCCTTACGCTAGAAAATCTATTCTTTAGAGGATGCAACTGGATGGCTACGGCCACTTGCCATCTGTGTTGTAGTGACATCGAGACTGTTGACCAGTTTTTTTTCACTTGCCCTTTTGCAGCATCTGTTTGGAATCAGTTGATCCAAGTTATCGGTATCAGTAGGGCCCCTAACTCCAGGTCTGACATGTGGATTGGTTGGTATAAAAGGTTGGGCGATCGACACCGTTTTCCCTGCTCCTTGCTAGCAAGGGCAGTCCTATGGCAAATTTGGCTCGAAAGAAATAACTGTATTTTTAATTATGTACATATTTCTTCACCTATGTTGGTTGCTAAAATATGTCGCATGTTTCTCTCATAGACTTATGTAGCCCGGCAGCCAAGAGACAAAAGCTGGAGGAGACAACTTCAGCTATCAGGCGTAGCATTCAGTTCTCAGAGCCTTCTGTGCGTGAGGAGCAAAACCCTGACATTGGTGAGGATGACATTATCGGTTAATCCCTCTCACAGTTGATCATGCTCTTGGGAGGTGGGCTTCTTGCCTTGTAGAGGGTTGCTCCTAGTTATCTTCTTTTGTTTCTGTTTGTTTTCTTTTATTTTGCTCTCTGTATCTCCACCTCCGGTGGAACTTCCGTTATTTTGTGTTAATCTTTTATCTTTTTAATACATTGTGGTTTATCCACTTTATAAAAAAAAATTCATCATTAAAAATATTACTATTATTTGATAAAAGTGGATTAACATATTTTAACTAAAAAATAATGGTTTAATTACAGTGCATAATTTGATTAAAATGATTAATGATTATTATTTAGTAATTCCAATGATTATATTAGTTTAGTTAAATACAATTATAAAAAATGAGTTACATTTATTCTGCAAATACGAGATTTGATATAGTTATTCATCAATCAAATACAAAGGCAGAGTGAATTTGCATTATTCATCCAGCAAGTACTCTTGATTGAACTTTTCCCAATTTACATATCACACAAGACCAAACAGAAAAAAGAACACCACAAGACCACTAAACATATTTACATTTCTCAAGGACAGAAGAAGAAAATTGTTAGAAATGAGAGAATGCATTCCATTCTTGAATCTTCAATCAAAGAAGGTTCTTTGTTGGAGTGGTGTGGATATGTTCATTAGTGGTCTGAAGTCGAACATCTTCGGCTGCAGTTGAGGGAAGTTGTATCCAGAGGATTCGGGAACGCCGATAGACGGTTGAATGCTTTGGCTGTATAAACAATTTGACAAAATTCAGAATCATTCAACTGGAAAGGAAGAGATACTAATTATCATTGTGATTACCTGCTCAAAAGGTACGGCGAAGATACCGGAGGATTAACCTGTGCATTGTTCAGAACATTGTGATCCGGTGATATCAGAGGCCAAAAGACTGTAATAGCAAGGAGTTGAAGTTAACATCAGTAGAGCATATTTCTGAATTCATTTATTTATTTAAATGCACAGAAATTTGTTGAGAATGATAATGCAATAGCTGAAATGCATGGACATGTTCAAGAGTTGATAAGCAGAAAGTAATGCAAAACAACCAGAAGCACTACAGCATCTAAGCTTTCAAAAGCTAGAACATAATGTTTTAAAAAGGCTTAATTCAAATAATGAACCGCTAAAAAAGAAACAACTAATTTTACTTTCCCCTTTAATTTGAATTTTAACTTTTAAGCAGTTTATTTGATGAAGAGGTAAAAAACAGTTAAATAGGAAAACACAAAATTTACATGATTGCGCACATTGGCCCTGAAAACCGGAGCAAAACAGCAATTCCTGTGGATCAAAAGACTGTTAGAACACCAAACAAACAAATAGGAATTGCATCTCTGTGCAGAGATGAAAGTAAGAGAAAAACCCATAACCATGAGAAATGTGCCTATATGCCTATGCTCACGTATGTTTCAACAAGGTCACCAGAACCTTACCTCTTGTGGTTGCCCTGAGACATGATTCTTAGAATCTGTAAATAGGAGAATTAATTAAAATGCATCATATTAGAAATGCAGACAAGCTTAAAATGAGCTTTTGATAGCAGCAGTAATCAATAGCTCTTGCAATTGGCTCTTCTCATTACTGCAGCATAAGCACCACAAACACTACCATATAGGCAAGTCTCTTCAAAATCTGATAGAATAAACTCAGAGAACTCCAAACATATCTATGACAATCGGAACCATTCATGTTATTTAAAGGAAACAAGGAATCTAGTTAATCACCTAGATCAGAAACACTAGGCTTCACAGCCAAAGTCAAGCCAAGAAAGCTATCATCTGATTCAGTGCCAAAATCCCAGAGATTCAACTCTAACTTTGGAGTCACTCCTGAAATTACCACGGAAAACCAATTTTAATTTGACAACATATGTACAGGTTACTGTAGTGAACGACAGGTGCTTCTTGCAATCAAAATTATAGCATGTCACCTGTCTGATTTACTCTTGGATAATATGGACCCTGTAGAGGATAAGGGACCCATGTTCTAACCTGAATGAATTCAAAAAAGTTAGATCAAGCTGTCCCATCCTATTAATAGAATAAAGGATATCTAAAGAAAATGATATCATCACATGGAAAAATGGGTGCTGCAGAGACTGCTCTGCTGTGGGCCTCCTAAGTGGGTCCCAGGAACAGAGTTGCTGTCGTAGATTGCCATACAAAAAAAGGTTAATTGCAAAGCTGCATGACTAGCTAACAACTTAACACTGTAAAAAGACAATAAAAAGAACCACATACCAGAATCAGATCAATTGCCTCTGAACTAGCATTTGGAATAATATCAGCAATATTAGCTGGTGGAAACTAAATTAGAAGCAAAAACAGAATACAAAATGTTAGAAAGGCAATGAGGAAACAACAATTGATATTGTATCCATTACCTGAAAAAAGTTGAAATGATTTGCACGTAAAAAGTTCATTCCTTCAGGCCAAATACTACCATCTGGGGTTCCAAGAACGGCACATATCTTGTGTAATTGGTCTGTTTCACTGCAAGAATTACCATCATAGATAAGCTTCCATTTTAAAGCTAATGCATATTATTGGACAGCTAATTTGACGTAATCAACAAAAAACCTCATACAGTAAAAAAATTTCTAATAAATGTTTCACAAGGCATTCCAGTGGATAGTGCTTGAGGTAGGTAGAATACCCTAATTGGTCCCTTTATTTGTCACAATCTGCCCTTTTAATCCCTTTACTTTAATTTGGCCCCGATTAGTCCCTCTATTGTCAATTTGAGACAAATTAAGTCCAAATGCTAACCGATGTTAGGTTGTCCGTCTGAGTTTGCTGATGTGGCTTTACAATGGATTGGTAGAATACCCTAATTGGTCCCTTTATGTGTCACAATCTACCCTAATTGGTCCCTTTATTTGTCACAATATGCCTGTTTAGTCCCTTTACTTTAATTTGGGCCCGATTAGTCCCTCCATTATGAAACCACGTTAGCAAACTCAGACGGACGAACTAACGTCGGTAAGTTGTTGGACTTGATTTGTCTCAAATTAACAGTAGAGGGACGAATCGGGGCCAAATTAAAGTAAAAGGACTAAAAGGGCAGATTGTGACAAATAAAGGGACCAATTATGGTATTCTACCGCTTGAGGTATGAAGGACAAGCTTTTCTATGTAATTCCAAGAATGGGAAGATCAAGCAAATTTACCTCTCTCCAGGGAAAAGCGGAGATAATGTGAAAAGCTCAGCCAAAATCGCACCGACAGCCCACATATCTGTTTGATATTACAGCAAATGTGAGTTCTTGAAAATGACCACCACATACAATATGTTGAACAGAATGCAGATGATAATTCTTCATCCATTTCTTGTTGCAATTTGCAAGCTATAACTGGCTTGTCTTTGATACCGCTTAAACATCACAAACAGTTAAACCATTCTTTAAATACACAAGTATGATATCCAGAATCCCATATCAAGATACTTGGAGAGTGAAAGACAAATAGTCAAATGGTATACCAATTGCAGAGGTATACGAAGAAGACTGCAACAGCACCTCCGGTGCTCGATACCTTGACAAAGGAAATTCAGACACATCTTAGAAGACTTATAATAAACAACAATCTCCATCACACATAATTTAAATATAGCAATGTGGAAGGGATTAACTCACCATCGTGTAGAAACATAATCTGTGTATGGAGGCTTTGACATAGTTTCTCTTACCAATCCAAAGTCAGCAATTTTGATGATGCCGTTTGTCACCAAAAGGTTTTCTGAATAGGCAAATATGATCAACCATGTCAGGTTCTTCTCTACTAACTGCATAATGTATCCAATACCACAAACTATAATTCAATTACCAGGTTTCAAATCACGATGAAAAAACCCATTTTTGTGCATATAGGAAAGCCCTTGCAACATTTGAGACATAAGGTTCCGAATTTCTTCCTCAGAAAAAGCAGTTACTCGTTCTCTCATGACTTCATATAGATTACACTCCTAAAGACATGTCATAAAGAACAATGGTCAGAGGATAATGGATCAACTTCCATAACTTCTTTATTGAACTAAAAGACAGGTAAATTAAATTCTCACAGGACATGGATCTCTTCAGATGAAGTAAATGACAATATGACGATAAATATGAAAAGTTTTCTTTTATAATAGACTAATTGAGAGGAATAATTAATTTGACACATACCATGTACTCAAAAATGATAAAAAGCTCATTATTCTCCCTAACGATTTCCTTCAACTTGACAATATTACAGTGGTCCAATCTACGAAGAGCCTGCAGGGTAGATTAAAAAAATGGTTTTTCCTCCATTTAACAGTTGTAGCATAAATAGGGAAAGTGACATGCAAAAACCAAGGCTTTATATATTATTAATAGAGAACTAACCTTAACTTCACGAAGATTCATACACTCTTCCCAAAAGAAATATTTTCTTTTCATCTTCTTAATAGCAACCTGGAAATATTTTGCAGCAAACATTGGTGACCTCCATTTACTACCAAGACAATAAGTAAGCTTTGGTTTCACAAACATATTTTTGCCAACAGAAGAGTAAATACGTTCAACAACACATAAAAGTCCTGTAATAAGAATGGCAGCCAAATAATATATCAAAACAGAACCTAATCAACTTAGCAAACGATTTTTGACAGTGTTTGGAAGATTGAAGGTTGTGGATAGGGTTATGTAACTTATGAAAGAATATTCAAAATTTCGTCAAAAACAATGTCATCTGATTGTCACCTATTGCACCAAAATGCTGGAAAACCACTACATAAAATATGCCGAAAACAAGATCACGATGAGATTCACATTAGTAATGCTGCTCCAAAAGCTACGCTTTAGTCTTACATATGGTAACGCACTTTCATTGGTCCTTTTAAACCATCATGAATAAGGTGCTTCATATTATTCACAGCAGTAACCCAGTCAAACAAATGCATCATGGTAAATCAAGTTCAGAAGCTCCATTTTCTGCTAAAGTGGAAGTGGCTAATTTAATTGCTTCAATTTAATGTTCTTGTTCAACAAGACAAATCTGAATAGCTGGAACATAATTTGTACTGGCATGTTGGAATATTGCTTGGCAGAAGTAGGCAGATTGCCTTACTTGACTACACAATGGACATTGATAGAACTCTAATCAAATCTAAATTGCACTAAATTAAAGCACAGCTTTCCATGTTTCTTCCTGTAGCAATATGCAGATGATAAAAGGAATAATAACACTCAATTGTAGATCTAAAACAAATTTCAAGACCAATGCATGATTTCCATTTTTGTGCATGATCAAATATGGTAATATTTCAGCTAAGCAGGCATAATGTGAGAATGCTTTCATACTTAAGCATGGACTTGAGAAACATAAAATCAAACTCTAATAGCTGTCTCTCTAAGGGGTAGATATCATTCATACTATAAAAAAATTAAAAACATCAAGGAAACCAGGAACCCAGTACCAAATAAAGAAAGAACTACTAGTCAATGGCCTTCAATACTTACCACATCATTGGTTTGGAGATCAAGTGCTTTGTAAACAATTCCACAAGTTCCATCTCCAATTTCCTTTATTAGTCTATACCTACAGGTGAACAGACAACGCAGAACATGATTACTTCTGAATGAAATAATACTCAATTTAAACAAGTATTGTGCTTTACTCACTTTTCCATTTTCAGAGTGGTAACTTGCAAGTGCAGCTGTTTCACTGTACTTCTAAAGATCTAAGAACAGAAGCCTTCACAATGGCTTTGTAGTGCCTTTCATTAAATTTCATGTGAGAAATGCTATCTTGACAGGGAACAAATAATATCATCAGGAATATGATCGGCATTCTTAAATGGAGTCTTTAAAAGCGACAATAGACTAATATCATCCAACGGCAAGAAGCAGCCAGGTGTCAGCTCAGGTGCTGCTACGGTCAGGAAAAAACTTAGCACAACAAATGGATTTAGTAAATTATATCCAAAGAAAATTTGGGAGCCAATTTACCTTAAATTCTCTTGGACATTCAAAGAATTTTGTACCCGATCCATAATAGAGGCAAGGAACAATCACAGCAGCAGTCGAGGAGATGCACCTTAGGCTTCAAGCCACAAAGAATAATTACCCACCACCCAAAATATAATAATCAAATCACAAATAAGCAGATATTATTTCTAAGTTAACATCTTTTTAAATATCAGTTACTCTGGTTTTTTAAGCTGATAGAGATGATTGGTAATATCCTAAATAAAATCTTCAGTAGATAGAGAAAAGAATAGGTATGAACGTTTTCCTGAGAACAATTCAAGAAACTTCAAATTATCTAACAATTCTTAGGTTTCTAAGAAAAATAAAATGAAAATAAAATAAAAAAACTTTCCAAGACCTAAGAAATTTACCATTGACGCAAGTATACGAATCAAAAGAATCAAGACCTTATTGTGTCACAAAATAGAAATTTGTGCCAATAGAATCACAAATTTGAACAAACAAAGAAAAAAACACCAGTTGTCATGAATAATAAAAGAAATCGGTCAAGTAATGTGATGGATAACTGTTTGATTTCCTTAATCTTCAAAGCAACAAAACCACACCAAACATCTAAAAATAGCACCATTAACCAAACAAAGCATACAAAGGGATTCATCCAAGTTCGCTCTTTTACCATCCCAATGATTTAAAAAAAAAAAAAGCCAAAAATTAGTTAAATAAAATCCTCATAAAAAACACAAAATTTTCCAACCTTTTCAACTGATCGAGCAGGCCCAATTCCCATGATTACACACAAAACAAAGAATAACGCATTCACAAACGCATAACAAACAAAGAAAACACAATCACGAATTCCGATCAACCCAAAACAGAGAGCAAGGATCACCAAAACGCCAAATTAAAACCTAAGAATCCAAAATTCAATAGAAACCAAAAAAAACAAGAAACACTGCTCACCAATTGTCCAAGAAACGATTGCAAGAAACCCTTTGGAAAAGATACAATCACTGCCGCGATTAATGATGATCTTTGGATGCAATGAAGCACGAAATTTCGCTCGAATTTCAGAGAGAGAGAGAGAGAGAGAGAGAGAGGCGACGAAATTTATGAGAAGAAGAGTTAAATAAAAAATTAATTTTTTTTAAAAAAAGGGAAATTGATGAGAAGAATGGTCCCCAGCCAATGAACCGGACTTTTTTATTTAAACAAAATGCATATATCCCCTTCAAAATATTATATTATAGAAATACCCCTATAGATTTTGATAATTACACACATATCATTGTAGCTTCTTTTATGGTCTGTCTCTCAGAGAAATTTTAAGTATTTTGTTTTTAAAGGGTATGTAATATGTATGAATGAATAATGAGACTTTGCAAGGGTTTACATGTATATATGGAAATATTATATTTAAGGAACTTTTAATCCTTGTGAAAATTTTATTATCTAATAAATTTTATCATCCAACATTACAATATTGCTTGAGTTATCACTGATATAATATTATGTCATAATCAGTGTATTATAACATAATAAAATATTTTCACATAATTATGTCATAATAGTTGTTTGGGTATCTAATTTACACTACAAAATTATATCATGATATGATAATTATAAAATAAAGTGTGTGTTTTTTTGTCATTGTAAAGTGTGTAGAATATTTATGTAATATTTTTTTTATTTTGTTAACCAAATATAAAAATAAAATATACCACAATTTCTGTAATAATCACTTGTATTTCATATGTAATAAAATTATGCCAAATTTTTTTTTTTTGCAAACCAAATAGAGCCTAAATGATCAAAATGAATATATTTATGACTCAACAGCGAACATAACCAAGGTAACATTTTTTATGGGTTTAAGTACTGAAATAATTATTTTTGAGTATAATTCAAGTATCAATGGAAGATTTTTATCTATTTAATAAGTTTTAGAGGGTTCAATCCACTAGTAGCTCCATGGTATTAACACAAGGCAGTGATGGGCAAAGTGCAAACTCAAAATCTTGCCTAAAATATTACAATAATACTATTTTCAACTATATATATATGGTTTATGTTACTGTTTAAAAAATTGCATGACAAAAGAATTTATTAGCTAAATTTAGTTCGTAAAAATTATTTTGTGTGTGTATGTGATGTTTAGCTGGTCAATAAATTCTTAAGTGATTAATAAAACAGATAATGAACATAACACCCCTCTAAAATTCAAATATTCACATATAAACCTTGCTATTTCGGAAATGAATAAAGCATCCTTTCTTTTTAGGTTTACTTCTATCTGGGTCCCCACGTGAAATTACACCGTTAAAAGCTATTTGAATTGTCGGTTATGTCCCTCTACTCACCCACAATAGTTGCAGGTAATGAGTGATGCGTTTTCCGAGATAGTGATATGAATGCATTTATTGTAAGTGGTTGTTTTTATTCTTGAATAAAGATAGTAAATGTGAATGCATTTATTACAATTAAATGTTTTTTATTCCATAAAAATTTTAGCGTTCCCCAAAAATAAACACAAGCTCCCATAAATAAACATAAACGCTCAAAAGTAAACGCAAACTCACAGTCATAAACAAAAACTCCATAAAATAAACACAAACTCATAGAAGTAAACAGAAACGCCCAAAAGTAAATGAAAACTCACATAAGTAAACGGAAACGCCCAGAAGTAAACAGAAACGCCAAACGTAAACAGAAACTCTCACAATAGTTACAGGTATTCAGTGATGCGTTTTCCGAGAT
This sequence comes from Dioscorea dumetorum, assembly GCA_902712375.1. Taxonomy (NCBI): domain Eukaryota; kingdom Viridiplantae; phylum Streptophyta; class Magnoliopsida; order Dioscoreales; family Dioscoreaceae; genus Dioscorea; species Dioscorea dumetorum. Next base: position 2,694,911 of record CACTHL010000870.1, on the reverse strand, counting down.
AGTGATGTGAATGCATTTATTGTAAGTGATTGTTTTTATTCTTGAATAAAGATAGTAAATGTGAATGCATTTATTACAATTAAATATTTTTTATTCTATAAAAATTTTAGCGTTCTCAAAAAATAAACACAAACTCCCAGAAATAAACATAAACGCCCAAAAGTAAACAGAAACTCACAATCGTAAACAAAAACTCCGGAAAATAAACACAAACTCATAGAAGTAAACAAAAACACCCAAAAGTAAACGAAAACTCACATAAATAAACAGAAACGCCCATAAGTAAACAGAAACGCCAAACGTAAACAGAAACTCTCACAATAGTTGCAGGTAATGAGTGATGTGTTTTCCGAGATAGTGATGTGAATGCATTTATTGTAAGTGGTTGTTTTTATTCTTGAATAAAGATAGTAAATGTGATTGCATTTATTACAATTAAATGTTTTTTATTCCATAAAAATTTTAGCGTTCTCCAAAAATAAACACAAACTCCCAAAAATAAACATAAACGCTCAAAAGTAAACAGAAACTCACAGTCGTAAACAAAAACTCCGGAAAATAAACAGAAACTCCCATAAATAAACATAAACGCTCAAAAGTAAACAGAAACTCACAGTTATAAACAAAAACTCCGAACAATAAACACAAACTCCTAGAAGTAACACAGAAACACCCAAAAGTAAACGAAAACTAACATCAGTAAACGGAAACACCAGAAGTAAACAGAAATACCCTGACGTAAACATAAACTCCTAATCGTAAAGAGAAACTCCCAAACGTAAACGGAAACGTTGTAATATAAAAGAAAAACTCCATAGGGTAAATGGAAACTCCAAAAAACTAAGCGGAAAGTATTACGTAATCGCTTCAGTTGAATGCACAAATAAAGAAAACGTAAACGGTGACGGGCTAATGGAGAATCCCAAACGTAAACGTAAAAGTAAACGAAAATGCCCAAAAGTAAATGGAAACTCACAATAGTAAACAAGAACTCTCAGAAATAAACAGAAACTCCAAGAAGTAAACATAAATGCCCAAAAGTAAATGGAAACTCACAGTCGTAAACAAAAACTCCGAAAAATAAACACAAACTTCTAAAAGTAAAGGGAAACACCCAAAAGTAAACGAAGAATGAAAACCTTGTTTACAAAAGCATGCATGGTAAGAGAAAAGCTGCCTGAAAAAGTTTGTCTTTCCGTTTTCGCCGTACAATTTCAAAAAATTATGACAAGATGTGGGGGGCCTTTTCCTACTAAAGTCAAGGGCAAAGTTGGTATTATGTAAAAAAGCTATTGACGGAGTTGGACGGAGGGACTGAAAAAAGAAGGTAAGCTAAAAAGGAAGGATGAACATGGATATTCAAATGTCAGAGGGACTGATCGGGATGTTTACAATCGTACAGGGACTTATAATTAATTTTCCCTTAATAAAACTACTCTAAGTGATGCACTACCTATGATAATTTTTAAAGGTGAGGTGTCCCTTTTTATAAAAAATTAAAAAAAAAAAATCAAATTTATAGGACCTACTAGTTAATTAAAACAAGTGAAATAAAAGAAGATTCCAGGAGGAAAAGAATAGGACCTTTTCTTTCTTAAATTTAAAAGTAAATTCCACATCATGATTATAAATTCAGGGGATTAGATATTATTATAAAATAATTCTAAATGAATTTTTGTGTAAAATAAGATTTTCCACATATGCAGATCACAGCCAATGGTTTTCAAATTTCATTTTGAATTTAAAAAAAAAATTAGAAAACCAAAGATTTTCCACAAATGCATAGCTAGTTGTATTCACCCTACATAATGGTTGCACCCAGAATATGTTCCTAATATTATTGTACTATACTTATTGCATTTATATAAAAGAAACTCCAAAGCAAAATAAAACAAAACAAACAAGGGCAAAAATTCCTAAGAAGCGAAAAAACAAACCTAACCATGACCAATATATAATTTCATAAAATTGAATTTCAGACAAGACTACATAATTATATAAACAGATGTTCTTTGATTATCAAATCAAACTATACAACCAACTCAGTGAATCATGAAGCTCCAAATGATTCAATGGCACTCACTCAACATTAATCTGCACAATGATTTTCCCAGTAGCATGACCATCAATGCTCTTAGCCCATGCATCCCCTGCATTCCTCAACGAATGTTTCGAATCGATCACCGTCTTAAGCTTCCCTTCCTTCGCTAACTCGACAATAAACTTCAATTCATCGGCTTTCGGGGACGACATCATTGTAATCAGTTTCTTCTTCGACAATGTCACCTTTCTCACAACAGAAAACAACATTGACTTCAGAGTTGGATTAATGTCGACAACTTTCCCGTATGCGCTCAGATTAGGCTCAAAGACTGACCATGCAATGCCAGTTGCACAATGTATGACTCCGTCGTATTTTTTACCAGACGGGCTCTTCAATTCAGCACCTTCTGAAGTCTTATAATCAAGAACTTCATCGGCACCTAAACTTTTCAATAGTTCGATGTTTCTAGCACCACATGTAGCAGTGACATGAAGATTTGCAAGCTTGGCGAGTTGCACAGCGAACAGACCAACACCGCCGGAGGCGGCAGTAATAAGAATTTTCTTTACCTTGCTGACTTTGCCGTCAAATGTAACACCAGCAGTCTTTAGTGCCTGAAGAGCAGTGCAGGCGGCGGCAGGTAGACCTGCAGCTTCAGCTGCAGGTATTTCGGGTGGTCTATGTATTGTGAAATCAACCGGTGCCACAGCATACTCAGCGAGACCTCCGGCATTCTGTCAAAGATTGAAAGGCATTATATTTGTCGTATTATTCGTTACTTTGTATAGAGCAAATGCAAGGGAAATATATACCTTAAAATCAAGCAAAGAAATAACTTTGTCTCCAGGTTTAAAGGAGTTCACTCCAGGACCGACTTCGACAACCTCCCCTGTGACATCAATAACTGTTTCACAGGCAAGGTGTCATGAAATGATCTTCGCCGGAAGTTGATAAATTCAAAACCCAAACATAGTAGATTTTTTGAAGAGTTAATTACCAGGTATGAATGGGAATTTTGGAGGCATGAATGGCCTTAACATGCCTTTCTGGATTTTCCAATCAATTGGATTAATGGCTACTGCATCAAGCTTTAGCAAGATTTCGCATTTGTTCGGTGAAGGAATCGGAATCGACACATGCTGCATTAATCATTGATTCAAACAAGGACCATTAAATTTTTTTTTCCCAGGAATGGAATTGAAATTGGATGTTTTTTTGTATGATATGAACTCAAGCAACATGAATGAATAATACCATTTCTTTTTCTGAGATTGTGAAGAGTTAAATGTCATTCCAATTCTCCCAAGATGACAAATTTATCATAAAAATCATTACAACAATGCATGAACTTCCATATTTGTTTTTAATAAAGTGAGTAAACTGCAAAAAAATTGACAAAATTTGACCTCCAAGAAAATAAAACAATAAGAAAATATTAAAGAAAGAAGTTGCTGGAGAACTACAATTGAAGAAATTACTTCCTTTGAGACCAATTCAACAGAAATATCCCCAAAAAATTTTCTTTTAATTTCCAGCTAAAAAGTGTGGTTTTGATTGAACAATTGAAAGAAAAATTATATAAAATTAAAATTTAAAAAGAAGAACACCATTTTTTTCCCCCTTTCCTCCTCTTCCGCCATTTCCCCAAAATCCAGCAACTCATCAAAACTGATCAAACTCCAAAGAAATTTTGCAATTTAATCACACTGAAGTCATCTCAGTAAACAACAAACTCAATCTGAGAGCACATAGCTCACACACAATAATTAATCAATCAATCAAAACATCACAAAATTCTCACAAGATTTCAATCAAAAGCTTTATTTTTAATCCAAAAAAAAAAAAAAAAGCAAACCTTGAGGCCATTGACTCCACCACCATAGCCATCGTACTGGACGGCGAGCATGGTCTTGCCGGCCATGGAGGGCAGTGAGTAAGAAATATGAGATATTTCCAAGGGCAAAACGGGCAAATCGGCAGAAAAGGACCTCTTCCGGGGCTCGCAGGTCATTTGGTCTTTGTTTTATGCTATGAAAATCTAACGGTCCAAACTTCCCGTCACTCAACAACCAGTGAATAAAATAGTGAAAGGACTAAAATACCCTTCACGCTTTGTTGTCTTCCACAATTCTTACATAATAAAAACAAAGGCCAACCCAAAGAAAAATAAAATACAATAACAATAAAAAGACAAGATATGATAATGAATTATTTTAATTTTTACTCAAAACATCACTTAATAAAGTTTGTTTATTTATTTATTTATTTATTTGTACTGTTTCTTCAGTTCTCCTTGCCCCCATCTCTGGCCATGTTTGTTTAATTTCATGTGTTATTTCATTATTATTTCATTTAATAATAACAATAAATTTAAATAATCATATTAAAATATACATATGAGAGTTTTTTTTTGGACAAAATATTAACAAACTATGTTTGGGATGTACATAATTGTGGAGTTAATTTCTTAATACATCCACTCTGCATGAGCTGAGATTTGAACCCGTCTCTTCAATATAAGATAAATACCACACACAGAAGATATGACAGTAATAGACTAAGAGATGATTGGTAATAATATAGATTTTTTTTTATGATTTAACTCTACAAATATGAAAAATATCACTTATAAAGAAATAATAAATTTAAACTTAAACAAATATAAACAAAGCTAGAATTATTTTCTTGATACTAAAAATATTAATTTGAATTATATATATAAATGTACAAGAAAAAAAATGAAATAGTTTGGTGGTAAAAAAAAATTAATTAAATAATTGGGGAAGAAAAAGAAGAAACTAGTTGAGGGTCAGACCTAGGCAAGGAGGGGATACACACCTTGACAATTTTTTTTTTTTTTTTTTTTTTTTTGCTTTTTTAGGGTTTGAGGAGGAAATGGAATAAGTTTTTGGGCTTGAATTTAGTAATGTCTACTAAGAAATATTATTAATTAAATTTACTATGAATTATGAATGAAAGATATAACAAAGGATATCAGTCATCATATATATTAAAAATAGTATAATTTTAGCATGAAATTTTCAAGGAATTTACTGCCCTTGATTTGAAATCTTTATGTTAAAAAAGATTTCAAGGAATTATATATATATATATATATATAATTTACACTCCTGTTTTTTTCTTTAGACACTTTGATGCTTGAAAATGTTTTTTTTTCTAAAAATAGGTACATATACATAAACATATACGTATAAATACATAATACATACACATGTTGTCATTTTGCCCTTTGTGAGTATTATTTTTACTTTAATAAATATGGTTTATCCCCTTTTCTTCAAAGAAAAATTATTACTTTTTTTTTTCTCTCATGTTTTCCATTTGGTTCACTAAAATAGTATTTCTAAAAAGAGTTGTTTCCAGAGAACATTAAGATGAAGGTTGTTTTAGATTAATACATTGTAAAATAAGTTTTAATTTATTTATTTTGATTTAAATTTAAGTTGGCTTTGGAATGACCACTATTTTTCATTTTGGTTTATTTGAAAATTTTTTGTGAATTAAATTATATAAAAACCATTCACTCAATCACATTCATCATTATCATCATCATAAAATGAGGGGTGATGCTCAATTATTGAAATAGGACTTGTTTTTGTTGTGAAAATTGATTGAGTGAGAGAGATAAGGGCTGGGTGTGTAAATATATTGAAATTGAAGTGTGAATTCAATTAATGTAATACATAATGAAACTAAATTGTATTAAGTGTCTAATCAATTAATACATTATGACCTTTAATTTTATTTAATGCAAGCAATTAATGTTGATTAAATTTATGGAAATTTTGTGGTAAATATATGATAGTTTTATAAAGATAATTAATTCATTGCCTTTTAGCCGTTTAATTTACTTATTGGAATTAATGGGAAATATATTTGAAGTTCGTGTAAATTTAAGTAAATAATGTGGCTTTTAATTTAGGTAGAATACCCTAATTGGTCCCTTTATTTGTCACAATTTGCCATTTTAGTCCTTTTACTTTAATTTGACCCCGATTAGTCCTTTTACTGTCAATTTGAGGCAAATCAAGTCCAACAACTGACCGACGTTAGGTTGTCCGTTTGAGTTTGCTGATGTGGGTTTATAATGGATTGGTAGAATACCCTAATTGGTCCCTTTATGTGTCACAATCTACCCTAATTGGTCCATTTATTTGTCACAATATGCCTTTTTAGTCCATTTACTTTAATTTGGCCCCGATTAGTCCCTCCATTATAAAACCACGTTAGCAAACTCAGAAGGACAAACTAACGTCGGTCAGTTGTTGGACTTGATTTGCCTCAAATTGACAGTAGAGGGACTAATCGGGGCCAAATTAAAGTAAAGGGACTAAAAGGACAGATTGTGACAAATAAATGTACCAATTAGGGTATTCTACTTTTAATTTATAACTTCGGAAAAGTATTTTTATTTAACATATAATGCAACACCTTATAAGTTAATTTTTAAATTCTAGAAGGCCAAATGAAAATTATGAGAAATGCGAATAAAATACAAATGACCGTTTTGTTTCTTGGCATCAGGTCCTCTGTTTGCATAAAACATTTATCCTAGAGAAAAGACATGTGTGTAGGTTAAGATTGATTTAGTTTTATGAAATATTTATTGAAAAAAATTTAGCTTGATAATGGATGGAGTTAAATATGTTACTTGAGAAATAGCAAGCAAGCTGAAAAAAAAAAAAAAAAAAGAAATTATATGCATGTACAAAAAATTAGGAAACTCTAAGAAATTGTAACCATAGTTAGAATATCAAAAAATTCTCTAGATATGAGGATATTATTATTTATTTTTAAAGAATTGCGAATACAACATTTCCTGATTGAAGCTTTTATTTTGCTTTTATATATTTTTAATAATAAACATAAAGAAAAAAAAAAGTTAAAAAGAAACGACTTTAGGAAAATTAATGGTGATTGTAAAGTGCTTTGAAAGGTACTGTGAAAAACTGCTAATGAGGTGATGAAAGGGAAAATATTAGAATTGTTAACTTAAAAATCCAGAAGGTCATAGATGGGAAAATTTTGAGAGACATATAGATTTTAACTTATAATCTAATTAAAGTTTATTTAAATATATTTTAAGATTTTATTATGGTAATATGAATTCCACCGATAGTGTTGCTATTATTTTATTACATTTTGATTATAGTGAAAACGATCGTCTTTTCTTTACTTATGGTTTTTTTATTATTTCATGTTTTTCACATAGTCCCGTAAATATGTGTTTTTATTTTATTTCATTTTTTGTTATTATAAATTGTTATTTTTTTCATGAAGCAAATATGGAAAACATGTTATTTAACAAGTTATGGTAATTTGATGCAAACGAACCACATAAAAATTACTTAAAAAAATAAACAACATTTTTTTTTAAGGAGCAAAAGAAGCAAGTATATATACATTTCATTTGCCAAGAATTCATTTGTGTAATAATAAGGGTGGGTTGATTGGCCATTACAAAGGGCATTCAAATGAAGCACCAGGGAACATGCTGTCTCAAAACCTCCTCCACATTTCCATTCTAAAAGAGAAGCTCTTTCTAGAACATATTACTAGAAGATTAAATCTTGTCATCAATCTCCTTGTAAAATTTTTCCAAATAAAAAAAAAAAAAGCAATGAAATGGTTGATAGAATGGATGAGATATAATTGATGATTTTTTTTAGAGGCATTCAATCAGTGGGAAATTGAGATAGAGAACCTTGTTAAGAAGGGATGCCGCTGGAAAACCAGTCCATGGATGTCCTTTACAATGTCAAACACTGCATTAGGCTGTGCCAGTTTCAATGCATTCTCCGACAACTTCTTTAGCTCATTGCTACCCGGATCAAACCACCGGGATACTAGACTGGCTGTTTCATCTGGGCCCTTAGAGAACACACCAGCTCCATTCTCCACCACATAAGGCACATTGCCGGTTTCCTGCAGGTATCAAGGAAATATTAGATTATTATCTTATATAGTTGCGCAGGTTGAGTATTCTGATATTAACTTAGTTCATATTCTCTTATTTCTTGAGAGTCTCGTTATTACCTGTCCAGGAATGAAATTATTAAGGATAATCGGAAGGCCCCTGATCAAAGCTTCGGCAATGGTACCAGGCCCGGCCTATGTAACAAGATTGAATCATCACAAGACTGAAGAGAACTTGAATTTGGTCATGAGCAGCAATAGACTAGAAAAGAAACCTTTGTGATGATGCAATCACAAGCTCCCATCCATTTCTCTATCTGGACTTCAAATCCTCTTATCTGAGATATCAGAAGTATGACAGGTTTTGAGTTGGGTCTTTCAGTTACTGAATACTGGCAATGTAAAAGAAAAACAATATTACCTTCGTAGGGACTCTCCATACAATCGACTCTAGATTTGATTTTACCACTTGGTTGCGGCCACAGATGACAACAATTTGTCCCTTAGGTCTCTGACATTCTTCATCAAAAAGAACTTCTCCAAGTGCTCTTGAGGTTTCCTCAACAGGACCCATTCCATCACCACCTCCCATAAGTAGAACTGCAGGAAGATGAGAGTCCATCTCCAACTCCTTTCTTAACTCATCCTACTCATTAATTCAGAGTTCAAGTCTACTGAACAAGGAAAATTGTTAGTTTCTACAATGTTGACTTAAAGAAGCAGACCTTGTTCAGAATTGCTTGGCAAAAGGATGGACGAATCGGCAAACCAAGCACTCGGATTTGGGAGGTGTCCAGGCCATCAAGTAATGCCTTCTTTGACACCTCTGATGAAGGGCAATAGCATCTGGTTACACCTTTGTGGAACCTGAATGAAATCACTCTTCCGTAACTTGGATGTCACAAGAAAGATGTTCTGTTTGGGTTCAGCATAGTTTTACCATGTGGGGTGGCACGTGTTCAGGTCAGTGATAACGGTGACAAAGACTACTCTTTTCAGAAGGCCCTGCCATTTGAGCACCCATAGAGGAATGTGTTGCATGAGAGGATGTACACTTATTATGATATCTGGTTTGTACTTCCTGAGGCCAGCCTCCACCTTCCTTTAGTTTTTACCACAACACATTAAACAAATGAGAACTATGGTGATTATAACTCTTTTGTGATCAAGAGGCAAAATATAAAGTCGAGAAGGTGAGCAAAGAAAGTAGGTTCTATGATACAATTCACATAATTTAAAGTTCATATGTATGGAAGATTGATGAGATTATTCCGCTGAAAGTTCAAATACTTAAAAGCACAGCAGGATTCAGAATTCGGAAATATATCTTAAGAAGATTGAGAATTGGTAAAAGCAATGTAAAGACAATTAAAAATATATCATTCTAATAACACATTAAAAATAAATAAAACTAAGTATCATTTCATATTCCAAAGAATTAATGTTGAGAATAAATGAAACCAGCATCATCATGTCTCACTTTCCAGCTAACCAAACAAAGTCAACAAGATAGAAAGCCAGTATGAAGTTCCAGGCCACAGGGTATGCCAATCAGAACAGAACTCAGAATAAAAAATTTGAAAATGATGGAAAGGAATGCATACTTGGCATAGAAGGCCGCCATGGTGGCAAGGTAGGAACAATGGACCCAACGAGGAGAGGTGCCATGAAAGGCAACCTTCCAAAGATGACCATGTTTCACCATGAACTTATAGGACCTCTCCATGTCATTCAGAGGCCATCCTGCATGCTCTTTCCACAGGTCCTTCACAAACACCTGCAATTATAAAAGATTCACAATTTTCTTTAATACAAAAAGGAATCAGAGCTAAATTCAATCAAAGAGTTTGCAATCCAAATTGCGCTTCTTGGATTTTGCATTATAAATACTAAAGTACTTTCAAACTTTTTCCAAAAGAAAAAAAAGAAGTGGAAAACTGTGAAGAAGAGCTTCATGCGGCATTTATACAAATTTTATGGGCATTTTAAAGGTGTTTCACATATGATCTCTTGGATTAAAAATAGCAATAAATACACACTTGTAAGACTATAACAATAGGAAATCCATATAAATCATATAAACAAGATATCCAAACCATTCTAGTTGATCTATGACACTTTGAAATACACAAACTTCAGACTTGAAACTTTATCATGTAACTTTCAATAACATTATCCAAATTCAATATTCTTAGACAAATTGAACAAAAAATACAGACTAAGTAAAAAAATAACATGAAATCCAAAATTTAAGACAAGAACTCATTATAAAATGAAGCTTAATATCAGAATCTCTTGAACAAAACTAGCAAGGAGTGCATACATTGTATGCTACAGTAATGGAAATTTCTTATGAGCCATACGAATGAGAAATCCAAACCACTAATCCAACTTGATCTGTTAACGACACCAGCTAATTCTCCTCCATTCTTTGAAAAACAGAGAAAATGCAAAATAAGACAAAATTAATTAATGTTAAAACGAACAAATAAAGGCAACAATCAATTCAAAAAATAAAATGGAGCTTGAAATTGAGAGAATAAGGGGGGAAAAACGAGAGATATAAATAGAGTAATGAGGATTCAGGGAATGGCGACAAACCCGATACTGATCGCCGAACTCAAGGAGGAACGCATCGCGGATGGCCTCAGCAGAAGCACGATGACCACCGCCGGTATCACTCATCAGGATCAACACATTCCTGGTGCGCCGGGAGCCATCCTCCTCTCGGATCGCTGCGAGGCCCAAATCGCCGGCAACCTCACAGTACAAGCATCGGCGCCGCTTCATAAAGATGGGCTCTCTTATCGTGGCCCGCGTCGGAGATCCCACCGCCATTACCAGCAGCTTGGAGCTCCGATGATCCACGGATTGGAGCGTAGCGGTGTGGGGTTTTATATAGTGAGTGTCTTGCGCTCCAAGATTCCGGAATGATGCCGCGCTTTATAATGGAATAAACCCGGGAACAAAATCTCTATGCTCGGTTTATTCCTAGTAATAGTTTTGTTATTCATTTACCCCCCTGAACTTTCGTTTATTTGCAGAAAAGTAATTCATTTATAAGGTTAAGAGGGATGGTTCCATAATTAAAATAGTCTCCAGGGTATATATGCAAACGAAGCATAAACACTGATTAAGGGGATGAATGAATGTGCGCCGATCACCACCACCTCATTGCCGTCTTCCGCTCCGCGCGCCGGTGCAGCACTCCGTCGGCCATTCACCAGCTCCACGCGCACCTTTCCAAGCTCGGTCTTCTCCTATGGCCACCCTTCAGCACCTTTGTTGTCGAAGCTTATTGCAAGTTCAACCTCCTACCTCTCGCCCACCACCTGTTCGACGAATTGCCGCACAGAGATCCCGTCATTTGGTCCTCTCTCCTCTGCGCTCACTCCCACTCCGATTACCCCCATCGTGTCCTTCCTCTTTTCCGCTCGATGATCCTCCAAGACGCCATTCTCCCTGACAACTTCGTCCTCGCCACCGTCCTTAAGACCTCAGCTCGGCTCTGCTCCATTCAGTTGGGCAAGCAAGCCCATGCTTACTTCTTAACCTCACCGTACTCCGCTGACGATGTTGTGAAGTGCGCCATTGTCGATATGTACTCCAAGTGCCGCTCCCCCGGTGATGCCCGTAAGGTGTTCGACACTATAACCCATAGGAACCGTGTCTCTTGGACTGCCATGATCTCTGGATATGCGTCCAGTGGTTGCTACTCGGATGCCATTGAGGTGTTTGATGCAATGCCTGAGAAGGATGTGTTTACTTGGACGGCTCTGATCTCCGGGTTGGTGCAGAGTGGGGATAGCTTCCGTGCGCTCAAACTATTTGTTGATATGCGAAGAGAAGGTGTTGCTCTAGATGACGCATTTGTCCTCTCGAGCGCAGTCGGTGCCGCTTCTGATTCAGCTGCGCTAGAACTTGGTCGGCAGCTCCATTGTCTCACTTTGGTCCTTGGCTACGAATCATGTATGATCATCGGCAATGCACTTGTAGACATGTACGCAAAATGCAGCGATATCCACTCTGCAAGGATTGCATTTGAGAGAGTTTCGGTGCGAGATGTGGTCTCATGGACGACGATGGTGTTAGGTGAGGCGCAACATGGGAAAGCTGAGATAGCGTTTGCTCTGTTTGATCAGATGGCTATTGCCGGAGTGCGGCCAAATGAAGTAACATTTGTGGCATTGTTATATGCTTGTAGCCATGCTGGTTTAGTTCGGAAAGGCCGGAATTTCTTTGATTCAATGGTTCGAGAGCACAAGATCACGCCTTCATTGCAGCACTACACTTGTCTGTTGGATCTTCTCAGTCGATCCGGGCATCTCTCGGAAGCCGAAGAACTCATTAAAAGCATGCCATATGAACCGGATGAAGCAACATGGGGAGCATTACTCAGTGCTTGTAAGAAACATGGTGATGTTCAGATGAGTTTAAGAGTGGCCAATCATTTACTGAGCTTAAAACCGAAAGACCCATCAATGTATATACTTTTATCGAACACTTATGCTGTCGCTGGGGATTGGGCAAATGTCGCGAATGTTCGTAGATTAATGGTAAATATCGAGATCAAGAAAGAGCCTGGTTATAGTTGGATTGAACTGGGGAAAGAGAGCTGTTTGTTTGTAGCCGGAGAAACTCCGCATGACATGAGAAATCAGATTGTCGGTTTGTTGGAAGAGTTGATGATTGAGATGAAGAAAAGAGGGCATGTGCCAGAGACCAGTTCAGTGATGCATGATTTGGATGAGCATGAGAAGGAGCAGCAGCTCATGATGCATAGTGAGAGGTTGGCAGTGGCCTTTGGGCTTATCCGGGGAGTGCCGGGGGCGGCGATTAGGGTGGTCAAGAATCTACGGGTTTGCGATGATTGCCATACTGTGTTGAAGATGATCAGCAGCATTACAAACAGGGAGATTGTTGTGAGAGACGCCACAAGGTTTCACCATTTCAGTTATGGTAGTTGCTCCTGTGGCGATTTCTGGTAGCTGTTTTTTTTCTTGTTCTCTTCTCACTTATGAAAAGTTTCATTTATACCCCTACAAAATTTGTAATTCCACATGCGCTGAATGAATTAGTCCATTTTTGAGATTATTCCCTGTAGGTTTGTTGTAATTGCTACTTTTGAAATTTTAATTTTGCTAATTAAACCATTTATTTCCAATATTATAATTTGCATATATATATATATATATATATATATATATTACGAAACATCATCTACCAGAGAGAATAGATGCGAGGTTGAGATTTGTGTTGGGTGAAGGGTCGGATGCTGATCCAACAGGCCACGGAAACATGCGTAGATCGTATATACACATGATATATATGTGTGTATGCAATTCGCATGATTCCTCCCGTTTTCATAATAGAAGCAATACATGCAAAGTCTTTCACCAGCCGTACAAACTTAATGAAATCCCTAGATTTAAAGTTGAACATTTGAATTCAACCTTTGTGACCCACTGCCCAATCTGTTCCCAACTATAATTTGTACCCTAAAATACCCTCCTGCATTTATAAAATGAAATAAATTTTTTTAAATTTTCTCTTATTCTCTAAATCTATTTTGATTTTAGAACTTCAGCATCTAAAACTTTGAATCATTGCAATCTATAGTCTGGATTGCTCAAAACAAGCCTTCTTTTTTTTTTTATATTGTTTGCATATTAACGTCAAAACCATACATAGCAGTGGTATTAATTCATCAACACAATTGCGCTTTCATATTGTTTAAGCTGAGATTTAAACCCACTCAGTACTTGAAATCGGTGAAAATAGATCAAGAGATCATTAGCAACAACTCTTTCAACCAAAGCTATTAAAAACAAAAATATAAATATAAAGTAGAAAAATAAAAAATATTTCTTGAAAAAATTCTACAAAATCAAATGTAATGTTTCAAGTTTTAGGTTTTGACCAGCTGTACTGTCCTTGTCCCTCAAACTTAATGCAATGCTACATCATTCATATTAGCAACCATTCAACCTTCAAAAATTCAAAGCAGAAGGATCCGGTCAAAGGCAAACTCACGTCCATCCATGCACACGCGAACGCACGTAAATATCTCCCTTAATGTTCTAAAACTAGAAACCCTAATATGCCCAAAGGCTTCCTATATAGCTACTCGCATCCCTTCATTCTCTTCTCCAGGCTTGCCAAAAAAGGACGGACTTACCCTTAATCTCATCTCATCTTCGGCTACATTCTTAATACAAAGCCAGAGATGGAGATGAAGAAGATTGCTTGCGCTGTTCTCATCGCCGTAGCCTCGGCCACCACTGCCATGGCTGCCGAAGCCCCCGCTCCCGGCCCTAGCAGTGGCTCCTTCACCGTCACCCCCACTGTTGGGGCTGTCGCAGGAGCCTCTGTTGTTTCCTTCCTCGCCTTCTTGCTGCAGTGATCATCCTACCAAAGATGAAGTTCTTATTTATTATTTGAAGCCTGCATGAATATGTCATGTTGAATAAGCCACAAAAATTATATGCGTTTGTCAATCTATGTTTGCTGCTAATTTGCAGCTAAAGCTTGCATGTGATAATATAAAGATGCCCGTCTATTGTGACAATAACATAGCCAAAGGCTCATTCGTTTCGATGTGATTGATCAAGTGTTTATTGAAACAATAAAACATGCATGGCAATAACCAATCAACCAGCGCATCTTCTATTTCGTTGCTACAGGTGTCTCCTGAGTGAGATCTGATGATAGCTTTAAACCCGGAGGAATGAAGACGACATCATCCCACTCTGAAGCAGAATTTCCCTGTGAATGAATTGGATCATGTGTGAGCATATTGCTCGAACAGAAGTCATAGAATTAACAAGAAGTTTGAAAGTGTCGTATGTTACAGGCAGAGAAGGGAAGCCATAAACTTGTGATGCACAAAATCAAACAATTAAGAAACATAAGGTGCAAGAAAGGTCTAAAGCATAGCTTTAGAGGAATCAACCAACTTGCGATATATTCATGTAAACCATTACCTTCAACTCACCAACTATGTCCTCCAGAACTGCAACCTGTAGAACAAAATATGAATGTGATGCGTTGTATTTGGGGTTTCAGTTTTCGACAGGCTATGATTTGGAAAGAAAATACCTGAAGGTCCCCTCTTCTTAACATGGGATTCAATCGACTCTGCTCATGAGAAGCTCTATAAAGAGAGTCATCAAGGTCCTCCTTGAAAGATAAGCAAAACAATTAGACACCAAGCAAAATTGAACTTTAAAGATATAAATATAAACAAAATATCCTTTCTGACCTTTCTGAAGAATATTGGACGATATCTTTTGTTCTGGCTCTTTAACACCAAACTCCTTGACTGAAATTACAAACAGATATAACAATTAGATAACTAGTACTCTTCTATGTTGGATAACAAAGATACCTGTACAACTGACAAGATTTCACTGAGCATGAACAAATAGGTGTTACTACTTAGAATGCAATAAAATGAATGCCAATTGTGCAGAGCTAATAATTTTACAAAAAGAGTTGTGGAATCTGTAACTCATCAAGACACATAGAAACTGAAAAGAGTTAGAAAAATCATAAAATGCCGTGTGAAATATAAGGAGCAAACTAAGTAGAGGAACACAGAAGTGTATGGATATATAAGCATGGGGCATAGAACAGGTGTTTATCTTTCGCATTCTTCTATGTTTATTTTTAATTTACAGGCAAAGCTTAATAGATATATTGAAAACAGAGACAACCTTTAAGGATCTAATCGACCATGAACAAGAATATGACACACAACTCTCTATATATAGTTAAGATTTGCAAAAGTGAAATTTAATAGTCAAAACCATTATTGAAAATGTAAAGATAAACTAGGACAAATACCTGAAATACAGGAACTCCAGGGAAACTATCCACTGATTCTCCCATCTTTCCTTTCTCCTGTTAATAAAAGAAATAATCTTTTCAAAAAGAAACATAAAATGCATTATACAAAAGATAGAAAAATGAGCAGATAGAAATTGATATACAGTTCAGACAACATATAACAATCAAAGCATATATTTCTACATTCAAATTTGCATCTATTTAGATCACCAATCAAGATAAACTATTGAAATATTTGACCTAAACTAAAAACAATATCAACAAGATATTTATGAAGTGCATCTAGAGATGTAAATCATCAGGTAACAATATAAAGTCATGAGAATGTGATTGAGATCAAGTGCCACCAAATGGTATCAATGTTGAAGTCATATCAACAACTCGAATGCCAAAATACTTTTCGTATGCATTGTCCATCACCATGAGACTTGGAAGGTTGAAAAGGTGATAGATAGATAAATAAGGAAATAAGCAAGAGTTGATTGAGGCAGTATCACAAATTGGGCTGTGCTTCATACTCATAAGAGCGGCAAGATATTAGCAAATTCAAGCAAAGGATAAGGGATCAAGTAGGCTTGGCACTGATTAGAATAAAGTTTACGGTATTCTTCAAGAATGGAATAATTAAATTAAGAATATCCAATGATGTGAAGATGCTAGAGAGGTATGATAGGATCCCAGTGAACATGAAATATCTAGAAAAGAAAAAAAAAAAAAGTATAAATGTGAAAAGTAGAAACAAGAACTCCATTTAGAACTAGTAAGGGACCAAGGATTAGTGTTCTCACACACTATCAAAACATTAACTATGTTTACTCCCGATATAAAAACATGCATCTCAAATGTCTGGGACTATCAGTGGCAAAGAAAATTGGTACTAAACAGTATGGCACTAGCTCCTCAGAAGAAAGATCTTCTAGCAAAACACAAAAAATAGGAAGACTTGATGGTAGCCAAAGGTGTCAGTGATAAACACCACAATTACCCTAAAACAAGTAGAATTATTGCAAAAAACAGAATACATATTTAAAGAAGTACAAATATCATCCAATAATATGCTTAAACAGCTTTCTGCCGCATCACTAAGAGAAGGATGATTGTCCACAACCTGAAGTCTAATCAAATAAGACGAAAAAGACCTCTCACATGCTAAGGGGCCGTTTGTTTCACCGAAATGGGCACCGAAGTGGCCGAAGTGGCCACTTCCAGCCCACTTCGGTGTGTTTGTTTCACTGATTTGAACCCGGAAGTGATGATGTGACAACTTCTGAGTTCGGCCACTTCAGTGTCTGACTTCAGTTGGAAAAATCCCGAAGTCACCACTTCAGCCTCCCACTTCAACCCACTTTGCAATATTTTTCAATGATAAATAAAATAATTATTACCATGGTAATAAAATAATTAAATAACTACTCTCACTAATTAATAATTAAGCATAATATATTAACCGATTTAATTTAATTTAATAGCATGGTATTAAATTAATTATGTGATGTGCAAAGTTTTTAATTTAATAAATAAATTATTTATTACCATCGTAATAAAGTAATTAAATTATTTAATTAAATCATAAGATTTAATTAAATAAATGTAAAAAGCATGAAAGGGCAACTTTACCCCCTCACTGAAGTGGTGATCATATCCCCACTTCAACCATCCAAACACAAGAAGTGGTATCCGAAGTCCAGTTTTCAGCTTGAACCAAACACACTGAAGTGGATAGTTCCAGCTGAACTGTTCACTTCCACCGAAGTGCCACTTCCAGACTTCCACCACTTCGACAATTCACTTCCGAACCAAACGACCCCTAAGAAAGGCAAAAGGTGAAATCATGATTTATAATGTCACCTTTATGGTGGAACAAAACAACACCTAGATGATTTTGGAGAGGGGACATGAATATTCAAGCTAACACTCAAACGAGACTAAATTCTGCATGCAGTTAATATAGAGAATAGTGGTAATTATAAGGCTAATGAGACCGCAATCCTCTTAAATGCGACCATAAGGACCACATTGAGTCAGGTAAGAAAAATACAGGACAAACAGAGCATCATTCTCAAATGAAGCCATAAGAACTGCCAAGATGGAAAACTAAACCAAGGTCTTTAGGCTATCACCTTAATTGCATTTGCAACCTGTTTTGAATCTGGAATGAATCTAAAGCCTACTCCGTCAACGTTGAGCTGGACAACCTGCAATGCATCAAAAGAAACATGTTAATCATTAGAAAACAAGGGCAATTAGAATAAAGCAACCAGACTATTATGGCTCCTTACATCAATCAACGCTTTGGAGGTATATCCAATCGATTAAGATCCACAAGAAATAATTGTGACCATCAAAAGTTCATCCGACTTTCAGAACAAATGTGGACACTACATCATTAAAGAATGTAGTCATCTAGATAAGTCGATGAGCAGGATTTTACTCTTCACAGAACATACAATGCTTTTAAACAACAGGAAGGAGAACAGTCCCACTTCTTGCCATGACTAGTGATAATTAACAATTTAGTCGAACGTCATTACAGCATTCCAACATTTAGAACAACAACAAAATTATCACATTTTTAAAAAACAAATACCCTTTTCGCTTTTGGCACCAAAAATAGGAACTTTTAGCGGTCCATCTAATCCAACAATTCTCCTAAACTTGTAAAGGTCCAAAGGATACAATCACAGTGATAAACAACCATGTCAAGTTATTGGAAACAACTGATACTAATATACATCAACTCCATCAAGATCCCTCCTAATATTTGATGGGAAAAAACCCTAAAAGTCACGGTAAATATAACAACTTTCAACAGTTCAGCCGCACCAAAAAATTAGAATTTTCTTTTTAACAGCAAAATAAGGACATTTTAGCCATCTATCTAATCGGTTAATTCTCCAAACCTTATTCAAGGCAACAGCAACAACTTTGGATCCCTGCTTCATGTCGCTATTCATCGACCTCATCTGATCAAGCAACGCCGCAGCATCCTCCTCTCGAAAGCAAAAAAAACCGAGAGATTTCCCCGACCCCACGCTGGACACAAGCACGAACTCGCCGGCGGAGTTGCTGAGGGAGTAGACAGGCACTCCAGCTAGCCTCTCCTCGATGAAGCTCTCTTTGTGGGCGACGGCGGAGGAAATCCGGGCGAGGGGGGGGCTGTTAAAGGGGTGATGGGGAGTGAAGCGAGCGATGGAGGACTGGAAGGCATGCTGAACTCGGAATTGGAGCTCATGGAGGGTGGATTGGAGGTGAGCCTTCATAGAAGAGAAGGGGTTATCCATGGCCCGCTCCGGAGTTTCTAGGGTTTTTGATTGCTTCATTGGATTGAGGAGCAAGAGGCCGTAGAAAGAGAGGGAGATGGGCAATATGGGAATTTGGAGAAATCATTGGGCCTGGGCCAAGATTTAATTGAAGGCCCAAAAACTGGGTTAATGTAATAAATAAATATATTATATTTCACTCGTAATTAAGTATTTTTTTTAATTTTGTATAATATAAAATAATTCAATATTAATATATTGATACAACCATTATAAATACCAAGATTTTTAATAGGACAGGTGCATCCATTCGAATGCATTGGATATAGTGAGGGACAATAAAGTCAAGGGTTGGTGATTTTGGTTTGCTGGTCAGCTATGTATTTTATATTATAATAATATATTAATATTATATATATGAAATAAGTATTAAATGGAGATAAATAGAATTAAGGCCGTGATTATTATGTGTTTGAGTGAATTTTTTTTTAAATGATTTAAACACAAAATGTTTATCTACCCTGTTGAGACTATATTTAATTAATGTTAATGTTTTTTTTTTGACATGATTTATCTATTTTTTATTAAAAAATATTAATTAAATTTAAAATATTTTAAAATTCAAAATTTATATTTATAATAAGTAATAAATAATTATTATGTTTTAGTCCATTGACATTGAATTCTTTATATAAAATACCTTAAAAATAATTTGCAAGTATAAATGGTCGGCATTAACGTTATATTAACACAACTTTTATTTTGGTTTGTCATAAAAAAAATACAATTTTATTAATATTAATATTTAAAAATAAAAACTAATTATTTAAATAATCAATTTTTTTTAAATTTGATTACACATATGTTCGGAGAGCATAAATATAAGAGATAAAAGGTAAGAAAAATAAAAAAAAAATAAAGAAAGATTAATCGAGATGAGGAAGAGAGAGAGTAAATAAATAGGTACATATTTACCTTGTGCTCTTGAGTGGAACGGTCCATATTGACCTCATTATATATATATATATATATATATTGTTATATTTAAAAATAAAAATGATTATTTATTTCTTTTTTATTATTTTTAAATATAATATTATTGTAGATTAAAATTTAATTATGATCCGTAATATCTAGGTAGAATACCCTGGTCCCTTTATTTATCACAATCTACTTTTTTAGTCCCTTTACTTTAATTTGACCCCGATTAGTCCCTCTACTGTCAATTTGAGGTAAATCAAGTCCAACAACTGACCGACGTTAGGTTGTTCGTTTGAGTTTGCTGATGTGGCTTTATAATAGATTGGTAGAATACCCTAATTGGTCCCTTTATGTGTCACAATCTACCATAATTGATCCCTTTATTTGTCATAATATGCCTTTTTAGCACCTTTACTTTAATTTGGCCCCGATTAGTCCCTCCATTATAAAATCACGTTAGCAAACTCAGACGGACAAACTAACGTCGGTCAGTTGTTAGACTTGATTTGCCTCAAATTGATAGTAGAAGGACTAATCGGGGTCAAATTAAAGTAAAAGAACTAAAATGGCAGATTGTGATGAATAAAAAGACCAATTAGGGTATTCTACCTAATATCTACGGACATGGACTGATGGACCGATTTAAAAAAAAAAATCTCCCGAATAAAAAAAATACTAAATTTCAAACAATGTTTACACACGTGGCACGTGGTCGGGGTCATCTCGTCCGATAGCGCGTTTGCTCCGATTGTCCATCTTTGTCAGTGAAGACTGACTACTACGGCTCACTCAGCCCATTCCCGCGATTCCTTTCTCTTTGTTCGTTTCTCTCAGTGGATGAATCCTCAAATCGGCATCATTCTCCTAATCCTTGTTCCTACCTAGCAATGGCGATCGAAGAGGACAATGGTGACAATAGCTTCCGCTTCTTGTTCATCTCCATTGCTTTTTCTTTTGCATTTCTCCTTAAGTTTTTTGCCATTTGTTTCTTGATGGATTGTTTCCCTTTGGTTTGGGCTTCCAGGGAGTGAGAGACCTTTTGGGCTCGTTGTTGACTTGGTTCGTTGTTGTTTGAGGTTGTCTGGGGTTTGTTGGTAGCTAGGGTTTGACTGTGGTGATTGGAGAAGGTGAGAGAGAGGAGAGAGCTAGGGTTTGGTGCCGAAAGCTACGAACTTTGTGTGTTGGTGCTACTTTGGGAGTTTGATGTATGGTAAATGAATTTTTTTTAAATTTCTGATTATGTGTGTTTTGTTAGCAAATGAAAGTTTATTTGTATGATTTTTCTCTTCCTTTTGGTCATTTTCCTTTAATAAAAGCACAAAACTTGATTTTGCAGCATGGTGAAAGACTGATTTGTTAGAAGCCTCATATTCACTATTATAATTTTTTTAGCCTCCTTAATGAGGTAATCTTTTTGATGGGTGGTTGTACAGAGATGGCGGATTGTTCTAGTGCCCAAAGCATGGCGATTTGCGAGAGCAATGCAACTGATGTGGATGCTGTGGTTGATCTGGAGATCAGTTTTTATAAAAGTATTGGTGACCTTGAAAGTAATTCTTCAAAGCAAGACAAAATGGATGAAATTGCTGAAGTAGATGTCCCATTGGATGATGACAGTGTAAACCAAACTTGTGGCATTGATATCTCTGATGACTTTTGCACAAAAGATGAGCTTGACTTGAAGACCTTGCATACAGACATAGAGATTACTAAAGCAGATGGACAGCTGTTTCTGAATGAAGTGATTCCTGATATGGCATCTTGTGATATTGAAACTAATGGTTGCAAAAAGCTAGGAAAATCTGAGATGGATGGTATTGTTTGCAAGAAAATTAGTTGTATGGAACCTGATGAAACTGCAACTGTTTGTGAGGAAAGTGGTAATGTGGAATGTGGTGAAGCTGTAACCTCTTGTGGTGTTGTAGCAGGGGAGAGAAAAGGGTATTATCTCAAAGATACAGTCCTCAAACTAAAGCAATTAGAATTCAGTAGGAAATTTGACAGTGGTCCAGATGATTTTCCTTCAGAACGTGTCATACTCAAAAAGGAGATGGAATACAGAACATCAATCCATTATGATGGTGTCAAGGATGGAGATAATTGTGCTGAAGATCTTCCGTCTCCATGTCTCAATGCTTTTACATTTGAATTAGATGTACAGGAAGCTCATACACATGATGCAACCAGAGGACCATTGGAGCCGCTAGAAATTGTATCATGCACATTTGGGACAGATCTTGCAAAACCTGACTGCCCTTTCAGAGGGCAGTCAATCTGCCATGTCCAACCATCTATGTCCATGTCAGAAGATAACATGTTTTTTCCCAAGTCTAGTGTTGTTCCAGCTACTGAAGCTGTAGAAGCTGACCAAACCAGGTTAGGTATAACCAACAGAGTGGATCATCAAGAAACTGAGATTGATCTTGCTAATATGGTTGATTGTGATGAGGAGCTTGCCTGGTCATGCAGCAGTGTTACCTCAGAACCAATTATTTTTCTCCCAGAATTAAAGTCCCCTGGTGATGATGATACAAGGATTAAAGAGATGCAAGAACTTGGGCTTTCCATCAAGTCTAATATTTTGGATTTTGAAGTTCTAGAAAGAGATTCTGGAGATTCAGGGACTGCATCTGATCCTTGTCCTCAACAAATGGATAACCAGAAACCAGATAAAGGAAAAGCTGCAAAATGCACCATTGGTAATAGCAGTGAACATCCTCCTGCAGAAACAGGCCTTTCTTTTGTGGATAGTGTGAAAGAAAATAATTTTTTCATGGAGCCTCTTGATGAATTAGATCACCATTGCTTTCAAATTAAGCACTTCAATGATGTAAGTGAACCTCCTTCGGATGGTTTGGATCAGCAGGAAGTTCTTCAAGATCAATCAAAAGAACTCACTGCCAATCATCATGCTAGTAATGGTCTTCTCGAGAAAAAGGTTCAAATCATCCAAGTCATGACGGAAAATAAGCTTATTGATTTTTTTTGTGAGGTGAATGCCCCAGATGAAGGTGTTATGTATCATCGGAGTGCACAAGAGTTCTTCCTCAGGGGGGATATAGCTGGATTAGGAGGAGCATCGTCTTGCACGCAGAGATATGCGGCACTTGAAGATACTAAGACAAGTAATTTTTTCTTTAGAAGTTACTTCTGTGACCAATTTTCCGTTCTACAAGATTAAAGGACTACATAGTGCTGGATCAAAAGCCTAATCTTCTTTTGCAACAGGTTGTTCTGTGGACTTTACTAGCCAGGCAGATGACATTGAAGGGCACCACGCCTCTTTCTCTGGTGAGATTCCTTTAATCCTCCTGTATTCTATTCTTCTCCCCCTTTTGTTTTGCATTTCGATTGAGTTTAAATGCTCAATATGAAGAGCAAATAATGGGAGCAGTGGCACAGTTTGGTCTTCTTTACACTGCTGTTTCATTGGATTTTTTGTTTAGAGCTAGTAGGATTCTGACTGTACATGCGGCAACGCTCCATTGTTGAGAGGTTTGGAATTGTTGAACCAAGATTTGATTATGAGTTTGGTTACAATGATGATGGCTTGAACATGGCCTTGATTAGTAAATAATGGTGGAGGCTTATTGAGTTCTTTTGGACATCCCCCTTTTTCCACTGTCTATAGGGGAAAAAATACTATACTATGCTAGATTGCATGACCGGTTAGGGAAAAAAAAATTATATTTTACATGCCAGATTGCGTGTGCAGTACCTTGGTATGTTACTGTCTTGTAGCTCTTTTACGGTTCGTGCTTCTGTAGAAGATGCTTTTCTATCAATTTGTATGGCAATGCTCCAATCAAGGACATTCCATGTAGTATATTGTATTGCTCCTGGGGTGCATTTTGTTCCTTGGATTGATCATTGTCTTCTTTTCTTATTTTATTATAGTGAAAGAGAGATGTCAAGGTTGTTGTGGTGATTAACTTTTGATTAATATGTTCTTTGACGTGCCTAAAGAAGAAGGGGAAGCAGGGGAGTGATTGGGTTGTGTAGGCAATGAAATTCAGTGACATTATGCAATATTTGATAGATCCTGTACTTGTCTCTTCAAGTCTGTTTTGAACTGCTCTCAAGAATCTACTAGACTTCATATTATCTACTACAAGATCTATGTTTGCATGTGTTGTCCTTTGGTTCCTGTGTTTTGTCCCTTATTCTACAGTAACCAGGTTTCTTACCTAGCTATTGGACTGTGTGTCAAGGATGCAAACCTATTGTCACATGCTTTCTCTTCTTTCGTGCCAATCCTGCGTACTCCTTTGACTTGCATTTGAAAAGCAAATTGACAAGATCAACTTACCCAGGAAACATTTATGAAAGAATCCAATTTTATCTGTCCCATGGATCAGAGTAAACTTGCTTCAACTTCGTGACTTTATAATTGCTTATGTGGACTTATCCACTGGTACATCGCATCTCTTCAAGGAATTAAATTGAATTTCAGGATCTCAGTTGTTAATACTTTAATCAGAAACAGAGCTGCTATGCTGGATTCCAACTCTTGCATATGAATCTCTCCAGTAATGAAATACTTCTGTGTTTATTATGTCATTGTGTTCCCTAACAATGCTGCTGAGAAACGCCTAACTATTCTTGTTTTCTTTGTAATACCGCTTGATTAATAATCAGTTTCTAGTGCATCACGAACAACTCCTTGTTGGTAGTTATTTTTTCTTATTTTGGCAATATGTTTATTTGGCACTCTTTTCTTAAACCAACTGAAAAAAGTTCAGATATCTTGATTTGATCTAAGCTTTTGAGATTTTTTTTTTGTTGGTTGATGTTACAGAGAGAGCAGTTCCTTCAGAAAAACATGTTACTACTGTACTTGTCCCTGAGTCTGAGATGAGCGGCCTACATGCATCTTCTTTCAGAAAGAAAGGTGACAAATCAGAAATCGATTTCATGGATATCTTCGAGGCACCATCATTTGCAACCCTCATTGAACTTGACATGCAGCGACCCCCTAACGAAATCCAACCAATGCCGGAGAAACAACTCACTCAATCTTCACCTTCAGTGCATAAAGAAAGACAAAGTGAAGAAATAATTATCGCAAACATATCGAACTGTAGTCCCGGAAGACCTCTGGTACCCCTAAAAACTTTGCTTGATGAAGCTAATCGTCAAAGCAGACGCAGAATGCTGCATGCACGAGATCGTAGTCTGTCCTCAAAGGCCACTAAAGCTCAAGTCTCGCACCGCACATCGGGTGAATCCACATCCACATTGGTCACCAAACACCAGAAAGAGTGCTTTGCTACATTAGATGCAAGGGTATGGAATTCTCCCGCAAGGCTTCCAATGGCGAGGAAGAGAAATGCAAGAGCGAGATTACCATGGAGGCCATTTATATGTTGTCCATCCCTTAAAGAGTGTGCCTACTGTTAAGTGTTTGTCGATCTGAGCGCCTTTTAACCGCATGGTTCTTTGTTCTTCACCAATTGTTGCATCGCGGAATCTCTGTAGAAACAAACTGCAGCAGTGTTACCGGTAAAAATATCGTCATCCTCACTGCCCTTTCACTCTAGTATCATTCTCTTGCTTGTTATGTAGGGTGTTATTCTTGTTAGATGTACTAATGATCTCTAAGTAATTGTAGAAATCCATGTATATTATGTTTGAGTCTCTCATCTTATACACTAGAGTTTTGGGTTGAATTGAGGCTGGTTCATTGGTTTTTTTTTTTTTTTTTTTTAATAATGTAGCTAGGTAAAATAGACTAGGAGGTGTTAATGGAATATATTAGAGTAACTAATTGAATCTAAATAACATGTGTCTAGGACAGCAGAATTAATATTGCAAATGATATCATTGTAGTGAATAGACTGGCTTATGTATTTGCCACTGTGAAGAAACAAACACACAAATACACAGAGAGTTTAGTGTGGAGAAAAGTACTACAATGCTGATGAATAATCAAGCAAATTCTTCAAGTAGAAAAAAAAAAGGGTAAAATCACCAAAATAATTTTTCTATTTTTACCAATAGGTTTGCTCTCTTTATTTTTTTATTTTGGAATATTAAGTCCCTCCGTTAGATTTGCTGTTAAATTGGCTTGTTTGTAGAAAGTGTTGGGATCTTTTTCAACGAGTGCGTTCCAGAGTTTGTTTAGCGCATGGTCGAAGGATTGCCATGGAATTTTTTGTAATCAATTTTAAATTAACATTTTAATTCAGGCAAAGTCAATTTAACGGGAAATTTAGCTCCAGTTAGACAAAGGTATTTAAATACTGATTGATGTTTCTTGATATAAGCTTGTTGAATGAACCAATTTTAATTTTTATACAAGAAATTAAAATTACTTAATTTGAAAGCTTATATATATTTTTGGTTTTTTTTTTTTTTTGAAATTCTTAGATTAAATTGAGTCTATTAAACATAATATCAAAATCAAACGATACCACTTAAAATTTTAAATTAATCAACCCATTAGCAAATCATTAATAAGATAAACCAAAAACTTAAGGTCAACTCTTTTCCTTGTCATCAAGTAATTAATAGACCACGCCTACTAATATACTGAAATAACTTAATTTCAGTCTTTTTCTTTTAATACTAAAAACATTTATATCAAAATCAATACCAATAAGGCAATATCTTCTCAAGCTTTTTGGTTAGATCAAGCCATGCATGATGCATGCATGCATCTTTATTGGAAGCATATTCCTTACCAAGAATATATATATATTGTTATATATACATCATTTATATGCAAGTGTACACAAAGTGGAGTCCTCTTCCTCATTCACTACGCCTTGTCTTCTTTCTATTTAAGTCTCATCCTCAGCTTCTCCTTTCTCCCTTTCTCTCTCTCTCTCACACACACACACAATTAAGTCTACTCTTGTCTTTTAGGAACACATGCATAACCCTGAAGACTAAGGCACTCTGCCCTTCTTCTCTTCTCCTTTCTATTTTGTGCTTTTTTCCTTCTTCCTTGCTTCCATTGCTTTCAAGCCATGACTAACTCCTTCTTGATGGCTCACCAAGTCCATGCATGATACTCTCTAGCACTTAGGAAAAGATAAGAGCTTATTTAAGATCATTGATTTTTATTTGTTTTTGATCGAAAACAAGGATTCTTTTATCTTGCTTTTCAGTTCATAGCATGGAGAAGGAGAAGGAGAAGGAGAAGGAGAAGGAGAAGGAGAAGGAGAATGAGAGGAGAAGCACCTTATTATCAAAGATCTTCAACATCAAATCATTGGTGCCAAAGTCCGGTACCAAGAAGCACAAGAAGGTGGCACCGGAAGGATGCCTTTCGGTTTATGTCGGTGCCGGAGAAGAACGGTTCTTTGTACGTGCTGAGTGTGTTAATCACCCCCTTTTTAAGGCTCTGCTTGATGATGCAGAAGAGGAGTATGGTTACACAGCCGACGGCCCGTTGAGGCTTCCTTGCGATGTCGAAGTTTTCCGGCATGTTCTTCAGGAGATGGTGCCTTCTCCTTCTCTGAGTTGCACCTTCTCTGGGTCTTATGCAAGGTATCACCTCCTTCACTATTCATAGCCAATGGCAATGGGGAGGTACTGATACTGATTAAATTAGCTATCATGACATGTATGCACATATATATATATATATATATATATATATTTGGAGAATTTAGGTCTTTGGTTATGTTTGCTAGTTCATGCATGGAAAGAGGAAGGGTTTATATATATATATATAACTTTTTTTTCCAAAGTTGGTAATTGTATGTTTGTGTTAGTATGTTTAAGTATTGGTTGGATATTTGTATTATGATGCATTAATTACTAATTTCTATCCATTTTGAAGAAATAGAGCATCAGAATCACTTGATTCTTTGCGGGGAGATCGAGAGTTTAACTCTTTCTCGATGCATGGCTGTGGTGAATTAAATAGAGTCCTTGATTAATGCTTGTCCAAGTTATATATATATATATATATATTAAAAAAAAAAAAAGGAAAATGGAATATGAGAAGATAAAATTGTAGGCATATGATATTATTAGCCATGGTGGGAAGAAGATCGCCTCTCTAGAGATCTCACATGTGTTTTAAGCTTTTTGATAACCGTTTATAATCAAAGTCTTTAGATTTATAAGACCATTTGCATTATTATTATTATTATTATTATTATTATTATTATTAAGAAGCCAATAGTTTTGGAGTTCATTTTTTATCATATACGAAAGAGGTTCACTAGGGATTCTCAGAGATTCACTAGGGATTCTCTTTTTATTGTTATTGACAAAATTGAGTAATGGTGTAATATACATGATGCTGGCAAAACAGTATCTTTGTGGAGGTTCTTAGATGTACAATTATCTAAGGATATTTGATGTACATAAATATATATATAATATATACAATATTACATGTTAGGTATGGCTCATATACTAGATAAAGGGACAGATGCTGGAGCGCAGCGCAGCGAGTGAACGGAGTGGAACGTGGGGGGTTATATATATTTGTATTGTATTTGTAACCCTAATTAATTTTTCTAGATTAATAAGAAAGCCGCCGCTCACTGCTCCCGAGGACGTAGGCACATTGTCGAACCTCGTTAAATTTTTGTCTCTTTTTTTTCCCTTGTGATTATTAGCGTGATTTCTCAACATTACATAATATAATAATTATGTTATATGATCTGCAAGTATATTATGTTCTGATCCGAAAAACTCATTTTATTCATGATGTAAGAAGAAATGTTGATTTTAGTATAATTTCAAAATATGCAAAGGGAAAGAATTTAACTCCCATGTCATCATAGTGGTAGTCATTAGCGGTATGTATATTTTATATTTTTAATTTTTTTTTTATTGAAGTTAATATTCTCTTGGTTTTACTTCTAGCTAGTTCCACCATTGCTGAATGTCCCTATATTTGAAATCTAGATATGTCCCTAAAGGATGCAAACTCACATATCTATCTATATATTTCGCAAAAAAAAAAAAAAAAAAAAAAAAAAAAAAAAAAAACTTAAGCTTTTCATTAGATTCGGTTCTATCATGAAACTTGGTATGAACTAGTACTTTTAGATCTTCCATCTGTTAATTCTATGATGAAGCTTGTTTTTATCAGAATTGGTAATTTTTTTAATGGTTAATAAGAATTAATGTTTAGTCCCTTAATTAGACGAATAAAATTTGGGTGGAAATTGAGAAGATTAAATATATATTACTGAGGGAATAGTCCTCGGAGACCCCTGGCTGTCTGCCATCCCTTTTAAACCTGCCCTTTTCAACATGGATATATGTTAGTTTGGACTTTGGAGGATTAATTTTCAAGTGCTTGATTTTCTTGCAAAATGGTAACATATATATAATATTTTAGGCTTGGCTCAATGCCAACATGAATGATTAATTTGGATAATATTAATTGATCTAAAAACATTTGTTATGTATGGATTGCATATGCCAATACATAATATATATATATCCAAACTCATGATAACAATAAAAATCAACCCAAAATTATATATAATTGAAGCTCATCAAACTATACAAGAACTCATTCCAAAACATCTCAACAACATTGTTCATGTCCTCCATGAACTTAGTTCAAGAATGAGGTGAAAAGGTGACAACAGAGGCTCCAATGTCAGCGGCGAGGACCGCGGTGGCTGAGGCTGCGGCAATGAGGAATGAGCATGTAACCCTTTTTATCTCCACTTTTAGGGCTTGGAGGAGGACAATGTGAGCAAAGAGGAGATGAGAAAGATGAATGAAAGGGATTTAGGGTTTCAATTTATAAGAAGAGTGAGTGTTTATCTCTAGAAGGTTTGATCTTGATATAGTAGTTTACAATTTTACGTGGAATTGGTGCATGGGAGTTTTACGTGCATGTGCATGGGGAACAATGATTTTTGACTTGGTCTTTGCATGCCATTTGTTGGTTTGAGAGGTTGTGTTTGGTGTAGTGATTTAGAGTTTAGGTATATTCTTATTTATTTATTTATTTATTTATTTTTCTGTTTTGGGTTTATTTATTTATTTTGTTTTAGGCACAGGAGTTTTTGAAAATGGATGTGCAAAAGTTGTGTAAATTGCAAATTTACATTAATTTATTTTTTAATTTTTTGATCTTTTTTTATAATTTTGAGACAACTATGTTATGCAATATTTTGTTTTTTATGAAAGATTAGAAAAGCAAGACCAAACCATCACTAAATGGTTGACTCAAGCTATTTCAATTAAAAATTATCTCTCAAGCTTGCTTTCAAATCTGAAGGTTTGAATACAATGTATTTTGCCTCTAATTAAAACCCAAAAAAAGAATGAAAAAAAATAAGAACTTAATAAAGTTTGAGCCCCTTTTCCTATACATACAAACACATAAACTATTAGCATCAACCATCCATTGCCCATCTCTAATCCCAATAAAAGAATGAATAACAATATGATATTTATTAATCAATTTTTCTCTCTTAACAAAAGTAGATAACTTCAGTGCACACACGTGGACAAAAGAATATAAAAGCAAGTTGATTTATAAAACAGTAAACCCTAACTTGAGAGACAAACTACCAATTTTTTTTTTTAAAAAAAAAACACAGAACATTACAAGTTGGTATTTCTTTTCTTATGAAAGGACACCAACTTTCTTCTAGTGAACATGGGGCTTATAGTGAACTATGAATTCCCATTCCCACCTCCTTAGACTATATAGTTCATTATTTTTATAATTATTTGGACAAACAGAGGGTGATTCATTGTCACTCACAGAAGAAAGTGGACAGCATCCAAGGACATTTGGAAAGGACTTTAGGAAACAGTTTGTTGGAGTTTCATTTTCACAGGGCAAACAATGTATATATTTCAATCAAATCATGATCAATAAAGGAGAAAAATAAGCAACAATAAAGCCTATAAAACTCAATAGTCTCAATCATAACAACCTCAATAGATGTAGAGCTATAAAGAAAACAGCATTATGTATAAGAGCACAAGAAACAAGACTAAAAAAGAAACAGAGCTATAATTACTCATTAATTCTAATTACAAGCTCAAGAACAAACATTTACGCAAGTAGCTATTCAGGAAGGTTAGACATGGAGAGGTTGTTGCACACCTTGTTGTCCACCGGAGCCATTGTAGAGTTTAGATGATTTATTGGACTTTCTTCGAAGAACTACAATCCAGGTGCTGATTTCCAGTAGGAAAGCAATAACGGCGAGGACGGAGATGACAATGATGTATGCGTTCTTCCACCGTTGGTGAGGCTTCAGAATGTCGAAACCTTTGAATATATTGATGATGCCTAATATGATCACACCGTATCCCACTGAGTGATGGTAAATATTCCAGTAGAATCTGTACTTGTGATCCTTGTTTGGCCTTAGAAACAATGCAAATATCTGCAGAGTAGAATATTGCATCCAAACTAAACTGAGGCACTGATTAAAATGGTTTAAAGACACTGTGCATTTATGGTACCAAGAACTAATTCCGTTTAACATTTCGACTCCTAAATGGTTTCGGCATTAACTATGGCATTTTTAGAGGCATATGGACAATGGCAATTAGCATTTCTACAAAATTGATGTGTCAAGACTCAAGAGGACAATGATGGTTTGGTTTCACTAACATTTTCTAACAGATGGAGATTATGAATCAGTAGAAGTGAAATTAATGACTTGTAAAATTAGGAACATGATGGGACAGCATGAATGAAGATTAAGCAAGAAGGTTAGTTTTGTACCTGCAATGTGGCGAGGGAGAATATTGCAATTCCGATGCTGCGGTGGGTGCTGTAAGTGACTCCTTTGGATTTGCTTCCCAGATTGAGGCCAGTTGCCCAACCAGAGACTCCAATGATGTAACCACTCAACTGAAATCCTACATGAAGGTAAAACCAAGCAGGGTCTAATGAAGCAAATGTCTTCAGGTACCTTGCCATGATAACTCCAGTTGGAAGCAGAACCCCCCAGCTAACAGCATTCAATACTCCATGAATCTGAGGAGAAATGAAATCACCGATGATAAGTACCAATCAGAAAAGAAAAGGCAGAGGAAATAAAAGAATGGAAAATGATGCAAAGAAACAATGAAAATCAAACTTAAAATACGACTCCATCACTTGATATTGACCAATTGAAACTTTAATTATGAATATATATATATATATATATATATATATATATATTGATCTTGCTTCCTCATAGGGATTGTACTTCTATTACAATTAATTTGGTTTATATTCTAAAATAAAATTTACGGTGCCCTCTGAGTATGATAATGGGCATGTGGGGAAGACAGAAAATGATTTTCCAAACTGCATGCTTTGAGCCTTTGAGGACCACAGGTCAGTGTCCATGGATGTTGAAAATCACGGGATGCATACAGAGAAGTCCATGTAAGTTGATAATCATAGAACGCGCATAGAGAACTTTGTCAAAAAACTACTTCTTTCTACTATCAATGCACAGAGATTGCAGCCAAACTAAAGAAGGTCTATCTGTAAGTTGATCTTATTTTAAATGAAATCTACATTTCTGTCATTGTATAGCACCGAAGTCTATATACATTGAACACTTTCTTTACATTAAGTCAATAAATTAATAATTTTATCAGCGATCTAGGTCAACTTTTTCATTGAAAGTGAAAGGTGTACACTCCAATGAAGAAAAATTAAAATCACAAGCTTATCTCTCATGTTGCTGCATACTAACAGCATTAAGAAAAATATTTCAACCTAGGTTTCAAATATCAAAGAGTTCATAAATTTCATACTATGATTGGACAACAAAACATAAAGCACATAAATAAATTTCTACCAATACTACAGAAATAGAAATATCAGAAAAAGAAAGCAACTGTCACAGTTATAACTCATAATAAATGCAAATCAAAGCAAAATAATGAACACTTTCTATCAGACATTTTTGTTTTTCCTCCGAAACTTCTTTAATTCAAGACACCAACAGTCCAGTAAAACTTCAGATCCAAAAGCATTTAGTAAACATTTGCAGCATACTCAATGCAAAACAATGCAAATAGTGTCACTGTGAGTATTTAAGTCAAATTAGAAAATATAAATGGTCAAATCATCCCAGCCATAAGTATGCAGTTTAAAATAATTAAATTCAAATATGTAAAAGATATATACAATTTGAATGCAGCCAATTATAATCAACCGACAACCAAATATTAAAAAAATCAATCATCAGGAAACAAATTAAAAATCCAATTAATCAAACACAAACAACATTAACACTGTTGGACACTGACATCTCACTCTCACGTTCAAAAGATTATAATTGTCTGACAAACACTAATTGCCATAATTAATCATCTCACCAAAAAAAAACTAAAACTAAAGAAATTGATTAAAGTAAACTGATAATTCAAAGATTCACCAGTAACCATTTCAAGAATAGATTCAAGGAAAATGGTAATCAGATTACTCACATTTCGCTTCTTCAAGGTGGAATCAGAGCCAGCGGAGCTGACGCCTCTGATCAAATCCAAGCTCCCCATGGCGGCGAGGTTCTCCGGCTTGAACGCGTGCTTGTACGGCACCCCGTTAGTCACCGACGAACCCACCTGCCAGACCTGGTTGATGGTCGTCATCTCCTTGCGAAGCTTCATCTTAGCGAAAATCCTCATAACCCCGCCAGATTCCTCCGCTTCAAGATCCCAAACCTCGAAGTCGATGGGCGAGGGATTGAGGGGTGCGTACCCAGTGATGTTGAAGGTCTTAGCAGTCAAGGAGCCCTTGGAGTCGCGGAAAGCGATGAGGGACTGGGAGCCGGCCATGTGGAGGCCGGTCGGGTTGATGGCCCAGGCGATCCACCCGCCGGAGGCGGCCGGCGGGGCGAGGAAAGCGAGGGAGAGTGTGGAGTTCGCGCGGTCGAAGGTCCAGTGGATGGAGGAAGAGAGATGGGGCAACGAACTGCAAGCAGAGTAGAGCCGGTTCTTGGATAAGGCAACGGAAGAGCAGGACTGGGCGTGGGACAGAGAGGAGGAGAAGAGGACAACGCAGGCGAAAACCGCCACTAGAATGACCGGCAATGGTAACGCCATTGATGGAGCTTCGATGGCCTGAGAAGGAGAAGAGAAAGGGCGTGGTTTTTATAAAGCTGGGGCCTGGGGGTGAGGCTAAGAAAGGAAAGTAACAGCGGAACAAGCCATGGAAGCGGAGGCACGAAGGCATCTCCGCCGGAACAGGTTAAGGTCCACTCCCGCCCCACACGTTGTCCAACTGGGAATGAACACGTGGATGAGAGGCATGTGAGTGGCACTCGATTAGTGGGAGGTTTGATGCTGGAGTGATCTTGACCGTCTGTGATGGTGTGGTTCTTATCTCGAGGTGGAAATCTAATATTTTACATATACGCCAACTCAAATTTCAGAATTGAATTTACACAAAAATTCATAATTACATATATATATATATATATATATATATATATATGTGTGTGTGTGGAAGTTAAAAAATGTTATATTAAAATATGAATGTTTAATAAATTAAATAGCCAATTACGGGGGCACGTGAAGAGAGGTGCATGGGAGGATGAGCAATTAATTTGAGGCCGGAATTAGGGCTGAGAAAATTATGTGGAAGGGAATCCCGGAATTTAATGAATTAGCAAAAGGGCAAAAGAGATGGTGACAGTGATGCGGGGATTGATGCATGCTTTTGCTACTGCTTTCATACGCCACCACGACGATAGCATGATGTCAGCATTAGGAAATCAATATATTTTAAATCAATATAACGTTTATATATATATATTATATATGTTTTAAAATTAATATTCTAAATTAATAAAAAAACTGCCGTTGCAATAACGTAACAGTAGCTATATCTGATGGCAATAGACCATTCAGAGCTGAAAAACACCCTTTAACTTCGTATAAAAAAAAACAACACAACAATAGTAGATACAGAATAAGTGCCAGAAATTATGCCTGGATTGTTCAAAACTATTGTTTGTAATTGTCATAATCAGTGTGATTCAGTGTAATAGTCTGAACTTATGTCTGAAATTAGTCGCCAATTTTCGCGTTTATGAATCTGGTTTTGATTTCTGCACTTATTGAACAAAAATCACTTCGGCTGATTAACAAGATTGAATCATTCGTCAAACTTGAAATCCCTCAAGCAACAGGCCCACCAGATTTTTCTCTTCCATAATTCCACAGATCACCCAATTCTTTCCTTACCAAACCGAGTACGATAATGGTCCCTAATTATCAAACCACAGATTTCAGTGTAGAACTTTTAAATTTGAAGGTAGCATTATTACAATCGAAAAATCACGAGCTGCTTACCTAATGTACATGGGACAAGATAAAGCAAAGCAGGTTGACCATGTCCATCCATAATATATAGAACAAAATATGTGAGGAATAGCCCTGTCATAGTGATCGTTGATTAAAGTTTTCAACAATGATTAAGTATTATAAGGGGATAGATACCATGCAAATTGCATATAAATGAGAATAGAATCTCAAAGAAATTTTTTTTTTTTTCATAAGGTATAGAATACTCACCAAATGCATAGCCACTAATCAACCATGGAAAGTAACCATTTACGCCATCTTTCTTTTTTAAAATGTCAAATCTGCAATGACAGAAAAAGAATTAATTTGAATTTGGAACACAGATATGGATCTATGAATAGCCATGAAAGCATGATTTTGAATTTGGAATAAAGAATCTAACAACATACTAAAATTTAACTTGGGAAAGAGGAGGACAAAGAGATGCACCATGTAAGCATGGATAGACCATACATAGACCCCTAAAGGAAAAAAAAACCTTGATGATGCAGCATAGATAGATCACCCATGTATCAAGTTGGAGTAAGTTTTTGAAGTGGGATTGATGTCTGGTAAGTGTGATTGAAGTGCTTGAATTAAGTTAGGGGAAAAAAGAGAAAAAAAGGGATTAAGCATTTCAGATCATGTGGAAAAATAAAATCAATCTATAGTTACAATTACATCTTCATAACTATGGTTAGCATTACATCTTCGCAACTAACATAAGACAACTATAAGCATATAAGACAGCTAACTTTCCTTGACTTTTGGAGAACAAGAGATGTATTTATGAAAGTACATCGAAGAAAATAAAAAATCTCCATGGTAGGCTAGATTAAATACATTGTAAGCAAACCTGTAACTAAATACGACAAGCAAGCCAGGAAAGAGAATATCTCCATGGCCAAGGATATTATCTCCACCCCAAGGGTCACCATAACGAGGGATTTTAAAAACCATCGGTATAGATTCTCCACCATTTTTGTCACCGCGAGCAACCTGTAATCCAAAATTATAAGGATATTAATGTATTCCAATTGAATTAAATTGGCACATTTGTGGGGACATTTATATGTTCTCCTACTTTGAGGTTGCATAAATGATATTGAAGAAACATGTCAGCATGTGCTTATTATAGTTGCTTTGACCTTTTTCTTCTCATTTTGATTCATCTCAGAAGTTGTTTCAATGGTTTCATGCCTAAAGAGTGCCAAATGCAAAAAGTGGCAACAAATACTCAATAACGGAACTTGTAAATCAAAAGAAAAATGACTTACTGTAATCATAACGCTTGTCTTAAATATAAGGGGTGATATGAACACCCAGAATATATCATAGCAAAAAGCACAGCTAAGAAGAAGCGATGCAACCTGAACAAGATCAACATGGTTAAAAGGGGAAAATGGCATTAAAATACACACGCACACACACACACACACACACACACACTCAAAAGAAAGTAAAGTCAATTTAGATTACCTTTATATTTGGTAAGCGGACCATTTGTAGAACTGTAACCATCAGACATACACCCTGAAAAGCAGAAGTTTTTAATGACTAAAGTAAATCAAGCTTGAAACTTAACCAATGAAATTATAGCAAAATAAACACCAACATAACTGCTTTCTTGGAAAATAACATCTACTTTTGTATTCATAAATTCTTAAATAAAGCACTAGTATTCAAAACAATTCAATTGTTTCAACATGCTTAAAGTGCTGTTTCCCAATGGAAAGAAGGTTTAGAATCATGGTATTGTAGATTGCCTATGCTGCAAAGCCTTTGTTGGCAAAACATACTGCCACTCTCGCAAATGTTCACGTGAGAATAAAATTGGAGCTGTTTTTGATTGAAGGGATTTCTGCGATATTGGCATGCTGATTTTGATTCATAAAAGATTGAGAAGCTTTTTTGTCTGAATTTTTATGGTTTAAGTTGAATGAGTTCCAACTGCCATGTTTTTAAATTTCAGTTTGTATTCAAAACAACCTCCTTACCAATGGAAGGAAATGCAGAAAGTTGTTCATACATTCGTTCTAGCCTTCATTATAAAAGGTATGAAGTATCTTAAAATAAAGACAAGTAGAATTGCATCCTTATTCCGTGCAAAAAAGAGAAACACCATAACTGGCTTCTAGATATTTTCTGTTTGTTCAAGACTTCAAGCTTAGTTGATTAGCACACAATCATATTGATTTGTCACATGCAGATGTTTTGGGGAGTTTTATTGGCTTCATTCATGGCTGAAGTCGCTGAAGTTAGGGTTGACATGACACCCCATCCAGTTTGGTTCGCCAAAGTAGAATCAGATCTAGGGATGTGCGTCTTCCGAAACCCCCCACTTCTGCCATTTGACTAGGGGGAAAAAATGGCCGAAGTAGGAGTTCGGCGTCCACTTTGGCCACATGGATGAGTTACCCACCCGTTTTTTATCTTTTATTACTTATATTTTTCTTTTTTGATTTTTCCTTTTTATTTTTTTAATCTTTTGTTGTTTATGTTTTTATCTTTTATTTTTATTTTTATCTTTTAATGTTTATAACAAAAAAAAATTTTGAAAAACTTTTATTATTTATTTTTTAAGAAAAAGTAAAACATTTTTTTACAAATTACTACGCTAATTAAAAAATTTAACAGGTTAAATAATTATAAATCTAACTCAACAAATGCAGAGTAACCTTATCCCATCATGCATTAGTCAAGGGAACCTCACTTTCATTTTTTTCTGAATTTTCACTTCCACTAACCAAACAATGGAAGTGGCTAATAATTTGACACTTATCCCTTCAATAAACAAAACACATGGAAGTCGAACTTCCAAATGAAACTTTCACTTCAACTGAAGTGGCCTTCCACCACTTCAGTGGACTGCTTCCAAACCAAACG
This sequence comes from Dioscorea dumetorum, assembly GCA_902712375.1. Lineage (NCBI taxonomy): Eukaryota > Viridiplantae > Streptophyta > Magnoliopsida > Dioscoreales > Dioscoreaceae > Dioscorea > Dioscorea dumetorum. The sequence continues at coordinate 2,656,712 of CACTHL010000870.1, read as the reverse complement.
CACCTTTTTGTGTTTGTTCAAGAATTCAAGCTTAGTTAATTAACACACAATCACACTGAATTGTTACATGCAGATGTTTTTTTTTTCAAGACTTCAATTCAAGCATAGTTAATTAGCACACAATCATATTAATTTGTTACATGACTGTGCTGGTGTCAACTGACAAGTCCTACGTTAACATCTGTGGACTTATCCCTTTTTCCTAGTTCATCTAGGTCAGCTAGCCTGGTCTTGTTTCAGTTTCTCTGGTTGTGACATTTAAGGAATGTACAGCTGTCCCGTTTCTTTTAAAAATCCAACAGACATGAAATATAAGAACACAAGAGCACTAACTTAGCATTTTCTTTTTTCTTTTTGGTCTTGTTTTAGGGATTGAGAAGCCTAAACATGGTCACGGTATTTCTTTGTTGGACTCCATCTCAAGAAATGAGAGTGCCACTCCCCAAGTTCAGCAATTAATCTGTTTATGTGGTTGTATTATCTGCGGTGCTTTAGTTACTCTATTTCTTGTCAAAATTTCTACTTCTCTCGTCCTCTATCTCGTATCTTAAAGCTACAATCTCCATGAGCATATATTTACTACATGAACCAGAGAAATATATGTAGGCTTTTGCTTGCATCGCATTTTTTGTACATACAACCATCACTATTTTTTGCATACATTTTCATGACCTTTTAGGTTTTTTCTTGTATCAAGAATGTATGCACAAACTACTACTTTTGTCTGCATCATGCACACGTTACTATCCTCCTTTAATTATGAATAATGAATAAACTAGATATCTTTAACAGAGACAAAAGCATAGTGAAATGAACAACCATCATATTCAAGATGTATTAGTTGCAAGGAAGAAATCACGAGTAACAAAAGAAACTTACAAGAATATCTTGGCCAACCCATGCAATTGGAGCATTCCTATTTAAAGCCCAAGTAGCAGCAAATGCAATACAAATCGGTAAGATGACCATTGATAAAACAAAAACCTCCCCACAGATAGGGAGATTTATTGTCAAACCCTGAAATCCCTTGCATATTCTGTAGGGAAAATAACAATTAGGGAAAGTGAAGAGAGAATAATCAATGCCTGTAGCTAACTATCAAGTCCAAATCAACAAACAATTCAGTTCAATAAAATATACCTCTGAATAGCTGCTCCTAGGCAAGCGTGCATGCCCTGATAAAATACACATAACATTATGAAGAAGCAAATAATACTGATCTATATGAATGTGAAGGACAGAAAATCAAAAGGTTTTATAAGCCTATACATTCCTACAGGAACCAAATTCTGTAGAATTACCCAAACTCATTTTAAAGAAAATTTAAAAAACAACAACAAAGTGAAAATTCTATGCTAGTTAGTTAAAAACACATCCATCATAAATCAGCTCTTTAATTAATATAAACTTATACCTAATTGTTGAATGAAAGAAGAAAGTGTACACACAAAGTCCAATTTAAAAAAATAATACATAAACTTTGGCCGTCGAAGTATGCATATGACGTCAAACATGGTATGCAACAACAAATGCATGCAAAATATATAGGGAAATGAGAAAATTAGTATGAAGTGAACAATCAGCAACAATCAAAATGAAATTCTAAAATGTTTATACCTGAGTACCACCAATGCAGAACAGTATGATCAGCAGCCAATTAAACCAAGGGGCCATAAAAAAGTACAGAAGGAGCAGAAAAGTTGATGCAGCTATAACAAAAAGAATGGCCATCTTTGCATTAATTTCTATAACTTCATCCTCAGTTTCTTCTTCCAAGTTTGGTCCTTTCTTTTGACTCTGCATTTGATCATTTTCAGTTATTGCTCAGCAATACACTGGATATCAAAAATAATGCAAGAGATGATCAACTGAAAGACCTTCGGAGACAACTGGTTGTAACGTTCTTGCTCACGAGTGGTGTAGCCAGACCACAGAGAAGCGCATGTAAGAGTTCCAACTGCTACTGACCACAGAACAATTATTGACGGGGTAACAATAGGTCGTTGTGGAGCATAAATTAAGGCTTCCACTGCAAAACAGAAGAAAGCCTTTTCAATGCTGACAATAATAATGCAGAGACTAATAAAATTAAAAAAGGAAACATGATGACTTGGATCAGTTTTTAATTTTATAAGCATAAATTGTAATTTATCAGGACACAGAAAAGATGGGCACTGACATACATATTAATACAGTTGAAGACATTTTTATCAACATCATCTGCAAACAACAGTTCTTCACATCAGTACTGGATTCTTTCCAATAGAAAATATGGGCAAAGGGAATAAGAGACTGTATGGAAGATCAGCAGGAGAGTATAAAGAAAAACATTGCACATCAATCAATACAAGGTTCTGCAATTAGGAAAAAAAAGTTTCACATAAGTGCCAGATACTTTCAAGAAGTCAACAAGAGATTAGTTAATTGATTAATGTTGCTCAAAGTTACATCTATATTTTATTAGTTTCTGTACATATCAATCTAGGACAATCATTGATCTTCACAGCTCAACCACAGGCTCTAATAAATGTGGCTGCTTAATGCTCATTTCTCATCATCAATTTTCTCTCTTTTCAATGAGAAAATCTATAGATAGCTAATTTCCAATAGCTATTTAAATACATTTAATTTCACACAGAATAAGTGAATTTCAAGTTTCAACTTTAGAACAAAAGGCACCAGGGAGTATTTCAATCTCTTTCATAATAAATTTCAGCATCAAAATATATTACAAATAATAAGCACTACACTTTAATACAGAAAAAATCTTCTACTTTGAACAGTATGAATATTTTATAATGTAAAATTCAACGATTAGATAAAAATGATCGTTATTAGACACTATATAGTGAAATCATCGTATAGGTCAAATATGACCTAACAAAGTAAGAAAATATTTTCATGGGATAGAGACTTCCTGACCAAAGAATACATATGGACGCTTAACAGAAGGCAACAAAGGTTCATCTCTAACAAATTGTATGTATCTTAGAACCCACCAGGTTTCCCCTCAGCCAAGGAATTCAAAATGTCCTCCCCTGATGATTTCGGTATCATTATCACGGGGATCCTAATATTGAGGGAAGTCTGGTTATCAGCACAGGCCATGTCCTGAAGGCCTGCAGCACAAGTTTGAAAAATAAAATCTAAATGCACCACTTATAACGTGTAGTTTGCACAATCACCAGAACATAACTCAAAATACAATAACAAGTCCATGGACTGGCCACAGCTGCATGGACTTGAAACATACCATCATAATCATTTATCACTATTAACCCAGCTGCACCGCCTGACTCTGCAATGTTTGCTTTATAGGTAAATTCACAATCTCCACGCTTCGCTATAGCAATTGAATTCATCAACTGTAACAAGGGCAGAAATTTCTAAGGCATAATAAAGCACTAAAATATTTGCTCAATGTATATTATCAATCATCCAAATCAAATTGCAGAAATTTCCAGAGATCATAACATTTGCCAAATGTTTCATGCATCCATGATTTAAATTGACAAGTTTGAAAGGTACAGATGACAAAACAACATTCAGGATGAACACACAAATGACATTGCGGTTAGCGCTATCCCATGTACATGAAGCTTATACATAGGGTATATGTTTATTGGATGAACCATTATTTGATCCATATAAGAGTAATAGGATATAAATAGTAAGGATAAGATAACTCAATGAACCAAACATAGAAAATGATAGCCAGCATTCAGACATTTCAGCTTTTTGTAAAATGTCAAACTGCACAATTTAACTCTGCATTATTCTCTGAGAGAAATATAAATAAGAGAGAGATACTCAAAGCTACTATCAACAAATAAAAGGCAACATTACTTCACTATTCCAATATAATCAATGACCGTGCAAACAAGGCAAGACAATAGAGCCAATGGATCGACTAAGCCAGCTTGCTCATGCAATCAGAGCCAAGATTAAAGAAAAGCATCAAAGATGAGGCACATATGAAACTATAATGCAGGAATCATATCAAGCAGTCAGTACTAAATTAACACACAGCTTCATAAGTAAGAACAGGACACAAAGCAAGTGATTGTCCCACACGAGTATCAAAAAATTAACAGTAAAGCAACACAATGAATCAGACATAGAACCCTATTGAACCAACTGGGAGCAAAGTGTACTACATGTTCAAAGTGAGCTAAGAAATAGTGAGATGCGCAAGAACACAAAACAATTATCAAAGCGTCGTAGGAATAGCAAGAAGCTCACTATAAGCAGAGCAAACATCATATGCAAGTTCATAGTAATGTTAGACCACAAATTATCAGTACCACAAGAATCAGAATAAAGAGAAATGCCTGATAATAGTATAACAAATTATCAGTACCACAAGCGTTGGAAAAACAACACCCAAAAATATAGTATGTATTGCCTGATACTGTCAAGATGGCATGACTCCTGATTCCATTGAAAATCCAAAGAACACACAATTCAACCAAGATCTCTATGTGATCTCCTCCAAAGTCCAAAATTCTAAATACGCACAATCACATGATGTAACCTTATTTACTTATTATCTGAAAACCGTATATCACAAGTGGATAGAACATTAGTTATTCCCCTCGGTATCATAAAGCAAAGACATCACATACTCATAAACAGATGTTTCATAACTTTCATTCCAAGTATGCACAGCAGGAAAGTCTCATCAGTTATCACAAAAACGTAGTGAGTCGCACATTGGAAAAGAGCCACATCACTATAGGTGAGAGGAGATCACCAATGTATCAGTTGGTAAAAAAGCCAACAAGGATAAGAACAAGAGATATATGAGACACATTTTTGTTACATTAAGTAGCATTCACTAATTATTTCTTCTGGTTTTTTTGCCTGCAGAAGCACAGTATGAGCATCAACAAAATATTAGCAGCAATGAAATAAGATAAAGTTAACTGTAGACATCTGGACTTATTTAAAGACAAGAAATGACCTAATTAATTAACTAATGATGAAAAAAAAATTACCTTGGAAGATGACTTAACACAACAGGTGGATGGATTCGCAAGTATAGCAGGCAACTTTTTAACTTTTGCATCATCAACCGGCAATGTGGCACCAAATTTAGCACTTGATCCAACCAAATAATCCATTTCAACACCATTAAACCAATTTTTTATCATAACCTATACAAAAGGGAAGATGAGAGACCAGTATGTTGATAAATAATCTAGTACTTATATATTAAAAACTAGTAAACAATTCATGAACATAGTTTCTTGAATTAATTAACCACATCACCTTATTTCTTTCATCAGGCAAGCAGAAGTCATTATCTAACATAAGATGCGCGTATGCTTTTCTTAAAGCGTCTAGTAATATTAACATGTCTTTTTTTTTTGCAGAGGATAGTTTTGCCAAAAGAAATTCAAAATATTATATGGAGCTTCGCTACTCAAACAAGTTCTAGAAAAACATAGTTACTTCGTCAATGCAAGGAGTATGGTACCGTGAAGAAAATAGATAAAACACTGTAACCAAGGCTCAGTCAATGCGGTGTTTCTAGCTACGAGTTCGCCTAGTTTCTTCTTATCTTTGTTCCTAAAGGGCAATGATTCAACCCTCGAGATAATTCTTACTAGTTCTTGTCTGTTACCCACTTATAATTCTTAAAACTGATCATTCCTAATGCTTAAAATTGCAAAATATTGAACAAAATTCGAGTTTTTCAAAAAGGCAATGAATAAAAAAAAATCCAAGAAAACAAAATTAAAAGGGACAAAAGAAAAGCAAAGAAGGATAGCATAAACGATCAACACCTCCTAATCAAGCGCATAAACGCTAAAAAGGAAAACACAGTCCGATTTCGCTCACGCTCACCTTCTGAACAGTGTTGTTGCAAGCATCGGCGGCATCAGCAAATCGGGAGAAAGAGAAGAGAATCAAGAAGCAGAGATAAACCGGGGGAGAGAGAGGAGACATGGCCGATTCCTTGGCGAATCCCTAGTGTTCTCTCCGCATGCCTTCTTGAACAATCGCTCTGCTTATTATTCACCCTCTCCTTGGATTTCTCTCCTCCTCTCTGTTTTCCCCGAATGCGGAGGCAGGAGGAGATGACGAGGATAGGAGGATCAGAGAGGATGGCTTGCAGACATATATAGAGCGATGGAGAGGCTGGTGGATCTTCGTACGCGTAGCCGCCATGAATGCAGAGGATGAGAGACGGAGATCGAGAACGCGAGAGAGAGGGAGCGAGAGCGAAGGAGATCTCTCGACAGTTGGAAAAGCGTTGTATATATAGCCCCAAAAATCTCGCTAGTTTTTGCATGTTCACCCCTGCAAAAGTGAAAATTTATGAAACCTCTGAATACTGTAATATGATATTTTTGATAAAAGTGGATTAATGTGCATATTCTTCCTACATCCAAAATATACATGGAGCGGTAAATTTGGTCTTTTTGTTATTTTAGGATCCAATTTTTAATTTAAATTAAAATAATTATTTAAATTCAATTTTATTATACTTAAATTTAATTTTATAAAAAAAAAATTTATTTATTTTTAATGATATGAGTGTAGAAATTCTCTGTTAGTAGGTGATATGGAATTGTTAGTTAGCCATATATGTGTTGGTAAAAAAATTTTGATATAAAATTAAAGTTGGATAACTATTTTAATACAAATTAAAATTTAAATCTTAATATAAAAAAACCATAATTTAAAACCTCCTAAAAGAGTATATCATAAGTTTATTTTGATTGATAGGTCGTCAAAAATGGTGTCATTTTGACCTCTGAAAAACATTAAATAGGTGTTTTATTTTTTCAATTTATACAATTTATAGCATCATATTGTATTGCTCTGTTATCTAAAACAGACTGTGAAAAGATTGAAGTGAATGTATTTACATAATGGCAACATTGGTACAACTTAATTATAAGACACTGAAGTTTGAATGCAAGAGATGGGATGCCCAAATACTGTGACTTATAGAAATACTGTGACTTGTCAATTGTGAGAATATATATATATATATATATATATATATATATATATATAATTTCGGGTAGTTCAAAATGATAAAAGTGATTCAGGTACGAAAATCAATATATTAATATAGTTAAGTGTGAAATTTCACCTATTCTTACTCATTCACTATCTAATTTAAATGTAGTCATTATTTAATTAATGAAACAACATCTTACTCATGTATTTGTATGCCCTTTTTATTAAACCTTTGTAATTTGTCCCTTTTCTTTTCAAATATACCTTTTGAGTTCATTTTTTTTTATTCTAAAGAAAAACTAAAAAGGTTTATTTCATTTAAGTAATATTCACTAAAATAAGAAAACTGCCCATCTTCACAAAATCATTGAAATTAATTAAAAATAATAATTTCCCCCCTGGGAAAAGAAAAGGAGAAGAAAGTTGAGAAAATACATACTGATTTCACCACCATGGCCATGAAGGTTCACAAAGAACAGTTTATACCAGATTACCATCTCTAATAAGATATGATGAAACAAATAGCTAAGAATAGCATGAATTGATAAATTTATCCAACTCAATAGAACACAAAATTAAAATGCCACATCCCATTGTTAAACAAAACATTTTCAAATGTGTTGAAAACTCATCACTTATTCTTTCATTACAGGAAGGCATGAATGCATCCCAAGAATTAACTGAACCACCAAGAGAAGATCCTTGTTATAGACATTTCCTATAATTTTCAAGAAGAAAGCCATGATTTCTAGCAGCAAGAGAACCTGGTTGAAGTTTGCTTTGCCTCGCCGTCTGTGGTGAGGCTCACCCTGTTTTCTGACAGCTCTGCCTTGTGAGAGTCGGAATTCAAGACCTTCCTGCTGACATTGCTGTAAATCTCCTTGATGACAATCTCAAATGCTGTCTTCACATTTGTAGAATCTAGTGCCGAAGTCTCCATGAAGAATAGCCCTTTTCCTTCGGCAAGGGCTTTGCCTTCTTCAACAGGCACCTCTCTTATATTATCCAAATCACATTTGTTGCCAACCAGAATCCTTGCAATAGCGGTGTCAGAATGTGCTGCAAAAGAAGCATGTGTTCTGAACTGTCAATCATGCATGAAGATCAAAGTTGCCCGCGAGAGAGGGCATACTTGACTCGCATGCAAGCAGGTGAGTAGGAAAAACATCTCAAGCAGCTACTGTCCCAGAATTGAGCTTATCAGCGTTGTCTAATATAGTGATACACTAATGCTTGATGTGTTAAATTGCTCACCGGCATCCACAAATTATTAAGACCTAACATTTTAGCTAGACACATACGATAACACCATAAGAGTTTAAATGTCTGACTTTTCAAGTCAAACTACGCTGCTAAACTCGAAGTATTGCAGTGGGATACATATCTATTAAGTTGAAAGTTTTTGTCGTATGTATGTAATTCATTAGTATTTGCAAGGATTTGGCAAGGATTTGGCAGAAGAACACATTCGTGACTACTCCTTGTATCGTAATAAACTAACTTATTATGGGGACAAATCTAACAAGTTGAATCTTCGGCATATGCAAATTTCTCCATCAGGAATGAGTTTTCTATTCTAAGGTTCAAATTTGAAGAAGTCGACAAACTCAACTCCCTGCGGAAGATTGAAATACTGTTGACATATGTAATTGAACAATACAGACAAAAGAAATATATAAATCTTTGTGGTATTGGCCACAATATCATCTCTGGTTTTTGAATATGTGGAATCACATAACTCTCGCTAGCCTCTTTACTAACTTAACAGTGATGAACATCCCTTCTTGGCATGATAACTCTTTTCCTATGCTGTATTAATCACATTTCATATCACATTATACCAAACACTTCTTCCTAAAATCATTCTTCAGATTAGATCACCCTTCAATCAATGAAGATCAAATTGATGAGCAATAGCAGCTCTAATTCATGAAATAGTCTAAATAGAATCTTATAAAATTTAGAATCCCATAGAATTTTAAAAATTCAAACTTTTTTTCTTATGTATGGCAGCATACCTATAGAAACGACCAATTTTCTGATTTACCATCCAAAATAATTCCTAAAATTTATTTCTAACCCTAAATCATCCCCCAAAGTGGAGATGAAGATCTCATCCATCAGCCTTAGAACCAGATCCATTCCATAGCAATCAAACCAAAAAACCAACTTGAAGACCAATCAAAGCTAATGAATTGAAAGAAACCATGAAAAGGGAAAAATCATCTCACTCTCAAGCTCCTCCAGCCATCGGGAGACGCTACCAAAGGTGGTGCGGCGGGAAATGTCGTAAACAATGAGGGCGCCAACAGCGCCGCGATAGTAAGCGGAGGTGACGGCGCGGAACCGCTCCTGGCCGGCGGTGTCCCAGATCTGAGCCTTAACCTCCTTGCCATCGATTTCCATGCTCTGGGTCTGGAATTCCACGCCGATGGTGGCCTTGGAGTGCGGATTGAACTCATTCCGCGCGTACCTGGAGAGCAAGTTAGATTTCCCCACCGCCGAGTCTCCGATGATCACTACCTTGAAGAGATACTCCTCTCCGCCATCGTCGTCTCTCCCCATTGCTTCGTCTTCTTCTTCGTTGATGGGGTGGGAGCTCGTTCTCTCTTTCACTGTCAGTAGTTTTTTTCATTCATACCCTTTTAAAGATTCTGTTTTATGTTTTAGTCCATAGACATGGAGAAAGTTGTGAATCTTGGAAAAACATTGGACGGCTGGGATGAGCTAGCAGGATAAATGGACTTATTTATCGGCGTGGGTCCTCTTGACGTTTGGAATTAAGCGCTTATCGCGGAGCATAATGGACGGTGGGATTTGCGGTACCTTTTTATCGGTGCTTGTCTGAATGCATGGGGCCTGTTGATGTTTTTAGGAATAATATCAAGTGTTTTTACATGTATACCCCCTCCAAAAGCTAAAATTACACGCACGTATATACATGATTTCTTTACTATCTAAATCATAATCATTTAACAAAAACGTTGACACCCTTTAAATGCGGGCAAATCATCTTACGAAAAAGTTTATCTGTTACCAATTAACTTATTTTATATAATTATTATAATATTTATTATACATTAATAAAGATATGAGCCTGAGAATAAATAATTTAATGATTTAATGTAATAATCCATGGTTAAATAAATACAAAGGGATAAATATGTATCTATATATGCCAATTTTTCAAGAGTACACATGTATATGAAAAAAGAGAACTCACTGACATTAAATTATTTAAATATCCAGCCATTGGCAATCAACTTGTTTATTGACAAGAATGGAGATTAATTACAAGCAATGAGATGAATTTTGGTTTGTTATTTATACACAGCCATCCAGCAGTAGCACAACATAGATGTCTTTATTGCAAGTGAAAGAGAGGATGAAGACTAGGCATTGATATGTCTAGAAGTTCTTGCAAATGGTATTGCATCCTTGATGTCTTCAAGTCCAACTGCAAACATAATCAGGTCCTCAATGGCAAGGCTGAAACCAGAGTGCTTCACTGTGCCATGTCTTCGAAGATCGAGATACCAGTCATACTGTTCTTTCGATAAACCGAGCTCTTGCATCCTGCGACAGCATTCGTCAGTTGGTAAAGAAGTGAAATAATGAGCCAACACAAGAGGAAAAACGATGGGAAACAATGGAGTGAATTCAGTTCATCCAAGAACTGGCTTTTCATACTTTGAATTAAAAAGGAAGCAAACAATGCGAATAATTACCTCGACGTGATCATATCCAAGCGTTCCTCCTTTCGGCTTCCTCTGACCAATACACCACCCTGTAAATGAAACTTGTTTAGTTCACTAAATGAAAATGAGGAAGTAACTTGGAAATGTTTTGAGTAATTCTCTGAAGATTTGAACTGCCGTCGTAAGCTTCAGTTTGGAAAATCTCTCTCATATAAATTACACATTTACCTTGGGCGCAACGATATCAAAAGCCGAAACTGTTTTTCCATCATCTTTGACATGCACATAGAATGGCTTCAATTCTTTGGGGTAGTCATAAACAATGATTGGTTGTTTGTAAATCTCATCCGCCAAGTACCTAAGATTATTTTATGATAAGTGTACACATGTTAATTGCCACCAATCTGGAAACTGCAAATGCCTATGACTCTAGATGCATACCATGCGTGCTCATCCGATAAATTGATGCCCCACTCAACTTTCGTTTTGAATGTTTTATCTGTGGCCTATGAAGGAATTTTCATGTTAACATACCCAAATGAAATGTCATGAGAGATCCATAAGGTTACATACCTTTTTAAGATGTTCCAGAGCCTCCGTATAAGAAATTCTAGCAAAAGCACTTGATACTAAAGACTGAAGTCGTGTAATACAGCTCTTGTCTATTTTTTTGGACAGAAATTTTAGATCATCAAGACAGTTATCCAAAATTGATTGGCAAAGGAACTTCAGAAATTCTTCTGCACAATTCATTATATCCTGCAAGCACAGATTGGGAATGCTTCTTCACAAATTGTTAGTTTTACATATTAGGAACAACCAAGAAGTAATATGAAACAGTGGGAAAAAAGCGATCCATCTAGCTCTCCTAGCTGATGACAGGCACTAAACCATATCTAATGCATGTGACATTTTTCTTCTGAATAGTCACATGCATAAGATTTAGAAGAAAATGTCACATGCATAAGATATGGAAATAAATTACCTCTAATTCTGCAAAGGCCAATTCGACCTCAACCATCCACATTTCTGCCAATTGCTTCTTTGATGGAGAATCATTTGCTTGAAACACAGGCCCCACGGCATACACACTACTGAGACCACATGCATAGCTTTCAAGGTGAAGGCTGGCAGACACTGATAGGTAAGCTTCACTGGAAAAAAAATCTTTAGAGAAGTCCATTTTAGCAACATATGCTGATCTCCTCTGCTCTTCAAGCTGTAAGGCAAGCTCATTTGCCTTCTGAAGATCTCCAAGTGCAGCAAGCAAAACTTCTTTGTTGCTATCACTTCTTTTTAGCTCATCAAGTCTCTTGCTTTTCTCCCTAATTGCATCTTTCACAACCTCGAGGCTGATATTTTCCTGATCACTAAGAGTGCCTAATTTTTCTTTGTCATCTGTTCTCTTGAAGAGAGTTGTAACTTGGAACATCCTGCTGTGATCTTTAAGACAGGTACTTGTAATGATAGGCATGTGCACATAAATAAATCCCATGTTCTGAAAAAACTTATGAGTAGCATGAGATACATCACTACGCATGCGAGTGATGGATGCCACCTGCAAGATGAATTAAAATGCTGGTTACCCTCACATCTGACCTTGTGAAACCAATCAAAAGAAAAACAGAATAAGGTGAGCAACATAAAGACAACTTCGTTTCTTGAGCAATAGGCACACAATAAATATAGCAATGTTCCAATTTAAAACAAGAAATATACCATTTATCAGAACTCCAATATAACAATGGAATCTTAACATAGAAGTAATGCTATCATCACTACAAAATTAATGATTCATTTAATATATTTCTATGTCAGACAGAACACTCTACTGAAGCATTCAGGAAGGCCTAATATTGCATAGAACTTTATGATGCAATCTTGATAGACTAGATTACTTTAAACAGTCACAAGGCATAAAGAAATTTATAGTTCAGCTTCAGAAGTAGCGTTCAATAAGAAATAATAACTATTGCATCCTTATCCAGTTTGAGGAAAAAAGGAAATGATGCACATTCCTACTCGTATTACTAATTACATCTCAGCAATGTTGTTAACTGAAAAGTGAAAATGAATCTGAGTTCAATATATGACAGCAAGAACACATTCCATGCTATTAAGGTAATAACGTTCAAAATTCGAACAACCCCCCTTTCATACTTCATTAACTATGATATGCTAAACTTACTGTGGTTGTGCGCACACGAAGGTGAGGAAAAGGTCTGATAGACTCTAAAGAAATCTTCGCCTTGGCAAGTGGATAATTCTCAGAGTCCACAACACCAACATGTAACATTTTCTCAGCTTTAAGCTCCACGAGTTGCTTTTCTATTCCTGATCGCTGCTCAAGCACCCCTTCTACTAAGATGGAAACTCCGATAGCCATAACTTGGCCAAGGAGGACCATGTTGGAGTCGACTACCACCTGAAAAGAATATTAAAACCACATAAACATTTCTTAATAAGCATATTAAACACTACGGCTGGATTGAAATTTCAATAAGTTATTTAGAAAATCACAGGTGATTTTACATGATTGAATATTCGAATTATAAACTATCTGTAATAATTTACCAAAATGCAAGTATTGTTGCAAAGAAAGGAAGGATTTTTCAAGATAATCATAAAAATAGAGATAAAAGATCAAAACCTGAAGATTAGCAACACAAGAACCGTCATTGAGAAGCAAATACGCAACAGTAGGCACATCCTCCACTGGCGTTTTATCTGCGATATCGGGCTGCTTCGGCGGCGGGGGTGGAGGAGGCGGCGGCGGGGGTGGGGGAGGCGTCGACGAGACCTCCTTCCCGAAGATCCGCGCCAGGGTACGAAGGAGACGCATTCGCGACATAAGGACTTCAGAGCACGTCAAATCATGCGCGTCCGACACCACTGCCGGCGCCAGCACCGATACCGGCGCCGGCGCCTGAAAATCATCCTTTTTCGGCTTCTCCTTGAACAACTTAACCCATCCGCCGACCACAACCCGCTCTCCGGCTAGTCCACGGCCTCCGTCCGGCCTGCCAAGGATGGATTTAATAACGACTCGGTTTGAATACTTGAAGCGCTCGATGGAATGCCGGTGAGGCTGGTGGGAGGTAAGGGCAAGCTCGCCGGAGGCCATTGGAGCTTTTTGGATTGGGGATCAGAGAAGGAAGAGGGAAGGCGGTGGAGCAAGATGGGGTGGAATTGGAGAAGTATATAGGTTGCCATCGGAGGGAAAGGGAGAGAGAGAGATGACGAGAAGGGTTTCGTTTAGGAAGGTTTGGCGGAGAAGCAAAGGGATTCGAGACACAGAGGCGAAGAAATGGAGATAAAAAACGGAGCATCGGGAGGCCGGGAAAGCTTGGGCTTTCTTTGCATTTAAACCACTGATATTTTGATATTGTGGTTTTTTTTATGTTCGACCCCAGAAGTTTTTTTAATTATAAATCAATTTTTGGGAAAATTCAGGTTGTAAATTATTATGACTTGAAATCATATATCCCTTGTAAAAATGGATATTCACTAATATGGTTTTTTATGATAATTAAATATTAATGTAGCAAGTTATATATATATATATATATATATATAGTATTTCACCAAGCGAAGGTAGTTTTTCGAGGAATAATGATTTATCTATTTGAATGACTTTCAGAAAAAATGATTTATAAATAAATATGAGTGTTTTGGTAGGAGTATAAAAAGTAAATATAGTTCTTATGAGATAAGCCGGTGAAAATTAATATTTATTTTTTACAAAATTTTTAAGATAATGGAAAAATTAATATTTATTTGCTATAAAACTTTCATTGTATTCCAATGAAAATGGCATATAAATGAATAGGAGTGTTTGCTAGGAGTATAAAACTAAATATAACTTATAAAAGTATGTGCAAGCGAAACTCAGAAACTTAGGGGCTGGTTGGGAGGATTGGAATGTGATTGATTGCTTACATTGGGTAAGCCCTTATTTGGCTGTGGAGTAATGGGATTGGGGAAGTAATGGAGAAGGATTGATGGATGTTTGGAGAAGGAGTGGGATTGATCCAAAAAATGAGGGGATTGTGAGGGGAGTGTGAATTCTGATTAGTGAAAAGTCTATTTTGCCCCATATAAGTAAATATTTGTATATTTTACAAAATCAATTACTATAGTTAGTAATTTATTTTTGAAAATATATATTCTTGAAAATATAATTAGCTCCGCAAACTAATTTTTAATTACGACAAAAAAAGTTGGATATTAAGCCGTCATTTATTAATTATTGGTAATAATTATGTCAATAAAAATTTTGATATTTTGTGATATATTAGGCTGTGTTTGATTGACAACATGAAAAATGGGCGGAAAAGAAAATTTTTCCATGGAAAATGAAAAATAGCCGTTTGATTGGTATTATTTTCTAGCTAGAAAATCAAAATTTTTCCTTTAAAATGAAAAAATTAGCCCTCCCATGTTATTTTTTCACATAACCCATTACATTTTCCATGGTGGAGGTAGGAAAAGTTTTCCCTTGTTTTGATGGAAAATAGGGTCATGTGACAACATAAGAGGAAAAATTTTCCATGAAAAATTTGGGCAAACAAACAGTCTATTTTAGCTAGAAAATGACCCGTGGAAAATGTTTCAAGGGAAAAAAGTGCAATCAAACACAGCCTTAAAGTTAAATATTTATGTATAGTAATTAATTTATGCTAATAATTAATACTTAATCAGTTAATATATGTCTCAATGAATAATTATCACAACTTATTATTATATATACAAATATATAACTATATTTATTTGGATAAAGGGCATAATAGTCATTTTATCATATTATCTTTTTTTACTTTTCTCATTCCCAATAAACTACCTCTCCAATCCTTCCAACCAAACATAGTTTTCATTCCCATTACTTTTTCAATCCCCCTCATTTTCATTACCTTCTCACTCCTCTCATTTCCATTCCTTGCAACTAAACAACCCCTTAACGTGTTCTTTAACTATCATTTATATTTAATATTTTTAAAATTATTAAATACAAAAGAATTATTTTTAAAATGATTTATTTCTTATAAATAAATATAAAATCATAAAAAATATTTTTATTACAATAATATTTACTCCCTTTAGTCTTATTTATATGTCACTTTTGGGGTTTTGATCGTAAAGAATGGAATGAGAATCATTACTTTGTGAATCTATATTTTGTTGTGGATGCCTATGAATGGGAGTGAGAGAGGAGTGGACGAGAAATGCATAAGGAGTGAGTATTGTTTGAGAGGATTGCTCATTTTTTACTCACTTTTTGAAGTTGAAAGGTCAAATTTATCGCTGATAATTAATAATTGTTAACGTTTGAATGTTTTAAAAATTATAAATAATAATTAAAATAAAATAATAATAATCAATAAATTAAATATAAATAATATATTTCATATAATAATTAAATAAATAATTTTAAAGCCAAAATATTTAATTATAATATTAAAAAGTAATAATACTAAAAAAGAATTTATAATTAAAAATAGTTATTATTTAACTTAATATTTTATTTTATATATAATATTATTTATTTGTATAAGGGATGTAAAAGTCATTATAATATTTTTTTTAACTTTTTTTTATTCTTGATGAATTATAAGCCAAACATATTTTCCATTCTTATTTCTATTTCACTTGCCCTCATTTCTTTTCTTATGCATTTCCTCCCCATTCATAATCCGGAAATCAAATGCTCCTTAAAAAGTTTTTTTTTATTTTTTATATGTCTATTTAAAACATTAATGAAACATTAAATCGTTTTTCTCAACTTTAACTGTTATCTTTAATATAGAACAACATTTTCCAATACTTTTGGGAAAACTAAAACATTCTTGAGAATAAAAAGATATAAATTAAATTATAAAAGAGACACTGTTTTTCAAATGGAGATAATTTTGGGAAGTGATACATTTTTTTTTATAAATTTAAAATACCACCTAATTTTAACTAATTTTTTTTCATCAGCATGGATTACACGGACATGTAAATAGATTTTAAGGCGGGTAAATTTTTTGGCATGACACCAAACGATGGTTTTTTAACTTGGGGATTTAAATTTTAATTTAAATCAAAATAGTTACTCAATTTTAATTTAAATTAAAGTGGAAATCCTATTTTAATTTTGTTTTATCAGGATATGACCTTAGGATGTGTCACGCCCCAGCCCAACAGCCGGGCCTACTGACAGACCGGCCGCATCCCAATGGAGCTGGGCCCCACTGGGTGCAAGGCCTCAAATGTCCAACCTGGTCAGAGTCAACCCCAACAAGCAACACAGACAGAAAATAACACAGGATTATAAATATAAAAGCAATACCAGAGTTCATACTAGTATGGGCTTTAACAGCCCCACAATAGTCAGTACGACACAAACAGTTTATGAACCGAATATACTAAGATACAAGTCTCACTCACACGGGTAAAATACAGACAGCAGTCTAAAACAAGAAGTTCCACTCCAAGATAAACCCCGATCCTACGCTTGATCTTTTCCTGCGAAATAGGAAAATCGCAGAGTGTATGAGCCACAAAGGCCCAGTAGGATCACAGAGATAACAGATAATAATAACATTGCAGAATAGTTATAATCCAGGCAGAAATATAGAAATGCTCAAAATACAGAAATACAGGAAATACGCGAAAACAGACGTGTACATCTCCCTGACTAATAACAGAATCAACAGCCGCAGCTAGATCTTCAACTGTGAAGTCGGAACAGAACAGACAATATCAACGGCCGAAGCCGGATCTTCGACCGCAGTCGGATGGTAGCGCTACTACAGAGGACATGTGCACATGGCTAGGACTTACTCCTCCTAGCTGGGTAATTTGCCAGGAATGGAGATGTACTAAAAACCGCAGAAAATACGGAGTACAGACAGTACAATACAGAATAAAATACTTTACTCAGTAATTATCTTAAAATTAAATAAATAACAAAATACAACATAATAAACATAATAAATGCAATAATTAACAATTTTATACCATCCACCAAAAATACAGAGTTATAGTATACAGGTGCGAGAACCTACCTGGTTCCGAGCTACGAATATGAAATTACTAAATCCTGCGAATTAAGGGTTCGCTAAATCCAACCACAAGCTCTAATTCCGCTGTTTAGACTGTGAACCTATTTACAAGACAAACATAGCTGAGCTACAAGCTAAGATGATCAACTTGCAAATATTTACTTAAATTACACTCAAAAAGTAAGAAAATTTATTGAGCATGCCATAAACCCAGAAATTTTATCTCATGCATAACACAGTTAATGGCAAGTCCAATAACTAAGTGCAATTATACCAACATTAAAACTTATGAACACTTCACAAATTAAGTAGAACCAGAGAAAGTAATACATGGGTTCTAGCAGTGAGCATTCAACTTAACAGAAATCAAATGTGTAAAGATGCTCTTCTAAGCTTGCAGTTACTCTAATTAATTAAGTCTCAAATCCTACAAATACCTCACAAATAACCTACTTGCAGAAATTGGATTCCAACCTAATTAACATCATCAACAAATGAAATTACAAATCAAAGGCTACAGGAATTGTCATTTGATCCTAACTCTTACAAGCACAAAGCTTATCACCTCTCACACAAGAGTAAAAGGAAGCTATACAAGCAATTAAAGAAACAAATCTTGACATCCCATTCTCATGAATTTCAGCAACCATGGAGCTTATTCCATCCATGGAACCAAACATCACATGCCACATACACATAACATTACATTCTAACAAGCCACTAACAAAATCAACATCTTAACAACTCCAAATCATTCCAACAGAATAAGATACAAGGCTAAACATGGATTAAGGAATGATTTGAGATTAAAACATACATTGCAAACATACTTTCAGTAGCCTACCAAGCTTAAGAAGTTCCAACTCTAAGCTCTAGCTTCCAAGAACCCAATCCTTGAACACAAAGGAGACTTCCGGCAGACCCCGTCCTCCCTCTCCGGCGACACCAAGAAGTTCGCTAAAGTCCTTGCAAGAGCCTTCTCCGGTCGCCACACCTCCAAGAGAAAACTCGGCTAGCTTGAAGGAGAAGAAGAAGAAGAAGAAGAAGAAGAAGAAGAAGATGGTGAAGATGAAGGGAAAAGGCCAGCTTCTACAAGCTTTAAGGATGAAGAACCCGTCTCTTTCTCACTCTCGACCAGATCCAGAATTCTCGGGTAGTAGTTGGAAAAAAACTACTAATCAAGAGAGGATTAGTCTTAATCCAAATGGTCAAAGTTGGTTGACCATTACAGGATGTGTTTGATTGGTGACATGGAAAATGGGTGGGAAAAATTTTTTTCTATGAAAAATATTTTCATGAAAATTTTTTTTATGGAAAACGAATAAATAGACATTTGATTGGCATTATTTTCTAGCTAGAAAATCAAAAAAATTTTATGAAAAATTCTAATTTTGTTGTTTGATTGCTTGTATTTTTATATAACTCATTCTATTTTTGGCATATTTTGATGATGTAAATATCAAAAATCTTCTATCAACACATAACTGACGCATTATCCATCCAACTGGAAATTCTATGTCAACTACTGAAAGAGATCCCAATTGAAGAGTAGCAATACTTTTATCGGATCCGGATCTTCTCTAGCATAACGAGTCTTACCCGTTTACCAAAGCGGGTTATCGGGTCCTCTTGCTATGTGGGCATGAGGCGCGACACTTGGACCGCCATCTTGCTTCTTTTATCTCCCCCGATTCAAACCCCCTCTTTTCATATCTTCGCAAAGCCACACCTTCTCTCGCTTCATCGGAAAACGATGCTCGCTGGTCACGGAGCTTTATCTATCGTATCGCAGCCCTTCGCCGTCGATGGCATCTCCAGCCCTTCGATTCCTGCCTCCATGACCCCTTGTTGGTTTCTGAATCCATGGAGAAGAAGACCATTCTTCTCAAAAATCTCGCGCGTTGTGATCCTGGGTTCCCAGAGCAGCGGAAGCAGCAGCAGAAGCGTTAGTCAGGAGGAATTTGTTCTTGAGGACTCCAAGGCCGGCAATGGGGATGCCCGCCAAGTTCAGGTATGAGGTTTTTAGTTTCTTTTTTTTTTTTTCTTTTTTGCTGTGAGTTCTTTGAATGAATCTTTGCTCATTGCTTATTGTTTAACCTGTGCTTTCCTATCTATTTTTAATCTAGTTGGTTTTTTTATGGATTTTTAAGGCTTGGATCCTGTTTAAATTGATTCCTTTTGCTTCACCATTTTTAATTTTGGCAGCCAATGTCCTGTTCGATTCGATGATCTATGTGCTATAAAGATTCGGAAAACTAAGAATTTGTTTTTTTAGAAAAAATGCTTATGTTTTATGTTTTTAATTTGATTTTTGATCAATGAATGAAATGTCAGAGGGTTTGAATGTCAGAATGGTGATGAACGTTTAATTTTTTAGCATGCTTCTTTTTAGAATCTCAAATTGATTTAGAATGCAAAACTGTGTGAATTGGAATGAAACTTGAAATCCAGTTCTTTTGGCCCAAGTAAAATATCATCATCTTACACCACAGTGATTAGATGTTCTATGCACAGTGACTTATGTATGCTTGAATCTTTTCTAAACTTTTCTTTCCTTGAAGAAGTAGATTTCTTCATCTGACTCACACCACAGTGATTAGATGTTCTATGCACAGTGACTTATGTATGCTTGAATCTTTTCTAAACTTTTCTTTCCTTGAAGAAGTAGAGGTCTGCAGATTGGAAGGCGGCAAGGACTTATAAAGAAAGTGGTGTCCTCTTTGATGGAAAGATTGAAGGCTTTAATAGTGGAGGCTTGCTAATCAGATTTTATTCGCTCCTTGGCTTTCTTCCTTTTCCTCTTGTGAGCCCGTCTCATTTCTTGAAAGGTGAAATGTTTGTACATACATTTCCTTTTAATAATCTGCTAGTGTTGATTTTTGTTTCATATCATTTCTTCCTTCATACGCTTCACTTCTCTGATGAGTGTTGCTACTGTGCTAATGTTGTGTTCCAAGTCTTATGTGTGTTTTCTTTGTTATCGTTGTTGTGCTATTCTCCACTCCGGATGCACTGTCAAAAGTGACATGGCATTTTAAAGAGTCAAGTTTTCTAGAAATTTCTGACTGTCTTCCTAATCAATACAACTGAGCGTGTCTTCTCTGTTGAACCAATCCAGATGTTCTCCTTTTAGTTATATGCAGTGAACTATGATATTATTTTGTTTTTGTTTTTTCAAGGCTCAGATATAGGTTGGTTGGGATAGTTCTAGATACAAACCTTTTATATGGAATGGATTAAATTTTGATTTGATTAATACCAATCAAAATAAATATTCAAAGATTAAAATTTCAAATTCCCAATTAACAATAGTTGTTTATTGATTTTTTTTAAATAATCAATAAATTTGTTTATTTAAATATAAATCTTGTGATAGAAGGTTGGTGGGGTAACCTTGGGGTGTTGGTTTGGAGCCTTGGGGTAGCCCCACAACCAAACAAAACCCTTGTGTTCGCCTTGCCATTTTATTATAAGAATTGTCGAAATTAGTTGATATATTAATGTGACAGGATTTACTGGGGGAAACTTGAGTCTCCACAAATTCTTTTTCTTCTCTTCAATTGTTAGCAAAACCAGCATGCTTGTCTTGAAGTCCCTTATGTGTTAATAGTCCATTGACAAATTATACTATATCAACTAGAGGTTTGAATAGCTCATTAAATTAATTTTTCCGTCTTTTAAGGTGATTTGAATTATATGGCTGACAACCTCAAACAAGAAAGTCTCAGCAACCAGCCATTATCATACTTATCTTTTCTTCGGATTTTGCGAGTAAGATTGGCTCGACTATGCATATGACACATGTTAGCTTGTTTGATTATAATTATATTATTTTTGGATGCATAAAGAATCACTGCCACAGTACATAAGTTATACTAGTAAATTTTTACAAAGGCTTGTAAGTTTTACATGTTAATGACTATTTCTTTCTTTCTTTCAGATTCAAGCAGAACTGTTCAAGATATAGCTAAGAATCTAGTAGGCTCATCAATAGCTGTCAAGGTTGTTCATTTTTTAGATGCTTTTTTTCCCTGCAGTTGTTCCATTAAATGCTTAATTACTATCTAATTTTAAATATTAGGTTTTTCTAAGAACAGATACATCTATGCATAGATTTTGCACACAAACAAGCTTTGCATAGGCTTACCTTGAAATGCTTGATCACCCAAACTGTTGCCTTCACGTCCTCTTGTGTTCTGATTGATAGTTTCTTATTGCCTGTTTGGATAGGGAATAGAAGAAGAAAAGTTTTACTTATGGAATGGCATTAAATAATTCTTGTTAAGCCTAGAATAAGTGTCTGCATAGGCATTGCAGTTAACAAAGAATATACCCTTTCTTTTCAAGGATAGATGTTAGGTGTGGGATGATGAGTAATTTACTTGAATAAGATATTAAGTTATTCTACCAGCATGCTTTTTTTATTTGACAAGTTTAAGTGTAGTCTTTCTATTCCTATATTAAGTATTTCTCCTATACAAACTAGACCAAGTCCTCTTTCTTGTGGCTCTAATTTTGAAATAGTTTGCTATGAAGCACTTGTGTGCCTTGCTATGACAGAAGTGGAGAAAGTGGTCTGGGAGGTTACCTGCTATAGAGATAGAATCTCCTAATTGTTAAAAATTCGTGTCACAAAATCCTAAACACATATAAAAAATATGGAACATCTATTATTTTGGGCAATAACATGCCAATTCATAGCCTTGAACATCTGTTAAAGCATTACTTTTAGCCATGCCAATAGTTATCCTAGACTCATGATAAATTTCATAGGCAACATAAGCTGTAGCATTGTGCAGAAACTCACCATGCACAATCCTGTGTGCAGCTCAATAATTTTTATGTTTTATGCATGTTTGCTTATGAGTTGCTGAAAGTAAAGAGTATAATGTCATTCTTGATTGTATAGGTAATTCAGGCAAGTGAGGAGGAAAAGCAACTTATTTTCTCGGAAAGAGATGCCGATTGGTCAAAGTATTCTGATCAAGTAAAAGTTGGGGATATATTTAGTGGAAGAGTGGGTTCAATCGAAGATTATGGTGCATTTGTGCACCTGCTTTTCCCTGATGGTACAAAATATTCAGAATCATATATATTCTAGTACTTGATAAATTTTCATTTGTTGGAAACTTGGAATGTGGCTAATATAATGTTTTTGTAGATAGGTTTTTATCATTTGACTGGACTTGTACATATATCTGAAGTCTCTTGGGATTTGGTTCAAGATGTGAGGGATTTTTTGAGCGAAGGCGATCTGGTAAAGGTTAAAGTGATACACGTAGATAGGTACGCTAATAATTTCTTAGAACGGAGTTATATGATAACATGCATCTTTGTTTTTGGTTTCATATCTAATATGTAATATGCTTATTCATCCTTTGAATCTCGTCAACTGACCTATCAATCAAAATATAAATTTGTTCCTGCCTATTCAATTTATCTTTAACATGAAAAATTATAAGGCGCATGGGAAGTTTTGGTATCACTTCCCATTCCTACTGGATGAGGAGATTCTATCTCCCTTCTGGTAAGAGTGCCTACCAGCGAGGACTTTTCCTTATGTAATTGTTAATTATGCAAAATATGCAGGGAAAGGTCAAGGATCACTCTATCGATTAAGCAGCTGGAGGATGATCCTCTTTTGGAGACATTGGACAAAGTAATACCCCCGGTGAGTTATTTAGTGTGATTTTTGTAGAAGTGTGTTAGTTCTGTTATCAAATATAATCAACTCAATTGATCTACTAAATTGCTCATGGGTTATTATTTTTTACAGCAAGGCCACTTGGAATCTGATTCTCTGGGTGCATCTAGTCCTGCAAATATGGAACCTCTTCCCGGACTTGAGAACATATGCCAAGAGCTATTGCAGGAGGAGGGGTAATATTTTATGATTGGTTAGTTTTAAACCTGGATCTGTATCCAATAAAAAAGGTCCATGGTTATGTAGAGAATTGGACAAATCATGATATGGGGTTGGAAGTAGTTTACATTTGTGATGGCATTCTTTTCAGAGGAATCGTCTTACTGTTTTGTTGCACACTGAAAGCAGTTAGACAACTTAACTCATACATGATATAAAACCCCAGGTCATAGTTTTGATGCTTTATGTTTATCTTTGTTATGATCTTTCTTGTTCTTCTACCATGGTCATCTCTTCTTCATTATCTGAATCTCTATGATGTTCAACTTCATTCTTCTTTTTTCTGTCATTCATGAGTGTCTATATTTCATTTTTTTCCTCCATTCTTCATACAATGCAAATGATGAGTAGAGGGTGATGGTGGCGATGACAACTGTAGAATTGGAAGCTGAAGATTCAGTCAGGATCACTTTAAATATTGTCCGATCTCTGTCTATGTTCTATCATGTTGACTAGGTTTTGACATGTGTTTTCTTTTAAAATATTAGACATGATCTTGAATATTTTAATGACACGGGTATGAGAATTATGTTGGAAGACTGATTCTTATGATGTCAGTATTTTGCAAAACCATTCAAGCGGTTCTCCATAAATTGCCTAAAGTATCATTCAAAGAATAAATATTTAGTGAAAATCGCGAAAACCTTCATGAGTACCTGGTTGTATAAGATGTTTTATTTCTGCTTGTCTTATATCGTGATTAACTATGGGAAGGATTTTAAAATATTTACAACTTGTCATGTATGCATATTCACAAATTTGCAGCATAACTGATGTTAGTTTCGGACGGCAAGCGTTGGAAAAGCGTGTTGTCTCCCAAGACCTGGAACTCTGGCTGTCAAATGTGCGAAGTTTAACTCTTTTGCCATCTTTATTTTGTCTCCCAAGCAATATACCTTTGTTTAATTTTACTATTAACTTCTAATTCTCACTTTTGTTATTCCTTTTTCACACTTCTTTTGCAGATTCCTGCCCAAGGCAATCAATATACACTTCTTGCTCGGGCAGGGAGACAGGTAACTGTGAATCATCGCTGTTCTCTTGATTTCAGTGCTTCCTTAAGACTTGCTATTTTGCTACAATAATAACCTAGTTGCAATGAGGCCGTCTCCTCTTCTCCTCTTCTCATGGCAATGCTTTTCCTTCAGATAAAGAAAACCATCAAGACACCAAATCAGCATTTCTTACAAAGTAGAGGCAGACAAGCACACATCTGCATTTTATTTACATGTAACAACACCTTTCACCTTTGATTGACAGTCGAAGATGTATGTTTTTGTTCAGGTTCAGGAAGTATATTTGACAACTACACTTGACCAAGAAGGCATAAAGAAGGCCGTGCAGCGAGTGTTGGGCCGAGTTCCATGAACTTAATTCTTTAGTTCTGAGTGACTACTGGTGTGTTTTTCTAAACGAGTATGATAATTTAACTGATTACCCATTTTATTCGAATGCCTGCAATTGATGGTGGAACTGATTTATTTCCCTGATCAGGTCAGCAAAAGCAATGTTGATGATCCAGGTTTCATTTTGAATCTGCATGGGAGAGCATGTGGATCTCAAGTGTATATATTTGTTTATAGAACTCTCTTCATCCACCTTCAACAGAATTATTGTTCTGTAAGCTTTTGAGTTTAAGCGTTGTTACTATGCAGTTATTTAACTATTATAAGCATGTTCTTTCTTAATGAACATACAAATTCAAACTTATTTAATTACAGGATTTAATTGCGTAAATAAACTTATTTATTAATTTAATATTAAAAAATTCATATGAATAAAATATTCAAGGTTAGTAATTAAAATTACAATGTGTACAAAGGTGTATTACTTTAATTTACATTAATTAAATAAGTTCAATATTATACAAAGAAAGATTCAGATTAAACGATATTTTAATTTTTGTCTTTGTGTGTACAACACGAAGTGTTTTCCTTAAATTAATTATGAAACTACTGTTAATACAGGGACCCACCACCCTAACTTCTCCATAACTGCAGTTAGAGGGAAGGTTTGGTAAGGGTATATAAGGCTAGAGGGACTCAGTCCCGCAGGCGATGTGGGACTATGGACCTGTGTTAACCACTGCGTCCCTAACATGCCCCCTGGGCCCACAGCGGATGTGGGACCCAAGGTCCTAGCCACAGCATAGCCCTAGATACCTAAGCTCTGATACCATGTTAATACAGGGACCCACCACCCTAACTTCTCCATAACTGCAGTTAGAGGGAAGGTTTGGTAAGGGTATATAAGGCTAGAGGGACTCAGTCCCGCAGGCGATGTGGGACTATGGACCTGTGTTAACCACTGCGTCCCTAACAACTACAAACAAATGTTTGTGTGAGCCAAATTAATAGAACAAAAATCAAATCAATTGTTAAAACCAAAGCGTACGGCAGATAGTTGATTTCTAGAGCTTAAATAAAACTTCTAAACAAGACAATAAGAGTGATGCATAAGTTGATGCACATGTTTGGTATTAGCCGAACAATGATAACATATAAAATAGACTATGGGCCTGTTTGTTTGGCTTCATTTGGGGGGGAAGTGGCGGAAGTGGAGACTTCCGCACCACTTCCGACCGTTTGTTTGGCTTCATTTGGTCCTGAAGTGGTTGACAAGACACTTCAGAATAACCCCCACTTCCCCATCCCACTTCGCCCAAAAAAGGGCCGAAGTGGGGACTTCAGCCACTCACTTCCATTTTATAAAAATAATTAATAAAAATTGCCATATCTTTAAAATAATAATTAATCAATTTTTTAATGTAATTAAAAAAGGTTATATTCATTTATTTATTTTATGTAATTTTTTAATAAAGTCATACTTTGAAATTATATATATATATATATATATATATATATATATATCATAATGAAGTTGAAATAATTAATAATAAAAATTTTAAACACAATAACAAATCTAAAACATAAAACAATTTAATAATTTCTCAAAAAAAAATAAATTAATTTATTAAATATTTAAAAATTATATTTAATAAATTAAAGGGGCGGACTAACCATTTAATAAATTAATTTTAATCACAAATATTACAAGGGAGGCCACTTCCAGATTTCACTTCAACCAACCAAACACTGGAAATGGTTACTGACATGACACTTCCAGTAACAACCAAACACACAAAAGTCTACACTTCCAACTGAACTATACACTTCCACTGAAGTGGCCACTTCCAGGAACTCACCACTTCAGAAAATCACTTCCGTACCAAACAGCCCCTATATATAAATAAAATTATTCTAATTATATACTATATATAAATAAAATTATTCTAATTATATTATTTTTATTTTTAATATAAAATAGATAAGTGTGATAACTCCTCACAAAGTGGGTAAGGGACATAAGAGAGATTTATTTTTAGGAGATAATTAAATTATTGTAATTAGTGAATTTACTGCTTCTCGTTTTTTTTTTTAAAAAAAAAAAAAAAGACAGAATGAGCAAACAAATTGCCAATCAACTTGCCGGGCAGGAATATCCCTCATGTAAAGAAAATAAAGTTTAAGCTAGCTTTCAACAAGATAAAGATAAATTAATCAAGACAAATGCATGTTGTAAATAGAATATTTATTCCCTTTATCCCCAAGATTCCATCAATGGCTATAACACCTATTGGACTTGAACTCCTTGATGATCATTGATCAATTTCTTTCAAAGCATGAACTTTTCAGTAAAAAAGTTATCTCAATCCATTGTTAAACCATGCAAACCAATATTAACACCATGCAAAACCCTACCTTTCTCACCATTGGACAAATTCCCTCCAAACAAGATGCTCATGGTGGACACTTTGCTTGTATTCAGTCATGGCAAAGAACCAACCAAGATCATAAGAGAAGCACTATCTAAAGCTCTGGTCCCCTACTTCCCGGTAGCCGGAGAGTTTACCGTCTCCGATCAAGGTGAATTGTCGGTTTCTTGCACCGGGAGAGGTGTCTGGTTCATCGAGGCCTCGGCAGACTTTGCAATGAAGGATTTAAACATGTTCACCAACCATCTAGAGTTTCTCCCTCAACCACCTCTTTGTGTTGATCTTACTGACATGTTCATCATGATTCAGGTACAAACATAAATATACAATTTTTTTTCTTTCTATTTAAACTAATGACTTGTAAGATCATATATATATATATATGTTCAGGTTACAGAATTCAAGAGTGAAGGATTCATTGTTGGTTTAAGATTCAATCATGCAATGTTTGATGGAGTAGGAGTTGGACAATTCATGAAAGCCATTGGAGAAATAGCTAGAGGATACAAAGAACCATCAATTCAACCACTTTGGTTAAGAGATGAAATTCTTATCAACCACCCAAATGCTAAACCCAACTTCCCACCACCTTCAACAACATTATCAACATCACTCCTAGAAACAATCACAATACATGTTTCATCAAATCAAATCAAGAAACTAAAGGGCAAAACCACTAGTGAACAAAGATGCACTACATTTGAAGTCCTTGTTGCAAAGCTTTGGAGAAGTAGACTTAGAGCTATCAAAACAAACCCTGATGTCCTTGTCCAACTTGGCTTCATTGTGGATTTACGTAAGTACTTCATGCATGGAGAGGGGTATTATGGTAATTTCATAACAATGAAGGAAGTTGAAGCTCCATGTAGGAAGATTATTAATGGAACTTTCTCTGAAGTTGTGAAGTTGATACAAGAAGCAAAGAGAAATATTTCAAGTGAGCTTAATGCATGTTTGAGTGGTGAATGTGAATCTAAGGGTAAGTTACTAAGTTATGAGAAGTTAATTGTTAATGATTGGACTAAGATAGGATTAAGAGATGTGGATTATGGATGGGGTGAACCTCAAAGTGTTGTGTCAGTTGGAGAAATACCAATAGTCCCATCTTGTTTGTTTGTGAATTCTAATCCTATGGAGAAAGAAGGGGTTAGTTTGAAGGCTCAATGTGTTAAAAAGATGCACTTGAAAGCATTCATTGATGAGATTATGAATTTTGATGATGATGATGATGATGATGATGATGATTATTATGATTGAAATCTTCTCTTAATTAACTATGTTTTAAAAAACTTGTCCTTTTGGTTTTTTACTGGTCTAATTTTTTTTTTTTTTTTAATATATAGGATTATTAATAAAAATCAACATGTTTAAGAACCAATTCTTCTTTTAAAAAAAAAAAAATTAAAAAGTTATATAAATATATGTGTACATATATCTATCTATTGTTTACAATCTTAGATCTTGCATAATAGAAAAGGAGTATATGAGTAAATTTTTCATAAATTAACTATTCCATTTGAATTCATGAACCTACAATGTAGAACCACTAATTTTTGCAAACGAGTTTATTTTATATAATATCTAATAAGATGTATGACAAAGAAATGTTTTTAGGGGCCATAAAATAATTTTCCTATTTTTCCAAAGCATACCCTGTCAAAAACAAAACCTCAATTAATAAGTTGACTAATTACGCGCCATCATGATAATGCTTCCTAACCTACAAACCTTGTCAAAGTGACATCTTTGCTGGTTCATGTTTAGACGCAAATAGAGAACTCTGATACCAAAGCACCGAAATAGTAGTACAGCAGTAGTTTGTTTCACTGAATTCAAGTTACATTGATATGTATAACATAGAGCAGATGAGAGGAATCATTCGGATTTCCATGAAGATAATGGTGGAGTCTCGGACTCTCTCCATGTCCCTGATGCTTGTCCATATCTTTCACCCTTGACAGCATCGGCGGAAGCAAATGACTCGAGTTCAGACATTTCTTCGGGTGTGAGCTTCACTGAGAGCGCACAGATATTCTGGTTTAGGTTCTCGATTTTAGTCGTGCCGGGAATGGGGCACACGTCCTCTCCCTGGTGGTGAACCCAGGCCAATGCGAGCTGTGATGAAGTGCAACCCTTCTTAGCCGCCATCTCGTTGATGCGCTCGAAGATGATCCCGTTTCTCTCTAGGTTTTCAGGTTGAAATCTTGGTAGCACCTGCAGGTGTCTTACAAAAATTCAGTAACTCAAGAAGGCAACAATGGCAGATAAAACATGATGCCGCACAAACAAGCTATTTTTACGCAACAATATACGCAATGACTTATGGTCCAATAAATCAATTCAACCATGAGTGGTAAATCATCAGTGACAATAAAGACAGAATTTGAGAGATCTTATTAGAAAGATGGTTCTTATTCATTTTTCATTTCGTCTGAAATCATAACATGATAAGACGATAGTAGACATGAATTCAGACCAACTAGTCAATTTTAAGCCCACTTAGAAACTTGGAAATAAATCTTGCAGCAGGAATCTAGTAAGAACTCAACACTCAGCCTTAGAAGATTATAATTGCTCAGCAATATTGTGAAACATAATTAGTTCGCTATTACTTTCTATTGGTAGATGACAAATTGTTTTTAGACAATATAAATGCTTTCAACTGCTAGCATTTCAGTATTGAGCAGTTCAATAATGGATGAGTAACAAATAGTTATGTATGGCTACTCTTAACATTCTGCATTCATTATTATAGCCTAAGAAAATAATAGTGGAAATAATCTACCAGAAAGAATGTCTCATTTCAGCAATACATACCGTCCGAAAGTCTCGCTCATTCAAACTATCGACAATCTTCGGACCTGAAGAAAAGAAACCCCTCCCCAAAGGGCTGTATGCAACAATTCCAATACCAAGTTCTCTGAATGTTTTGAACCAAGATAAACACAATCCACATCAGAACAGACTAGACAATAGTACACTTTCACAAGATCAATTAGCAGATATATGATATATCATTACCGACAAGTAGGAATAATCTCTTCTTCAGCGTCCCTAGTCCACAAAGACCATTCCAGCTGAACAGCAGTGATTGGGTGAACCGCATGGGCTCTCCGAATTGTTGAGGCACAAGCCTCAGACAAACCAATATACTTTATCTTCCCTTCCTCATAAAGTTTCTTAAGCTCTCCCATCTGGCATTATAAAAGAGAAATCAAAGGTTTCCGACAAAAGAAGAACATGATTCAATCACGCAAGCAATGAGGGAAAAATAAACTTCACATTTGTTCAAGCATAGTGATTTTAATAAGAACATCATCAATCATCAACCAAAGTCCAACCAGAAACTAAAAATCAGAAGAAAAAACAAAGAACAAAAATTACAGGGCAAGTATTAAATGAAGAAAAAAGCCTTTTTTTTTTTTTTCCTTTTTTACAAGATTTGCTCAAGTATTGAGGGGGAAAAAACTTCACTAAAAATCAGAACAAAAAACAAAGAAAAAAATTACAGGGCAAAGATTATATGAAGAAAAAAAAAGAGCCAATTTTCCCCCTTTTTCACAGGTTTTAGAACTATCTGATGCCTATAACCAATCAAGTCATACAAAAACAAACATGAATTCTAAAACTCAAACAAGAGATAAAATCCAAGAGTAGTAGAAACGCACAGTTACTTCAATGGGCACCCGGGTATCAACACGATGCTGATAATAGAGATCAATGCAATCAACTTCGAGCCTTTTCAAGCTAGCCAAGCATGCAGCCCTCACATAAGCGGGATCTCCACGAACCTCTCTCTTCCCATCAGCGAATCTGATCCCAAATTTGGTGGCGAGCTCCACCTTATCCCTCCAACCCTCATTCAGAGCCTAAAACAAACACCTTGTGAGCAACACCGAATCCATCACCAAAAGAGAAGAAAGAGAGGAGGAATAGACCTTGGAGAGGAGGATCTCGTTGGTGAAGGGGCCATAGATGTCGGAGGAGTCGAGGAAGGTGATGCCGGAGGAGATGGCGTGGCGGATGAGGTGGATCATGTCGTCGTCGGGCTTGGGAGGCCCATAGAAGGAGGACATGCCCATGCAGCCGAGACCTTGCGCGGAGACCTCGAGGCCTTGCGATCCGAGTTTGATGCGCCTCACCGAAGCCATGATCGACCTCTTCTTCTCAGCTGCTGCTCTGCTTCGAAGAACAACCATCACCGGAGCTAATTTATAGACCTGAAGTTTTGATTATTATTTTTTATTTATTTAAAAAATAATTTTGCAAATTTATTTTTCCCATATATATATATATATATATATATATATATATTACAATTCATTTAAATAAAATAACAAATAATATCAAATAATAAAAAATATAAAATATTTTATAAAATATTTATTATATAAATAATTGTTATCTATCATAATTTAACGATTTTTAATTAATATTTTTAATAAATAATAATTTATTTATTTAGATAATTTATTATCATATATAAATTTATATTATATTTCAAAATGATGACGTTATCTCTTACGAATGATTTTAACATAAAATGGAAAATATTACTAAATATGTGACCTGGAGATGTGCATGAATTATGAAATGTTTAAACCCCTGCGTAAATCTCAATGCAACAAAACGGAAAGGACAGGCAGCAAACGCAAGCAAGTGCGTCATTTATTTAATACGAAAATTAAATAAAAAAATTTTAGAAGAGGACAAAATGGATGGGTTGGCAGCAAGGTTTATAAATAATTTGTCACTAAGAATTTTTAATGATAAAATACTGCCAAAGCCAAGACGGTGTGCAGAAACACAACAGTGTTGATGTACATTAGGGTGCGTTTGGATTACCGTGATAAAATGAGGGGAAATGAAGTAATGAAGAAGGAGAGAAAAGAATGGATAGGGGATGATAATGAAAAAGATATTTAGTTGGAGGGATAATTCATTGGGAATGAGAAAAGTAAAAAATGTAGTTATGTTAATATTACTTTTTTAATCCTTGTATAAAAAAAATATTTATTTGTAATAATTATTATTTATAAAAAAATAGAAACATAATTATATATTTTATTATTATTGATTAATGTTTAATTAAAAATTAATGTTTTAGGAGAAAAGCTGGACGCCCACTTCGGTATGATATTCAGCCTCAACCGATCACCTT
This sequence comes from Dioscorea dumetorum, assembly GCA_902712375.1. Lineage (NCBI taxonomy): Eukaryota > Viridiplantae > Streptophyta > Magnoliopsida > Dioscoreales > Dioscoreaceae > Dioscorea > Dioscorea dumetorum. Next base: position 2,624,137 of record CACTHL010000870.1, on the reverse strand, counting down.
CGGCCGTGGTCATCTACCCTTACACTCACCACTTTAGTTAGTATAGTTTCTCTACAATTAAAAAAAAAAGGTATTTAAAAAATATATAACTTTAATGGTGAAATTTTTAAAGGGGGAAAAAAACAAAACAAATAAAAAGTTCTAATGCAAATGTAACCATGTTTGGGTATGATTTATCTTTCATATTTTCATCAAATATTTTAGCATATCTTTTGTCATTAATAACGCATGATATATTTTTAATATTAGTTAGTAAATATTCTTTTTATATTTTTCAGCTGTGTGGTTATATAATTTTAGCCATGTAATTCTTCTAGAATATTTATAATCATCTTTGATTATTTTTTTACTTCTTTTCTTAAACACAATGACTTTTTAAGCAAAACCTCCTTCACGTTTTTTAGCAATGTGATTTTTTAACATATTCATTGAGAAAAACAATGCTTAAAATCTAATTTCTTTTGTTTGAATTATTTATTAATTATTAAAAATAAAAAAATTACCTAATACTATGTGAGTTTATTAATTTCTTCCTCTATTTTATGAAACAGGGTAGGGTTAGGGAAAGCATTTCCCATCTTGAGAGGATCTCTCAACTAGATAAAATTATATATTAATTAGCTGTTTAAATTTTATAAATATTTTGTTACTTATATAAATTCAAAATTTTATATTTTAATTTACGTTAATAAGGATAAGATAAAGTGTTTTTTTGGTAAACTTCCATATGGTAGTTTGCAAAGAAAGACCCTAGCTAGGAGACCCTTAAAAGTGGAAATTTTTAATTTTTCCTACCTAATGTATATGTCATGCATATATTTATATTTAAAATGTTTAAATTGGCCCTCAAATGTTAAATTTCAAGATCCCGTGACCGCACGAGTAGGACATAGATCAGAAATGTTAGAAGCTATTTAGTAATTTCATATAAATTTGGATTTATAAGCAAATGATTTGAGAAGCAATGACTTCTAGCAGGCCATGCCATAATCCACCGGTTCATGACATAACAACCAATTGATGGGTCTTTTTAAAAAGTTGAAAAAAAATATAAAACCTGTCGAACCCAGCTCATAATTGAGCCCGCTACAATGCATGTCAATTATGGTTTCCAGGCGTTCATTTCAATATAAGTGAAAAGAAATATGGAGAAGTGAACTGGCTTCCTTCACTTTTAATGTTTTTTTTTTTGAAGTGCGGAAGTGACCAATTCTTCGATTTCAAACTGAAGTGGATTTCAGTTAAAATCCACTTCAGTATTTTTTACACCGAAGTGAGAAAAGTGAGCTTATTATAAAGTTCATTTTCCCACACTTCTGAAGACCCTTCAAAAGTAACACTATTTACATTAAAATGAACACCAGAAGTAAATAAATGAGTGTTTCGTAGAATAGACATTTCCTATGAAATAAACACAAAAAGTGGTGGAAGTTATATCACTTTTACCAATTTTCACCCCTTCAGAAAAAGTGTCACTTTCCTCAATTTTTTAATTTCCTAAGACACCTGAGTTTTTATAGAGTCAACTCTAGACCTGGACCAATTGAAACCCTACCCATGCCCATGGACTTCTTATTAGAAACTATAGAAAGATCTCTTGTTACTTCAAATGTTAGAATTAATATAAATATCTTATATATATATATATATATATATATATATATATACTTGTTATTCAGATTGGTTTTATTAATAAGCCCAAAATCTATTTTATTATTCTACCAATAATGTCTACTTACTTGAAATAGCAACTACGACAGCGATTTTCCAACAAATCCAGTGATATGAGGTGGCTAATATCTTCAACCGGTCCGACAAAATCATATTTGCAATTCTTCTTTTTAAAATTGCAAATCAGTGAATTAATTAAATGCCTCTAGGTAGATTGTCATCTCAATGAATTATTCGGATGATCATTTGTGCTTTCAAAAAGATTTATAAAAATTATTATTTTAATATACAATGATTGATTTTACAATAATTGCAAAATTTTAAAAATAATAATACAAAAATGCTGGACACTTCAAATGATGGTTTTTAAAGCTCAAATTTTATTTATTTATTTATTTATTTATTTATTTTCACAAATACTAACAAGCAATGGATACAGAACCCTTAAACTTTGAGTTGGAAAGAAAATCAAATATTAATGGTGCGATTGTAAAAGTGACATGACTTAAATTTATGTGAACATTAAAACAAATTATTTTATAAAAAAATAAATTCAAATGGTTTTTATCAACTATGAAAACCATTTATATAAACAATATTTTTATCTAAACATTGGCAAGCTCAATCTTGTCTTTCTTTATTTATTTTTTTTTTTGGTGGTAGAGCATGCAATCATCCTTGGCGAGTAAATTTTCTGGCACCGAATTATATATTTTTTTATTTTAGGATTTAAACTTCAATTTAAATCACAATGGTTATCACATTCAATTTTGTTACATGGAATGGTTATCCGAGAGATTTTGACATATTTTTAATTTTATGAATACCTAAAATTCTCTATAAATAGGTGACATGGAATTACCAGTCAAGCAAACAATGTATTATATATATATATATATATATGTTAATGGAGAATTTTCGACATTCACAGCATCATAAATAGACTAAAATCACTTGGATAACCAGCTAGTCAAACAAAATTAAGATTGTGTAATCATTTTTATTCAAATTAAAACTTAAATCCCAAAATTAAAAAAAATCATAATTCGATACAATGCGAAAAGAATGTACCCCATCTTTAATAGTTGATAAGCTTGTACACAACTCCCCACTCTCACCCCTTTCTTTTTATTTTTTTCCCTCCAAACTCTTTTGTATTTTATCTATAATGTATATGAAATGCTTGTTCTGTCCTTTTATTTTGGATGGTTCTTTGAATATTATAAAAAATTACTCCTTAAAAAGAAAATCAAATAATTAAAACCAACTTTTCTTGCTTAAAAAATAAAACTAAAAATCCACACATACTCATTATTATTTACAAATGAACATGAAATAAGAAGAGAAACATATTGATCATACAACACCAACAAGGACCTTGAGAATTCTCAACTCATCACTTACATCAATCAAGTCTGAATTGGAGCTCAAAGAGATTGGTGGCTCAACTCCAATGAACAAGTGAAGTGCTTTAAGTTCATCTTTATATGATTCTTGTAAATCAGCTTTATAACCCAGAATTGTTCTAATCCCATTAATCTCTTCCCATATTTTCCCCTCATCACTACTGGACATTAATCCCTGAACCAAAAGACACTCAGACAAATTTGAACGTTATCTATATAAAAAATCTCATCACTTTGATATTCAACTACAAAGTAACTTGTTCTTTGTTAAATTTGTTTAAACTATATATATATATATATATATATATATATATATATATAAGCTCCATGCATGCATGGATCTGATGGGCTTAGAAGTAGACATGATTTCAAATTTGTGTCATCTCTTCTCTCCCATCTTTTTTGAGTAAATTGGTTGAAATTCAATTAGAATTTTTTTTATCTGACAAAAATATTGGTAATAAATTATGTAATAGAAATTAGAAGGGTAGAAGAGCAAGCAAAAAAGCACAACCTCATGAATCACTGAAGTCTCAACTTCATCCAAACCAGCTCCATCATCATCATCATCATCTTGTTGGGGCTGTAGTGGTACTGGAAGTGGAAGGAGACTGCTCATGAGCTTCTCAGTTCCAGCTACGCTGACGGCGAGAATTCCAAAGGGAACGGAGACGGCGAGGCCGAGGACGGACAGGATGCAGACGGGTGGCAGTGCCAGAGGTGCGGTGGTGATGGCAGCTGTAGTCATGGCCAACTTCTTCCCTAGAGATATCAGCTTTGGGTTTACGTGCCACCACCCACCGGAGTTGTCCTCCACCTCATCGCCGTTGTGGTATTCAGGCGACGGCGAGTCCATGAATGTTTCAATGTTTACATAATAGGTATATGGAATGATTAAAGAGAGAGAGACGAGCAGATGAAAGAGGAAAGCGACGCATACGTCATCACGCATGCATGCATGCATGCTTCTCTTTGCCACGTGGCTCTTCGTAGCAGCTGACATTTTGCATGTGTGTTGGTTGTATTGCGATCATTGAGATAAGTATATAAACAAATGGATCGAGTATTTATGTTTTTTAAAATTTTTTTAAAATAAAAAAAATGAGCACTTGAGGGAGAGAAAGAAACACATGTTTATTTATGCACATTTTATGTATCAATTTCCTTTAACTTTTTATATATATATATAGGAATAATAATATTGGAGAGGAAACAACATGCAGAACAAAAGGCAGACGTACTGGCAAAGATTATGAAGATTGTTACAGGCTTACAGGGAAGATGTTTTCCTTACTATGTACAGAGTAACAGTGAGCCAAAGTATATCATTAACATTAACAGAAATAATTGGAACAATAATTATAATTAATTCCTTGAGGAACAAAAAACACATAGCTACAAGCTATTTGATCCACTGCTTGGTTTGGAATAAGGAACTTACGGAAAAATGAGCAGAATTGAACTTACAAATGATGTCCAAGTTCCTGACTTTGATATGTTAAATTGTGCCCAAAATTAGTTTAAAACATTGCTTATTTGCCATCCACATCTAGCGACAAATAACCGTTTTTAACGGCCTCGCTGATCAGTACGACATTAATTGATAATGTGACATTATTTCTACAAGCCAATGTTCAATCACATCTCTATATCTTCCAAGTCCGGCAAAGGAAACCGAAGAATGGCTGCAATTCCGGTCATACTCGCCAATTCTGTTAGAAAAAAAACAAGAAGGAAAATTTAGAATTTAGTGAGAAGACATGCTGAGTTTCTACATGTTGCAAGCAGATATGCAAGGTATCACTTGACTGAAGGTAAGAGAAACATGCTTGGTAAAAGGATAAACTGGCCACAAGAGTCATAATTATCTCAAGTTCAGATCATCTTTATGCAGGATTATTTATAACTCATGAGATCACTATTTGTGAAAGTATGGAAAAAACTTCAGAACCAGCAAATAAACTAAACTGAAAACGAGGATCGGAAGACAAACTCACGCTCTCCAGAAACATGCATGGAAGAAAATATATGTGCAGTGCCTCCTGAATCTTTGACCGACTCAACCAGTTTGACATACTTCTGCCGTGTTTGGATATCAGCATTTCTGAAGACAAATAAATGATTATGAATAATTCAGCTGTTTATGAGGCAGAACACAGAAAGAAAAGCAAAAGCTCCACAACTAATAGAATTCGAGATAAAATTATAATAAACGCATATTAATAGATACTGATTTTGGGGAGGGATGAGCAAATGCACATATTCAGTGTATGTGTTAGAATTTTCAAGGAAGACAACCATCTTTCGATGCTAAAAAGGTCATGATGCGAATCACAATGAGAAGTCGTCAAATTGAATTAAGATTACCTGCACATATGCTTACTGAAGATTGCTCGTATGTTCATGATATCTAAATGCCCTGAAGATCATCTACTTTTAGATCAAGTAAACAATACTCATAATTTCTTATTCGGCCCACAAGGTATGGCATTTGGGGCTTAAGACTACACCTCCATCTTTCCTCTTTATGATCATTCTTTTAAGCTAAAAGGTCATTTTAAAGTTGGGCATTCATTGTTGCCCTTTCATTAATACTCAATTCTATTTTTACAAAGAGAAATCCTATGTGGTTCAATCAAGTGAGAATTGGGTGTTAAGAGATATATAGGAAAACAATTTTTTTAAAAAAAAAAAAAAATTGCTGCTTTAGAGGTTTTCATTTGCTTGTGAATGAGCATAAGCTCAGGGCCTCTTATGACAAGCGGGAAGTTTAGCCATTAGCATTCCCCCAATAAATACATGATATGGTGCTTTGTGTGAATTTTCAAAGAATATATTGGTTTCTGAAGCAAATTTAACTTGCTAACAAGAAACAACCCACAAGACCTATGCTTACTTGAAAAGACTATCTGTGATGAGAAGAGTTTGTATAGCCATCCTCTCATGAGCAACTTCAACATGTTTAGGCCCATAGCAAGCACGATCTGGATCCTGCATAGACCACTTCAACTCCAACATCATGCAGATAAAAGCAATATGTAAACAGAATTAAAAAGGAATAGAAAAGACAAGCAGTATCAGCACCACAACCATTTAGATCGCAAAGTTGGCAGTGGCCTTGAGGTAAATAATTAGACGCAAAACTTCCTATAATTGATTGGCCATAAGGCTTCATTTTTAGTACTTCTTTATGGTGGACTATGTTGACTGGTTAACACCTAAAAATCATTGGAGCATCAACATAGATATTCCACAACAGATGGAAAATAAAAATGGAGGTCAACTGAGTTAAGCAGGCGGTCAAATTCCAATCTGCACCAATTAAGCATTTTAGAGTAAAAGCAGGAAAAAGCTGTGAGTATTGACACTAACATCTGAAAGCATTGTGAAGAAATCTTTCAAAGCTCGAACCTGCAGAAGCAATAGAAAAGAAACCATTCAATGATGGTTGAAACATGAAGAGACAAACCAATTTGATATTTATATGCTGAACTAATTGACAAAACTCGAATGAGGAAAAAGCAAGCACCTCTTGTGCAGCCTTCGTATCTTTTATCAGGGCCATGACACTAGGCGCTTCCAATACATCCTTTAAACTGTGCCTAAGCTCCATAGAAAGAAAGAGGTAAATACAGGAAAACCAAAAATAATTCAATACTACACCAAGTAAAAATGAATTATAACTAAATAATAAGTCCATATGCAGCCTTGAGATAAGATGAAACCATGGTAACACACTGCAAAGGCCAAAACATTATTATTTTACAGTTCCTGAGATGTGATATTTTACATCTTGTAAGCCCTAAAAATGGAACGTAGTGGAATAATTATTTAATTTGCTAAAAAAATTTGTACTTGATAACCGCAAATCCAAGAAAATCTAAATTCAAACCAATTACTTAATTGCAAAAGAAACAAAGAAAAAGAAAACTCACTTGTAACCTGATGTCGCATGTGCAAGAATTAGACGTGATTTATTCTCAATGATTGATCGTAACTGTCTCCGTTCAGCCTCTAATAGCAAATAATCACGGAATTGATCCTGCAAAACAATAAATTGGAACAGTCTTCAAACTTTAATATTAGTAAACTAACACAATAATCTTTGAAGATGATACCTGTGTATATATCTTTTAAAAAAAAAAACATCAGAAAATTAACATCTAAAGATATTGATTTAAGAAATTACTGAAAAGTAATTAATTCACCCAGGCAATTATAACAATGGTTCCTTTCAGCTTATGGCCACTGAAGCATCACAATTATACTATAACAATATATCTTAAGGGCCCACCTTATAAGGAAAATTCTTAGATGTGAGTTCATTCAAGGAAAAGGGAAATCAAGTTTTCCACTTTAAGCATTTTTGCAATGTAGACAAAAATATGAAGAATACTCCATAATTGCATTAGGTTGTTGATAGTCCTGGTCATGAAACAGCATTATGAGTAAAGAAACATCTTGCCAGTTTAATCCTACCAAAGCATTGCTGAATTTTTCGGTTTTATGAAAAATCATGATGAGTGTTGTATAAGCATTTCAAAATACATACATATTGGATAGTTGATAGCCCTGCTTGTCAAACAGAATTATCTACATAGAGCAATGCATAAAGTTTAATCAATGCATGTATAATTTACTCAAGTGAAAATTCTATCGGTCAGCATGTGGGGAATTTGGGGGATACAAGCACTTTCATATCTATATTCACAGGATACAACAGCTACTTCATCCATTACCCGATACTAAATTTTGGAGGCACCATCTTGATGAAGCCCATAAAAGTTTGGTTGTAGCCAAGACATCTTAGTGCACTACAGATTAAATATTTCTATATCTGGATTATTTTCAATGAGAGATTAGACCAAACATCATTAGCATCAGACACAATCTTAATGAGGCACATAAAATTTTTGGTAGATATGGGCTAAAAGGAAGTGTTGCTCTGCTTGAGTAAACAGAAAAAGTGAGACATCCCTGCCAGCACCTGCTAATTAAATTGCTAAGCCAAATGGATGCAAGGGAAAATTTTTATTTCATCTTACTAATCAAAATCCAGAAAAACAGATTCCAATTGGCTTCCAAATTTGTGCAGTCATGGAAACTAAAAGGATCACCCTCTAACAAAAGGATATCAAGCAAGCTCCCAATAAAGATTAGAAGATTTCTACTAAGGTCACTTGGAGGAACATGAACATCAGACCAGAATTAATAATCTACACACATTAATAACAATCCACAGTCTAAGGTTGAATCAAATTTCCAGATTAAATAAGGAAGACTTTAATACAAAAATAGTCAATACAGGTATGGCCGCTTTCAAACAAACAAGTATTGAGGAAACACAAAGTAACAAGAGTATGAGTTGAACTAGACCTTTGTGAAACCTGGGCTTGCAAGCACAACACACTGAACAATCTTAAAGTCAATGTACTTCAGCACAGCCTAAAAAGTACAAAGTGTTGTCACTTGTCAGGCCTTCTGAAAAGCAAATTCACTACCATATCTTTTGTGTGTTTTAACTTACAAGCCGCAAATGAAAGAACAGCCAAACTAACCTGTAAGATATTCTCAAAAAAATTTTTCAGAGCCTGCAGGAAACAATTTTATTTGTTAATCATGAAAATAATGACAAAAGAACACATAGAAAAAAACTGAAGGAGTTTCACATACTGATTCATAACCAGCAATTGCAGGACCATGCTTACGAGGTATTGAAGTTTCAATGCGACAACGAGTTATTGTCATGCTGAAAAATGTTAGGGGTAATTTTAGTTGTAATGAGCAACAATATATCATATTCAGGTAATGAGAAAACAAAACATCGAAAAGGAATATTTCTGTTACACTATGACACTCAAAATTTTCAATGTTGATGGTTTTGATGGTTTCTGAACTAAGTGAAATCTAAAGCATTCGTCATAAACCAGACCAGCGTCAAAAATCAATTCTATATATTGATTGTTCGAAATAGTTTGGTCACAACAACCACGTAGGCTTGACTTGATAGAAGTTTCACATACCTTCTACCAATCAAAAATATGTGTGCTAGACCTTCTTGCATCAAGATAACAGCTAGATCTGCAGTTGCGGAAGGATCTGAAAACACCATCTTTATATGGTGAGTATATGTTCTCATATTTCACTCACATCTACAAATTAAAAGAAGAATTTAATGTGATCAAATAAGAGATCCAACAAGACCATCAAGACTTAATTTGAGGAGTCAAAAATTCACTAGGAAGTGAAAGTGGTCAACAATTCCCAACATTACCAAGGCACTTCAATCTTTAATTCAAAGAAACCACAAACAGGTTAAATTAGTGTGAACCATGGCGTTAAAGAAAACTGAAACACATTTCTTTCTTAAATGACATACCACATGCCTGTTGCAGAACCTCAAGTGCCAAAGAATCCCAAACAACCTATAATGATTAAGAAATGGCCTTATGAACAGTACATATTTATTTTCCTGAATCTTAACCAATTAAGATGTGCAACCGAATACAAACAACTGATGAAAATGGAATGACATGGTTGGTCGACATATTGATATCAGAAAGGACAAGGAGAAAGGTCATGGAAATGGTGAATTCCCAAAACATAAACTCCAAATCTGTTAATATAATAAGAATATATGGTAGAACATATATGAATAATTCTAGAAAACAAATAGAGAAGTTTCTTACCAATGCATGCTAAAATTTCCAGAGTTTTTTCAGCACCCGACACTATTTAGCACTGATGTGAAATTTTCAATAATATGTTTATTTGCAAAGCATATCACAGTTAGCACCAAGGGGTTCGAATTTTGAAACATACCACTACTCACAATAGTTGCAATTTTCTATCAGAACCCAAGCTATACTAGTATAATTGATATTCCTAACATAAAATTTGACATCTTTTAGCTCAAATTATCCAATATAAATTAATCAGAAGAGCACTTTCAAAAATGAAAAGATCTGGATGCCTACGGATGGCAAATTCAAGTGTATATTGTACATGATGCATTACTTCCATATCATCATATCATCAACATACGTCTGTAAGAATTAGAGATTTTGCTGTAATATGTAATAACATAGAAAATCCATCAGAAGAATCTAAATGAGAAAGTAAAAAAGAAATGTCATGTTGAAAATTGCTTTTACAATTCATCGAGAAGTACCTTCCTCAAAATAAAAGGTCTGTGTGGCTCGATTTCTATAGTATGAAATTGTCCAATCTGCAGTCAATGCGTTAATTCAGAATCACCACCCTCATTTCTCTCAACAGCAAGAACACGATTCTATAGAATTAAATATCTGACCTTAACATGTTCATTCTCAATGATGTTTCTTCCACGGATGCGCAAAAGCATACCCTCCTTGTCATAATCTACATCCTACAAAATGCCACGAAACTTTTCAACATTACAATCAAAATAAAGTACCATCAAACTTACATATTTAAGCCATAATATATAAAATCAATGAGAATTTAAGAAAAATGTTTAGAAAATTAACCCAAACTGTAAATATATTAATCAAGTTTTGCTCATAGGGTTGAGCTCTAGAATATATGATAGAAACTTTAAAGTGAATTCACTATAGAAAAAACAAACATATGACTACATAGTAGGCTGATGAACAGATTCAAATTACCTCAACTTTAATTTCTAACTTTAATTTCACACGTTCTGAGTCCCTTCCTCCTGAAGCTTTCTCTCTCAGAACCTTCCTGTAAGGGCATAGAAAAGGGAAAATAACTTCAATAAGACAAATGCAGAAAACAAAATATCCATAATTATGCATGTGTCTGCCTCCAGTTTATGCATTACTTATTAATTCAGCTTAACTGGTTAAACTTTGACATTCATACTCCGTAGGCACCATAAATAGAAAATCCAATTTAAAATTAAACCCTGATTATAATTGGTGCATGAGCAAACATACTGCCTTGATTGCAAAAGGGAATTCTGCATCCACCACTACCTTCCTGCCTCCTTCTCTCATTCCCTTACTGAACTTACAAGCTAATTGCCAAGGCAAACCTTATTTTTACTCGTAGGCAAGTGCAATCTTGTTCAACTGGCCAACTCCCAGTCCCTTCCTCTATTTTAACTCTTCAATCTTTCAATATCTCTCAGTTATTTATTTCTTCATTTTCGCTAGCTACATACCTAATTCTTTTTCCATATCAATTTCTCTGACTTATTTCTTCCCTTTTAAAATTCACCCATCACCAGAAACTTCTTTTAATCTTTCTTTGTATTTCTTCCACGACAACCTAAAACCTTCTTCCTCACTCTAGTAGTTGTTCTTTAAACTGCCAATCTTATACAATATGTTAAACAGTGTCTTAATCATGAGATACCTATACATGTAGATAACAAAACACATCGAGAAGGAGTTGGAGCTAAAATTAAATAACTTTCCAGTAAGATTTGTTTTGGTTTTGGAGCAAAGTGCCTTGTCATCACCAAGTAATTTGATGAGCAAAATATGCACCTCAAAAACAAAATTAAACATACATTGAGAACTCTATCATATCATCCTCAAGATAACTTTTTTCTTCTAATTTAAAATCGATTACCCACATAGAGACAATTGGCTTAAATATGCCTTTCTGAATTGAAAGAAATAGAGATTAAAAACACAAGGAAGTGTAAACTTACAACAGAAAACTAACAAAACTGAAGTCTTTTTCTAGGGTTTAATTGCAAGATTATCAAAAAATACAAGAAGATAAATCGTACTTAAAACTGAAAATCCAAAAATAATAATTCTTGAATGAAAAAGCAGAAAGAACCCAAAAGATTTACCTCACAGTAGAAGCCTGAACAGTATCTCCTACAGAAACAAGATTGTAGGCGTGCCACATATCATCGTCTTCCCCCGGAGTAATCTACAGAAAAGCCACGAATTCAGTAAATCCAAAGCCAAAGAAAATAAAAAAAAAAGGATCAAAAATCAATACAACGCCAATTGTACCTTCACGAATCCAGGCCCATCTGGGATCAGATCCTTGCGAACGAGCCTCATGGAGGGATGTGAAGAAGGAGGCCGGAAAACGCTACTGCGCCCTTGCTCTTCTTCGGTGACAGCGAACCAAACCGACGAGGTCCCCCGGCGGAACGGGGAGGAAGGAGAATAGAATTGGGTGCCCTCGGAAGTTGGAAATCGTGTGAATTAAATAATTAATATTAATAATAAAATAAATTAAAAATAAATAAAATATTTTAAAAAATAAAATCACAAATGCGTATTCATTATATATTTTAAAGTATTGCAAATTAAAAAAAAAATTGTGTCAATTAGCTTCTGGTCCAACTAGGGCTGTAAACGAGCCGAGCCGAGCCGAGCCGAGTATCACCAAGCTCGAGCTCGGCTCGTTTATAATAATCAAAGGCTCCAGCTCGGCTCGAGCTCGTTCGAGCCATGTTTTTTGTGCTCAAGCTCGGCTCGTTTAAGAATTTGATATCATTCAAAGAGGCCTCTCCAATCTGTCATTAGGCTAAGCAAACAGCATCTTCATGTTGCAATAAAAACAAACTCAAAACATAAACTCATATAATCCCAAAAAACTTTCAACTAAACATTAAGAGTACCCTTTATATGTATTCATATATATCTACAACACTACACTCTATTGCTTATATATATATATATATATATATATATATATATATATATATAAGCTCGTTTAGGCTCGTGAGCCTCACGAGCTGAGTAATTTTGGGCTCGAGCTCGGTTCGGCTCGTGAAAAGTCGAATCGAATTCGAGCATGGACCGAGCTGATCTCGAGTAGCTCACGAGCAGCTTGACTCATTTACACCCCTAGGTCCAACAACGCTAACCCTGCTATATAAAATTTAATTTAAAGGATTTAAATTTTCCGAGTTCAAAATGTACCGGATATAATAATACCAAAAAAAATTCAATATAAATTCAAAATGGATAATTACAGCCATTTGCATGTTATGGTATTTGGATTGTTGATTCATCTTGCTCATTTTGATTGTTATTTTTCATTTGTTTTATGTGCTTCTCTGTCATGGAAATGGATATTTACAGCCATTACAGTTATGGTAGTTTTTAGCTGACTCCAAGTACTTGGGATTAAATATTAATGGCTTGTTTGTGCTGCTGCTGCTGCTTCTGCTGCTTCTGCTTCTTCTGCTTCTCTCTCATGAGGATCTTTATGATTGTGATTTGCTTCTTAAAGACTATGTTGTCCATGTGGAGGAATTTGGAGCCTTCCTGGAGGGGAAAAAAAAAAAGAAACTTGGCCCAGTTCATTTTGTCATTTGAGTGTAGATTATTAATTATTTGATGTGCTGTTTATTTGACTCTGTCGGTAGCCTTGTGAAAATATTAAACCATAAGAAAATAACTTGCAATTATGAATTTATGCTCATTTACTTTGATATCATATCATTGCTTTTTTCAAAAGTCCCGCTGTACAAATCACAAGCGGCCTTTTTTATATTCAGTTTTAGAAGAGGCTGACCTTGAGTAGAGATCAATAGAAGGCGCAGATAGGTGGTTGTTTTTTACATTATTTTGATCAATGTCTGATGATTTGGTGGAACAAGTAGAATTTATGGTGATTTATGAAATTTCTCTGATGACAATTTGGTGGAACAAAACTGAAGTTGAGCGACTATTTTGATTCAAATTGAAGTTTGAACCCTAAAATGAAAATGAACAATAATTTGGTGCTCTACCAAAAAAATTACCCTAAATTATTGCTTATAATGTTTCAATACTCTTTCATACTGCCATTTTTTTATAATACAAGAAGCATGAGCAAAATCCAAAAAACAAACAAACCATGCAAGCTTTGGAGAATGACACTCCCCTAATCTCTTCATCCATAATCACACATTGATAGCATCGGGAGGTTGTTCAAAGATGGAAAGGCCTTGGTTGTAAACTGTGTGCTTGGGATTGTTGAAGTTGATTGAGGTCTACTTTTAGTGTCACGTTAAGGGGATAGTGCCTATCAGAGTAGTATGCAAGATGTGAAACAAATCCAATGCCGAATGACTTGAGCTTAGGAAGGCAGTTGCCTTAAGAGGAATGGGTATTATGTTTGATAAGATATGTATCAATATTTTTGCGTTAAAAGGAGTGAACTGTGTGTGTCTTGTATATCTTTTAAAAAAAGGTAGAGCATGCTAATGTAAGCAGAGGAAGCTGGAGTGTGTGGTTATAGTGGTGTAGTGACTTGTTTGTTTTTCTTTCCTTTTATTCAGCTTAATAGGGATGGCAAAGCATTTGCAAGGTGATTTCCTTCCACTACTTCTGTAAGAAAATAATTATTTTTTTTATGTACCTTGGTCTAAACTCTTCTTCCTTGCCATGACTAATGTGCAATGCCACATTAGGTTTAACATATTGACAAATATGTGTGCATCTTTGTTAGGGAGAAACAGAACGATCAGAGTCACCAAATGGCTTTTTTCTCTGAAAGTACTGTAGTAAGTGCATTGCGGTACTTTAAAATTCCGAAATTTGTACTCTGCATGGGTTGAAGTATGGTCACTGTAGCAGGAATACTGTTGCACTGGTAATGTAGCAAAAGTACAGTAGCACTCAAAAAATTTAGAAACATGTAATCTACACGAGCTAAAGCACAATCATCACTGGCTAAAGCGCGGGTACTGTAGCAATCGTGCAACTCTTTGTTTCTGAATTTTGAGGATCAAATCTTTTCCTTTTTGAGTACAAATTTTGGGATCTAATCAACATAATAAAAATATCAAACAACAACAAACAAAACTCACGATTTAGCGTGGAAAACCTCTTCAATCTAGAAGTGAAAAACCACGGGACCCTAAGGTCACTCAGAATCGTTTTTCACTATGTCAACAATGTGATAACAAAGAATTTCTCTCTAGCTAATTAGAGGCATACAATTGCAAAAGATTTTAAGAAGAGAACTATTCAAACAACATCATCATTTTACAAAAATGAATCACAAAGATTTCAAGGAGAATTAGAAGAAATCAAACAAATGATTTTGTAAATCTCATTCCAAGAATGCTCTTTCTTGAAATGTGGACGAAATCTGATTTCAATCTTCTTGAGAGATCAAACCCTGGTGCCTCTTTTTTCTTTTCTTTTCTTCTTGCTTTTATGATGTACTCTCTTTTTTTTTTTCTTTCTCACCAATGTCAACAATAATCTATTGTTAACATAATTTTTTTAATTGTGGAGGTGGGCCCCACTTATTGAAGTGGCCCCACTAAATGGAGGTTGAGTCAACAATCTTTAAGTTCATGTGAAACTAACAAAGTTTAAGATTTAGTACCACAAAAACAAGTTAACATGTAGCACTCTCACTGAAAGGTTCCTTTTGCTTTAAATTAAAGGATTGAATTGTACTCATGCTTGTTGTAAAGCTTCCTTTTGCTCTATTTTGTACATTTCATTAGTGATCTTGATGAATACTGTATTTAATTAGTTGAACTCTTGGTTGCTTTTTTTTTTTTATTTTCTATTTATTACCATGAATGGCCATTTCTTTGAACTTATGTTATATATATTCTATTTTGTCAAACTATACAAAGAAATTATCAGCAACAACAGTTGGTCTAAATGATAGTTGTTTCGATCACTTGAATAAATGCTTTTGAATTTTAATTTTTATATATATAAAAAAATTAATGAAAAAAGATCTATTTTTTTATAGGACTCGATATTTCATCTGAAGTAATTGATTCAGAACAATACTTTTTAGGAAATCAGTGCATCAAACACTAAAAAACTATGGGTAAATTCTAAAACATGTTTAATTCTAATGAAAATATTATTCTGAATTTAGAACCTCACTTTTCAAAACTGTTTATATTTTTCTTTGTGTATAATTATGCAAGTAAGTTCTACTGTAGGTGAGCAAGATAGATATATATATATCACTCCTTTCACACTATCAACACTTAAATTCATCTAATCATGCTCCAATTAAGTCAGATTAGTGATGATGAATAAGTACGGTATCCAGTGCACCACTATGTTTAAAATTCCCCCATGTACAAAAGAACTGCACTTGGTGGGAGTGCCCTCATGCAATCTAAAAAAAAAAGTTATGCAATCTAAAAAAAGATAATCATTTATCCAATCTCTCTCTCTCTCTCTCAGGAGGTCTGTCCAGAACTTTCTTATGCATTCTAAAAAAGATAAAAGTTTGTAATGACAAGAAGTGCAGTTGGTGGTAGTGCTCTCATGCATGAATTATTATTACAGATAATGAACAAAAAAACCCTCTAAATTTCATATATTCACAGACCAACCCTGCACTTTTCAGTATGAACAAAACATCCCTCCTTTTTGGGATGATTTCCATCCTGGTCCCTGCATGGCATAACGCCGTTAAAGCTTCAATGGATTGACGGTTATACCCCTACATTAACGCGATTATGGGCGCGAGTACGGCGGTGCGTGTTCCGAGACATTTCAGGGTTTATGATGTTCTGTTTGGCTTCTTTTCACCTTCTTTTCACCTTCTCTCATACCAAAGCGACAGACAGAACAAACCCTGTAGCTCCCAGACCGGCGGCGCAACGACCATCCGATTGCAGTTAATCCCGACACACTATTATCTGGTAAGATTAGTATGGTTTTATTCCCTTCCCGTCGGTTGTAGTTGAGGGTTTTGTGCTTTGTAACGGTTGCTGTTTATATTGCGGAGTTTTCGTTTACAGTTTAAGGTTTCTCTTTAGATTTGAGGCATTTTTGGCTGAGCGCTGTTGTATGTAACGCAGATATGGCGTCCAACCCAAGTGAACGGCGAGATGCTACCTTGCGCCCGTCGTGGATACTCCGGCCCAACCGAGGCGGCGCATGTCACAACGGCAGGTGGAGATGGTGAGGAGGACACCATTCGGCCATCTCATGGAGGTGGAGGCGTTCTTTGCGGGAGAGAGGGGGTTGCTTGATGCCATATTGCGGCGATACGACCACGAGACGAAAATGTTCGGAATAGGGGTGAGCTCGGTGAGCTTCCGACCGGAAGATGTTGCCATTATCATGGGACTCCGGGCGACGGGGATCCGGTGCGGTTCAAGAAAAACAGAACACCGTCCGATTTCGAAGAGAAATGCATGTCCAAGGGCTTCGAAAGGACCCGAGATGCTATGAAGGCGTCTCTTCTCGAGAATGGTCCGGACAAAGGGGGAGGAGGTCAACTTTGTGAAGCCGCTGGTGGTCTACCTCATGGGGACGGTGTTGTTCCCGAACACCACCATGTCGGGTCCCGCCATGGTCGGTCGACTATGCTTCCAACCTCTCCTCGCTACGCAGTACGCGTGGGCGGAGGCCACTCACGGGTGGATCATGGAAGACCTCCCCAAGACGGCCACCCGCGTGCGAGTCAAGAGCTAGGGGGGAGCATATTGAAACGGGATACATGCGCGGGTGCACCATCGCCCTCATCCTCTCGGTTCTACGAGGTCACCGGAACAGGCGGAGGGCCCGGGTTGGGAAGACTCCCCGGATTTTGTGTTACGGGGAGGGAAGTTTTAGGAAACAAGCGTCGCTGGAAAAGCTACTCTCATCCATCGATGAGAAAGAGGTATGAAGTCTCTGTTTCCGTTTACTTTCAAATGTTCCCGTTTAGCCTCCGACGTTCCCATTTATGTTTTCCAAGTTCTCATTTATAATGGCGAGATTTCCTTTATATTTCAACGTTTCCGTTTAGGTTATAGAGTTTCGATTTACTTTTTGGTGTTCCCGTTTACTTTTTAAGCGTTGTTGTTTACGATCGACGTTCCCGTGTATGATTTTATTGTTCATGTTTATCTTTTATGTTCCCATTTATCTTTCTGAATTTTCTACTCTCTTGTTGACAGTTTTCCAAGCCGACCGTCGACGATCCCGGACAACAAACGTTGGCTTTGGTGCCAGCCCGAGCCACCGGTGGTGCGTCCAACAAAACGTGGTCGGTCACCGGATCGACGTAGTATCTCCCCCCGTCGCACTCGTGTTCGTCGCGTGGAATGGGTGTCCCCCTCGGTGGCAATTGAAGACGATGTAGCCACCCGGCTACGGCGGGCCATCGAGACATTGTCGCGTGACGTCCGGCGTCGGCTTCCCGGGTGGATGTGATCGAAGGACGCCTTCGCATCGTTGTACCATCTTCGGGAGATCCCACAGGCGGAGTCCGGTTCGATGCCATCTCCGGTAATCGCACACCCGGCGAAGAAGGTCGCCACTCGACGCATTTCTAGGCGTGTCTCCCGGCGAGGAGAACAAGCAGCCCGTTGGCGTCCCGGAGAGCGCCATAACGTTGCAAGCCGAAGACGACCTCTCTCGGTGCCCACCGGCCCGAGGACGAAGAGACTCTGCCGTAAAGGCGGACCGAAGCTGGAGTGCGAGACGAAGTCCACCGGTGACCTCATCCGGCAATGATGGCTCCGATGCGGTCGACGTCGACAAAGATCATAGCGTCTTTGACCGATATGAAAGGTAAGATCGTTATCCCGGCCTTAGATGTTGAGAGACCGGCGGTGGCATCCGACAACGCCGAGAGGCCATCCTCTTATGTGGACGGCATGGACGAAGAAAATGCGACTCCGTCCACCGCCGCCGCGCAGGCTCCAACCCCACCCCCCCACGGCGGAAGAGGAGGCTCAACGGCGGTCAACCACCCACGACGAATGTGCGGCCACCGCCACGGATGAACCCCCAGCTGATCTCCCCACTTGCGGTAGAGGCGGCTCCACCGCAGCCCTCCGAGGCGGAAGAGGTTTCTTCACCGCAGCTCGCCCCATCGGAAGAGACAGCCCCACCGCGGCCCCCGACGGTGCGCGCGCAGACGTCGGTGCGGGCACCATTGTGGAAGAAGGTCCACGACATCCCCCCCCCAACGGCCGAGGAAGCCACTCCCGGCCCGAAACCGTGTCGGCTTATTGTCGACGTTGACACGGTGGCGATCATTGAGAAACAAGGGTCGAAATCCGTCAAGACTCGCCTTTCTCCCCAAAAATAAACGGCCGATTGCATTTCATCGCCCGAGTCGGGTGGAGCAGGGCGGCAATGGGAATGTACCTCAACCGTAAAATTGACAGGTGAGTGCAATGCGTTTTCGTTTCCTTCTATGCGTGTGGTTTACATAATATATTGTTCCCAACTTACTTTCGGATGTTTTCCTTTACCGTGTATAGTTTCCGTGTATTGTTTACATGTTTCCGTTTATGTTTCTAGGTTCCGGTTTAGATTATATATGGTTCCGTTTAGGTTTTGGAGTTTTCATTTACGTTTTAGTTTTACCGTTTAGAATACGGACGTCTCGTTTACATTTTGTGTGTTTTCGTTTACATTACATGCGTTACCGTTTACCTTTTCTCCTTCCCGTTTACTTTTTAGTGTTGCCCTCTAATACTCGCGATGCCGCGTTTAGGACCATCGTCCGGAAGAACGACCTCTCCTTCACGACCGAGACCACTTGTACACCTTGGTGGAGGGGGTCGTCGTGCTCGATGATGTGCTTGGACGTTTGGTGTGTCATGATCATGGAATCATGCAAGCGAACGCCCTCCCCCTACAAAAGACGAGGTGTTGTCACCCGACCGCCGGGCGCTTCTCATGTCACGAGACGGAACATAGTGCCGAGGTGGCGCTTACGTTGGTCGAGGCGGGCACCGCAAATTTCAACGAGGTGGAAATTATTCTCGCTCCCCATAATATTCAACACACATTTCCACCTCATTGTACTCGACAAAGAGGTGAAGCAATATCTGCACTACACCTCTGCGCAGAGCCGCACATACGACGCCGACGCGAAGGCCATGGTAGGGTCTTACGTCTCCTTCGTTGTCCGTATTTGTTTCCTCGTTTTTTAAAAAACGTCGGACGACGACACTCACACGTCTCCTTCGTTTCCTTTTTTTACGCGCCACGAACGAGAGGGAACTATTCGACCGCTGTCCTGGATGTTGAGGTAGGCGACACCGGGACGGCGAGTTACCCTCTTGTGCACGTCCGCGATTGCCCACGGCAGAAACCCGACAACGTGGACTGCCGCCTTTACACAATGCGGTTCATCGAACAACTCCTCAACGGGGAGAGTCTTAGTCCGCCTCACTCCGACGTGCCACTTCGCGCGTCGCAGATGCGCAGCCCGTATCGTCATGGACGGCATCGCAAGGGGGAAAGAAGATGGCAAACAGAGATGATGTAATTGATATTCGTTTATACAAGTGTGTTTATTTGTTGTACATATATTGCGAATGTAAATATATTTTCAATTGCATCCCATTGTTTTCCTTTACACAGTGCCGTTTCTATTTACAATACAGGGTTTCCGTTTATATAGTAGAGTTTCGGTTTACATTTCAGCGTCTCCGTTTACATCTCATTGTATCCGTTTACATTTCATTGTATCCGTTTACATTTCATTGCGGTTGATGAAAATTGATACAAATATTCCCTCCTGCACATTCTCTATAGCTCATATTGAAATCTCTTGAGATTCATTGAATTTGATTAGGGTTGGTAAAAATCTCACTTTCCGTTTGTATCCCAAGTGTTGTCCTTTACACAATGGCGTTTCGTTTACAATCAAAGGTTTCCGTTTACATCGAAGAGTTCCGGGTTACATTTTAGTGTCTACATCAAAAGGTTTCCATTTACATTTCGGTGTTTTTGTTTACATCAAAGGGTCACGGTTTATATTCATGAGTTTCCTTTTGCGGCTCGTCTTTTCGATTACATCAAAGTGTCGATTATGTAAGGGGGGTCTCAATCCGCGATGGGTGCGCCGCACGACCGCCGATTGTGACCAACCTCGCGACACCTGCTGCACTTGAACTCACGTACAGAAGTGTGTTGCGATTCGATTCTTTTCCTTTTTGGGCGCCCTGGTTGCCTCTTCGTGAGTGGTGGCCGGATGGCCAACGGACGAGAGTCATCTGTTGGTCTGTCATTGTCGGGGACAGGGAAAATTGCTTCCGAGTAAGACGTCCGGTACGTGTCAGCGGTGAAGTAACTGTCAACATATCTGTGAACGTTTGCATCGGTTTGCATTATAGCCGCGCAGGCGTGCTTACACGGGATCCCGTATATCCGCCACCGTCGGCACGAGCACGTCCTTGCGGACGAAGTTGACGGAGAAGCTATTCCGTTCGACTACTTCGAAGCGATCGCTCGTTGATCTCCCAACAAGTAGTGTACGACTTTGTTCCACCACTTCTTCGATCTTGCTTTGTGTATGTCGGGGCACGAATAGGTCTCCCACCGCCGAGATTGTTCACGCCGATTACACAAAGCATGTTCATGAGCTTGAAGCCGGTGTAAGAGGGTAGTCGATCAACCGGACGTCGTCGATGAAAGGTAAACAAGAATAATAACAAAAGCAATGAAAAATCTAAAAGTCAAAAACGTAAACGGGAGCGTCAAAACGTAAACGGAAGCCCACACACGTAAATGGGAACAAGGATACGTAAACGGAAACTAGAAAAAGTAAACCATGACTCACATAAGTAACTGGGAAACTGGAAATCTAAACGAAAACCCGTAAACGTAAACGGAAACAACAACAACTACGTGGAAAGCCGACAAACTAAACCGAAACTCACGTAAGTAAACCGCAAATAGGAGAACTAAGCGAGAGCCGGTGGAAGTAAACGAAAACGCTAACAAGTAAACCGAACGGAGGGATCTAGACGAATTATTACCGGATGGAATCAACCATATTCGTCACGGGAAGATGTCTTGCCTCCTTAATCCATGCATTGAACGATTCTCGCGACGTTTGAATACATCTCGCCCCATCTTTCGCCCTTGAACATGTAATTCGCCCAATGCGTGATGTCGGATTTCTGGATTAGCCACGATGAGTATGTGGGGATGCGTTGAGAAGGTCGTCCATCGCGTCATTGAACTCCCTCTCCGTGCACGCAAATGCAATCCTAACAATGATGGACCAAAGATAACTCTTTTAATGCCTTCCCGACGCCGACGTTTGCCTTCATAAAATTTGCCTCCAGGTGCCCGAGGCAAGACGCGTGCGGGGATGAGGGGAAAACCTTCGACTGCGTTAATGAGACCCTTCGACCTATCCCGAAATAAATGTTATGATCTTCGTGTAGTGATCGTCCCCATACAACACATCACCAAGCATGGAAAGAAACCAAGTCCGGTTCGCATCCGTCTCGTTGTCAACAATGGCGAATGCAACGTGAAAGAAACCGTCGTTGGCATCCTTCCCCGTTGCACCAAGCAAGGTGCCTCCGTATTTCCCTAGCAAGTGCGTCCCGTCGATGAAGAGCAAGGGCCTCGCAACCACTCTGGAAACCCACAACGCACGCGTTAAATGCAAAAAGGCCCGTCTAAAACGATCGCCCTCATGGTCCACTTGTAACCACGCTCCCGGGATTCGTCTCTAAAACTTTCCCGGCATACCATCCGAGGAGGTCGTAGGCGGCGACTTCACTACCGTGGAGAACACCCCGGGCGACCTCTTTCCCCAACCAAGCTTGCTTGTAAGACAAGTGAACGCCATGCTCGCGCATTATATCACGTTGAATATCGACGGCCCCGTAGAGAGGGCGATCCTTCAGCCTCCGCATGACCTGCGCGCTTACCCATTTTTTAGAAGCTTTCGGGTGAGAGGTGGTGCCGATACCTCCGCCGCATGTATGTGCTGAGAGCACATTGTCTTGATCATAAACGTCTCTTGGTTCCCAAGCTTCGATGCGTGGACACGCCATTGGCAACCGGCGGATGCACATTGGACAGATTACCCTCCGCTTATCGTTCTTGACGAAGATAAAGTTAAAGTTCCGGTTTATGGCGACACTTCGCAGCCGTGTCTTTGAAATGATCACCATCGCAAAAGCGTTGCCCGACTTCGAGACGTGCACCGGCAAGGTTGGTCTTCACCCATAGATAGGGCACCCGACGCATTTGGTTGGGACGACATTATGTGTCGGCTAACCGGTAGGCTTTCCGAAATTGAATCCCCGCTCCCGGTGCACACAAGGATAACGTAAACGGCGACGGGTTAATGGAGAATCCCAAATGCAAACGTAATAGTAAACGAGAACGCCCAAACGTAAACGGAAACTTACAATGGTAAACAAGAACTCCAAAAAATAAACCGGAACTCCCGGAAGTAAACGAAACTTCTAAAAGTAAACGTAAACGGATAATAGTAAACAAAAACTCCAAACAATAAACAGGAACTCCTAAAAGTAAACAGAATCGCCAAAAGGTAAACACAAACGCACAAATATAAACGATAACTACACAAAGCTAAATGGAAACTCCAAACACTCCGCTTTGAATGCACGTAATCGCTTCATTTGAATGCACAAAAAAAGGTGCAAGTGTTTACGAAAGTAAGGAGGAGCCCGGGGTATCTTCGACGGCATCGTCATCGTCGGTTGATGTGACTATAAGATCGACCGCATGGCAATTGAACATATGGTGAACGCGACACATTCGGCCGAAAATCAATCTCGCATTCTATGGGGCGGACCGTGCGATGTGCATTCGGGGTGACAAACTTCACACAAACACTCTCGATTTCGAGGCTCCATCTTTCACATATCTCCCGCAAAGACCGACTCCCATGAACTTAACAAAGTGAACTGCAAAGACTCGACCCTCGCCCTTGTATCTGGCTATTGCGCAATAGGTGTCCATTGAGTCGCGATGCACGAAACCCTCAAACTGCCATGCATTACAGACACACAAATATTCATACCTTCGGCGCTAACAAAAATGAAAAAGAAAAAAACATCCTCTCACCACAGCCTTCAATATGAACAAGTACACCCGCTCGAACACTGGTGGGAGAGAGAGAAACTCTGGCAGACGACGGGGAAGAAGACGAAGTATAGAACCCTCCTTAGCGAAGCACGCATTATAAGAGAAAAGCTGGCTGAAAAGCCTGCTTTTCCCTTTTGGCTGAACACTTTCAAAAATGATGACAAGACAGGGCGGGACCTTTCCCACCAAAACCAAGGGCCAAAGTTGGTATTATGTAAAAAAGCTATTGACGGAGTTGGACGGAGGGACTGAAAAGGAAGGTAATTTAAAAAGGAAGGATGAACAGGTATATTCAAATGTCAGAGGGACTGATCGGGATGTTTGCAAACGTACAGGGACTTATAATTAATTTTCCCTTATTATTATTATTTTGTGTGTGTGTGTGTTAAAAAAAGAGCTCAAAAACTTTTTTTGATGGCATGGGAATGGGAAAAAGGGACTTGGGGCATGCATGTTATCATGTGCATATTTAAAGTACGTAGGCTTCAAGGCAAGTGGAACTTCAAAATACCAAGAATTAAGATGGCTGCATGTTTTTATCTTATTTATTTTTTACTATAAGAAATAAATGCAACATTGATATTGATAATTAATGTTTTTAGTGTATGGAATAGTTAAATCAAGTTGTTATTATATGGGGAATTGGAGATATATGAAGAGCATTTTATTTCTCATTTAGGTTTTGTTTAGGTATTACTAAATTCTATAAGAATGATGGTTATTCTTATATAATTTAATATTATATAAAAAATTATAATTTTGGATATTTTTTTTACCGTATTAAATTATTATGGAATCATATGATTCCATAGTAATTTATAAAAAATTGGGAACCAAATTTTTTTTTTCTTTGTTTTTTGGGTTGATGGAATCATAACAACTAATTTTATTTTCAAAATTAAATTCCTATGGAAAAATTTTTCTTTGCATATCAAAATTAACACCATTCGGTAGGAATTTTTCCTATAGTAAATTCTACATAAATCATTTTTGAATCCTCTGGAATAAATTTCTTATGGACAAATTTATTATGCATCCAAACAAGTCCTTAAAATTTTATGATATGAGGAATTAATCCTCAAAAAATTTATAAATCATTATAACTGATGCATTTGTGCACTTGTTTGTCTTTTAATTAACAATGCTTGCAGCATTTGTCAGAAAAAAAAAAAATAGTTGTCATGATGTGCATATATATACATAGTTGATAAGATTGAATCAGTATACCAGAAGAATCCTTGATATTTAATTTTATGTGGTTGAAGTTGTATTAAATGCATGGGAACAAGACTTTGGAGCATCAGAGCAGTCTTCCCAAGTTAAAATCATTCGGTAGATTGCTTTAGAAAAGTAAACGCCTGAGCTTAAGAAGCTTCTGGCACAATGGGTCAAAGACTTGGAGCTTAGGAATAAGGGTAATTTTTTTGGGTGTATTACCGAATTTTTGTCATTTTTTACTTTGGTTACCGAACTTCAATTTGTATCTTTTCAGTCACCATACATTGATTTGGTTACTCCAGGAGGTCACTAGTGGGTTTTTCAGTGTTATTTGTCCACATGGCCGCCGGAAACTTCATGTCACTACTTATTTCAAATGTGACAACACAACCACGTAAGATACTTGCCACGTCAGCTGATCATCCCTCCAACTCACACGCACTTTTGGCTTGCCCCTTGCTATCTTAGACCTTCATGTGGCTGTGTTGTCAGTTGACGTGGCAAATATCCTACGTGGTTGTATTGTCATTTTTGAAATAGGCAGTGATGTGGAGTTTCCGACGACCACGTGGACAAATAATACTGGAAAACCCACCAGTGACCTTCCGGAATAACCAAATTAATCTATGGTGACTGAAAAGATGCAAATTGAAGTTCGGTAACCAAAGTGAAAAATAACCAAAGTTCGGTAACCCACCCAAAAAATTACCCTTAGGAATAATGATATTCAAGCAAGCGATTGCCAAAATAATAATAATAATAATAATAATAATAATAATAATAATAATCTGTTATAAGTGTCTACTTTAACGGTTTCAAATAGTTAAAATTAAAATTTTAATAAATAGTTATCTCACTTTTTTTATTATGCCTAATTTTTTCTTTATCTAAAATTAAATTTGAAAATTCATACTTAATTAATTAGGTGGACATATAATTTAGGACATAAACTAAAAAAAAACACTAATAAAAAAAAGGAAATAATAGTTAATAAATAAATAAAATAATTTATGATGTAAAGTCGAAGAATTATCTTTCTTTCTTCTGCATTTGAGAGTCAACGTCAACAACAACAACAACTAAAGAGAAATTTGAAGAAACAATAAGAATGGTCAATAATGGAAAAAAAAGAAGGAATCGTTAAAAAAAAAAAAAAAAAAATGATGGCAACTTTAATAAACGGCATAAGAGAACAATGTGGAGATGATTGACTCAGTTTATAAATATCTTGCATTGGTTTTTATTTCGCTTTGTTTTTTTTTTTCCTTAATAAAATATGTATATGATTTATATTTGATAAAAAATTAAAAAAACTGAAAAGTAAATATTGTGGCTCTTAATTCTTGTAGATAATACTTGCGAAATCATGTCGACACTAGTAAATTAGAATCTGACTTGAAGTTCTCCTTGTTGAAAGAAGACGTTAAATTAGAGATCGATATTTATCGTTTTTGTTTGTGGTTGTGATTGTTTACATCTTTTTCATGCATTCTCGGAGATGAATAATATTAATTATTTTTTAAGAGAGGTTTTTATGTTGTAATTGAAAAAAACTATTTTTGATAAATCTATTTGATTTAAGTGATTATAGATACTAACATGTAATGTTGTACCCCCACTCACGTGAACTGACAAATTGAAAACCCGTTCAAAGCAATAATTCACTCGCGCAAGTCTCTTAGCATGCGCATTTGAAATAGTACTTATCGTCTTTATAAAAAAAGAAATCTCTTTTCAAAACACTAGTTTTCATGGGACCTTTCAATTTGTGTCCGAATTTGTTGTCTCATTTAAATCTTTGAAACGTGTTTCTTTCAAGTGCTTTTCTTTGTAAGTTGTGTAGATTCTATAAAAAAAGTTATAAAAATTAAAATGAAAATAAAAGTTATTTTTTGTAGAAGAAATATTTCTTATTTTTTCTTAAGATTTTTATTTTTTAAATATATGAAATAAACAATTAATATTAATAAATACATTTTATTATTCAGAAATATAATTTTAAAATATTTGATTTTTATACATATTAATTAAGTCAAACTTTAGTTAGTTTAAAAAACTTCCTCAACGCATATTATTTATCCCTGAACTAAACCTAAGCCAAAAGTGTGGTCTTTAATTTTTGTAGATAATACTCAGAGAGATACCATTGCCAAGAAAATGACTCGAAGAGGTAATGTTCTAATGTCACTATTAAATTCTTGAATTTATGTGTTGATATAAAAAAAATGTCTATGAAATATTATTATAAAGAAATAACAATAGATTTATTAGCCTATTGACGCTAGGTCTTTTGTATAATGTATTCATTTTAGAGAGAATTTGAGAACAAATCTCAAAACTCATATAAGGTGAGGATACGTGTATTTATTGAGTTACTCCACCTCTGTGCACATTCATGACTTCCCTTAATTAAATGGGACGTTTGTTGCCTGGTTAGATGTGACGCTCTAAAATCAGTATTAATTTCTTGAGCTTAGATGTTAACATATGAAAGAAAAGTCGGAGAAATACTGATAAGATAAGAGATGGTGTGGTCCTTAATTCTTGTAGATGATATTTGAGGTTCACCATTGCCCATAAAACAACTCTAGTCAGATGCAAAGTTCTAAGGTCAATATTAAATCTTGTTGGCAAATGAAAAAAGAAGTATCATAAATTATTAATTATGGAAAACAAGATGATGTGGCTCTCACTTTGTGCAGATAATTCTTGTGTCCCTGAGTGCCCAAAGAACAAATCAACTCGTCAACGGCTTTTGGGTCAATTGGCATTTGGATCCCCCGTGAGGACACTTCGCAAGTGGCGAGAGTTCGAATCCTCGGGGTGAGTGTGCATGTCTGAGAATTGTGAGCACGAACTGTGGGTGGTACCAGCGCCCATGTGTGCGCGGCCCCACAGGCCGCAGTCGAGGCATGCGCACGCACCTGTCTTAGTTTAGCGGGCCTATTAGGGGTTTCGTTCTTCTTGACAAAAAAAAAAAGAACAAATCAACTCATAGGTGATCGATCAATGCTCCGAAATTATTATTAAAACAATATTGAATTTATGTGTTAATACATGAAAAATGCTTGAGAAATACTAATAATTAGATAGTGTAGTCTTTAAATTTTGTAGATATTACTTGTGACATGACACTATCCAGAAAATAGCTCTAATAATTAGATGCGATGAATTAAAATCACACAAAAAAAAAATATGAAAAGTCCTAAAATGATGAGATTTTTAAATTTTGTAGATACTGTTTGTTTGTTATCTCGCACTACAATTATAAATAATATTAATTATGAAAGAGTTTTTAGAATTAGTAATAAAATTTTAAATTTATTTATTAATGTATTTAGACAAAGGTCAAAAAAAAAATATCTAATTAAAATTGGATGGTGTGGTTCTTAATAAATGTTGTAAACCCTAAAGACGAAATCATGTGGACACCTAGTACTCACAAATGATGCACCACTTTGCCAAACTTCTATAAGTCCTTGTCCTGAGATGTTAATTCTAGGGATAAATGCCGAGTTATTAATTTGTCTGTATGGAAGAATTTGGCTCTTTATTGTTGGTATCTTCATTCATGCACAATGGCTTCTTTAGATTTTAGCTTCTCAAATAAGTGCTTCTGTCATGTTTTTTTTTTTTTTTTAAAATAAATTATTTTTATTAAAAGAAATTGATTCAAACTTTTTTTTAAAAAAAAAGACTAATCATTTGAAAAAAAGAAAAGAAAGCCTAGTTTTAATAGCAAGCAATGAAACATACCATGAAAATTTATTTTGGAGTTTTTATGTATAGTTTCGGTGTTGTAAATGGTTTCATATTTTAAGTCATTTTCCCACTATTTTTCAAGTTATATTATAATGTTTTCGAATATACTGTTGTGAAATGTTGAAGTTTAGACTCTATATATAGTTGCCATCATTTGACGTATAAAATGATGATGTGGTAATCATGATGATGCGGTAAAAAGTTGAAAGCCACAGGACGATTCAGCTGCATCGACTTGAGCTAGACAACTGGGAGGGTTGAAGGTGTCGCTAGGCCGTGTTGCAATGGGAGTTAGAACTCAGTCAAGATTAATAATCGGAGTACGTTGCAAACTCAGTTGTAATTGGAGGTGCAACGCTCAAGTTTAGAAGATATCAAAGGTAGAAAGCCATAGAGATTCCAAGAAAAGATTGCGTTATACTTGGGATGTAGAGACATCTATATAAGATACCAAACTCTGAGATTTAGGTTGAGCCACCGGAGTGACAGACCTTAGTGTGTCAGTGAAAGAATGGGTATTGAGCAATCTAGAAAGGGTTTTCATATACCTTTGTGAGGATGAATAGTGTGTGTTGTACCCATGTTATTTTCCCCTTTTTAGTGGATTTTATCTCATGTCTTAGCCCCTCAGGTGTAGGCAAGTGGTGTATCAAACTGGGTTACTAATTTCGTGTCCCTTTTCTCTTAATTGTTTGGTTTGTTGTGTGAGTGTTTACATAAATCTGAGTGAATTATTAACCCACACACTCAGCCGGAACTAACTTAAAATACATGGCTAGAGTTTGGTGTTGAAGAGTAGGCATAGAAGGTTTTATTTGGTAACCATCTTTATCAATCTTTAATATGATTTACTATCCTAATTATATATATATATTTGGTCATGGAGTTTTTCAAAAATGTAAATCAATATAAAATATTGATGTTTATATATTTACAATTGCAAAATTCTAACTAAATATCTCTTTTAATTCATTCAAACATTTATGTGAGTATATTTTTTAAGTCGTTTTCCCACTTATTTTCTAGCTCCATGGTTTTACATTGGTTCAGTATAAAACACTAAAAGTCATATAAAGGGATAAACTTCCCGTCTTGGTTTTTCTTTCTCATATTCACAAGAATTTGAACAAAAACACATTTATTTAAGAGATTGAAATTTTACCATTTAGACCAATCCCTATTAATCCCTATTAATCTTTGTAAATGCCACTCGTGAGCCCTTGTTGCTTTAAAAATAAAATAAAATAAAAACTATGGTTAGAAGTGATGCTATAAAATCAGTAATAAAATGTTGAGTTTATGTGTTAAAAATTTAAAAAAGAAAGGCTTGAAAATTATTGAAAGAAGATGGTGTGGTCCTCAATTAAATTTTGTAGATATTACTCCCAATTTCAAAGGCATTATCCAGAAAATTAAGTATTGGAGATGATGTTTTAACATCAACATTAAAATCTTAAATTTCTGTGTTAATATATGAAACGAAGTATCAGAATTATTGAAAAGAGAAGTTGTGGTCTTTAAATTTTGTAGATAATGCTTGCAGCCTTGTATTGTCAAGAAAACAACCATAGTTATAGTTATAGATATAGGTTGGTGTTCTAAAATCAGTATTAAGATCTTTAGTTTGTGTGTCTATATATAAGCAATAAATTATTTAAGTAAATATGTATATTATTGTTTATTAAGCGTGTTGATTGAGAGTTATTAGATCATGATTAAATGGCTATTATTTATATAAATATTATATAAAATATTGTATATTTTTTTTACTGTTTTGCACTGTTCAATAATATTTAACACTGTTTGTCATTGTGTCTAAATGAATTGCAACTGTTAGATGTAAATTGAATGGCTATTGTAAATATATTTAGACTTTAAATTTAAAAATCTCATATGGATTTTCATATATATATATATATATATATAAAAGAAAGAGAAGTCTTTGAGAAATAGTGAAAAATAGATGGTGCATCCGGTGGTTTCAAATGCAATGTAAAATGCTTGTTTTATATGATAATTATTATGGAATTTTGTCTCAAACTGCCAGAAATATTATCAAAAAAAAAATGCCATAATATAAAAATTTTAAATGTACTTAAACATGTTGAAGTTCCTTATAAAAATAATTTAAAAAAATTAAAAAAGAAAACACGTAACGGCTTGTGTGGAGACATGTGCATGCGCAAGCTCACGTACGCCCAAGATTCCTTAAGTACCGTACAAATTTATACTCTTTCCCAAATATTCCCAAATACTTGCTCTTCATATACCAAACTTTGTGGTTTATCTAATATATATATATATATATATATATATATATATATACCATTTTTATAGGATTACAAGAATGATTTTCTCATATATCAAACAACAAAAAACATTTTTATAGTAATTTCTAGAGATATCATATCATTATTGAGTATATTCTTAGTATCTTTCATTAATATTGGATATTTCTTATACTAATGTCTTGTAATTCCACACAATAGTAGCCATAAAATCTATATATTATTATTTGGTAATTTTTCCTAATAAATAAAAATATCCTTAATTCTTTTTTTTTTTTATAAAACCCTACCACTATATTTCCAACACTAGTATTACCATTGTCAACGGTCGTTGGGTCAATTGGCATTTGGGTCCCCCGTGAGGATGCTTCGCAAGTGGCGAGAGTTCGAATCCTCGGGGTGAGGGTGCATGTCTGAGAATTGTGAGCACGAACTGTGGGTGGTACCAGCACCCATGTGTGCGCGGCCCCACAGGCCGTTGAGGCATGCGCACGCCCTTGTCTTAGTTTAGCGGGCCCATTAAGGGTTTCATTTTTCTTGACAAAAACACTAGTATTACCACTCCACCTTCCCATCCACATGCCAGTTTCCTATGGCCCTCTCCATCATGAGCACATCAATGAACACATCGTCATGCCACCAGGTCTTAGAGAGAGAAAACCCCTAGAGTGGAAAAAACAAGAAAAAAAAAAAAGAAACCCTAGTTTTAATTAAGAATATGAACTATTCTCATGCCTGTCTGAATGAATGTACACTGTCATAAGTGGAAAGATGATATGGATAACCCCACAAACTTATGGTTCAACACTGCACGTGCCTTTTCTTCTCATGCCACCTTTAAATTATTCCTGCATGAATAGCTCTATCCAAACAGTGCCAACCTTCATTCATTTTATAGTTTCTGTACTTTTTATCCTCTCTGGAAAATCTTTTTTTTTTCTTTTAGTTTTGTTGTACTAATCCTTAAGTTTTAGTTATAGTACTCATCATGCTGCTGGAGTTTGCTCAATCGTCAGTTTTCACAGTGCTAGTGATTTGGGCACTCATTGACTTCCTGAATTTCAGGAGAGAACATGAAGCTCATAATCATCTTATTTTGTTCACAAGTCAAACACTTGACATGGTTACTCTTCTCTGTAACTTTTTGATCTCTGTTCTACATCTGTGTTCTTTTGTTTATCAAGTTTTCATGGTCAACAAAACAAGCTTTTTGCTTTCATTGATACTACCAGCTCTGTCTTGGCTTTTTGCTGCTGTGTTTGCATTTTACTGCAAGATAAGATCAAGAAGTTGCTGTAGGCACCGCAAGTGGCCACTAGTTCTTGTTTCCTGGTGGATCTTCTCTTTGTTTTTTGACCCTGTTTCAATCTGTAAAACAAGAACAAGCGTTGTTCTTGGCGTTGTGATCTTCACTCTCACTGCATATCTCTGTTTCATTGCTGTTTTCATGAACTCCAGTGAGCCTCTCAGGGAGTTAAGGCAGCCATTATTGGTTGAAGGAGACCAAGAGGTCTTCGGAGATGCCGGGTTTTTCAGTCGGGTTCTGTTTCGATGGTTAAACCCGGTGTTTGAAATTGGAAGGAGACGTA
This sequence comes from Dioscorea dumetorum, assembly GCA_902712375.1. NCBI lineage: Eukaryota > Viridiplantae > Streptophyta > Magnoliopsida > Dioscoreales > Dioscoreaceae > Dioscorea > Dioscorea dumetorum. The sequence goes on along the minus strand of CACTHL010000870.1, from coordinate 2,591,441 downwards.
GGCTTGAGCTTCATCACATTCCTCCAGTTCCTGAAGATGAAACTGCAGAAAGATCATACTCTTTGCTGCAAAATTTTCTGTTCATGCAAAAGACCCAAGTTTCATCTCTTCCAAGAGCCATAATTCACTCGGTTTGGAAGCCATTAGCCATCAACGCATTGTTTGCAGGTATAATCAAACTAGTTTGATCTTTGTTCCACTTATAAACTGAGCATCATTTGAATGAGTCAATAAATGACTTGCAGGGATTAACACGCTCTGTTCCTACATTGGTCCATTTCTCATAACCAATTTTGTCGAATTCCTCTCTGGTTTCAATCACTCAAAATGGAGGGGTAGTTATGGCTACATCCTTGCTTTGCTCTTCTTCCTTGGCAAAACGGTTGAGTCTCTGTCGCAAAGGCAATGGTACTTCGGTGCACGCCAAATAGGCATTCGTGCTCGTGCCGCTCTACTGGTGTTGATATATAACAGGTCTTTGACGTTGAAGTATTCGAGTTTGAGCAATGGCAAGGTTATGAACTTTCTCAATGTCGATGCAGAGAGGATCGGAGATTTCTTCTGGTACTTCCATAGCATTTGGTTGCTCCCATTTCAAGTATCTTTAGCTCTAGTCATTCTTTATTGGAATCTCGGTGCCGCTGCTTCTTTCTCTGCATTCGTTGCGACGGTTCTCATTATGATTAGCAATACTCCACTGGCTAATTCTCAAGAGAGGCTTCACTCTATGATCATGGAGGCGAAGGATTCGAGAATTAAGACTACTGCCGAGACGTTGAAATGTATGAGAATTTTGAAGCTTCATTCTTGGGAGAATGCATACCTAAACAAGATACTTAGGCTCAGAGATTTGGAGAGGAAATGGTTGAAGAGATACCTATATACTTGTTCTGCTATTGCTTTCCTGTTTTGGACTTCTCCAATGCTTGTTTCGGTTGTTACATTCGGTGTTTGTATACTAGTAAAGATGCCATTGACACCGGGATCGGTCCTTTCGGCTTTAGCCACATTCAGAATCTTACAAGAACCGATCTATAATCTCCCTGAACTTGTTTCGGTGATCACGCAAACAAAGGTGTCGTTTGATAGAATTCAAGACTTTGTCACAGAAGAACAGCAGAAGAATTCGATATCGAACTTTAGTAAAAGAGGTTCAAACATTGCTATAGAGATTGAGCCAGGAGAGTACGCATGGGAAACTGATTTGAATACGAAAAAGGCAACACTCAAGATTGACAAGAACCTAATGATCATGAGAGGCCAGATGGTTGCCGTGTGCGGGTCAGTCGGGTCAGGAAAATCAAGCCTGCTTTGTAGTATAATTGGTGAGATACCGAAGATCGGTGGTGCAAGGATTAATGTATATGGATCAACTGCTTATGTACCACAAAGTGCTTGGATACAAACCGGCACGGTTAGAGACAATGTGTTATTCGGAAAACATATGGAGAGAAGATTGTACGATGAGGTCATTCAGGGATGTGCATTGGATCGAGACATCGGTTTATGGATCGACGGAGACATGACTTTGATAGGAGAGCGTGGTATTAATCTTAGTGGAGGCCAGAAACAGAGAATTCAGCTAGCAAGAGCTATTTACAGTGATTCCGATGTTTATCTGCTTGATGATCCTTTCAGTGCTGTCGATGCTCACACCGGAGCTCATCTTTTCAAGGTAAACCAATCTCTTTGTGTTCAATTTTGATTCTTAAGCCTTTATGTGATCCAATGATAAAGACTAAACATTAGTTTTGTTTGATTGCGTTGAAGATCAAAAGCAAAGCAAGCCTCTTCCTATATTCCTTTTTCTGGACCACAAGCTTGTCCTTATTTGCATTTCATACCAGTCCAATCCTTATCCAATTCAAACTTTTGGATCCTGAAAAGATTCCCTTAAGAAAGAAATTTTCTTAATCGAAGAATATTCTCCTTGTCTGATTTTAAAATTCATCCAAATTGCCCAAAAAATGATCCCCTTTATTTTTATTATTCTGAACATAATATTCTAATTGTTCTAGTCATATGTTGATCCTTGTTGGCAGGAATGTCTGATGCGGCTCTTGGCATGCAAGACTGTTTTCTTTGTCACCCATCAGCTTGAATTTTTACTTGCCGCTGATCTTGTTCTGGTAAAAAAAGTTTCAGTTTATGATCATCCCACCTAGACTAAATTACTGCACTAGAAGTATCAACAATGACTCTTGGTAAAATATTTTCAGGTGATGAGAGATGGAAAAATAGTTCAATCGGGAAAATACGAAGAACTGATTGCAGATATCGATGGCGAGCTGATGCAACACATGGCTGCACATAAAGAATCACTAAGCCAAGTAACACCATCTTCTGAAAAGCATAGCCGGTTACTAAGTACAAAACAAAAGATCGAACAATCTAATCAGCAAGAAGTGGAATCCAGTAGCCACACTAGAAACTCTGATTGTTCGGAAAAAACAAATGAGGAAGGGCGGGAATCTGGCCGAGTAAAATGGCATGTTTACCGCACATTTGTGACTTCAGCTTATAAAGGAGCTCTAGTTCCTTTAGTTCTACTTTGTCAAGTTATATTTCAAGGACTCCAGATTTGCAGCAATTATTGGATTGCATGGGCGAGTGAGAAAGGCGATAGAGTGAGCAAGGAAAAATTGATCGGTGTTTTCATTATGCTGTCGGTTGGAAGTTCTTTCTTTGTGTTGGGACGAGCGGTTTTGCTTGCAACCATTGCTCTTGAGACAGCTCAGAAGCTTTTCCTTGGCATGATGAAGAGTGTGTTCCGAGCTCCTATCTTCTTCTTTGATACAACTCCTTCGAGTCGAATCCTCAATAGAGTAAGCATTGTCGGTTTTTCAACTATAGGAAACACAGATATCTATTTGTGTTGGCTAAGCATTTCATTTTGACTATAGTCTTCTACAGATCAAAGCACTGTCGATACCGACATTCCCTACAGGTTAGCTGGACTGGTATTCGCTCTTGTTCAGCTTTTGTGCATCATAGTTATCATGTCTTCAGTTGCGTGGCCGGTGATAGTTGTTTTCATCATAGTGCTTGCAATCTCCTACTGGTATCAGGCAAGTCATTGAAACTCAATTTGATTTTAGTACTTCATCACTAACAAAACTCATCACTCTTTGAACATCGATAACCATTGGCAGAATTACTACATTAGCACGGCAAGAGAATTAGCTCGAATGGTTGGTATAAGGAAAGCTCCAATCCTTCACCATCTCTCAGAATCAATCACCGGTGCAGCAACCATCCGCTGCTTCAATCAGGAGGACCGTTTCATCGCAAGAAACCTTTCCTTGATCGATGATTATTCCCGTGTCACATTCTACAATTTTGCAACCATGGAGTGGCTTTCTGTTAGGATTAACTTCCTTTTCAATCTCGTATTATTCTTCGTACTAATCATACTTGTGACCTTGCCGAAAAATACTATTGATCCCAGTAAGCTCAAACTACATGAAAGTGCATAAACTAATACATAAATTATGAACTTATGAGCCTAAGTGCTATTTTGAACTACAGGTCTTGCAGGACTAGCTGCTACATATGGTTTAAATTTGAATGTGTTGCAAGCTTGGGTTATATGGAATCTCTGCAATGTAGAGAACAAGATGATATCAGTTGAGAGAATTCTGCAGTTCTCCGACATACCAAGTGAGGCTCCAACAGTGATTGATAATTGTAGACCAGAAGAAGACTGGCCAACTTGTGGAACTATCGAATTCGATGATCTTCATGTTAGCTATAATCCTGGACTTCCCAAAGTTCTTAAAGGTATCAGTTGCAAATTCTTAGGACAGAAAAAAATCGGAGTTGTTGGCAGGACTGGGAGCGGGAAGTCGACACTAATTCAAGCTCTATTTAGGATGGTAGAACCATCAGAAGGGAAAATCTTGATCGATGGTATCGACATTTCGAAGATAGGATTGCATGACTTGAGATCAAGATTGAGCATAATACCACAAGACCCAACTCTGTTCCAAGGGACGGTTAGGACAAATTTGGATCCTCTGCAACAATTTTCAGATTTGGAACTATGGGAGGTAAACCAAACATATTAATTATTAGATGCAAACCAACCACATCATGCAAACATATATCTTCATATCTGTATTTACTCTAATAGACTTGTTTGAGGTATTAACAGTGTTGTAGTTCTTCTGACACCCGATGCCGAACATTGTACAGGCTTTGCGAAAATGCCATCTTTGGGAGATAGTGAAACAAGACCATCGGCTACTTGATGCACCAGGTACTTACAAATACACAACTTAAGAAAAACACTGATGCACATTGCTATATATACTGATATTTAAAACATGATAATCGGGATGGTGCAGTTGCGGAAGATGGAGAAAACTGGAGTGTAGGACAGAGACAGTTAGTTTGCTTAGCTAGAGTATTACTACAAAAGAGGAGAATTCTTGTTCTTGATGAGGCTACGGCATCAGTAGATACTGCAACTGATAATGTGATTCAAAAGACAATAAGAGAAGAAACTAGTAATAATTGCACAATCATCACCGTGGCACATCGTATTCCCACTGTCATAGACAGTGACCTGGTTTTGGTACTTGATGAAGGTATATATATGATTTTGTTGAATATGATTTTGCATGAATTAACTGAATATTGAGAGATGTTATTTATTACTGAATTCATGCAGGCCGGGTTTTGGAGTTTGATTCTCCAAATAACCTTCTCAAAGATACATCATCGGCTTTCTCAAGGTTGGTGATTGAATATCTAGGAAGGAATCAGAGAGAAGATAGTTTTGAATTTAAATAAAATATTACGGTGTAAAGCGTGGAGAAATCAAATTGTAGAATTAACAGCAGAAATAGAAGCTAAAATGCATCGATCACTTACATATACAGCACTGTGGACAGGCTTAAGAAGGTCAAGGCTGATGATAGATATGACAGAATTTGAAGCGAAGCGAATGTAAATAGATCATGAATTATGCATTACCGAACTATTTTCAAGTTCATGTCATAAACATATGATTCTGTAATCTCATTTCTGCTGGTAATGATGTGCTTGATCTAATTTTTATAGCCATTCAGCATCAATAAAGGAGAGCTTTATTCATACTAATGCAAAAGAACATAAACGATAACAAGTTTGTTTCACATGCAACAACATGCAAGTAGCATGCAAAAGAATGATATAAGATCAAACTTATGACATTTTGGGATTGAATCATTTCCTAGTTTGGACTTGAGAAGAACCTGTTAACTGATGGCATGATCTCAGGAGATTTATTGCGAACAAATTTACGCAGCCTGTGCTCTGCATAATTCTCTCCCTCTGCAAAATTGTCAAGAACTCCTGCAGCTCTGTTTTGTTTGGTGACCCTATCAAAAAGAAAAAAAAACAAGTAAAAGAAATTCCCATCTAATCTATGTTATGCACTGATGAAGAGTATTCATGTTCAAGATAAGTTTAATGACGTATATTTATGAATACAAGCACAATTCTTAACAACTACCACTTGAATTGAAACAAGAATTCAAACAAAGGAATCATATGTATTTTTCAATTTCTTTCTCCAGTGGCTAAACTCACAAGTCATACTGCATCAATCTACAAATGAATGCATACAAAAACCATACCTCACTTCTGGGTTGGTGCAGATGTTCCGTGTCAATTGCATGCCACAGATTCCAACAGCGACACCGACAGCAGCAAAGAGCGGATACACCTACACATCCAAGACCAATAATACATTGCAACATCAAGTTCTCTCCTCAAACTCTCAATCTATGTTAATGCCACATCTTGCCAAATGCTAAAACATGCTAGCAAAATCACAAAGCAAACAAAAAAAAAAAAAAAAAAGGGGAACTACAAGAAAATTATTCAGACCACCCTGCAAGCACCTGATCAAACATTTAGCGGCATCAGATTCTCTCTACAAATCTACAAACTCTCAATTTATCTTAATGCCGCATCTTGCAAAATGCTAATGCTCACTAGTGACATCAAAGAACAACCTAAATCATAGAAACATGTACCAATTCAAGGAGTACATAAAGAAGTACAGTAGGAATCTAACAATTAGAGAACTACAAATAGAAATACATTCAGAAAATCAAACAAAATAAAGTCATTCAGACCACCCTTAAACTTGCAAGCTACTCATCAAAATATTCTGCAGCATCAAATTCTCTCAACAAATTCTCAATCCATGTTAATACCAATCTTTCAAAATGCTAAAACTCGCCAGAAAAATCACAAAACAAGCAAATTTACACCAATGCTCAAATCATGAAACAAGCTAAAAAACAATCAAAGCAAACAAAAAGAAATGCAATTGAAATAGAACAACTATGGAAAGAAGTTCATTGAAAGAATTAATCAAACAGTTGGTGAGCAAATGGAGATAAATAGATAGATAGATAGATAAATAGACACCTCAGGCCTCAACCATCGTTTCAAAGTGGAAGAAGCCATTGGTGCTGCAGGAGATCAAAGGGAAAGGGAGAGCAAGGGAGCAAAGAACTTCTTCTCTTCTATACAATGGAAGTGTGTACATATATATTGATAATCTCTGAACCAAATTTAGGTTTCTTTTTTTCCCGCCAGAAATAGTGAGATTAACCACCCAACCGTTTTGACCCTGGTCAAACCGGATCGTTTTAGAAAGTCTTGAAGGGTCAAAATTGAAAAACAATTTTCTTATTTTAATGTAAATTTTAATTTTATCTGGGAATTACTTTTTCCTCATGCGGAAACATCAATCAATTGACTTAAAATAATTTTTTTAATTTAAATCAAATTAATCAATTAAAATTTCAGCTACCGTTAAAAATACGAATTATTTTTACGATATCTTCTTTTATCATTATACATTTGAATTTAAACCAACAATATATTAATCTATTGGCACTGAATCAGATCTCTTGTGTAAAGCTCATATCTTGCTGAAAAAATGGGTTTGAATTCCAACTCATGTAGAACGAGAATAGTGATGTGTTAAGATAACTCCACACCACTTCTGTGCCGATTTGCTGTAACACATTTATTTTGTCAATATATATTAAAAGCAAAACTTAGAATACAAACTATTTATTAAATTTTATAAGATTTCATTTTTACCTAAAGCCATAATTTTATTTTTCCCTTTTATAATTGTGGATTGAATTTGTACAAATTTCCAGGGAAAAAGAAGCCCTTCTTTTGATACTATGGACTGGATCAATCCAACGGCGAAGATGCAAACATTGGGCCCCAAGTCTCGGTATTAACCGTTGAAATCCTCCTCCTGCCCGCGGGAACGGACCAGAGAAACCAGACCCATTCCCGTTGCCATTCTTGTAATTTCCTTCACATCCCGGGGCATTCATTTGTCTTTACCCCCTAAAAAAGCCCTTTTTACCGCTTCCAACGGTTCCTCACGGGATCAATCAAATCACGCCACGTCACGAGCCTCTCATGATATTCATGGTGACCTGGCATCTCCGGCCTTTTTCTCTCCCCTCCCTTTCCGTTGTTCCGCCGGATCTCCGTTTTTCCTATGACTCTCTAGAAACGCACAGACAAAGGAGCAAATAAAACTCTGCCGCGTGAGCGGTTCCGTTTTATTTATACTGTTTCGCGCTTCATATGACCGTAAGAACCCGTTTGCAACGACTCGCCGGCTTCTTTCTCCGCACCCTCGGAATTCCAAACCCAATGCCATTGTTTTATAGCGTCAAGAATAACAAACATGGGATGGAAACGTGGCGCGTTCTGATTGGTTTTTTGGCCTCCCATTCGCTCGCTCTGAATGAATTAAAAGACGCCACATCGTGTTGGTCCACCTTAACAAAAAGCTTCCTTAAGATCATCACACAGCGCTCAAGCTTTATATTAAACCACTAAACCCCCGACCTTCTCCGTTGCAAAATAATCGAGGCTTCTCACGACGCCAGAAGTCCCATTATCGCCCTTATCGAGCAATTTACTAGTTTAGAATTCCATGGGTATATCCGTGATTTCACCTTCCCTTCTTCGTCTTCATCTCCTTTGAGATGTGTTCTTCTAATTCTTTTTTTTTTTATTATTATTTCAATGGCAGCATCTGACAAGAAGATCAAGATCGGCATCAATGGTTGGTGTTTTCCTTTTTATTTATTTAGAGTTTTTTTTAATATTTTAATGCATCTGCCACATCGTAGAGAACTTGAATTTATACTATTTAATATTCTTCTATTGCTTAAATTAGAAAAACATTTTAATCCTTATTTATGTGTGTATATATATAGAAAATTAATCAATTAGGTATATCTTTAGAAATTAATTCTAAAAATATTTTTTTTACCATCGTTAAATTGTGTTAGGTGCTCTTGTTACCAACATTCACATCTATCTTTTTTTTCAAAATTAAGTATCAGTAACAAGAAACCATTCTGAAAAAAACTTCATCATCAAAATAGATAGCTAATAATAAACATTAATAGATTTATATTATATCAATATTTATAGGAAGAGAACCAGTGGAATATATATATATAATGTGGAATGATATTTAGTTTGTATATTTTAATTTATGATGGGTGGAGTTTGTTTTGACAAATAAGTAAATAAAATTGGGTTTGATAAGGGTTTGGGAGGATCGGACGGCTGGTGGCTCGTGTGGCGTTGCAGAGGAGTGATGTGGAGCTGGTGGCAGTCAATGACCCTTTCATCTCTACTGATTACATGGTACTCATTCAATCTCAGCCCTCTATTTCTTGATTTGTGGTCTTCATATATAAATCTTCATCGCCCTTGAGATTTCTTTTTACAACCATATATATATATATATATATTTCATGAATGGTTAATGTAAAAAACAAATCCATTTATATAAATATATTTGAAATCTTAAATATTTAGCATATAAACAAAAATATAAAACTTATATCACCAATCATTCATTTTTAGTCCTAAATTTGTGAAAGAAGAAACTTTATGGAAGCATATTTAAAAATACAATTTTTTTTTTAGAGATGATCACTATTTAGACCAATGTATTTATGATTTGTGATTTGATGTATTTATGCAGACATATATGTTCAAATATGATAGTGTGCATGGGCAATGGAATCACAGCGACATTAAACTGAAGGACTCCAAGACTCTTCTTTTTGGAGAAAAAGCAGTCACTGTTTTTGGATTTAGGTATTTATTTCTCTATCAACTAATTCATATATACATTTATTTACTGCATATCTAAATCTAAATTTATATGAAAATATAAAGAAATCCAGAGGAAATCCCATGGGGTGAAACTGGGGCAGAGTATGTGGTGGAGTCTACTGGTGTTTTCACAGACAAAGACAAAGCTGCTGCTCATCTTAAGGTTTGAGTATTTTCTTCAATCCCTTTATTTCATACCAGCATTACTCATAACATTCAATAGGAATAGTTTTGAAAGGCATTCCCCTTGAAATAAATTTAAACAAACCAGTTTAGTAATATTCTAACGACGAAGAACTTTGTAAATTGATTGAATTAGCTTCTGAAGAGAAAAGTTTAGATTTTTCCATGAATGTTTCTTATGTAATTTTTTTCTTTTTTAAATGGAGTAGATTTGAATTTAAATGAGTTATTTTACAAATATGTATATGCTTCTAAAATGTATCATGATTCAAGATAATCTTTAATCTGTCTAAAAAGTTGCATTTTTTAGGGAGGTGCTAAAAAGGTTATCATCTCTGCACCAAGTAAAGATGCACCAATGTTTGTGGTTGGTGTCAATGAGCATGAGTACAAGCCAGACATCGACATCGTCTCTAATGCAAGCTGCACTACAAACTGCTTAGCTCCTCTTGCTAAGGTACTAATAAATAGTAGCATTTCATTCTTGCTTTTATGTGCATTTGCATTATTAATTCATTGCTGATTCAAGAAATTTTTATTGTTTACGCAGGTTATTAATGATAATTTTGGCATTGTTGAAGGGTTAATGACCACAGTTCATTCAATTACTGGTAGTCATTACTGAATTCTTGACAAAACATAGTTAGTTCTTGCTTTTAAATTCATGCTGTTTGTATTAGCCACTCAGAAGACAGTTGATGGACCATCTAGCAAGGATTGGAGGGGTGGAAGAGCTGCAAGCTTCAATATTATTCCTAGCAGCACTGGCGCTGCCAAGGTTTATATTTTATCCATTTTCTTATCATACTTCTATGGTTTAGTTACTGATTAATAAATTGTATGTTTCGGTAAATGTGTAGGCTGTTGGAAAGGTCCTGCCTTCATTGAATGGTAAACTCACTGGCATGTCATTCAGAGTTCCGACCGTAGATGTTTCTGTTGTGGATCTTACTGTCAGGCTTGAGAAGGCAGCCACCTATGATCAGATCAAGGATGCTATCAAGTAAGTGAATTTGGTGTTTGTTCAACACTGTTTTCGTATTCTTGTTTATCTATTTATGTATGAGTTCTTGTAGTTAATAGGCATTCATTAAAATCACTACTATTTCTGTTTTGCTTGTATTTGGTTGTCAGTCTCGAATATTACAATTAAGAGCTACTGAAATTATTTGTTTGAAGAAAAAAAAAATCAATTAGATATGAAACTTGTTCTCTTGTTCTTTTTTGCTGAGTGACTATGAACTTGTTTTCAGTTACTTCCGTCCCTCAATGGAAGAATAGATAACAATTAGAGCTAATGCTTGTTTTCTTATTTCGGTTGATGTTATTTAGTTTTTCTGATGGTTAAAGAGTAATGCAGCTGAGTGACTATGAAATCACTTGTCAGTTATCATTCTTGGAGATCATATACTAAAATCCTTACATGTGAAGATGAAGAGAAATTGTCAAATGTTTTTTCATGGCAGGGAGGCCTCTCAGGGGAAACTTAAAGGCATCTTAGGCTACGTTGACGAGGACTTAGTCTCCACTGATTTTCTCGGTGACAATAGGTAAATACATTGCTTGCTAAGCTTTGGAATTTCTTCGAATCTGAACCTTGGCTTTTATATGCACAAAGCTATCTTATTGCATTTTTGTCATAACAGATCAAGCATATTTGATGCAAAGGCTGGAATTGCACTGAATGATCACTTTGTTAAACTTGTGGCTTGGTACGATAACGAATGGGGTTACAGGTATACATACACTTATGTTCAATTTGGTTTGTGGAAGATTTGAGAATGTTGTTCAGTGAATTAAGAGGTTGTTTTCTGTTGCATTGCAGTTCCCGGGTTGTTGATTTGATTTGTCATATGGCTACCATTAATTGAAGATGAAGAAGAAGAACATGCAATGAAGAGCCTCTTCTTGTTGTGTTGTTGAATTGAATTCAATTGTTTGGAATTTGAGAGGCATTATTATGTTAAAAATTTTAAATAAATGTCTGCAACTTGAAATGTTTGAATGTTATAATTATTCAGTAAATCTTTTTCATTGCTTTTGTTTGATGCATTTGCAAATCAATTTGGTGAAGGATTATGTTATCAGTCTTCTTTCAGTGGATATGAGCAAAAGTTGAGTTATAAGATGCAAAAGAGAAATAAATAAATTTGTGCTAGTGCAATATATTTCATTAGTAATTTATGTTTATATATTCTCATAAGATATACATTTTTTTTTTTTTTTTTTTTTAATTTACAAAGAACATTTTTTAAAAAAAAAAAAGAATGTCAAAATATATAAAGCCTCAAATTTTGCCCCAGCACTATATCAAACCCATATAACAAATTAGAGAATGTAATCTAAAGATAATTTTTCTTCCATTATCAGACATTTAGAACTATTAAGGTATATATACAAAGTTATAATTGCGTTTTTTTTTTTCATTTCACCGTTTATCTATTTAACACTGTTGGAACTTATTTTAATCTTTAAAGAACGCACATAAATCTAAGTTGTTTGTGAGGGTTTACTTATAAATACTTATAATTTTGTTGCTTGGAATTATTGGCCTTGAAAGTTTAAGCTGTTATTTTTAATGGAAGGGATGGGTGTGATTAGTTAAGAGGAAGTTAGCTTCTGATTAGTGGTGTTTTAGTGGGATGGATGGTAATTAGTTTGCTAGTTATTCTGGATGGATTCTCTTTCTGATTGGCTAAAGGAGATCATTGGCTTATTAGTGTTCCCCATAGTGGTTAGCAGCAGCACACCTGAATTGACGGAGTTATCCTCCTTGGATGCCATGTTCAAATATGCATGCAATTACATTTTTTTTTTTTTTTTTTTGTCAACGGCCTTTGGGTCAATTGGAATGAGAACGCTTCACAAGTAGCGAGAGTTCGAATCCTTGGGGTGAGGATGCATGTCTGAGAATTGTGAGCACGAACTGTGGGTGGTACCAGCGCCCATGTGTGTGCGGTCCCACAGGCCGCAGTCGAGGCATGCGCACGTTTCTGTCTTAGTTTAGCGGACCCATTAGGGGTTTCGTTCTTCTTGACAAAAAAAAATTACAAATTTTTTTCATTCTTGAGAACTGTAGATTCGCCATGCATTAAAAAAAAAAAAAAAACCGGCGCATATGAGAGAGTTGAACTCTGTAACATCTGTGTTCTAAGCTGGTATGAGTGAGATCCGGCGTCATATCGCCGTCGCCGTCAGATCTTCTCTCACCTTCTTTCTTCTTTTCCTCTTTTAGTTGACAATATATATATATATATATATATATATATATATATATATATATATATATATATATATATATATTTTTAACTTGGGCCTTGGAGCTCAACTTTTATTCATTGTTGGTAGCCCACTAAATGGACCGGACCCAATAATCTTTTTGTTTATAACAACACAGTATTTTTTCTTTTTTTTTGAATAAAAGTGGATAAACCACTGCTTTATTATTAAAAAAAGAAAGTAATATAAAAGAAGATAACTCTCACCAGAAGTGAAGGAAAGAAGAAAAAACAAACAAGAAGAAGAACAAGCTGGGAAGGCGGAAGACACCGTCTGGTACCTCGGGACTGCCCATGTCAAAAGAAGGAGCATTTACTCCTAAGCAAAGTCTAAACCATGATAGCCAGGTTGATCTGTGACTCTTGCGCTTAGGAAGTTAAGAGAGCGCTTGATTTTCTGGGAGGCTTCGAAGAGATGCTGCTGTTGACTATCAGAGGCTGTTGAAAACCAAGAAAATAACATGTTAGCAGCTTTAAAAATTATTTTAAAAAAAAGTAAAGCATTCAGTTGGAAAATGCGGGAGTTTCGTTCGAGCCAGACATCCCACAAAATTGTTCTGGAAATGAGATCCCAGAGAGTTCGGAGCTGGGATGGGAGGGAAAGTAACCAAGAAATCCAGAGAGTATTCTACAAATTTTTTTTTTTTTTTATATATGGGATTGAATGAAAAAAAGAAAAGAAAAGGAAATCACAAAAACTTTTTCAGTCAATAAGGTGAATGAAGCCTAAACTTCCTAGAGTCCTGTGGAAGAAATGCAAAAGATCTTGAAGAGGTTACAATTTACATGACCTAATGTGTATATCTTATAAAAAACCATACATAGTGTGTAATTTGCTTCTAATTTATGATTATATTAACTTTTGTAAGTCTTCTTCTCTCTATGAAATATTATTATCATGAATACATTGCCAAGAAGCAACATAAACGTGGAATCATGTGAACGGTGCTGCGTTTGAAATAAAGATGACGTGACGCAACCGAATATTAATTAGTTGACCATAACAAGTACTTAATTAATTAACTAATTAGGAGTTTACTATATATATATATATATATCTTCCAACTTTAAATATTTACTAACTATATATTAAATTAAGATAATTTTAATTTAATCAAACTTGGGTTATTAACTTGAGATAAAGTTTTCTCATGAAATCATTTTCAAAGTTCAAAGATTTCATATATTTTATTTTATTCTAACCTCAATCAAACATATTCTTTATAAAAACCTTATTACATCAACTCTTATCAACTAAAATTAATTAATTAATTAACTAGTCATATTAAAAATTATATAAATTTTGAACATATGCCATTATTTTGAAATATTTGATTTTAAAATTTATCATATTTTACAATCATTTCCACAAGGAAGGGTTAGGATGACACTTTACTCTTTAATGATGTATTAAATTCCCACATAATTTAAATATTAATAAGCTTAATACTAAATTTTTTTGATAAACCACATCTATTAAAATTTAAAAAAAAATTAAAATTAAAATTAAAAAATTGATAAAATGATTTTTAAAATATGTTGTCATAAAAAATTATCCAGTCTTCAATTACTAGCTTTTTAAATATAAATAAGTTATGGATTAAATTTTTTTTTTTTTGATGAAATACAATAAGTGCGTGTCAAGGGACAGGCACTTATGCTTTTCGAGGGTTTTGGGACTTGATCTCAGATTTGTTTCAAAATGAACACTCTTACAAAAGACATGATATTAATAGACCAAGAAGTTATCAAATGGATTAAATTACTTACGTTACAAATAAACTTATTATCCAAAATAAATTTTTAAATAATAAAACAGTATGATATCTCTCACAATTCTACCAAGTAATTGTGTGAATGAAAAGAACCAAGAAAATTCAAAGACATTTTATTTTATTTTATTTTTTTTAGGTGTACTAATTGACTGCATTGGTGTGACATGTCAACCCAATTATGCATTGCCAACCATAAAAGAAAACAAATTTGTTGTGAGTACAGTACTTGTATGCTAGTCAAAAAAACACTAAAAAATTTTCATTAAAAAAAAAAAGATAATATCTTTTATAATTCTTATATCAAAATATAATCTATATTGTTTTTTAAATATATCAATAAATTTAGTAATTAATATTTACTTAATGAGTTTTTAAAAACATAAGCAAACCATGAGATTTTGTATTGTAGGACTGGTTTTTTTTTGTTTTTTCTTTTTTAAGAGATGAGAAAAAGGCCAAAAAAAAAATACAGAAAAGAGTAATCATCAACTAAGTTGACAGAGACTAATTTATTATTTATAATTGAAAGCAATAAGTTTTCTAAGTTAAAAGAAAAAAAAAAGCATTCATGAATATATTTTTAAAATATTTGAAATGAATTATATTTTTTTAATAAAAATTGCTCCATTGATTTTTCTATTAATTAAAACGAAGAAATTGTATAGAAACTCTCGGCAAAGGACATAATTGATAATTCCCACCAAAACAAGCAAGTGGAAGAAACATGTTAGTAAATGATTTTTGACTTCTTGTCCATATCACATCATCAAAGCTTTGAATTTTCAAACTTTAGGTGCTCCTTTGAATTTTCAAATCAATTAAGGAAAACTAAAATAATAATTTAAAAAAAAAAAGTTAAATGAACTTTAGCAAAAATTAAGTAAATTAATTATTTTATTCATGCTTAAAGATGAAGTAAAATTTAAGGGATAGTTACATGTTGACTTATTATACAGGGTAGATATATATAGTGCCAATTATGTGTGAAAAATATCTATGAATGAATGAATTATGAGGCACTAAATTTCCACTACTTGTATTCTCCAAAATCTAAAAATTATATATAATTATATTATTTATAAAAATATATACACAAATACCAACGGTTTTTTGCTCTATTGATACATAATCACAAAACCCTCACAAAATGAAGACATAAGTGTTGTTGAGCTTACAATTACACTACACACCTGTGCATGTGACTAACACATGATTATCAAATAATATAAAAATATATACACAAATATCAATAATATCTTAGACTATTAATATCGGGTCTCTTAAAAAACTGTTTGTTTTATAGAAAATCAGAGATCGAATCACAAATATCTATACACACAAATAAAAACTTGCTTTCTTGGTCTAAACTTATTAATCTCAAGTGTGTACGAGAAGGCTTAGCCTGTTTGACTTGACTGGCACCACGCCATGAAAAGTTTCCAAAGTTCATGGAATTCCAACATATTTTTGTTTTTTTTTTTTTAGGGGATCCGGAGGTATTCTACCAATTTAAATCCCATTAATTAAAAGAATAATTTATAAACACTTAATTGCATCTACAAATACCGAATTACTCTTTTAGCAAAATTTTTAAAATACACAAATGAACGATTACTACCTTAAACCATCAATGGCCTCACTCTTTGGATTTGTTATTTTAACAAAAATATAAATATCTTACACATCTTACACAAATAATCAGGTGCCAATAAATTAAAAGATCATTCACCACTATTATTCTTGAATTGATTGATTAAAACATGTAAAAAGTCTTCCGTATAATTAATATTGGTTTGTACTTTCATTAATAATGATAAAAAAAAAACATAAATTAATGTAAAAAATATTAATTGTAATCACATTTTCACAATTAATTAAAAAAATCAACCAAAAGTGTAAATCACTATATATCAATTTGAATATATGTATATGTATATAATATGCAAATACTTCCAACAACCAAAAGCCTCTCAGATTATTGGTAGTTAGTCCTATGTCTAAAAGTCATATTTTATCAATAAAACATAGATTTTTTTTTTAATCATTAGTCTTGGGAACATATTTTTCTATTTTAATTTTTTTGTGAAATTATGATTTATAAGAGAGTGAGCCCACACTTATCAGTAAGCTTTGTAAAAGCTAATTAAGGGTTGTTTGTTTGGCTGAATTTGCAAATACTTGGATTTGGAAATCCTTGAATTTCAGAAATCATTTGTTTGTTTCAAAAGATTTCAAAAATCCTCGTATTTCTAAATCCTAACAATAAGTGATTTTCGAATTCGACCAAAATGACTGAATTCCAAAATCCAAGAGTTTGAATCCCTCACATGAGACTCACGAGGGATTCAAATAGATTTTAACTTTAAAAATTTTTTAACAGATTTATCTAGTAATATAATATAAAATTGATTTATTATATTATATTCATTATTTTAATAAATAATAAATAATTATATTTTATTATAATATATTAAGTATATATTAATTATATTAATTACTCATAATATTTGAAATTTGAATTCATATTTACATAATATATATTAATTATTTATAATATTAGAGTGGGGTAATCTCACCATAGGTGACCATAGCATGTCAACCAAACACTGGTTTTGACTCTACTGAATTTACAAATCGAAGGATTTTCAAATACAAATCCACTGTATTTTCAACTACATCCAACCAAACTCCCAGACTATTATAAAAACTTGTAATAGCTGGTTTAAATTTAATTACAATTGAGATGGCCTATATATATGCGGGGGTGAATAAATTAAATTTAGTAAACCCAAATCATTCAATATTAATTGAAATTAAATTACTCAATCAGTCTGCTAACGTTTAAGTAAAAAAACAATTTGATATCTTTGAATGTTATTCAATTAATCTACTAAAGTTTAAGAATAAATATACTATTTTTTAGAACACACTCACTGATATTTTTGGAAATTGCTCAATCAATCTACTAAGATGTAGGCAATAATCAATTAGTTATTTTTGAATATTTCTCAATCATTCAGTTGAAGATTAGGCAAAAATCAATTTCATTTCTTTGTAAATTGGTTTGTCAATCAATTGAGGTTTAAGCAAGAACCAATTTGTTATCTTTGGAAATTGCACATTCAAAATGATATATTTTTTTGTAAATTTTTCAATCAAACTACTAAGTTTATGCAAGACTCAATTTGTTATTTTTGGAAATTGATCATTCAATATGATATTCTTGTAAAATTTTCAATCAATCCATTAGAGTTTGGGCAAGCATCAATTTGCCCTCTTTGGAAATTTCTCAATCAACCTATGAAGTTCTGGTGATAATCAATTTGATATATTTGAAAACCACACAATTAATCTGTTGAAGTTGTATCAAGAATTGATCTAGTGTATTATATTTTAAAATTTCTCAATCAATCTACTAAAGTTTAGCTCCGAGTTAATATCTTTACTTTTTTTTTAAAAAAAAAAATGATAATTGACAATCTAGAAAGATAAAATACACAAACAAAAACGACAAACACCTGACGTGCCAAGACGATACAGCTGGGCCCACTAAAATTGGAGCAGGAGTACAAACAAACTACAAAATAAAAGATAAAAATGAAAAGAGAGGAGCATTAGCAACAAGTGAGTCTCGTCATTAGATACCGGTGTCTACAGGGTTACTAAGGGTGGAGAACTAGTCTCGAGGGTCTACTACCAGGGGATCGGCAAAGTTGAGACTTTTTCCAGGTGTGTTTATTTCGGCGTAAGTGGGAGGAAATCAGGAAATAAAAGAAGTGCCACTTCCCTGAAGTTGTGGAAAATAATGGAAGTGATATGACTTCTACCACTTCTTGTGTTCATTTTGCAAAAAGTGTCTCTTCCATAAAGTGCTTATTTTTTCACTAATGGTGTTCATTTAGGTGTAAGTGGTGTCAATTCTGAAGGGTCTTTGGAAGTTGGGGAAAGTGAGCACTCACTTCTCTCACTTCGGTGTAAAAAATTCTGAAGTGAGTTATTAACTAAAACTCACTTCTCCCACTTCAGAGGAAAAGAACATTAAAAGCAAAGAAAGTCAGTCCACGTCCCTCCACTTCCATCCACTTACACCCAAATGAATACAAACATAGATTAGTTCACAAGTGATCTCACTCTCAGGTACAAATTTTGAGAGGCAACCAAACTATGCCCATATTTCACATGAGAACTTTCACAAAAATATATATGATGTGGATGCTACAGTTGCAATAGGGAGAGCATTTAGACAAGTAATATGCCGAAGTAAACTTGCCACGTCATTGAATTAATGTCATGTTAGCTTTTTAGTATGTTTTGTTCATGTTCGGTATATTTTTTATTTGTGTATTTGCCATAAATTAATGTCACATCAGTATATTTTCATGAAAATCTCTCGTATGCTGACCAATTACAATCAAATCAAAATAAAGAGAAAAAAAAAATACAAAATATTTTATAATTAATGTTTAAAATCTTAATATTAACAAACCCTTATTATTATTATTATTAAACTTATTTAATTTTAATTATTATTAATTTAAAAAAACATAATTTATTTCTTTTTTTTTTTTTTTTTTTTCGCGGCGCACTCTTATTAACCAATCAGATACCCAATCAAAACCGAGTAACACCTTTTAACTTTTTAAGATTTCAAAAAACAAAAATACCCATAATAAAAGTCAAAAAAATAAATTCCGATTCAAACCAAAACCATCATCATCCCAATAGCGCGTACTCATTAATAACGTTTACACACTGCCATTAGACCCATAACCATAGATAACCATACAAAATATAAATATAAATATAAATATCTAGATATACATAAAAGATAGCGAAATTGATAAATATGCAAGCGGGGTATGTAAGTCAACTCAACTTATCAGTTGACACAAATTCAGCAGAGCATAATTAATCTATAAATTCATAAGTACTCCTCACCCTAATTCTCCGATTATTCCAACTCTTCTTTGTTATCCTCTCTCTTCCCTTCTTCTTGTTTTTTTCTTTTCTTTTCTTTTCTTTTCTTTTCTTTCTCTCTTGGATATAATCCAAAGTCCAACGCCGGCCTCTATCCCTTTTTCATATACTCTAACCTTATTCCAGTTTCTATTTCTACATATATATTAATTATTCCAAGTTGAGAAGAAGAAGAAGAAGAAGAAGAAGAAGAAGAAGAAGGGAAGAACATTATTTTTGTTTGTTGATATTTTGTGGAAGTTGTGGTAAGTATATATTACGTAGAAGATATGGGGACAGAAGTGCATTCTCATGAAACCTACAACAACAATGCTTACCAGGTTCCTTTCTCTCTTTTATATATATATTTTTTATTTTTATTTAAAATAGATAAATCATGATTTATTAAAAAAAAAAAATTGAAAAACAGAGAGAAGATACAGAAAACAAAAACTGGTTAATTATTTTCCTTTTTTTATTTGTTGAAACTATATATAGTTCCCTTTAATGTTAGGCTACAACTTATAAATTTTGCGAAACTATAGTTCGGTTCTTCTTTTGTGCTTCTTAATACAAGTAAAAAAGAAGATGATAATTAATATATTTTTTAATAATTTTTTGATTTTTTCCCCAAAAAAATAAATAATTAAGTAAATAAATTTTAGAACGCATATAAGCAAATATATGTTTATAGGGGCATATAAGTAATCTTCTATTTTTGTGATAATTACATCCTTATATACAATATCCTTATATATTCTATCACATATCAACACAAATGACAAATATGAGCTGGTTTTACTTATTTGTATGGCCTAACTTGTTGACTAGTATCACATACTCCATTGAGAAAAATTAATATGTGCACTATTTTAAATGGTTTGATAAGTCAAAACCAACTTCACTTTCATCTTTTTGTACTTTCTGTTAGTCCTACTTGTCCATCAATATTTTCCATGTGTCATTGTTTTACTGTCTTTCTTGGAAAGTTCATTAAATTAATGCATCTAATTAATTAATTAATTAATTAGTTAGTGAAATTAATTATTCTAGCATCATCTGCTTGACAAATTAGAAATTTTCATTTTTTTTGGCTAATAAATCTAAGAATTTATTTTTTATTTATTGGTATGTTGGGCCAATAGAATATTAATAGGAGTTGTCTATGGGCATTAATGTGGCATGGACCATTTTCTTTAAAAAATCACAATGGAAATGGTCAATATTATTAGCTCAAGGTTCCATAAATCTTAGTCATTAATCAACATGCAAGATTTATAGTATCTCTCATTTAATCAGAATCCACAGATTTTGGGGTATATTTTTTTTAATGCATGTAATTATAATACTGGCTTGCTGTTTTATTGCATCTTGATTTTGACTTTGGGGGTTTTAATGTAATATCAATCACAATATTGAAATTACAAATTAGTCCATTTTCACCTTGGCAAGTGGCTTGTCCTTTTTTGTCAAGAAAAAAAAAAAAAAACTATTTTTCTGGCTTTCTCACCTTGCTCACAAAAGTAAATATTTAATTATTTGATTGATAAAACAAAAATTATTTTCTAAAAATAAAAATAAAAATAAAACAGTAATAGGAAGGTATATATGACAAGTTTGGTATCTTTTCCAACTTTGGGAATAGTTTTAATTTTATAAACAAAACTGCAATAATATGATTCCAATTTATACTTACCAAATCAGAATATTGATTTTTTTTAATATTGATTTTTTTTTCAAATCAATATTAACCTCTTGAGCATTTGCCTATTTATATACATTGCTAAATGTTTTTTTTTTTTTTTCAAATGAAAACGGAGGAAATGCAGAGAGATAGAGAGTCAAGGAAGGAGAAGTCCATTGATGAGTGGCTACCAATAACATCATCAAGAAATGCAAAATGGTGGTACTCCGCCTTCCACAACGTCACGGCCATGGTCGGAGCCGGCGTGCTCAGCCTACCGTACGCTATGTCCGAGCTCGGATGGTAATTAAGTAATTAAAAAGTTTTATATCTTCGAAATATTTGTTCATAACTAAAAGCAATGCACTACATTCTCATAATAGGGGGCCGGGTATAACAGTGCTAATCCTCTCATGGATCATCACACTCTACACTCTATGGCAAATGGTCGAAATGCACGAAATGGTGCCCGGAAAACGGTTCGACCGATATCATGAACTCGGACAACAGGCCTTCGGCGAAAAGCTCGGCCTCTGGATAGTTGTCCCACAGCAACTAATCGTCGAGGTCAGCGTGAACATCGTCTACATGGTTACCGGAGGGAAATCTCTGAAGAAGTTCCATGATGTTGTTTGCCCAGACTGCAAGAATATCAAGCTCACATACTTCATCATGATCTTCGCCTCGGTGCATTTCGTACTCTCTCAGCTCCCCAATTTCAACTCCATCTCCGGAGTTTCCTTGGCGGCTGCCGTCATGTCTCTAAGGTAATTCAAACATAGACTAGCACGTATCAAGAGGGCATATAATTATTAGAAACTAACAAGCGGAAAAATGTCGGCAGTTATTCGACGATAGCTTGGGGAGCATCTGTGGACAAAGGGAAGCAATCAGGAGTGGAATATGGATACAAGTCTTCAAGCACTGCAGGGACAACGTTCAACTTCTTCAGTGCACTGGGAGATGTTGCCTTTGCATATGCAGGTCACAATGTGGTCCTAGAGATACAAGCAACGATACCATCCACACCTGAAAAACCATCGAAAAAGCCGATGTGGAAGGGTGTTATCGTCGCCTATATCATCGTCGCCCTATGCTACTTCCCAGTTGCTCTGATTGGGTACTGGGCTTTCGGGAATTCGGTCTCGGACAACATCCTGATCACTCTGGAGAAACCCAGGTGGTTGATTGCCATGGCCAACATGATGGTTGTGATTCATGTCATTGGGAGCTACCAGGTTTGATATTGTTAACTTTGATACTTCCCTTTTATGAACTTTTCATTTGAGACAGATAAACATTGTAATAATTCAATTGCAGATATACGCAATGCCGGTCTTCGACATGATAGAGACAGTGCTTATCAAGAAACTTCATTTCCCGCCCGGTCTAACTCTTCGACTAATTGCTCGCAGTCTATATGTTGGTATGTTATTTTCTCTTTTTTTCTCTTGATTTTTCGATTTGGAAAGAGAATGAAATACGAACTCTTCTGTTACATAGCGGTGGTTGTGGTCTCTGATTCATCCAAATTTCTTGCAGCACTCACAATGTTCATCGCTATGACATTCCCGTTCTTCGGCGGACTACTCGGATTCTTCGGTGGATTTGCGTTTGCTCCCACAACATACTTTGTAAGCTCTACAACATTTCATTAACAAAAGATAACCTTGCCGAAGAATCAGGATTCATGAATCATTTTATCACCCTGTTTTTACAGCTCCCCTGCATCATGTGGCTTGCTATCTACAAACCTCGGAGAGGCAGTCTGTCTTGGATCACAAACTGGGTAAGATATTATCAAATGACAGCCAGCCATCAAAAACCATTTCTTTGATTTCATACTCACCATTACTTCATCAAAAAGATTCAGCTGCTAAGTTTTCTCTTTTCATGGGTTTCAGATTTGCATCATTCTGGGACTCTGTCTGATGGTTGTATCACCCATTGGAGGACTTCGGCAAATCATTATCAATGCAAAGACTTATAGTTTCTACTCATAAGTATCAAACTGAATCAAATGCACATCTCAATCAGTCAATGAACATTGATTGTTGGATTGGTGGCACATTCTGAAACTGTGGCTGGTGACTGGGGGAGATTATATGTGATATGGTAGTGATGATGTGGAATGGCGCTTAGGATCAAGAACATTAGTAGAGGTTATTTCAATTAAAAGAAGCTCTCATAATTTGTGGCTTGCCTATGAAATAAAGATGGAGTTATCATGTAAAATTTTATGCTATTTGTTTGTGTTTAAGTTTTTTTTTCTTTTTTTTTTTTTTTGAAATAAAAGTGGATGAACCACAAATTTATTGAAAAGAAAAAACTACAACAAAAAAAGATAACTCTCACCAGAAGTGAGTGAAAGAAAAAAAATACAACAAAAACTGAGAATAACAAGAAGAGACGGAAGATATCGTCTGATACCTCAGATCTGCCCAGAGCAATTGAAGGAGCACCTACTCCTGAGCGAAGTCTGAATATATGGGACAGTGTATTGAAACAAAAAAGAGAAAAAGTGGTCAAAAAATTAAAAATTTTATCAGGATTCACATTCTTATTATCAAGATTAAAACACCGCTCTTCCTGAGAGCATCTCCAACCCACATTAAAATCATGTTAAAATTTTAGTTTTTGTGAAAAAAAAAATTACAGTGACACGCAAATAATTGTGAGGCATTATAACATGCTTCATTTTTTTTTTAATTATTTTTTTTATGTATTTATTTATTTAATATTTGTTTAATAGTTACGTTTTATAGTATTTTGTTTTAATTGGTGTTTAATAAATTTTGGATTATTAATTTATAATTTTGGTCTACTTTTAACTACATAAATATAAATCATTATAAAATTTGTATTTATAATTTCATATTTTAATCAAATTAATAACTTATCATTTAAGTTTGCATTTTTAATTAATAAAAAATAGAAATATAGAGAAAATAATACAAGAAATATAAATTCGTTAAAATTAAGATAAATTACATGAACAATAAAATAAAAGCATAAAAAATAGTCATAACATAGATTATTATTATTGACAACAATAAAAAAAAATCACAATACCCAAAATACAACTAATGGAGTTGAAAATGGATGGGCTAATAATCTGGTATATTATCGCCACTTCCACCAATATTGCCGAAGAATTCATTAAACATATTAGATCTAGAAGGGAGTGGTTGTTGAATTAAAAAGAAAAAGAATTAAAGTTGATTAAATTTGTTAATGGTAGCAATATATAAATTGTGAAGTCCGAAGAATATTTTTAGAATATTCTGTTTTAAAGTTAAAAATAATGTTACTGGTTGGATAAATTTTCACTGTAAAAACTATATTTTTGTATACTGAAGTATCGAGTTTTTTTTTGTTGAAGATGGCCTACGAAATACTTCGGAAAAGGAAACATGTGTTTGGTGCTATACTTGGGATGAAGATGATGTGACACAACCAAAAATTAAAGGTGGATCATCAAACTAATTACATTGTTGACAATAATTAATTAATTGATTTACTAATTAAGGCTTTTTAGTACAGATATATCTTTGAACTTTAAATATTTAGTAATTATATTAAAACAATATAATTTTAACTGAGTTTAGCTCATATTGACTAGTTTAGGGCCAGTCGCCATGAGTTGGATAAAAAATAAAAAATTAGTATGACACTGTACTCAATAAATTAGATCCAAAAACAAAATTAATGTGCTTGATATTAAATGTTTAAAAATTTTTATATTTATGAATGAACCACGAACATTAAAATAAAAATAAAAAAATAAAAATAATTTGTAAAATATTATCTCATGAAAAAAATCAGCAGGTCTTGTTTTTCAGTTATTTTTTTAATATATTACAAATAAAAAATATTAAACGTTGATAGCAAGGAAGAATAGAACGCTGATTTGTAGATGGCAAAATTGGCAATTGATGTATTGTGACATTTTATTTTGATGCGTGCTAATTGACTTCATCGGTGTGACATGTCAAAGTCAACATGCTTCGCTGACCGTCTTACAACAAAAAATTTGTGGTGAATCTAGTATTTATATACTAGTAAAATAAAAAATCTTATATACTAGTAAAAAAAAACACACTCAACTATTAAAAAAAAAAAAATCTGATAACAACGTCTAAAATTCTCATTTCAAAATAAATCACACAAATGGTTCGGTTGAATGTTGTTGAGAAATCACGCTAATAATCACAAGAGAAAAGAAAAAGATGAAGATTTAATGAGGTTCGGCAATGTGCTTACGTCCTCGGGAGTGATGAGCGGCGGCTTTTTTTATTAATCCATAAAATTCATTAAGGTTACAAATACAATGCATATATATATATATATATATATATATATATATATATATATATATATAAACCCCTGGTACAATTTACAAATTTATCATGTACCGTACCGTCCTAGTATATGAGCCATACCTAACAGATGTCATCCGAATGATTGTTAAGTGGTGTAGGGTCAAAACTGCACATTATAGTATTGTGCTAAATTGCTGTAGATATATTGTACAGTATTATTTATCTACAGTGCACTGGGTCATTCTTCTAGGGTTGTAAAGTAAAGAGATTTATCATTATTAGATTATAGTTTTTGATATATAATTTTAAACACACATGGTAAGACATTTAAGTTACCGTAATTGGTGCATCACTGTATTGACAACTTTCTCACAAAGTGGCGTTTGTTGATTTTATCAATACATATAACATCCAACTCCGTGAGTCTATGAATATATAGGCATTGAAATGTAGTCAGTTTTTGGAAGCCTGGATATCCTGGGATGGGGATGGGATATCCAGAGCCACGTTGTTTGGTTGCCTGGATGGGGATGGCCCCCATCCCTGAAAATTGGATGAACGGCGTCCCACCAAATCGATGGGATGCCGCTCATCCAGTGATTTAATATCCGTTATTTAAGTCAAATACTTAGTAAAAATATTTAAAAAATAAATTTCTCTAATCATCCACTGTAATTGAATTTAATTAAATATTTTAAAAATATTTTAAAAATTATTTATTAAATCTTATATTTACTTAAATCCCTCCAACCAAACACTTAACCATGGCTATTTCTATCCATGGATATTTCATCCATAGATATTCTCATCCATTGAATATAATATCCCACTATCCAAACACTACCGTATTTCATGAGTCTATGAATATATAGGCTAAGTCATATTATTCCTTTAAAAATATTTTAAATGAAATATTTTTAAATTTAATTGCTTTCAGATGATCATCCCTGTATTGAATTTTTTTTTTAATTTTGAATAAATCACTAAAAACAAAGAAATTGCTTGGAAACTCACAAAGACAACACATGTCCAACCAAATAAATGGCTTTGACCACTGCGCAGAAAACATCATCATATGTTTGCATATTCAAACTTTTTGTGTTCCTCTGAATCTTAATA
Source organism: Dioscorea dumetorum (assembly GCA_902712375.1). Classification (NCBI taxonomy): domain Eukaryota; kingdom Viridiplantae; phylum Streptophyta; class Magnoliopsida; order Dioscoreales; family Dioscoreaceae; genus Dioscorea; species Dioscorea dumetorum. The sequence goes on along the minus strand of CACTHL010000870.1, from coordinate 2,564,953 downwards.
GTCAATCAAGGAAATCAAAAATAATAAACAACTTAAGTTTCTTATCAATATGTAATGCAAAGTATAAGCTATCATTTATGAAGAATGGTTATTCTTATAAAAAAAAAATTTGAAGAAAGAATTATTTAGTAGATTGCTAACTAACTTTGATATTAATATATGTTGCAGTAAATGCACAGATGTATCGTAATATTAATTCCATATTTATGTATGTCTCTAACTCAATACTTATCCATATTTGGTCAAAAATAATTAACATTTAACTTTTTAAAATTTTAAAAAATAAAATTTTTTATAAAAGTCAAAAAAATGAATTCTAATTCAAACCCTCATTGTCACTCCATATTATACGTACACGCTAATACACATTGCAATATCTACATATATTCACATATGTTATACCACATATAAACACATAAATGAAAGGGAAATTGATATGGAGTTGGTGTTAGTCAAATTAAACCATGAGTTAGAAGCAAGTTTAGCAGAGCATTAATCTATAAATTCATAGCTCACCCTTCCCCCATTATTCCAACCCTCTTCTCTTCTCTTCTCTTCTCTTCTCTTCTCCCTTTGATAATCCTTATTCCAACCCCCCTATCCCTGTTTCATATTCTTAAACCTTATTCCAATTTCTATTTCTATATATATATAGCATGGGGACAGAAATGTCTCCTGATGGAACGCACAACAGTGATACTAACCAGGTTCCTCTCCCTCTCTTTTATTTTTTTTATTTTTTTATTTTTGGATATTTTTATAGTAAAATTTAACTTGTTTTTAATAATTAACATAATGGTCTTAGAGTTATTTTATTCATTTAAATGATCCTGGAGTCATCTTATTAATTACTATTGATTTGTTTTTGGTAAACTTATTAGATTTTAATTTTTTTAAAAAAAAATTAATTGAGTTATTATTATTTTTTAAATACCAAGCATTCATGCATCTTTTTTAGAATCGATTTGTCTTTAAAAAGCTTTTAGACATATATGGCCATGATTTTTTTAAATTTCTTTTCTTATATCGATAATTGAGCTTTATATACACTTCTTGTGATGCACCTGGATTTTGACTTCTTTTTTTTTTTTATTTTGATGTCAATCAAGAAACTTGAAATTACTCTTTAATCACACACCATTATTATTTGATTTTGGAATAAATTTAATAGATTTCTAACAGAAAATAAAACAACATAAGAAAAGTAAAAGCATAGTATAGTTAAAAAATTCGAGCATATCTCTTACTATTAATTAGTCCACATTTGTTAAAATATATATATATATATTTGCCCAACTTTTAAAATTTTTTAAATTCATAAAAACATTGGAATGAAAATATCATTACTTATCTTTTAAAAACATTAATAAATAATAAGAAAAAAAGAAATTTTAAACCAAATCATAATGATGTAATTTCAGAAACACACAATTGGCTGCATACCCATGTGATAATTACGAACATACCCATGTAAAAAATGTTCACCCTTATATAGTGCAAAACTCAACAATACAAATTTTATAAATGACATATATTACTTTTAATATCATTTTTTTAAATTTTTTTTACTTAGTAAATTTAAGATATAAATTGATAAAAATGATTTGTAAATAAATATTAAGTGTTGTTTAACTTAGAGAGAAAAGAGTCAAAGAAGTTATTAAAATACTTTCAAAGCGTTCATCGATTTTATCATCTTTGCTAAACGAATATCCTTTCCTAATAAATACCGATGAAATGCAGAAGGAGAAGTCGATAGATGAGTGGTTGCCGATTACATCATCGAGGAATGCAAAATGGTGGTATTCCGCCTTCCACAACGTCACCGCCATGGTCGGGGCCGGCGTGCTCAGCCTACCTTATGCTATGTCCGAACTCGGATGGTAAATAAGAGTTGTCTACTTATCCCACATCCTTAAAAACATTTATTCTTTGCTCATTGAAAAAATATAATGTGTCGCATTTCTATAGGGGACCGGGCATAACAATACTAGTCCTCTCCTGGATCATCACACTCTACACTCTATGGCAAATGGTCGAGATGCACGAAATGGTGCCCGGAAAACGGTTCGACCGATATCATGAACTCGGACAACATGCCTTCGGTGAAAAGCTCGGCCTCTGGATAGTTGTCCCGCAACAACTAATCGTCGAGGTCAGCGTGAACATCATCTACATGGTTACCGGAGGGAAATCTTTGAAGAAGTTCCATGATGTTGTTTGCCCAGACTGCAAGAATATCAAGCTCACATACTTCATCATGATCTTCGCCTCGGTGCATTTCGTACTCTCACAGCTCCCCAATTTCAACTCCATCTCCGGAGTTTCCTTGGCGGCTGCCGTCATGTCTCTAAGGTAATTCAAACATAGACTAGCACGTATCAAGAGGGCATATAATTATTAGAAACTAACAAAAGGAAAAACATCGGCAGTTACTCGACGATAGCATGGGGAGCATCTGTGGACAAAGGGAAGCAATCAGGAGTTGAATATGGATACAAGTCCTCAAGCACTGCAGGCACAGTGTTTAACTTCTTCAGTGCACTGGGCGCTATTGCCTTTGCATTTGCAGGCCACAATGTGGTCCTAGAGATACAAGCAAACATCCCGTCGACACCCGAAAAACCCTCAAAGAAGCCGATGTGGAGAGGTGTTGTTGTTGCCTACATCATTGTCGCCCTATGCTACTTCCCCGTGGCACTGGTCGGGTACTGGGCTTTCGGGAATTCAGTCTCCGATGATATCCTAATCACTCTGGAGAAACCCAGCTGGTTGATTGCCATGGCCAACATGATGGTTGTGATTCATGTCATAGGGAGCTACCAGGTTTGATGCCTTAACTTCTTTACTGCTGTTCACACACTCTCTAGACAAATTAACGCGGTAATTTAATTGCAGATATACGCTATGCCGGTCTTTGACATGATGGAAACAGTACTTGTCAAGAAACTTCATTTCACACCTGGTCTAACCCTTCGACTAATTGCTCGCAGTCTATATGTTGGTATGCTCTTTTCTCTTACGCCAAAAAGGTCTGCAAACTCTTAACTCTTCAACTGAAATTTGTTCATCTTAATTTCCTGCAGCATTCACAATGTTCATGGGTATAACATTCCCATTCTTCAGCGAACTACTTGGTTTCTTCGGTGGATTTGCATTTGCTCCTACAACATACTTTGTAATCCCTAAAACATTTCATTGACTAAAGATTACCTTGCCGAAGAATCAAGATTCATGAATTATTACCCTGTTTTTACAGCTGCCCTGCGTCATGTGGCTTGCTATCTACAAACCTCGGAGAGGCAGTTTATCATGGATTGCAAACTGGGTAAGCTATTATTAAAAGATAACCAATAAAACCTTTTTCTCTGTACTCATCCAACCTTATTGCATCGAAAAGATTCAGCTAAGTTTTCTCTTTTCATGGTTTTCAGATTTGCATCATTCTGGGACTCTGCTTGATGATTCTATCACCTATTGGAGGACTTCGGCAGATCATTATCAAGGCAAAGACTTATAAGTTCTACTCATAAGTATCAAATTGAATCAACCAAACATCTCAATCCATCAATGAACATTGGGTTGGTAGCACATTTGGAAACAATGGCTGGCAAGTGGGGGAAATTTTGTGATTTGTTAGTGAGGGCCAATAGCTTAGCTTCGAGACAGTAAAATTCAGTGGTTATTTTAACTAAAAGTTTTTATAATTTATGGCTTGTGTATGGAATAAAGATGAAACTATCATGTAAAATATTAAGCTATTTGTTTGTGTTACAAGTTTCTAAATCATCAATAAGCATGATTTATTTTCATGCACTCAAACCAATATCAACCTACATGTTTGAAGACATAGGACAGAGCATTGAAGCAAAATGGCAAAAAAGAAAGTCATAAAATTTTTATTTAGGATTCACATCCTCATTATCCAAGCTAAAATCAGTTAGCTAACACCAAGTTCAACAAAACTCTGAGTAAAAATGGAGCCCAAAATGCATTAACACCACTCACAAGAATCAAGCACACCTGCATGAATGGAATCTTGCCTAATGGGTTGAATTCTCTGGGCTTACATCACCATCCCGCCGTCAATGGTTAAGACCTGCACAACAAGAAAAAAATGGTAAATAGTATGCTACATCTCGGAAAAAGAATTGTGCTACATTGGATGAGGAAATATTTGATGTGCTAAATTGAGAAAAAAAAGTAAAGGAAACTTTTGCTAATGTGAACTGCACCAGTTTACAATAATTTGGTCAGAGGGGCCAAATAATATCTTTGTTTGCTGATCAATTAAATAAGTATTACCTGGCCAGTTATGTAACTTGCAGCTGGACTAAGGGCTAAGAACTCCACCAGGCCAGCAACCTCTTCCGGTCGTCCATATCTCCCTGCACAATTACATCAAATTCTTTACTCAGCGTCTTCCATATTACAAAATTTCGACTATTTGGGGAATTGATTAAAAATGGTGTTAAATGAATTGCAACCAGTTCAGCCTTTCTGGGCAAAAATTAAGTTTTAGACATACTAATGCATCCCACTCTCCCTCATCTTTAACGATGCCATAAAGGAGAAAAAATATCATGGCTTCCATAAACATTTTTTCCTTCTGCTATAAAACTAAGTTATGTTCTTTTCTACCTGTGTTAAGGTAATAACCATACGTCAAGGCAATTCTTTTGCAATACGTGGTGCTCAAGGTGCTACACAAAAACAAGCATGTGCATGCACACACAATCAAATAAATAATAAGAAAAAAAACTCTTGCTTAAGCAAGTACAAAGAATTGTAACCAAAACAAAAAGAGATGAAATCATTTGACTGAAATCATTTAACATTATAAAGTATTCATAGAAACTCATGCAAAATTAATGGATAAATTTACATATTGGTGCTAACCTAAAGGGATGGTCTGCAGGAGTTTCTTCTCAATGTCTTCTGAAAGCTTGGCAGTCATGTCAGATGATATGAACCCAGGAGCAATAGCATTGACCTGCAGGATGGTTAAACTTACAACTAGATCGGTTCTTAGAGATTGAATACAAGCGTATCATCAGTGGTTTCTATGGAAGTGTGAGCTCACGTTAATATTTCTGCTTGCATACTCTTTAGCTACTGATTTGGTCAAACCAATCACCCCCGCTTTTGCTGCACTATAATTGGCTTGACCAACATTTCCAACAAGACCAACAACAGATGCGATATTAATGATTCTTCCCTGCACACAAGGGACATAATAAGTAGATGACGCAACATGATCTAGCACTAGATCAAGGAGATTCATCAATGTACAAGAACACTTCAATTGAAAATAACAATAAGTCTGCCATACAGTTATTTTAAAGCAATGGACACAAAAGCAAGCATGTGAGGCTTTATTCAGATCAATGAGAAAAATTGGGTATTAAGAGGTACTTGGAGTATGCCATGTACGCAGCATAAAAGATATGGTTGCTTCAGTTTAATCAACAAAACCAAACTAATGAAAGAACATAATCAGTGGAGAAAATATGCAATGAAAACATATCTGTTTAGAAACCAAGCTAGGAATATGTCAATTAAGCTGACCTTTTTCTTTTTCATCATAATTTTGGCTGCAGCCTGCAGAAAATCAAGTTCTTAAAGGATGAATAAAACACATTGAGGGTTGACAGCTGAAACAATGAAGATGGGAATGCTGATAATTCACACCTGTGTACAAAGGAAGACACCAGTGAGATTTAGGTCGATTACTTCTTGCCATTGAGATTTCTTCATCCGCATCAATAATGTGTCACGTGTAATTCCTAAAAATCATGCACAGTTTTGGCTTTAAGAACAGGATATAAGATAGACAAATGAAGATCTATGTGCACAAACAACCTGCATTGTTTATCAAAATGTCCACTGTCCCCCATGCATCAACAGCCTGAAACAACATCACGTTGCTGCTTCAGTTTGGATATTAAAATAAATTTTGAGTTATGCAAATAAAATTGTGGTATTCATAATCTTTCACTAACAGTTTTGATCATAGCCTCCACATCTGCTTCTTTGGAGACATCTCCACCAAAAGTAAGGGATTGACCTCCAGATGCCTCTATCTGCAGACAAACAGACATGATTCATGATATACTTTTCCAAACTGATCAAAATTATTCATTAGTGAATTAGAACTAACATGTGACATTGAAAATTATATGAATAGAATATACTTTTGAAAGAAGGTTAGGGCCTCAGTCTTATGTAGTTGATGTAGAATTTCCTCAATATATATAGATAAAAATATAATGAATATACCCGCAAGTTAAAGAGTGACAAAACAAGTAATCACACCTCTTTGGAAACTTCTTCAGCCTCCTTTGATGACCTTGCATAATTCACAAGTACCTGAAATAAAATAAACTTCAAAATTTTATTCTATGCGAATTTAGATTTTTGACAAATGATTAGTTCTGCCATACAATTAGCATTCAGAACTTATGGAATTGTCAAAGGGCAATGACCTCCCCCTTGATTAAACATACACCCAATAGTAGACTTCAACACACCATAAACATTGTCCAACTTCATTTGCATTTCAACATCTTGTTTTATTTGCTTACAAATTCATCTAGAACCTTCCAAAAATGTTAGTTCTGATGGTTTGCCATCAGAGGTCCAAAAGACCAATGATCCCGAAGAAAGCATCTGCGAGGCATGTGAGAATATCTTGCTTTATGATTTGATTGATAGAGCATAAGAAAATTTGCTCTCACAGTACTATTTCCTGAAGAGGACACCTATATCCCAATTCTTATACATTTTATACATAAATGATTGAAACAGGCTGGTAATTTTTTATATTACTGAACTAACAACACCAAAAGATAAGAAACAAATATTTATCAAAAAAGAATGCCAGTAATCTCAAACAAGGATGTGCGCAGAACATTTTACCCACCTTGCAACCAGCTTTACCCAGGGCCAATGCTACAGCTTTCCCAATTCCCCTTGAGGCCCCAGTGACAACAACCACTGGTGCCTCAACTTTCTGAGCCTCCTCAACAATGGCTTGCCCAGCAGTTGCAACTTGAGTTCTCACACCTATTTTTGCAATTAAGGAAATTCATAAACAGAAAATAAATGTCTGCTTACATGAAGGTCAATGTCATTCAAAAAGAACACAATAGCATCCAAAAGGCAAACAAAAGGAAATTTGCCTACAAGCACTTAGAAACAAATCAAAAGCAAATCTTGCAATAAAAATTACAACCAGCTAGCACAAAGCAATCATCTTTCGGTATTCACATCATTGTTTGCATTGAGGCAAAACTTTTGAAACAAAATCCCACATTTTTTAATCAAAATCGAAGGAATGTGGTTACCAGCGGAGGCGGGAACGGATCCATCGGACCGGAGGATGGAGCGGAGGCACAGGGACCGGGTCAGCGAGTGACCAAGGGAGACAGACTGGAGAGGCACCGCCATCCGGGAAGCAGCATGAGGCGCCGATTTGGCAGGGATGACGGAAGGATTGAAGGCGATGGAGGCGGCCATGTGATGAGATCTGGATGAGGGATTTAGGGTGGAAACGAAGGAGAGCTTGGAGAAGCGCCTTGTGAGGGTCGCCAGAGAAGAGAAGAGAAGCCTTATAGTGGGAACGGAAGTTGAGCTTTGGAAGCTCCGCAAAGGTCTCTAATGGCGGACAACGCGAGGAATGGAGAGAAGCGTTTGGAGGATTTGCTGTTTGGTTTTGGACAGCTTTCCTAACATACAAGAGACACGTGTAACTCTTAAAAAAAAAGCTAATTTTCCTATTTAATTTATTTAGGGAAAAAAGTTATAACGTTGGTCAATGCCCGGTGAGCTACTCAAGAGTGGATTTACATAAAAAATAACGAAATAAATATACTATTCCATTGGGAGATTTTCCCTGGCCTAATAAAATAATAATAATAATAAGATAAAGTTCAGTTGAAGATGTTTGTTTGTGTAGCCATTTCAAATAAAATAAAATTATTTTTTTTAAAAAGGAAAATTTCTATATACTTCATAATCAATTTTCTTTTGTGGTTTAATACATAAATTTTGAAAATCTCACAAAATAAGTTATCAAAACATTATAAACTATAAAAATATATACATATATTTAAGATTTGTATATATCCCTCCCTCATATATTTAGGATTGCATATATATATATATATATAATATGAAAAAATATTAATTTCATAGATGAAAAAAATATTAATTTGATAATTATGAGAAAAATTTTAAAGTATTTGTATAGATTTTTAGTTATTTGCTATATAATATATATTTAACAATTTTAATAGATATACATGTATGAGGGAGGGATATATACAAATAAATAAATCACTATCTCAATATATAATTGAAGTGTAAAACAGTGTTGTGTATGCTGGTGACTTGTCATATTATCAAAATAATAAAAATAACAACAATAATGATACTTATTAATAAATAAAATAAATAAAATAAATAAAAAAATTAAAAGAGGTATTGATAGCATTTGGTTTGATGGGAGAATATTTGCGTAATTAGTGGGATTTTTAAGGATAAAAAAATTTATTTTTTAAAAGGAAGACGAGCTGGGTTATCAAGGGTGTTTTGCGAAATAAATTAATTTACAGGGGGGTTTTTGTACATAATATTTGCCCTATTGAGAGAAGTCGACGCCCAACCGCCGCTTTCCTTCATCCTCGGTATCCCCAACTCTCGTCGAGTCCCTCCTCTTGCGATCCCACGATTCGAAGAGGCCTTTCATCCGCGGGTTTTCAGGTTAGATCTCTCTATTTCCATACTGAAATTCCTCTTTTTGCCCGTTTTCTGATCTCAATTCGGTTTCAATTCCATCTTTTTCCTTGTTTTTTAGGGTTTCGCTCTTCCTGATCATTTCAGGGTTTATATCTCAATTTTGAGGAATTCTAGGGTTTTAAGTTTTCTGGATCAGTGACTGTTGAAATTTCCACTGTTTGTTCTCTGTTTTGTCCGAGTCTAATTTTTCTTGTTTGCGAGGTTTGTGAATCTAGAAATTTGCGGTTTTTTTTTGTGTTTTCATCTTGATTCCGGGGAATTGGTTTCATTGTCGTTAGATCTGCCAATCTTGAACTGCTCTAGGGTTTTATGGCTGCTGGACGGCACAGTGGGTATAGAGAGCATGAATTCAGGGATAAGGACTCTGATGTAGATCAGTCCAGGAGGAAAGATTACCACCAGGATCGTGAGAGAAGAGGCGGCAATGATCAACGAGATAGAGCTAGGGTTAGGCCGAGGGACGTCAAGGAGAGGGAGGCTGTGAATGGGGCTTACCGTTCACCGTCAGGGTTTGGCAATTCTAGTGGTGGGAAGGCTGGCGATCATCCTGTTAGAAGTAGGTTTCATAGGGGGCCAGTGGATAGAGAACCTGGTGAGTTGTCGAGTGGGAGTAGCTCAGATGATGCTGAGTTGTCTGTTTCCATGGTCAGGGATAACTTGGTGATTAACCAGGGAAATGGAGCTTTGTCAAGTAAGAGAAGAAAGTTTTCACCAATCATTTGGGACAGGGATGATGGCAAACTTAGCGCTGTCACAGATTCAAAAAGCAAGAATGGGCATTCAATCGAACATGTTGCACTCCCTCCACCACCTCAGCTGCCAGAGGGTTTTGTCCCTGTTAGCTCAATTACTTCTGCCCAGCTGAGTGCAGATCACACACCACTGATTGATGTAAAAGTCTCTGTTGATTCACCTCAAGATCAGCAGAATCATGATCAGGAACCTGGGGTAGTTGATGAAGATGAAGAAGACTTCTCTGTTGCACCTAATATTTCTACCTCACGATGGGCTGCCAGCAACAATGCGCTTGATGATGATGATGAAACAGAAGATTTAAGACGGGATTTTGTTCCCAAAAGGAGGAGAAACACCCCTCTGGCAAATCCTAAGGAACAAAGGTTGCAAAAGGCTCCAAGCCCTGAGGTCGGAGAAGTCATCTCTGCAGCAAAGTCGTCTGGCTCAGAGGGAGAGAGGAGGGATACTGACCATGAGGCTGAAGTGGATAAGAATGTCTATATGGATGTCGATGAGGATCCTGCTAATGGCAATGTGGCTGAACATATCTCAGACACGTATTCTGATGATGATGTTGATAGGACTGAGTCCCCAAAAACTGCACAGCCTCCTCAAAGATGTATAAACATGCTGCTAGGGTGTAGAAGTGTTGATGAGTTTGAGAGGCTAAACAAGATAGACGAAGGCACTTATGGAGTTGTCTATAGAGCAAGGGATAAGAAGACTGGTGAAGTAGTGGCACTTAAGAAGGTGAAGATGGAGAAGGAGCGAGAGGGTTTTCCATTGACTTCTCTTAGAGAAATAAATGTTCTACTATCCTTTCACCACCCATCAATTGTGGATGTGAAGGAGGTTGTTGTGGGGAGCAGTCTTGATAGTATCTTCATGGTTATGGAATACATGGAGCATGATCTGAAAGGTTTAATGGAGACAATGAAGCAGCCTTTTAGCCAGAGCGAAGTCAAATGCTTAATGTTGCAACTATTGGAGGGTGTCAAGTATCTTCATGACAACTGGGTTCTCCACAGGTACTGCAATATAGGCTTTGGAAAACACAATATCGTCACTCATTTATTCTCATTTGTATGTTGCAGAGGTTGCTTATTACTGAGATTGTGTTTTCCAGGGATCTGAAAACTTCAAACCTTCTTATGAACAACCGTGGTGAGCTCAAAATTTGTGATTTTGGGTTAGCTCGCCAATATGGCAGCCCATTGAAACCATATACTCACTTAGTTGTGACTTTGTGGTACAGGTCAGTTTTCACAAATTTCTAAGTTGATGTATATTGAATTTTCTTTTGTAACCTAGTGTTTATGAAGTTTTTCTTCTTTCTGGTATTTGCAGGGCACCTGAACTTTTGTTAGGAATAAAAGAATATTCAACGGCTATTGACATGTGGTCTTTAGGATGCATTATGGCTGAGCTTTTGGCAAAAGAACCATTATTCAATGGAAAAACTGAGCTTGATCAGCTTGATAAAGTACTTTCTTATATGCTGAGTTCAATGGTGTTTCGTGTAATTCATCTTCACACAATGGTTACTAGCTTTAGTTTATTGCAGATATTCAGAACGCTTGGTACACCTAACGAGAAGATCTGGCCAGGCTTTGCTAAGTTGCCTGGTCTAAAAGTTAGCTTTGTTAAGCAGCCGTAAGTTCTATATTACCATTTTTTTATACCATCTTGTTGATTCAACATGTGTTCTTATATTAGCTGGCCTTTTACCAGACTTCGAGCTATGGGTGATCTTGTCGAGGCCTCCCTCTTTACCTTGGTTGCAGTTGATATTTGATCAGTTGTTCATATTAGTTTAATATCTGTCTCCTTTCAGGTATAATATGCTAAGAGAGAAGTTTCCTGCCACTTGTTTTTCTGGACGCCCAACTCTTTCTGAGGCTGGTTTTGACTTGTTGAATAAGCTCCTAACTTATGATCCTGAAAAGGTAAAATGCAATTGGAAAGGTTCATAGGCTCTATTTTATTAAAAAAAGGCTATCCTTTTTTTTCCCTGAGGTGTACTCTTTGTGCATGTAGCGTATTACAGCCGAGGCTGCTCTTAATCATGCATGGTTTCGTGAGGTTCCTTTGCCTAAATCAAAAGATTTTATGCCGACATTTCCTGCACAGCATGCACAAGACAGGTAGTTAAAGCATGTACTTTGTGGTTTAAATGCAACTGCAATTTCTTCCAAAGATCATTTGTTTTTAGCCCATTATGTTTGATCTATGTTTACATGAATTTTTGCAGGCGCTTGCGGAGAATTATGAAAAGCCCAGACCCACTTGAAGAGCAGCGACTGAAAGAGCTGAAACAAGGGGAGCTTGGATGTACTGGCCTGTTTGGTTAAGATGCGTATTTTTATAACATCTTAATACGATTTTATCATATCCAGCAAAATTCTCCAGGTGAGGCATGCATTGCTCGTGAAGTTGCAATCTTCTGTCTGTCGGCAGACAATTGATGCTGTTATTTAGCAGGCACCCTTGATGATTGGGTGGAGTTAAAGATTATTCTTCCTTTCTCCAAAACAAGTTCTATTGCAGGAAAATTTTGTTCCCCCAGTCCCAGTGCATAAAAAAGGTGCATCTTTATGCAGCTTGCAGCATAAGGTGTGGCATATTGGCCTTTATTTTGGTATAATCAGCTTCATTTGAAACCTCTGTATGTAACATATTTTATTGATACATTGTGAATGGTCATTTTCAAAATCTGGATTAAAATACCAGAATTTAATGGACATATCTCTGCTACTTGTGCACTTCCTTTTGATTTTCGTATTGTGTTTGCAAGAGACGGGTGGTGTCAAGCAGAAGGCGTTATTTGCTTTCATTGGTGAAGGTGTTGAGGGTAGCACTCTTCCATAAAGGTATTGCAATGATTGACGCTCTTAATTGTTCGCAAGAATGAATTTTGTATGGATATGCTGATAGTTGAAATGCATCAACTCTATTAGCACACCCATACTACGTGTTACTTGAATATGCAAAGCTAACATTTTACCTCAATTTTTTGGTTGTGGGAATTATGTTCCTGCTACCAACATTAGGACTGGTTGATGTGGTTTCATCTGTATTTGATAAAGAACACTTAGGAATTTAAGATTACTTTTATAACCTGGAAATAGTATAAAAGATTTTCCACAAATTTCCCGTTCAAATACACAATGTATGTAACTATCCTTCTTGATCGTGTCCTTTAATTAAGAAACTATTTACAAATGTCTGAATTTTACAAAGATCATTACAGAAGGTCATGTCTATGCTTACATTTATTTATTGGATGACAATGAACCTTCAGGTTTGCTCTAGTGAAATTTTGAGTGAAAAACTAGTTGTACACCATCCTTATAATTATTATTCTAACATGCACTGTTATTTCTATCTGAACCATTAAAGAGCCAGGGGAGCTTATGCCATTTTGCTTACCTGCAGTTTAGTTTGTGACTTCTGCAAATTTTGAAGCATGATCGATCTAAATTCAACATAATGTTCCTTGTTATTCCTTCTTTTTGAAGGATTGCCCTTGAATGGCCATCCTTAGCTTTTTGCTGTGGAGACTTCTTCTATGGTTAGTATTCATTCACCATTTTATCCTCTTTTTTGTGCGAATAATCTCATTCTTGCTATTTTTGGTTCTCTGCTTCCATATGAACTACTACTTACAAGGTTTAGTGATTTATGACTTGGCCTGTGCAAATCCATGATGGTACATTAAGTTATATTTGATCTAGGACTCCATATATTAGTACCCACACAGTTTTTTCATCTTATTTGAATGTTGCAATGCCTTCTAAATTGTGCTTCATACTTTGACTGTTCATGATGTGTGAGTTTCCTTTTTTATATGACTATGTCAGTGTCAACTGTAAACTCTGTGAAGATATGTCAAAAGCAAATATATTTTTACTGGAACAGTTATCTTTTCTTCATGCTTATGAATTTGTGATTTTACATGTATTATCTGACATAAGTTATGGAATTTGGTGGACATTGATGGTTAATATATCTTAGCTCTTGCGTAACATGGACTAAGAATCATTTTGATCACGTGCCTTGACAAGTGATTTTTTTATTAAAAATATGCACTAAATTGTGTTTTTAGAGAATGCCACTACTAGAATCCTGTTTACCTGATAAAATTTATAAAATGAAACTACAGATTAGGAAAAACATTTTAAATTCGACAATTAGACTGGAAAATAATGAAGAAAGAGCATAGGTTCAAATCCTACAATCACATTTTTAAAGGATATTGATGCGAACAACATATATTTAACATCACCCTGGGAAAACATAGATTTCCATTGGTACACAATAAGATGGTAAATATGCTTGGGTTTATTCCTGGGAGTATGAAGTGGGTCTAGGGAATATAAATATATCACTGGGTGATTAGTTCAGTCATTGCATTCTTTTGTACGCTGAGCTTGTGTTTTAAAACATAGAACACATGATTCCCCTTAGCTGGTATCACAACTTATCATTCAATACCGTAAATGAATGTTTAATTGATTCTGACTTTAAATTTCATGGCAATGTGAGCCCACAAAATTATGGCATAATGTCTAAATCAATGATCTCTGTCTTGTATCATGTACTTCCTAGCCCATAATTGGCAATGTCATTCTCACTAGCAACCAGGTAAAAAGGAATGGCACTAGTACCTTATTTCAAGTAAATATGCTTGAATAGGCTTAAGCTGGGGTAGTGTCCTAAAATATAACCATATGAACCCTTTTAATTGGTATCGCAAGTTGTCATCCAATACTGTGAATCAATTTTTAATTGGTTTTGATTTTAAATTTGATAGCAATCTGATCTCATACAAATTTGTTATAATATCTATATCAATGATCCTTGTCTTGTATCAAACATACCACCAAGCCCATAATTGGCAATACCATTCTCACTGCCAAGCAGGTAAAAAGGAATGCCACCGGTACCTCATTTCAAGTAACACTTGTCTCAAAGTTGAGAATTAAGTCATTGGAACATAAACTATCAAGCATGTTAGCTTTGTTCATATGTACCTCATTGCATATTTGGTAGTACCATTTGTAAGGTACATTTGTAGTTGAAGGGCTTCAATCCTTCAAGATGCTTAAGGGTCTATGTTACGACAGTATCCAAGTACCAATTGTGTGAAAGAAAAATAACATAGAATTACCAAAACTAGAATGAAATTCAAACAAAATTCTAGTGGGATCATATAGTTTTTTAAGAAAGATAAAGAAAAGATAACAGAAGATATATAAAGTTTCTAAAAGACAATTATAGATTAGGTATCTTCAGAAGAAATGTAAAGATAGATAGGGATAATTAAAGGAAAAGAATAGAAATTTAGACATCTTTTATTATGGGGATCTGGGACAAAATTTCAAATATATTAAGAGGAGGCCAATCATGTCCAAGCCGCTTTGAGATTGTCAAACTATAATTTGAGTATCGAAGTAATTAATATTAATTTAAATTATCCATTTATAATGTATCATGTGGTTTACTAATGTATGGTGTCATTGGCTTCCTAAAAGTAGGTTCATGTAGAATTCGTCTTATCACATCCAAAATGCTGATGTGAAGAAACACTGCTTTAAAAATGTGAAGTAGAATAAAAAACCATGTACCTTACTGCCCGCCCCACCCCCTCCGCCTCCGCCAAGAGTGAAAGAAAAAATGTATTTATTTTGAGATGCTTATTTTCTCTTGGGTAAAAAGGTATGCACACAAAGTTTCTTTAACTTGATCACTATGTTGGCAAAAAGGGTATAATAATGCATAGGTCTAACTTGGCTGAACTGTAAGTGTTTATATAGTGAACTAAATTAAATGAACCGTCAGAGATGAGAAGTACCAAAATTCTTAATTTAGAGAAATTTTTATCTATAGCTGGGTGGAACAACTGTTAGTGCCTTACAAAGGCGAAGACTTACAGAAATAAATCAGTGTGTATTATTTGCTAATTGGGTCGCACATCATAGGTTTCTGCATAGTCTCTCACATCAGATTGTGTCAGATTCATGTAAATCATTTGTAGAACATTTATGATTCAGAGGTAAAACTTCAATCCCGGCATGCTCTTGGGTTATATTCTGTAAACAGGAAATTAACCCATGATTGATCAATCATTCATGTGAACAAAACTGCTTATTTACATACTACTGGATTAGAGATGGTTATGTAATTCTTGTTCGTGTGTTGGTAGTTAATTTTATATACTGAAATTGAGTTTCAAGACCGACCTGTACAGACTCTGGCTTTTTATTTAAAGAAAGAAATTATTTTTGTTTGGTTAGCAATCAGGACTACATCGAGTTATTTTTACTTGTGCTTTGGGTTGTCCTAACTTTAATGAATATTCATTTGGGTTTATGTTGGGTATAATCTTACTTCGTTTTAGACTTGTTCTGGTCTATGCATCTTTGTTTGTGCTAATGCCTTGGGAGCAACATTCTTTGTGCATAACTTCCTCTGCCATGTCAATTTTTATTTCTTATGTGCTATGCTTTTTAATGAATGGTTTCCACAGTCTAGTTATGCTTTGGTTTTATATTTGCAAATGAAACAATGTTGCCTTCGATATTTATTTGTTAAGGTAGTGTTCAGTAAGGTCGATTAGAAGTTCCAGGGTAAAAGTAATGATTACCTATCAAGGAAACCACAATCATCAGATCTTTCTGAAGACATTTATCATAGCTCGAGTACATTCTTAGCAAAACTTCTTTTATCAATAATACATTCATATAGCTCTCAAGTATAGGAAAGGAACATGGATTGACTTCTTTGCATTCCATAAGGATTGGTTATTTACATTGTTAACATAAAAGGTTTCATAGATGTGAAACATGGTAGGTGTCTTCTTTAAGAGAGTGTAATTTCTAGGAATGATGCTAGACTTCAATGTTATGTAATAATATGCTGAAAGATAAATTCAGACAAGCTTTTTAAATGTAGCTTGCTTGTCATGCTGCTATTCTGGCGTAACAGGTTGAAGCATTATGGTCACATATGGTAAGTAACAAGGTACGAAAATGGTTTTCCACAATTATTTTTTCTGCTCGGTCTTTTGTTTTCGGTTGAAGTCGGGAGACGTCCATGCACATTGTTGAAAGAGATTTTCGTAAGGCTTATGCTCATGATATGTTACTAATCATTTTACTCTCTTGTTTTGGATTATGAAAGGCTTTATCATCATATTTGTATTTCATTTTGGGAAGACTGATGTGACATGTTATTAATGATTTTTTTTTTATCTCTTGCTGCTTTTCCAACTGAAGCTGCACATGTAACTTTGAATAATATGTGTAATATTTGTGTGATAATTGTTAAGTGTCATCCTCATGATATGCGAGGCATCCTACCTTTCAAATGTGACATTTGTACCTTTTCTTCTTATTAAACATCTGAGAATGGTGGTTTTGTATGATTATTGTCGCACCTTTGCTATGTATTCAGTGAACTTTCCACATATTAATGTTGAAGAAAATTTCATTATCTAGCCTTCAGTGTCTTACTTGAATTCAAGTATCGTCTTTGTAATTGTCCAAGAGCTCAAAATGGCAGCACCTGATACTCAGCTTTCATGAGTCGGCAGGCCAACAACCTATTGCAGACTGATCTGTTTAGGTTTTTGTTCATGAATTAAATGTGCATTTCGTGTTCTGTAATACTATACAGTTGTTCATGCTCTATGGAGATCTAATAAGTTTGTTTTGTAGCTTGCTTTCTTTATTCTATCTAGCAAGTCATGCAGCGCATACTAGTTAAACCTTCTCAGCTGGGTTGAAGTCTGAGGCGTTTGTACACCTTATCATGATCCTCTTTACACATCGAGTAATCTTTTTTCCGGAGAGGCCATCTGGTGAGTGTTAAATGCATTGATTCAGTAGAGTCTAATTATGTAGTTCTCTAGCCCTCAATGCTTTTCTAGCCATATATATCTTTGACAATTTTGTGAACCATGGTTTGCAGTGTTTCCTCTTGATTGTCTTGTTTGATGCCTCTGGCGGTTGGAGGTGCTGGTTTTCTAGATTTTGGACGGCCGCACACTTTCAGGATTCTCTTAAAAGTGATGCCTGTTTTGATTTGCATGGTTGAGCAAGCTTGATGTCTGTAAAATAAATAAATAAATAAATAAAATTTGCCGGTGTTTTTTCATAAATGAATAGCAGGTGCTAAAATTTTTGCTTGCTTGGCTATCCATTATTTCGCATGTTGTTAGATTCCCCAGATTAGTTTTCTATTTTAGGGTTTCAAAGCTTGGTGGACGGCGAATTACTATAGAGTTAATTTTCTTTTATGAAGTCAAACTATTATGAGCAAATAATCCGTTATTTCAAGGTTTCAGATTTTTTCTACTTATATGTCAAACTATTATGGGAAACTATTATTTCCCAGGATGATGCTTCTCCCCTCGTACTTTACCACAGAAGCTTGTGGTGATGCTTCTCCCCTCGTACTTTACCACAGAAGCTTGTGGTAAAGTACGAGGGGAGAAGCATCATCCTGGGAAAGAGGCATAAGTCTTGCTTATTTCTTCAGTGCTTACAAGAACTGAAATTCAAAATAAAAATTTTCAAACAATTAAAAAAGAAAAGCAATCATGACCCATTTCATTGATATACAAATTTATCATTCCGCGTTAAGAATAAAGTCATGGTAAAGCACAACCCTGCATTTACTGTAGGAAATAAATTTGTACTTCCAGTGCCTGATGACTCTCTACCTCCAAAAAAAAAAACATGTTACACTAATAACACTCATCAAATATTAACAGTTAAAATACAATCACAATACGAAGGCAAAAACCATAAATGCCCACCTGACTGTTTCGCCGGTTTGTGTCCCCTGAGAAGCAGTTGCAGGTCCTAATCATTAGGCTTGAGGTCAAAACACAACTCTTTTAAGCATGGTCTTGTCAAGAAGAAAAGACCATTGATTTGCCAAGAACAAATAACACCAAGGTTAGCTCGATGAAGAAGATGGTATTTAATAGTGCACGATCAACGGTCCAGCCAAAAATAGTAATGCCACCAGGATTACTTTGCAAATACATAACTGCAATGGCAATACAAATAATATAAAATCTAGGGCTGTTGCAGTCTTCTACTTATAATAACAAACAGATTAGCAACAAAAGAAAAATCTTGGTGAACCAGTGGAGATAAAAAAGATGTTGGCACACAAAGGTAAGGTAAATATGGAAAAGGGGTGAGTTGGAAGTAAAATATAAACACAACGCAGAAGAACACAGAGTGTAATTCAATTCAATGTATAAAGAGGTAAAATAACTCTCACCTAACTGTATATGGCTGATGCTTCTTCTTATTATTAAATGTGGCAAGACATGTTGACATATGCCAAAGGTATTTCAATTTCAAGTATTTCAAGTAGCAACTACAGGGCCGGTCAAGCAAATCTGAACCATAATCACCTACGAATGGTTCTCATTCTCCAAAAAAACTTTCCAAGAGACTACAAACTTTATCGAGCTAGAATGGTGTGTTTCACAGCTTCAGAACTAGAGAAACAGGTTGAAGCGTCTTTTGTTTTATACAGGACAATAGAAAAGATTGAAACAAGATGGAAGGTCACAGCATAAGAAGCTCAAGAACCACCTAATTGAGCTTGTCATGGAACCATATGCTTTCACTAAGTAATCCACTTTTTCAACCCTGATATATATAAGACCATATCCTTCACCACAAAGCTATTTGGGGCCAACAATTGCATGTTTCAGGAAGTACTCTGATCTGTATGACTGAACCACGTCTATATTGTCCTAGTTCTTCTATTCCAATTATCACTGTTTCAGTTGGCTCATTCTGTTGAAAAATAATCATGTCTAAAAGGCTCCAAATTGAAGTCTAACTAGTTCACTACAACTACGACTGTGAAAGTGAGAATCTATGCATGCAACAATAACAAACTTATTTCAAGTCAGATTTCAACAATGATATATATGTTCCCCTGATGTCTCTAAACCTCACACTTTCTGAACACAGCCCCTTTTGCTCAAAATAGGTCATTCGCAGTCAATACATAGGTACACTAGTAACAATAATGTGTTTTATCTAGAACCCTGGCATGAACCCCATGACAAAGTAGTCAAGGAACCATAAGAACTGCAATTATGGAATATACATACATTTGAACACAAGGATACCCAGATGAGTTGTTGGATTTGATATCTAACATCACCAACTACTTGAAATGGGATTGGAAGCCAGAATAACATGAATGCTTGTAACAGCAAGAAGTCAATGTTCATCATAAGATTTGGGAAAAAAAGCCCATGTTATTTTCAATGTTAGATGCTATGATTGTGGGGGCTGTTGCAAAAGTGAGACCAAGACATTAGCCAAACAGGTAATTAGAAGCATGCAAGAAAACCAACATTACCTAAGTTTCCATCTAGTCATGCAATTTTCTGCCTATAGAAATCAGAAAATACCCAAAAGGCCCAACATAAACAAACCTAAGGAATTCACGGAATGATGGGAGACAAGTTTGTCGAACTAAAGGTTTTGATTATGTAACCATCACAAACCAGTAAATAGTTATTGGAGAAGCCAAATAGTCTTGACAATTGCGTACCAAGGGCTTGCCTCTTGTGGTATGACGACATATAAGAAACCAAATGAGTATTTGTTTGCACTGGAAGACAGTCTAATGAGTCCAGATCACTTTCTGAAAATTCTCGCAGTAATGCATTTGGTGAAACAGCATCCAAATTCCCTGAGCTGCTTGTGACTCTTGGATGAGATGAATCACCATTTGAAGCACAGGTCACTAAAGCATGCCATCTGCTAGCTACTGAAGCAATACCTTGAGCCCTGTGAGAAATTTTAGCAGCTGCATGCAAGCAAAGGACGATACCAACAACCTGAACAACTGAAGAAACCTGCCAAATTGTATAAATTTTTAAAACAATTATCCAAGCCCATAATTTGTAGTAAAATGATAAACATCTATGACATCAGGAAAAATGAAACTCCACTATACTCACAGCTAAATCTCCAGCATTGATGAAATTGACTACTTCGCTATACCCTGTGGTTTGAAAAAGAGCCACAAACTGACTTGCTGTCACAAACAGGAATAGCAATAGAAGATATATCCGGAACCTATGGCTGATTTTGGACAGATAGTATCGTAGGCGAACATGTTCCTCCAGGTATACCACAGCTTCCGTATCTCTTTCAAGAAGTCTAGCATAGTCATCGAAGTGAATCACTTGTAAATTGCATACCAAATTGAACAAAATGCAGGCAGACAAAAAGATTGTGGTCAAATAAGCCCATGATATAATTGAAGCTAACGTAAAAATAACAGATTTCCATATTGAGCCATGATGAACATATACAAATCGAATGATTTCACGTGTAGCCTTTGCAATGAAGCATGGAAGTATCCACCAAAGCAACAAGCAGAAAAACGCCTGTCAAAGATAAGTACAGCATGAAGTTATCAGCTACCATATGTAAAAGAGATGCACTCAAGCAAGTAATTGCGTAAGCAATACTACAGGACTAAACATATGATTCTGTTGCTAATTAATCATGGTAATATTATTTACCGATTTAAACTCATTAAAACATCCCAGCTTCCAAGTATCAGCACGCTTAGAAACCCCATATGCAATATGTGATTACCAGTGTAAGAGATATAGTAGGGCTAGAAGCCTCTACTCTATGACACTAATCAAAGCTCATTTTTATGCAAGAAAAAACGAATTTAACAAGTTGTCATCAACTTCTTTGACGAAATAATCCTTGCTCATCTTATCTCCTAACGCAACTTAGTACACTAGGACTAAGGAGTTATACTGCAATAATGGCAGCATGAATAACACTACTTATTCAATACAAGTAATACAAGGTATGTTCTATTCGTAAAATTTGCCAGCATGAAATCTGTGGATACATGTGAGGCACAAATCTATGAGGGATCAATTAAGGTGCAAGAAGAAGACACTAATGAATGTCTTCCTGAATTTTAGAAAAAACTCAAGCTTTCTGATCAAATAAGAAAAATTGGTTTTGATTGCAATGAACTTCATGGTAAAAATATAATACTTTCTCCATCAGATAAAACCTGCAAGAAAGTCATTCAGTGTTGTATATAGTCTAATGTCTAGCATATTCTAAAGACTTCCAAGGAAGATAAATGATAAAGGTAACTATCATAGAATGCTACCCTTTCTACCAAAGCCCAAGGTACAACATTTTCCAATTCATTAGCAGATAAGGAGTACAATAGATGTTAAATAACAATCTAATAATAGGAAAAATGACATCAGTTTCAGATTCTTTAGATGATGACATCGCAATTAAATTGCATTTGAAGAGATATTAATTAACTTTGTCCACCAACTAATGAATGATAAGGCTAAAATCCTTAGTGGTACATCTTAATTAACAGCTGAACCACTGCATCACTCATTTCATAAGAAGCTAGTAACAAAGGGCTGTTGCTTCTCTGCATCCATGCTTTCATAGACCTGCAGAACTTGCCCATTCTGTTTTCAGTTGGCTAAATTAAATAATTTTTGGTGCAAGCTCCAACCTGCCTCACTCTTAATTACTTGGCTTATGTCGAGTGAATAAATTGTCCATGTAAGTATATGAATCTCCTTAAGAAAAGACTACATAAACTGTTCCAAAATGAATTAAATTTTTTCATTTGCATAACTTAAACATAAAACCTTCACTATAAGGGAAACCATCTAATGGAATATAGTTCTTGAATCACATGCCAAGAACTTCGTAAAAGTTGCATTGTTATAATAACTCATAGTACATGCCCATAACCTTCATTAAGCTTAACCTCTGGTACTTGAAAAACCTCTATCCCTTTGCTTGCTCATAAGTTATCTCACATGGTAACATAAAACAATATGAACACTATTACTTTCAACTGTGCCCATTAGTAGAAATTTTGACCACATGGTACTGAGAAAAAAATAACAAATGGGATCATTAACAGCCACAAGAGGCAAACCTTTAACTAGTGTGTCTTTTTGCTAAAATCATCCATGAGTTAAACTAGTAATCATGATCGAAGTACGCAATTGGTTAAATCCAAGCAAATTCTTACACTCTAAATTCAGATATCATCTCAGATTTGACTCTAATTGACAAAGCAACTAAGTAATTAGTTGATCACACACACACAGCACACACACACACACAGAGTAAGAGTAACTTGAACAAATCGGAAAAGAAATTAAATAGGAAGTCAAATGGAAACGAATTTCAACGTCCTATTTTTCTCCAAAACATAAAGAAGCCAATTGCATCGGCTATACGGATCATACGTCCACCAAATCACAATAACAAAATCGACAGAGAAAACTATAAATCTCTCAAATCCAAACAACATCCGAACCTGTATCCTCCGAACATACTCCGCCTGGAACCGCTCGAGATGGCCGTGTTGCTGATCCACGAAAAGAAACCTCCTCATCCCATACTTGAAAAGATTCCTAGAAACACAACCCAAGGAAACCCCAGCGAGCACCGCCTCGAAGAATAAGACCCAAAACTCGAAGCGGTCGATCTGGTACTCGTCGCAACGGGAACCAGAGCAGCGGGAGAAGTAGATGCAGAGGATCGGGGTGACGACGCCGAGAAGGAGGAAGGCGAAGCAAGAGAGAATGAAGGAGAGGGAGGATGAAGCGTGGTGGAAGCCAAGGACGGCGAGAAAGCGCTCAAGGCGGCAGAGGGCGACAGCGAGGTGAGAATCTGCAGCATCGAGAAGAGGGGTCTGCGTTGCCGGTGGTGGGTGATCGCCGGCGGGGGCTAGGGTTTGGGGATCAGCGGCCATGAAGCATCGTCTCGTGAAGCGACGAGAGAGGGCGGGAGGGTGTAAAAGAAAACAGGCAGGAGAAAACGATGGAAATGGGATTGGAGTTGTTTTCTCTGGAAAACTGTTTCCAGTTTTCTGTTTTCAGTTTTCAGGGTGGGAAAACAGGGGTTTATGCACATACACCCCTGTAGAAACCTTAAATTATACATATACATGACTCTAGTATCGTCTGTGATAAATTAGATGTATATCATCCGGTATAATCAACAGGTGAAATAGTTTTAATATGTTTCATATATATATAATCAAACGGAACCAGAACTTATTAATAGGGGATGGGGGCTGAGGGCAAAATGTCAAAAAAAAATTTTAGTCAACATAACAATTGTATTCGATACAAAATAGTGAGATATTGTGACGTTTAATTAAAACAATCACAAAAAATTGAAAATATCCTCAATTGCCACCTAAAGTTCCTCATTTGTTGATACTTCACTCTTTATTAATCCATCAAACATATAACATACATCATATTATAACATGAATTTTTTCTTAATAAATCAATACATACATATCCATACCTGCAATGTTATGACACTACATTCAAGTTCTGAAATATACTGTAGCTTCATCACTCTAGATCTATGTACTGATTGCATGTTTACCAATATCCTATACCACAACAACACACAGACATATATTGTATATATGTACATTTTTAATAGTTTATGCATTTTTGTGTTAGTTATATTTTTAATTTTTTGCAACTTTGCCAATGGCTTCAAATCAACTAAAACTTAACACTAATCTATCATTTACCCTATTTTCTTTATTGATTTATAGAAATGGAAAAAATAAAATTCATTATATTTTTAAAAATTTGTAAACTTATTTTCATCTATAAAACAAATAAAAGTGTTATATATATATATATATATGTCCACTTTTTACATGGTATGCAAGCAAGTGAGAATGGGGTTGATTATTATAATTTTTGAATTTGCTTTATTTATTTTAACTTAAAGTATAATTATAAAAAATAAAAATAATAATAATAATAATAATTTAAGATTTAATTCATATTATAATTGTTTTTAACAATCTAAAAATTACACTAGGACAAAATTAAAATAAATAAATACCATATAAAAATGTATATGAAATTTTTTTCTTCAAATATCTCCTAACTGTAGAAATTTGAGCTATTTATTTTTCCCATCATTCTATTTATTTACAAAATTTGTTTGCTCCTAATTAGAGACAGAAAAAAAGAGGAGTTTTTATTTTTTATTGTCACAATGTTTAAGAACCACTGAAGAGCTTCATCATCCTTTTTTCTTTTTTAAGGTTTTTTTATATTTATAAATAATAATAATTAGGCAATATTTATGACAATAAACACAAAATAGAACTAGTTGATGAATAAATTACCCAAAAATACTAATTTTCTGTCTCATTTTTCTTATTCTTCAACTAATACTTTTTCCTTTTTTTTTATCAAAGAAAACTAAAATATTAAATTTCCCACTCTTTCAGACTTGCAAATCAAGCACCTAAAAGACAGATGGCAGTCAATCTTCAAAACTCAAACCAATAAAAGTAGACAACATTGTAGACACGTAGCCAAAAAACAAGACAAAAAAGTAAACCAAGTTCACCAGCCAAAAAAATGTCAACCATGAAAAGAAAGTCTGAAAAGCGTATGCAAAGTCAAACTCATGTAACGCAATCTAATTTACACCAATTCTTTTACTAAGGAAACGCTGTTTCTTGACTAATTTAATAATTTTTCAAGGATGTGAATACAAAAATTTGAAAAGAAAAAAAATACATGTTCAAAGTTCAAACTAAAATCTCAGACTAAGTCTGGTCAATGTGATCAGGTGAATGAAAGAAACAAGTTTGGTAAGCTCTCAAAGTAATATAAATACATCAACCAGCTTTGAATCAAAGATTCAGAACATCATCAATTCATCAAAACTATGGCTATGAAATTCAAGAAATTGAGGTGGATGTCAATGGTATATGTGATTTTGTTAGTGTGTCATTTATCGGAAAGTGGTCGACCTTTTGATCTTCGAAAATCATCGTCTTTGCTGTCGGAGCTTGAAGTTTTGCCTAAAGGTCCGGTGACGGGATCGGGGCCGTCTACTTGTACACATTACGGTAAGCAGACCGGAGTTCGGAGGTGTCCTTTGAAACTTAATAATATCGGAGGGTCTTTAGTAGGTGTACATGTACGAAAATCACCGACGGTGTGATCGGTTAAGATGTTATATATGAACTCTCTTATATTTCATTGATTATTTTTATCATGTATATGAGGAGCTCAAGGTGTTGTTGAACTTGTTGAAAAAATGGAATTTATTACTGTTATTTGTAGATTTGCTTCTCTTTTTTGTCCCCCTGGTCCTTCTATTTCTTATGATAATGTAGAGGAGTTGTATTTGAATAAGTTTTTTTTTCTAAAACTAATTTTTGTTTTACATTAAGACATCATGTCACTCAAATCAGAATTTGTTTAATTTTAAAATTCTGCAGAATCAACTGGCGATGAATCTCTCATCAATTTTCATAACCAAATAAAGTAATAAACCAAACTGACAAAATGCAACCTCCTAAACTGCCAAATAATGTAAAGCCAACCAGAATCCAAACATACATAAAAGCAAAGGATTAATACATGAGAGGATTAGTCACAGGCTAACAGACCTGCCTCTTAACTCTCATCTACCAAAAAGCACAAACAAAGCAAATTCAGAATCGGTTTATTGATCGACCGATAAGTTCATCAATCGATAACATTATACATAACCTTTTAGATTCCTCTCTCCAGCATTGACCTAACCCTAGTCGGTAGACCATAGAGACGGATGAATCCAGCAGCATCTGCCTGATCATAGATATCGCCGTTCTCGAATGATGATATGTCCTCCCTGTACAAACTATTGGGGCTTCGCCGTGAAGCGACAGTCACAGATCCCTTGTATAACTTGAGAGTCACAGACCCTGTCGTTGTCTTCGTGATGTTCTCCATGAATGCATCCATGGACTCACGGAGAGGATCAAACCATCTGCCAGCATAAACAAGCTCGGCGTACTTGAGGGCAATTGTGTCCTTGAACTGCATAGTCTCGCGGTCTAGTGTCAAAGATTCAAGTTCACGGACAGCTGTGTAGAGGATGGTGCCCCCGGGAGTCTCGTAGACACCACGACTCTTCATGCCAACAAGTCTGTTTTCAACCATGTCAACTCGGCCAATGCCATGTTGCCCTCCAAGCTCGTTAAGTGCTGATAGTAACGATGCTGGGGAGAGGTCCTTTCCATTTAATGAGACAGGTATACCAGCAACAATACCGATCTCCACATACCTGCAGGAAACAATCAGGTTAGAGCCAATTAAAACAGAAAGCAGGGATTCATTTTGCATTTGTTCACAGGAGATCCATTTCAGACCAGTTCTGGACTTCAAAAGCTTCATTTGTGGCTCAAATCCACACAATGACACATGAATCTCTGGTATAGCTCAAAAGTAGCATGCCTTCTCAGAGCTGGTATAGTGAATATTGTCATACGGGCAATAATTTCACTGTAAACTACAAGAATATTTGCCTGCATTCTTCTGAAAAGGAAACTAGTCTAATTAAAGGAATGAAACCTAAATCATGCAAAAAGGCAAGGTTTAAGGTCAGGGATGCATATAGAAGTAGGCATAGATTTGAAGCTCCACATAGGTGCATGCTTGAAGGAATTTAAATCAACAAAAGCTTATCTATCAATGAATAATGTGGGGTTGATCTTTCTCTATTAAGAATATAAAAAAGCAAATCATCAAGAAATCATCACTCAAATTGCAAAAAAAAGGAGTGGAGCCAAATAGGAAGTAAAAAATTTCAGTTCTAACTTGCAAGTTGGGATATTTTGAGATATTGGGAACTAAATTAATTGCATTACTTCACATTAGAAGTGTTTGAGCGTTAGCAAACATTTGAAATTTAACACGTTCAGCCTGAAATTTTTGAATGAAGCCATAAGCATTCATCGAACTCTTACTGAGGTTGGTTAGGCGCATCTTCAGGGTCCGCAGTCATCATGTACATTTCCTTTTTAGGTTCATTTGCTGGGTCCTCAAGAATGTCGCCCTGTCAAATGTGACAAAAACTGTAGTGCTTGTTCTAGATTCAAGTATCAGAATATATGTTCTTAGAAAGAAAAAGAAGGTCACAAAACGTATCAGAATATATACAGTGAATGACAACTCGATTACTGCAACAAATTGGATGCAAGAATATGACCAGCAAAAGGAGAGAGAAATACCTCATGACTAAGGTGCCACAGATTCCGATCTCTGCTATATATAGATTTCTTTGAGACAGGAACAGGGACATTGTGCTTCTTGGCATATTCTATAGCATCTTCTCGCCCCTTGATATCCCATTCTCTCCATGGAGCCACAACATTGAGTTCGGGGTTCAACGCAAAGAAAGTAAGTTCAAAACGAACCTGTGACCAAGGGCTGATGTGGCATTGGATATTGGAGAAAATAAGAGGCACATAATGGATAAGAGTTTTGAGCATACCTGATCATTCCCCTTTCCTGTGCATCCATGTGCAACTGCATCTGCGCCAACTTCTTTAGCAACATCAACCATTGCCTGATTACACAAGAAAAAGGGAAAGAAAAATTTGGAAAAGGCTCATATTAATGAGAACTACTTAACGCCAAAAATTAGGATTATAGACTTTTGCGTAGCTAGGTGCTAGTAACAGAAATAGATAGATGGAAATTCAAAGATTATAGAAATTAGCCATCACAACAGTGAACAGAAGAGACCCATGTTGGAAAATATCACAGATCTTGTACAGAAGTGTCTTTTCAGATTAGTTAGTGGTAGACATCCTGGAAGTTCTATTTACAATATTCAACTGATCCATGAATAGAAAGACAATTGTAAAACACTCACACACTTCAATTAATGACTTCAGCAATCTCTCATTACATTCTTGAATGATTTTCACATAAATTGGATTTAAATTTTTAAAAATGCCCCATTTAGAAATCAACATTACCTTAGCAATAACAGGACGCGCCATTGAAGTTCCAAGAAGATATTTCCGTTCATAGACAGCACCAGCACGCAAACATGGAAATATAAAATCTCTAACAAATTCCTCCTTTAGATCCCTAACAACAAGTTGGCATGCGCCGCTAGCCTTGGCTTTTCTTTCCAAGCCTTCCATCTCCATATCACCCTTCAAGGAAAGTTCATTCAAACCATTAACAGAAGAATATTACTGTTTAAGCATATTGCACAGACTAAAATGACATTCTGAATGTGGTACATCACTTCAGGAACTAAAAGAATATCCAACTCACCATCCAAGAAATGTACCATATACAGGACAAGGGATCAAATGGCACACAAGCTAGTAATATACAGAAAAAAAAAATCATACACTCAATTAGAGTCCAACAATAAAAGCCTGCCACATTATCAAGGTTTATGAAATATTAAATACTCAATGCTATGGGGAACAAGTATATACCCAGTTTACTAAATAACGAGGTAGATAAATACTATTCTCGAAGTACAAAAATTATGAAAAATTACTATATCATAACGGGCAGGTCCTTGGCTATTCTAACAATCCATTTTTTGGCCAAGTTCTGCCAAGGTTGGGAATGGGCTCATAAAGAAATACAACTAGAACATAATAACAATGGATGCTACAAGTTAAAAGCACACCAAGAAGGCCTGTCTTTAATCCTTTGATTGTTTTTTTTATTTTATACTCAAGGAAATGATGGTGATCAATCATTTACGTACTTGACCAACATCTGCAGTGAAGCATACAACGTCACAGCCATAGTTTTCCCTGCAATGTTTAAATGATCAAACATGATAAACATGCTTCTTGCCATTTTCTAAAATCAGTAAATAACCATAAATAATTAACTATGCAAAGCAAATGTATGGCATAGAACTATATGAAGGGCACATAAGGTCAGGAGGCACATGGCCCAGAATGAGCGACCATAGTCCAATCATAAATAACCAACACAGTGAAGGTTTTCTGGACTCTAAAATTGATTAAAAAACAAGTTATCTTGAAACAATGTAGCTCTTAAACTTCTTCATGAAAATCACCTAGATGTCAATTAGGAATGTTCTATCATCAAAATCGTCCGCAGAATGAAAAGAGATATCCATGATGCTTACCTGCTATTACTGGTGGCATGACTTCTCAAGAACTTAATTGAAGATAGGAGGCAGAATCTAAAGGTGAAATAGTAAATTAAGCATCATGCTACACAAGCAAAATAAACCTTAGCCACGGCACAATCACTGATGTGTCCAAGCCACCACTATAGGCCAAGACCACTTTCTTCAACTTTCCACGCAATCCTCTGCCATTTTCAGTTGTCCCTGGGCTGGTCAATCCACCATCCTTTTCACTGGACAGTACATTAAGTATGGCTACATATAAAACAGAAAAATCAAATCAAAGTAAATCTCATAATAGCTGTGAAATAAATTTCATAAAATCAAGTCAAATCACATGAGCTTATTTAGATACATCAAGCAGACAGAGAATTACAGAATTGGATTAATTCTACACTGTAGAAGAACACGCCTCATGCTTCCCACTTCAGATGAAGTTGAGTCAAGCATATATGGCTCAAGCTGCATTTCTAACAATAAACAATGGCTTATCATGATAAATCCTCAATGGGTGATCCAGTGAAGCAGAATGTAATATGTTTTGTAGTACAGCATCATTAAACAATGAAGGGAATCATGGACACTGGAAGATGAGATACAATTGAAGTAAATTGATCAAGCAGGATCTAGATTAGCTCTGTTTGATTGAATTAAATTCCTCTTTGAGGTTTGACCAACACAATATTATTTTTTGGGGTTTGTTTTTAGTTTTTTCTTCAATAATTTGCTTTTGGTTCAAATTGAAGATGCTACTTGTCAAGAGAATATTTGGCAAGCAAATCACCTTCCATTTTTTTTTTTATGCCAAACATTTTTAAAACTTGTCCCTAGAACCCCATTGTCAAGATAAATGAAAAGTTCAAGGAAAAGATACATGCAACACATGCAGCATACTGATGCAGAAAGACTTCCATCAGAATCAGAGAATCAATAAGCACTATTGAAGTAAAAGTTGAAAACATGAACCAGTCAAATTAGCATCTAGTGTAGAACTATGCTAAGTCACAAAGCAACATACCATCCAGATCATATCACCTGTGCTTTAAACATGAGTTCTTCATTGAAAAGATAGCATTTGACCAGTTGTAGATAACATGCAACAAAGACTCTATCTACCTATTACCAAGTTAATTGGATGTAGGCTACTAAATTACCATTGCTAAATATGAAGGTTCATAAAGGGGAGATGGACAAACTGTCACCAGATAAAATTTTTTGTTAAAGTATGCAGCGACTAGCACCAGATGTCTGCAATTATTAAACCCAGCATTTCACAAGGCAAACATAAGCAAAAAAAACACATCCTTTAGCCAGGAAGAAATCAGGCAATCTAAGTGACAAGGGTCAACAATTCAATGACAAAGAAAGCAGGGCAATAGGTTGAGCATTATGCCATCAAATGGCCAAAAACCATCAAATTACTAAGTAATCACCAGCTCATGCACATATATATATATAAATAATATAAGAACTAGTTTATAACAATTGAGATTTGCTACCTTTAGTCCGAGAAGAAGGTGCTTGGTGTAAACTATGATGAATAGATAAATGCCCAAGGAAACCACTAGACACAGCACCAGCCTGATAAGCCATGAGCAGAAGTCTCGCAAATAAGAGACATTACAGAAGAAAAAAAGAACAGATAGCTAGGTACAATGAATGGTCTAGTACCTCCTGGAAAGAGCAGGGTCTCTTCACGCAAGATATGTTTTTGTGTCGGAGAGGCCACTCTGCAAAGCCAGCCAGTGTTATCATTGAGTTATTAAAAATTCGCAGAACAACCAAAATTATTAGTGTGGACCTCTTCAAAGACAGATACAAAAGTTACCAACATGGCACAGATAATGAACTAGGAAGTAGATAGCATCTTTGAGCAATTTAAACTTATTGAGACAAGCATATCAATCCATTCCAAAGTAAAAAAATTCATCAAAGAATAACTCAGAAAGAGTAAATAAACAAAGACAATAAAAATAAAATAGAAAAGGTCGCTGCGGCAAAAGATGTAGAGAAAGCCTCTGATAAATAAAGTTCGCCAAGAGCACATGAAATGCTACAGCGGCATTTCTCATTCATCAGAAATCAATAAGAAAACAGACTTTTTTTTTCAAATTACAAACCTAAACAAGACAGTGAATCGTAGATAAGATCACTTTAGAGAAATATCATAGCTTAGATTATCCATAACATGAAAATGGATCGCAGAATGCAAGAAAGCACACAGATCAACTCGAAAAAAAAAGAGCGGAGAATCAAATTGCCTGCATGTGCAGAGGAAAGCAAGCTAATCCTCGACGAAGAACACGAAGAAATAGCACGCAATTGAGCCATGGAAACACTCTAGCCTTGAACCCTATAAGCTCGGCGAGAGAGGGAACTCTCTCGGAAAATTCGGATGGATTCCGGAGCTCCGCCGCCAAGGGGACTTCGTGGTGGTGGAGTCTGATACTGCGAGCTTTATTAGTAGGTGGAATACACACACGTGTGACGTGGGGCTCAGGGTTTTAATTATAAATATTTATTATCTAAGGGTTTAAATGCATTTTTGCTCCTTGTGTGTAAATTTTTTATGAAGTTTTAATACACACATTTGAAAATATTCATTCATGCACTCATGCTAAAATTTCATTACTTCATTTTTTTTCATGATATATGTTTTTCAAGTGTCTGTCTATTAATGTGTTAATGCGGTGATTTTTAACATGTCAAAAATGTAAAAGATTGCAGAAAAAATGAAATATTTTCATAGTTACAACTTACTTTAATATAAAAAAAATTGAATAATTGAATATCTGCACATATATATATATATATAGTAATTGCAACAATAGTTTAATGTCAAAATAATAATGAAAAAAAGCATGGATTTATGAAAAACTTATAATCTAACGATAAAGTATTATTGTGAAAAGTAAATGAGGTTGTGTTTGATTGACAACATAGAAAATGGGTAGAAAAATTCATAGAAAAATTTTCCGTGAAAAATGAAAAATGTTCGTTTGATTGCCATTATTTTCTTGCTAGAAAATAAAAAAATTTCTATGAAAAATTCTTATTTTATTGTTTAATTGTTTTTTTTTCGCATAGCCCCTTACATTTTTTATAAAAAACTTTTCACAGGACGGAGGCAAGAAATATTTTCCACTAATTTAAGAAAAAATAGGGTCATATGATAGAGTTTGTAGAAAATTTTGACAAACAAACAGCCTCTTTAGCTGGAAAATGATTTCTGAAAAAATTTTCCAAAGAAAAAAAGTGCAATCAAACACAACATTATATATCAAGTTCGAATTTTGCTTAAAATAATAATGATAACCGGTCTCAATATAAAATTAAATTTAATATCTTATTCACTTTTTTTTTTTTGAAAAAAATAGATAAAATCGCTGGTATATATTAATAGAAAATCCGGAGTGGGGCATTGGAGTGTAGTCCAGGCTTAAGCTCACTTAACCCTAAAATTTTTGTTTTCAGAAAAACAAAAAAAAAATATATCAGTCCCTGGGCAATGAGTTGAGTAATTTTTAAATTACAAGGGGTGTTTTGATAATTCATTAAATATAAACCTGAGTTTTGAATAGGCGCCTCATTTTGAGACTACAACATTGGGAATTCCCCCCAAAACCCTAATGCACTAAAACGCTACTGAAACCCTTGCCACCATGATCTGAGCTTTCATCCTTCTCTCCTTCTTCTTCGATTCTCCTCTCTGTCTTTCCCTTGGAGATTTCGGAAAGCAGCGCCGTTTGCCGGGGAGCCATGAATAGGCTTCTCGGAAGCTCCTGCCTGAAGCGCGCTCTTTTTTCCCTACCTGATGTCTTTCTTTCAAACTCTCACTTAACTCAATCTCTGCATGATTGGTTTTTGTTTCTTCTTTAAGTATATGTATTTCATTCTTTTCTTTGATTGTCGGAGGTTGTAAATGGGCAAAGTGTTCTTATTTATGGAGTGGTTTTCTTGTTGATATTTGAGGGTTTTTGTTTTTTCATGGTTGGTGGAGTTTTGTAAATTTTTTTATGATTGGATTTTTGGAAAGATGATTCAAAATGATATTCTTTAGTATGATTTGAACCCTAATTCATGCCATTAGTCTACTTCATAGAATTCCTGTGATCCATTCTTGTCTTTTTTAGTATGTTTTGCGAGGTTTGTTGGGTATTTCAGCAGTTGCATTCTTAACAATATGCTTTTGAAATAGAGCTACCACTAAACTTTGTTAAACTTATATGCTTAAACCATATCTGAAAGTCGATAGTGTGCTCAGAAGGATGGCTTGGTTTCTGTGCATTCAGCTACATCTTAATATTGCTCATTTTTTAAATTAATTCTGACACATAATCAG
Source organism: Dioscorea dumetorum (assembly GCA_902712375.1). Lineage (NCBI taxonomy): Eukaryota > Viridiplantae > Streptophyta > Magnoliopsida > Dioscoreales > Dioscoreaceae > Dioscorea > Dioscorea dumetorum. Next base: position 2,531,044 of record CACTHL010000870.1, on the reverse strand, counting down.
TGACTAGTATGAATTAAAAATAAAATGCAATAGAAGGTGGCACGATGAGAAAGGGATATTTCCTTGTTTAAGGCAGAAGTCACTTTATTTAGGACTAGTTATGGCATTGAGCCCTTAGTTGCTTGAACTAGTTTCACCCGCATGCTATTTAAAATTTGAACATTTTAAACTACTTTCATTAAAAGTACATTTCCATCTATGCCATTTCTTCTGTATGATGTCTTCTTGGTTCACTTACAGAATAGCACCTGGCAGCTTTATAGGCAAGGGACTACTTTGCCTGGCTTCCAACTCCGCAGTTTCTCTGCCAAAGGTAAACCATTATGCTTAAGCAACTTAAATTGCTAAAGTTATATTAATTAGGTCTCAAAGTCTTTTGATTATTGCTACTTCATGTCTTACCATGCATTCAATTGGTTCTCCCTTGACACTAGTAATCTATAGTTGTATAAAGTTTTCCATTTAATATCTGTTTATCTATGCTGTTTAAGTCAGTACTAAATTTGAATAGGTGATATTCATACCAAAGGCAAATAAAAATGTGTTCAATAAGTTAGTTTTGCCCTATATGCTTATTTTATGATCAATGCTTTGGTTGATACTCCTTGATGCATTGACCTTTAAAACGGATTGATTTTTTTTTTCACATAGGCTTATTGATGACCCCAAAGAAAGTGCAGCATTTGATAAACACACACACACAAAGAGATATTTCTTATGATAATAGAACAGGTTATTATTTTTTATAAAGGCATCCCAGTACTGCTATTGTTTTCTATTATAATCTTCCGATGAATAACCAGCCATGGCTTATGAATAATGCATGGCTTTGATTTTCAGGTATTGATTAGATGAGCTATGCAAATGATTTGGATTAGTTGTATGATTGTATCAATATATTGGTTTCTCCGTAAATTGAAGTCCCTATTTCCTTTGTTTACAGGGAGAAGGAAATCAAAATCTGATGGGAGTGACTCTGGAGAGGAGAATCTTTTGAAGAAAGATCTTGCTTTACAACAAGCCTTGGATCAAATTACAACTTCATTTGGAAAAGGTGCTATCATGTGGCTTGGTCGCAGTAACACTCCTCGAGAAGTTCCAGTTGTTTCCACAGGATCCTTCTCATTGGATATGGCACTTGGAATTGGTGGGCTTCCTAAGGTACTTCTGGCCAAGTGGCTGTTATTCTCTATGATATGAATGCTACACCACTCATTTGTTTCTCAAGGCTATGCATTAAATGTGTTGCCTTGTTTCTCTTGGTCCTATATTTCCATATGTTGGAGGGTATGATAACTTTTCTATAAAAAAATTTTTGTAGCTCTTTTTGTGACAATGTTGGCAACATCTCGCGTAGGTCCACTAGTAAAATGCATACTGTTTTTTGTTTTTTCTCTATAAATTGAGGTCTATAAATTGTAAAGAGCAATACTATTGTACATACTAGACTTTTCATATGACTTTTCATCCATGGGTTTATCTGGAGATGTGGTCTTGTACATCTTGAGGAAAAAAACAGTGGTTATTTTTCATTTGGGAAGCCTAGTTTGTGCAAACAACATCACCCAATTATGATAACTAAAATTTTAGATTTGGTGCAAAAAATTATAGAACTCAAATTTGAGTAAATTCAAGATTTTCCACTCGGTTTGGATGGATTTTTAAGTTTTGTAGGTAGACTACATCCAATATTTGCCGCTTGGTGGGGATTGATTTTTAAGTTTTATAGGCAGAGTGAATGATCGTCATCTTTAATTGGGTCATATTTCAGGCTTTCTATAATTCTATATTGGTATCTAATTTTAGAGACTAGATGGTCTGTGGCACTGTGCCTATTTTCCTGTGAACCAATCAAGGATAACTCCATTAGGAAATTGATGCATGATGTATGAGTTACAGTAGTGAAATTTTGCTTGCAGAACCAAGTGAATAATGCTAAAGAAGTACAACCATCTATTTGATTTCTCAAGTTTATCCTTGGAAATGGATCAAAAGAACTAACCTTTAAATTAGAAATACATCATATAAAAATCAAACAAGTTCTTGTAAATCAAATTCTGTAACTTCTGTATTATTTTCCCCACTAGCTTTAAGTAATCCTGCTATTTGCATAATTGGGGGATTTTCGTGCTTTTTGGTTGCCATCTTTTCCTGGATGGTGCCACCTCAAAAGGTATATGTGTGAATATATATATGAATGAGCTGGCATATAGTGATGTAATTTTTCATTGATAATTTTTATTCTATCTTTTTTTTTACACACTTTCACATTTCATATTTTAGTGCTTCATTTATTGTTTTGGTAGCATTACTGTTCAGTCTTGCATAATAGTTTGTTTCACTCATCATACTTTGAACTGGCAGGGGCGGGTTGTTGAGATATATGGTCCAGAAGCTTCAGGGAAAACAACTCTCGCTCTCCATGTAATTGCTGAAGCACAGAAAGGCGGAGGTAATTCTAGTATTTTATCTTCTTGATTTGGTCATTATATTGTATATTATTTCATGTGTGGTAGTTCAATGGATGTTTGAAAGGTGCATGGTCTAGACTTGAGAGAGATTCCTTCAACTTGTTGACATGTCCTGTAGTATATTAAGAACATGTTTAGAAAATTTGGACATAATCTGAGCTGATGGTGTTAAGTAGATATATGACTGTTACATAATTCCCAAGAGCTGATGGCTTTGAGCAGATATAAGACCAACAAATAAACCCCAAGAGTTGATGGTGTTGAGCAGATAGATGAATGATACATAAATCCCAAGAGCTGATGGCTTCAGAAAGATATATGTCTGATACATAAATCCTAAAATTCTTAAAAAAGAAAGATATGTTAGTGAGTGATAGAATTGTAAGTAATTTTAGATGATACATTAGTTTCAGATTTGCAACAATCAACTCTATAACATTAAATTTTCTCCCCTGACAAGGCTAAGCTATTGAGGGCATCGACTGACCAAAAGCCATGAATAACAAATCCTACTCATGCTTATTACTTAATTATTAGTTGAACAAATAATATTTTGATTCGTGATAATAGTTTATTACAATTGAAACTTGCTAATAATTTGTTCAACTTTGGTTTATTGTTCTCCCCCTTTTCCAGGTTATTGTGCTTTTGTTGATGCTGAGCATGCTCTTGATCCAGCATTAGCAGAGGCTATTGGTGTGAAGACTGATAATTTACTCCTTTCACAACCTGACTGTGGTGAGCAGGCTCTTGGTTTAGTGGATACCTTGATTCGAAGTGGTTCTGTTGATGTTGTTGTTGTTGACAGTGTGAGTAAGATTCATTGCTATATATTTACTAAGTGTCCATAATCTCATCTTCTTGTCTAGATATTTGGTTCATACCATTCTATTAGAATCCAGTGGAATCCAAATTTTGGACCAAACTCACTTCCCTGACTAAATTCTTAGATGGCTTGTCTCGCTCGATTCTGGTAAGTGAGTTTGAACCAGAATTTGGCTTGGGCTTAACCAAAATTAAATCTGTCTAATAAGATTTTGGTTAAGCCCAAGACAAACAATGATGATGAACAACCAAAGAATACCCTTTGGCAGGTCTCTTATGAATCACCTACTGTTACTCCACCTTGTCCGTTTCCTTACTGCTTCAATTAGATATAATATTTTGTGTATCGTTAATTCCATTCCTATGTCTTCTCTGGCTACTCCTGAATTATTTGTTTCGCTTCTTTTGTTCTCTTTCATTTTAAGATTTGCTTCATTGTCATTTCTTGAACACTCTATACAACTAGGAGATGACTGCCTAAATATATTGAAGTGTTCTAGGCTACATGGTATAGGATTGCCTCAGGATGGGTTTTATTTTGTGAGACATTTTGGCTATCAGTATAAATTCTGATCATCAGGCTATGTTCAATCATTGGGGTTTGTTGTCTAACATAGTAAGGAACTGGCAAATGGTGAGGTTAGTTTCTGCTTGGGGGAGCTTTTTAGCCTTCGTTAAGGAATTTGAGCTGGCTTTTGTTTCCATTATAGATCATGATATTCTCTGAAGTTTGAAACATGCATCAGTAGTTTTTTGAGTAATTTGTGGAATGATCCACATTTACCGTGAGACTTGCAGATTCCACTTATTAATCATACCTGACTTATGAAATGTTTGTTAATTGATTGTGATTACATGCCTCTATGAAGCATGTTACTAAAGGGAATGGTATGACTGCATAAATTGTTTTACCTTGCGTTGGAACACCAGTTTTTGATTGTGATGGGATCAATCTAGTGGCTTTCACCTGAGTACTATGGATATCATGGAATGGAGTGCTATTTCTCAAACTACTGTGAGGCTAGTGGATTGATGAACATAAATTTGTTTGAAACTTCCTTTGCAATTTAATGTAATATATTTTGTTCTTTTTTCTGCTCTGAGATATTCGTGACACACAGGTTGCCGCTCTTGTGCCAAAGAGTGAACTTGATGGTGAAATGGGAGATGCACACATGGCTCTTCAAGCGAGGTTGATGAGCCAAGCTCTTCGCAAGTTGAGTCATTCACTATCTCTCTCTCAGACAATCTTGGTATTTATTAATCAGGTAAATCCTGTCAAAGTTCAAGATCTCGAGGCATATTGAATTGTTAATTTGGTGATTTGTTTTAAACAGAAATGCTTTTAGCAATTAAAGCATCACATGTCAATGACTATTTGGCATGTATATGAGCTTGTGAAGTTAAAACCCAATTTGTTTTCTATTTCCTTGAATATGCTGATGATTTTGATTCAGTTGCATGCCTTTGACAGGTCTGCACAAATCTGTGTAAAAACATATCTGGAAGATTTTTTGCATTCCCATTCTGTTTTCTCTGCCCTCGACAGATGTAGCTTCCAATTTTCTCTTTCTGGTAGTTTCTGGTTCAGATCTAGCATTTCCTACCCATGCCAGATTCTTCTCTGCTGTATTTAATTAGTTGTATGGGTATAAATTTGGGGTTTGACTTGCCAATACTACATACCATCCTCTTTGATGTAAGTAGCTTATCAGCTTACCCTTTTATGTGATTTTCACATTTGAATCTTGTAATCATTTTTTCCCATTGTCAGTCGAAGGTTCTTATCACTGGAATTTTTCCAGCTGTTGATATAACTGTCAAGGTCTGTTGGTTTAGTGCACAGAAAATGTTGAGGACAACTTTTCTCTGAAAATTTACTTTTATCTTTCTCATAAAAATGGTGGTTTTGATGGAAAACCTTGACACCAAAGCTGCTCATCTGCATTTTGCTGCCTTAGTTTAAGGTGAGGAAACAGCTTCTCTAATGGATGAGGGCGCTGTATTCTCCTTTTCGTGGACCTAATGTTAGAGGAGTCTTGCAGACTTTATGGAAAGGGGAGAAACTCTGTATTTTCTGATGAACTTTTCAGCAAAGTAGATATTTGGGGTCCTTTCTGTCCTGATAAATTTTACGTTCATAGATGCAATATACTCCTTGTTCTTGTTACTTATGAACCTTCATTCATGTGTCTCAGGTATGCCGAGCAGCGCTTCACTATGTTAAATATGGACACCATTCCTCATGCGAAATTTGATTTTGCTTTGTTTTAATCTTCAGATTCTTTACCTTTCCCTTTGATTTAGCCAGTGTAGTTATAAGTTATTAAATTGGTAGCCTCAATGCCATAGGTATTACCCCTTCATGCAAATACCCTACATGCCTTCGTGGAATTATGCAATGTGCTTTTTGTTAAGAGAAATCATGCAGGTATTCTTTATAGTTGCATTTGAAAAGTGTTATCTAATCTTTGTAGGTGAGGTCAAAACTGAGTACATTTGGAGGGTTTGGAGGACCAACTGAAGTTACTTCTGGTGGAAATGCATTGAAATTTTATGCATCAGTCCGCATGAACATCAAACGAATTGGCTTGGTCAAGAAAGGAGAAGAGGTGATTATTATCTATCAAGCTGTGACTATTTTTGTGGATGTCCTCTTCCATTTGATCAAATGGTTTGCTTTTTATTACAACCTTTGAGTGCACATGTACCAACAAAGAGTCATCATCCATCTATCCGGAAATTGGGGTTTATCTACTAAACTCACTAGCATCCACATTACAACTAATTGATTGTTCTCTGGATGGCAAAGGTTGGTTTATAGTGTAGGATAGTTATATTGAACCAGGACTTAGAAATGCCTCCCATGTCAGAACACTTGATAATCAAATGTTATCAAGTGCATGAAGTTTGATGTGTCAGATTATGTGGGTGAATGAAATTGGGGAAATGAAGTCGTAGTTATTCTGTCTTGGACACATCCATGTGCAATGAATTCTCATGTTCAAAATTCCATCTGCAACATTCTTCTGAATTGACTCAATATACATTGTTCCAGGAAAAGACATGGTTTTATTTTTCAGAACTTCCTTCACAGCTCATTACAATGAGACTCAGGAGTGGCTTTATGATGCATGATTACAGACAAAATTATTAGTTAATGTGAAGAACTGAGTCTCATGAAATGTCTCACTCAGTTGAATTCCTATGATGTGTGCCTGTCTTGGTCTCGCAGCTAACTTTATTTCTTGGTGATTTGGCAGACTGTAGGAAGCCAAGTCCTGGTGAAGATAGTGAAAAATAAGCATGCGCCACCTTTCAAGACTGCGCAGTTTGAGCTTGAATTTGGGAAAGGCATTTGCCGTGATTCCGAGATCATAGAATTAGGATGCAAGCACAAGTTGATCACCAAAGGAGGGGGTGGTTATTACAGCCTGAATGGCCGGAATCTCCGTGGCAAAGACGCGGTCAAACGTTATTTCACAGAGAATGAGGATGCTCGAGAAGAACTTATAACGAAGCTCAGGGAGAAATTGATGCACCCTGAAAAGGAGAACAAAGCCGAACCAGACAGTGAGGCTCCCGATGTGATCACGTCTGACACTACCACCACTGATGAGGAAGTAGTCACAGCTGTTGAGGCATAATAGCATCTTAAACTTTTTCGAAGAAGCATGTGCCTCTGCTGCCAAAGGAATTCTCCCAACCAAACACCGTAGGTCTTCGGTTGGCCGGGAGATCTGCGTTCAAAAATCAGTCGACGCAGCTTATTTTTGATCACTGGCCCCTTCATTTTGTAAGTCTTCTGGGTGTATGTATGTTATTGATCTGTATGTGCCCTTACTGCATTTGCTGGTTATTGAGCTTTGATTTCTAGCACTTAAAAGAAGATGAGAGGCTCTGGCAAATGGTTGTCACTTGTTTACGGGGAGTTTAGTAAGTGGAATTGGTGTTAATGATATCATTAAAGTGGCATACTGACCTCTGGATTATTAGATAGAAATTTCAAAAAAATGAAAAGTTCTTATGGTTATCATTTCAGCTCTTGTTGTTTAACTAGTGTTCAATTATAATTTTAGGGATGAATCTGAAATAACATCTATCTCTTGATTTGAATACCATTGAAGTTGTCTCTTATAGTTTTAAAATTACATATATGCGTTCATAAAGTTTCTCTTTATATATATAAGTGAATTTATATTTAAGAAGTGGATTTATCCAAACAATTGTTAGATTTATACAATAATAAAGATGTTTAAGAAAATAAAATTTCCACCCATCTAAGGGCTTATTTTTTTTATTTTTCAATTTTTAGTTTGTTGTTGCCACCCCTATCTAACCATAACAGGTCTATGGACCAAGCCCAACAGGTGCTCATATATATATATATATAATTTCTGGAGTTCATACATATATTATGTTATATTATATTATACAGAAAAGCCTACAAAATAAAGATAGCCACTAAAGGTAAAGACACTCAAAATCATTGAAATTTATATAGAGCGTGAGCTCCCAATTTTCCTATAACCCACAGTTTGGCTATGACTTCCAAATTATAGTCCTTAATCTTGTTAAATAATGTGCAGACTTTTACCTAAGATTGCATTGAAAATTCTTTCCATCATCAGAGTTCAACGGTTCTTCAGTGGTACGATGCCATCTCTGAGTAGTTTGTCATATTTCTCACAAAAATTAAAAAACAAAATTGTAGTGAGAATCTTCACCATTTGAAGGTGCAAATTTCAATTTGTGGACTCTTATGAATTTGGCAGACGGGGCACGACAACTGGCCCACCTCGAACTTTCTCAAGGGCGAAACTAATCCGAAGAGGTCGACCTAAGAATACCTGTGTGTGGCATTGCAAGTTTTCATCTGTTTGACAATTAGAAAAGAAGGTACCTTATTTCGGTAAGAGATGTACATTTCTTACCTTCCCATCCATGGCATCTTTAGCACATTTAGCTTCATAAGCCGTAGCAAAATAGACAAAGCCGAAACCTCTTGACCTTCCAGAGCCCTTATCATACATTATCCTCACTGAAACATAAAAGATAAAAAAAATGTATGAGGTTCTAGCAATTTTCTGCCTCACTGTCACAACAACTCAAAATCCATTGATGGGAGCATCATGTTGATGGTGAACATAAATAGTTGCCAGTAATAATGCATGTTTCTACTTCCCTCCACCCCAAACTTCACGGGCTAACACTTCATTCAATTCAACTGGCTAGAGCTCAGCGCCAGAGATTAAGTGCCAGGTATAGCCAGATGATTGTACCAGATGTATACATACCATTCATTGATGTATATAAGACATTCATTTCCATTAAAAAAAATGTTTACGCAAAGTGAAATCTGTAAGCCAGATCTTTTGCAAGAGATTAAGTACATATTCTTTCTTGCTATCATGATCATTATATTCAAATATTATGATAAACTTTCATGATGATGATTCATAAGAACAAATAGTTATTCCTCATTACACCCCTTTGTTTGCTGATACCCTTAAAAAGTAAAACCTAATACATTATCACTTTTAAATGGATACCAATTGTCAATTGTCGAGGGGACATATGAAAAATCTTAATTCATATATAAATCCTTAAACACCTCATAATAACATAAAATATTTAATATCTGCACAAAAACAATCTCATTTTTTCCATGCCATACGAAGCTGGAATCTGGATAGAGGCTACTTCACTGCACTTAAAATGGATTACTGGTATTTGAATATCTTCCCAGTAAAATTAGTAATCCATGGCTCAGATGCTAAAGATACCCGAACCCTGAAGAATTTTATATCATCCACTAGAATTAGCTATATATTGATTCAAGATGGCCTTTGAAGATCTTTTCTTTTTTATAATAAATAATCTTAAGTATTCTCAGGTCCCCGTGATCAAGAGTTCTACATATTTGTTGTGGTAAACTGCCAGTAACCAACAATGCCAGATAACCCTAGGTCCTTCCAAACCCTTGATCCATGAACTTCAAAATTGAGTTACTCTGTGCCAAATGCATAAATTATAAATTTTATTAAAGATATACATGATTTTTAAATAATTATGTTCTATAAGAACATTAAGATTAACACTCAATATTGGACAATTCACATCCTATATTGCAGTATAAGATTGAACATCATCAATCCAAATAATATAACACTCATCTCAACCCTTATATCATCTATCTTGTTCTCTTCATTCAAGTGAGCACAATGAATATTTTCCCCATCCAAATTCTCTTCTCTTGAACCCCATTTCTCCTCAATCTAAACACACTGATAGTGAGCATAAAAACTGAAAAAAATGAAAACAACTATAATCAGAGCATTTATATATATAATACCAAGCTAAATCTCATCAAGTAGAGCACATTGTTCGACATGTTATTAGACAACAAATATCACAGCACACCTCAAAATCAGACCCTTTAACAACTGTCAGTGAGCATAATAATTAAAATTTTGTTCTCCTTTTTTGAGAGTTATCTCCAAACTAAATCTCATCAAGACATCAGCCAGATTGTTCAACATGGTATCAGACAACAAAAACCACTCCAAAATCAGAACTTTAACAAATCCACAGTTCCCTCACTCGTCAGCGACTTCTAGTGATTGCTAAACCCTAAAACAAGCAAATCAATATTAAAAAAAAAGCAAATCACAAACCCATCTTCAAATGCACAGCAACAAACAGTACAAGTAAATAGATCAAAGAATGCATTTCTATGCATTCAAAAATAGAAAAGAAAGAAGATATAGAGAACCAAATCATGAAGCACTAACCTTCACTGACCTCACCAAACGAAGAGAAGGCATCGTGAAGGGATTTCTCGTCTACCGTCCACGAAAGCCCTTCACCCACCGTCGCGGAACCATCATCAGTGAAAACGAAAGATTGAGAAAACTAGACGCAAAAGGAAATGAATCATCAAACCTCCAACAAATAGTTTGGAATTCGAGGGAGAAGAAGCGCAATAGAACCGAAGAGCGATCGCCGCCGCGGGGCGAACGAGAAGGACTCTCCCAAACGAACAGAACATCGCCATTGCTGCTATTGAGAAAGCATCACTTCGAGGCTTCCACAAAATTTTATTTAAAAATCATAATTAAATTAAATATCAGGTTAAAAATTAATAATCACTATTAGAATTTTATATTTTTTTACTTTAAAAAATTATCTAAAATATTTGAATTTAAGGGTTAATTCACCAGGGGAAATTATTTTTTATTTATTTTAGTGAAATAAATAATTCTTTTGCCCTTTTCTAATGAACAAAATTTGAAAATGAGCATTAAAAAAAAATCAAAATGGACTATTATATTATTTAATTCAAACAAGTGCAATAAAGCAAAGTTTCATTTTATTATTCTATTTTTGTTTTCTAGAAAAATTATATATAGTCTGAGTTAGTGGGGCGAGTGGTACCTTGTCGTGCGGATGGCGCTAACTCTTAGCGTGCACCGGCTCCATGGAGCTCCGCCCCGGCGTCTCTCGCCCCCTCTTCGCAGCGCCATCATCCAAACGTCAAACCCTCGATGGAGTGCACTCGAGGAGAGATTGAATTCCAATGGCCGCCATTCTTGCTTCTTCTCCGATGGCCGCAAGGAGGTTAGCTCCATCACATCTTAAAGTAAAACCCTAACAAAACTAAGCGTGTATTTGCTGTTCTTACTTCAAATCCGATGCCATGCCATGCTCTGATTAGTATTCTGTGCTTCAATCAAGTTCCATATATTGAAAATTTAGGGCTCTTTGTAGCCTCTGTACAATTGGTTTCTCGATTTGATGTGTAAGCTTGTTACTGCAAACTGGGATCCAAATAGGTGAGCAAATTTTGGCAAAGATCCTGTTTATTTCATATTGATTAATTTTTAGATATAAAAGGAACTGCTGTTTATTTCATATTGAATGAAGGTTCTGTTCATGTTTTTATCCTTGAGTGAAAATGTTCGTACATGAACAGCTGAAAAATTGTCCTTTGTTTTTTTTTATATTTCTCTTAGCTTGCTATCTCTAATGTGGTGTGATATTTTCATGAATGAAAACTGGTACTTACTTAACAGGATCAGGGCAAATGATATAGGTTTTATGCGTGAAATCCATGAATTTGTTGCATGTTCTTTGGTTGCTGGTTTTGTGTTGTTGGTTTTTGATCCTTGTGCAAGAGTGTTGAAGCTAAGCCAAGGCTCGCTGTATGAGTTTGGAAAGTTGTACAAAGTTCTGCAATTTTAACATGAGAGACAAGATTTTCTGTTAAGGTTGTAGTTAGAAGTGGTACTTTTTTCTGCTGAATGATGGCCGTGTGTGTTGTATTTTTCATTTTCTATCCAGTTTCATGTGTGGTCTCTAGATTTGCATTTAACTGGCAGTGCTTATTTCTTAATATATACTGATTGACAAGTGCAAAAACTTGCATGCACATGCTTGAAGGTGCAGTATTCGCTTGCACGTTGATGTTTGTTGCATGTTGTTCATGCTAGTGGAACACTGGAACTTGAAGAATGGCTTACATTCTCTAAATTCTCAATTGTGAAGGATGAAATTTGATACGATAAGTTGGGATGATCCTCCACTGCTGATGCATGTGCTCATTATGCCTTAATCATGGAGAAACTGAAAGCTTGCTGGTCTTTATTCAACTGCCACTGAACATAATTTTGATTCTTATGCTGTGTATCATTTCTATTTGAGTTGATGAGCTAACCGTTTTTCATTCAGTCTTAGTGGCAGATTTTAGACGAACAAATATATTTTCTTACATGTTAAATTGTGATGTTGTAATACCCTTGATATTTTGTTCTATGAAACATCTCACTTATCTGAGGGTTTGGTGTTCTTTTCAGCCATAACATTGCATTTATTTTTTCAAGTTAAAAGTTGTTCCTATGGTCTGTTATATTATTCTCGTCCACTGACTACAGGATCGAGCAAGGAAGGCTCTAGAGGATGCCCTTGGGGGCAAAAAAACTGAGTTGGAGAAGTGGAACAAGGAAATTAAAAAGCGAGAAGACCGCGGAGGTGGAGGTACATCTGGGCGAGGTGGTTGGTTTGGCGGTGGAGGGTGGTTTGGATGGTTCGGTGGGGAGCATTTCTGGGAAGAGGCACAACAAGCGTCCATCACTGTTATTGCCATAATTGCCTTGGTAACAACTATCAAGCTTTATTATCCTTCCATTACCTTTCTGTTTGCTGGTTATCGTATTAAGTGTTGTTTTTGTATACAGTGTCTCCTGATGGCCAAGGGCAATGTAATGTTTGCTGTGGTCTTCAATTCATTGCTATTTGCGCTTCGAGGGTTAAGAAACTCATTTTCCTTCCTGACGTTACGCCTCTTTGGAAAAACCACTGTTATTGAGCAACCAAGTGCAGCAATATCAAATCAGAATCAAATGTCTGCAAAGGAAAGAGTTGTGAGGAAGTGGGGAATGGATTAAAGATGTCTCCTGGCTTCAGTTGAACTAATTGGCCTCCTGATTTCTCACATGGTTTCAAACGAAGGCAAATTGCATGACAGATTGTAGATGTCGGACGAGATTTTATTGTTCAAGATGTCGAATTGGCCCAATTTTGTCAGTCTGCTTGGATTTTGGTTGTGCTGTTTTCGAAAGCAAAGAGCATATGATGATTTCTGAGAGATTGTGTGCTTTGTTTGTAACATAGACACATTTTCTGCATCAAAAATCATGCAAAGGCTTCTTCTGATGTTCTGTGTCGCCTTTGGAAGTTAGTATTTAATCGGCATGTTATTGACTTGTGATTGATAAATCAAGGAGATAAAAAAAAATTACATGTTGTTGTTCTTGACGAGACACACCGTGTATTTCGGTTATTTCCTTTGTGCAAACAAAATTCACTTAAAACAAGTGAGACCACACATAGAGGCAATTCATCAAACACATGAAGGCCATAAAAATGTGGAAAACCCCTCAAGGCAAAGGGAAAAACCACCCGGACAAAATGCCCTACAATTTTCCACTATAACAACAATAATGGGATTACAAGCTTCTCTAATACACTAGAGGATCACATATACCATTAAGAGTAACACACTCTCAGTTCACACATTACATCATCATGAAAGATGGAATACAAGAAAAAAAATAAGGAGGAAGTTACCAAAAGAACACTAATGGAAGCCAAACCCCTAGATCACACCTTCCCTTGAGCAAGAGGATTGAAAGTTGAAAGAGACCACAAAAAACCGCTCTCCTTTCTTTCTTTTTTTCTCTTATTTGAACTAATTTATTTTTCTTCATTTTATATGTGAAAGGTAAGTAAGTTAAGTTACTTACCCATGTGACTCACACATGAGGAGGGACCCATGTTGGGTTGGTCTAACCTTAACAGTTGTTTACCGATCGGAAAACTGAGATGAATGTGACTGTTTGATTATAATTTTTTCTCCTTGTGATATCATATGAAAAATTAATTGGGCAGTGTTATAAGATAAGTTGAGCTGTTTGTAAACTGTTTTCAAGTTTTTACATGATAGAATTTGTTTATTAAAGGAGCAGAAATTGGGTTAAGGGGTTAGACTCGATCCATCAAACACTTGAAAACCCCATTTGGTAAGACTTGATGAAGCTAGGTAGCATTGTTGTTGTTGTTTTTTTTTTTTGTTTGGTAGAAAGTTACAAGTGTTATATACATTAAGGGTGTGCTCATTAGTTAGGAATTAATTTTCTAGCCTGGGTGTTCTTAGCCGAGCACGAAAGGTTTGGGTTGTAAGTTTGCACCCATAATTTGTGATCTGTTATTACTATTGTTTTTAATGAGTTTTGAATTCAATATAGTAAAATGTTTCATCTTAAAATCAAATATCACTGGGTTACGAGTCTTTTGGTGAATAGATATCATTGTTGGATAAAAAATGTGTAAATAATATTTTATAAGCTTTATTTAAATAATAAAAAATTATCAATTAAATTTTTAATTAATCTAATATATTATTATTATTATTATTGGATAACTGTAAATAAACCATCATCTCTCAACTATTAAATTGGGAGTGATTGAAACCCTTTGCTTTGGATTTTAGCGGTCCTAGGATTTGTGAATAACTCACACAGTTTAGCATATTTATTATTTTATTGTACAATTATTATAAATTTAATGTTAAATTCATAATCAATCACATGAATTGACAGTTTGGCCGAGTGGTCTAAGGCGCCAGATTTAGGCTCTGGTCCGAAAGGGCGTGGGTTCAAATCCCACAGCTGTCATTATATATACATTCTCTTTTTAATTTTTTTTATAATAAATAATCACACACACACACACACACACACACACACACACATATATATATATATATATATGTATTATGAGAATTTTGAAATAAAATTTGAATTTATAATTTATCTACTTCTACTGATAAGAAAAAAAAAAGCTGTCATCTTATGCATCCTCTTTTTAATTTTTTTTTAAAAAAAATAATCACTCACACTCAGATATTTATTTGTATTATGAAAATTTTGAAAAAAAATTTTAATTTATAATTTATCGACTCTTTTTGATAAATAAAAAAAAAAAAAAAACAAAATCACTTGAAAAAGCAGAAAATGTAATCAACTCATCCTCGGTGTCTCCTTATCTTCCCTACCTTTTCATTTAATTATGGTTGTCAAGAAAATGAGATTCATGTGATCTCATGTAGTAAAAAAGTTGAAATAAATAAATAAAAAAATAAAATAAACAAACTAACTAATTGAAGAGTCAGGCAGGGACCAGACTCTGAAAGCTTGGAAGGTGTCTTATCTCATGTTGGTCTAGAAATGTGTAATAGGTGTGGAACATCTCTGTCTCAATCTGTGACTCTCCCACTTGAATTTATTGGTCCCAAACCCATTCAGTTTTTATTTTTAATTTTTCTTAATGCCTACATATGCATATAGATATATCTCAGTTTCAAAATTATTTTATTTTTTTAAAAAAATTGAACTTTCTACTTTCAAAACTGCAAATAAATGGTTTATCTAAACTATTTGTTTAACTTAAAAGGTTTTATCATTAAGATCAATATGTGAAAAAGCTGATTATAGTCTCATGAAAAATCATAATATGTATTTATATAGTTCTATGCAATATATGTATTTATTTATATATTTTTATTATTAAATATCTACTTACAAATTATATATACTATAGTTTTGTGGGTTTTTTTTTTTTTTTTTTTTTTTGAAAAGGGTAAATCATAGTTTAGTGTTATAGTGAAATCCTAGCTATAAATAAATACATAATTATTTTTGAATTGTTGTATATCTTGACTAAGAAATGATATAGATATACAAAAACTTCATTTAAAAAACCAAAATATTTTAAATACATGAATTCATACTCTTGAGTACCTCCATCCAAGTGAACTTTGCTTGCACCTCTCAATTAAAGTCACACCATCATTGGAAAGAGACTCCAATGGCCCTTCCCTCATCCTTCAAATTTATCTTCTGAATTAATTTAACATAAAAATAAAACAAAACAAAAAAACACTTCATTAATTATTTCTTTTTGCTAATTTCTTCAACAATGTGCAATGAAGAACAACCAAGAAAACTCTCATGTATTTAAACCCAAAGATAACAAACAAACAAACAAAAAGGAAATCTAGAACTAAACACTAACCATCTCTTCATGTTCATCATTATCATCATCATCATCATCATCTTCTTCATCTTCTTCTTCTTCTTCTCTTCTTGCAACTCCATTACGAACAATATTGTTCTCATTTGGATGAACAACAAACTGCAACTTAAGCCTGCCATCTTGTCTAGAAGCATGCAAGAACTCATGAGTAGGAATTCTAACTTCTCTTAGAATGAACCTACCATCATCTCTATAAGACTTGAAGTACACCAATGGCTTCCCACTCCTTCCTAAAGTCGATATAGGTGGCGGAAAACTCCGATAACCTTTGCCGGCTTTCCCCGATAAGCTTCTCAAATAACCGGTCTCCGGCCGGCTTTCCTTTAAGCTACAACCTCCACCCAAATCTTGTTCACTAGAATCATCATCATCATTCATGAAGTCCTCTTCTTCAACATCAGCCAAACTCTCAAAACCAAGCCCTTCAGTGCAAAGTTGTAGAGAATCAAAGTTTTGTTGGTTCTTTGGCACACCAGGGGGAGGATCTAAGGGATGTTTCCTCAAGTCAGGGGACAGTACTGGAGTTTCTGTCTTTTCATGGAAGTGGAGCTCACCAAAGATCTCAGTGAAGGAGGATTCAATGGGGTTGTTGATGCTCTTGAGCTGCTTCCATGAAGATAAGGAGTCAAATAGAGATGGTGTCTTGATGTCTTGTAATGGTGTGTCAAAGAATTGTCTTAGCTCTTCACATGTAGCCATGTACTTTCTATGAAGAAGAAGAAGAAGAAGAAGGTAATGGAAGAGAGAGGGGAAGAAGAAGAAAGGGTCCTTTATATATATATATATATATATATGGAAGAAGGAAAGAGTAAGGAAGGGGGAGAGGGAAAAAAGGAAGAGTTGTGGTGGATTGTGTTGGCATGTGGAGATGACAACCATAACATTAAAGTGTGTGAGATTGCATGCATGCATGCATGCAAACACCAGGTTGGACATGGATAGGTTTCTTGTGAAGATCCTCTTTTTGTGGATCTAGAATCAGGGTTAGGGTTGGAGATATATAGTATATTAATATGAGTGGATTGATTGAGAATATGTTTATTTTATCTTGACATATATATAGTTTATTTTTTATCAATCTGCATATTTTTATCTTATAAGCTATAATTAAAGAGATAATTACATTTATGTTTTTCTAAGTTTGGTTATATATATATATATAATAATGTGGTCTCTAGTTTATTTATTTATTTGGAGGATACGGATAAAATATTAGGAGGATTTCATTGTCTCTTGGGAATCGAAGTATGTGGATATCAATAGATATAGATATACCTTGAGGTGAGTGTCCACTGCTGTATTTGTGTGGATATATATATATATATATATATGTGGGAAATATAAAAGAAAACGATACTTATAAGGTTGAAAATTATTTAATTTAATAATGCATGATTTTTTATAATTTTTTGAAAAAAATGAAAACTTTGATGATAGATCAATGAGTTAAATGTCTATTTGAATAAATATATATTTTAGATTTTGATGAATTTGAAGAGTTTTCCAACTAGTAAATTTTTTATACATAGTTAGACAAATTATGATATTTTTAGCATACATATATATACATTATATATATGTGTTAATTAAAGCATTTAGACTAATCAAAAGACCATTAGTATAAAAAAAAAATGACCTGAAACTATCTAAAACCCAGCAAAGAAGCATTTGAATAAATCCATATCTTGACTAGCTATGTTTAAAATTTTACCGAAAATAAAAAAGAATTAGCTACAATAAACAACATGGAGGGTCTTCTTGGGGAATAGATGCATTGAGGTATTTTTCTAACACCTCTAATGTAGTTTATCCACATTTGTAATAAGAAAAAAAATATATAAATAAAAGATGTTCCTAATATATATAAGTGCAAAACTTAATAAAACTACATAATGAAGGTTTTGGTTTATCACTTAGAAACATATTTAATTAATTCATATCTCCCATGATCAGTGGAACCAATTTAAAAAAAAAATAAAGAAAGAGAAAGTAAAATGGAAGCTTTATATATATAAATATATATATTATTGCAGAATGAATCTATTCTGCCATTTTAATTTAATAACAGTCTATTTATGTTAAATCATTGCCGGAGTCACTCGGTGAAATAAACATGTATGTGATGATGCTGATTATTTACATTGGAACAAAAAATATCCAAAAAATTGAAAATAATTTTATTTGTATTTTTGGTGCCATTAAGCTTCAGTAACTCTATCAAAATGGGTAGAATTAAGTTTCATGTTATTATATCAATTCAATTCTGGTTGCCTATATTGTAGTAATTCAGTTAAAGAATATTATCAACGAAAGGAATGCCTCCATATTTGAACGGTTATTATTATTATTATTATTATTATTATTATTTTTGGAATAAGGGGACAAACGGCTTTCGATCTTACATACAAATTATGAACATGGACGCTTTTGTAATTAAACCAAGAAGCTTTTGACAAATACATTGAGGCTGTGTTTGATTGCACTTTTTTTCTTTGGAAAAATTTTTCACGGGTTATTTTTCAGCTAAATAGACTGTTTGTTTGCCCAAATTTTTCATGGAAAATTTTTCCTCTTATGTTGTCACATGACCCTATTTTCCATCAAAATAAGGGAAAACTTTTCCTACCACCACCATGGAAAAAATTTTCTATGGAAAATGTAAGGGGTTATGTGAAAAAATAATATGGGAGGGTTAATTTTTTCATTTTACAAGAGAAAATTTTGATTTTCTAGCTAGAAAATAATGCCAATCAAACAGCTATCTTTCATTTTCCACGAACATAGAAAATTTTTTTTTTCCACCCATTTTCGATGTTGCAAATCAATCACAACCTGAAATTATATATATATATATATATATATATATATATATATATATATATTGACAAAAATCATAGACACCACCTCATAGTCAAGTGATAATCGGGTAAAATGATGCACTAGTTATGATTGTTTAATTGATCCCATAGTATTCGGTCAGACGTCATATGCACGTCATATGCATGGGGTGATTAGAGTTTTACCACGTACACACTCACTCAGAAAATTTTCATGAGCTAAACTGAGTTAATAAATTTTTTTTTTATGTAATTTTGAAAAGAAGTAAAATGACATCTTTCGACATGGACTCAATGAAAAATAAATGAACACTATTGTAACGATCCTACTGACTCAAGGATTCAACTCTAGGTTTGTCTAAAATAATAATCACTTGTACTAGGTAATGGTTGTTTTTATATATTATATTATCTCACTATGGTTATATTATGTTAATATAAATTGAATATTTTTCTCTTGCAACCACCAATATAGATGAATTTTTTTCTCCAAAATATTAATATAAATTTCATAGTATTATTATTTAAAATTTAAAAATTATTTATTTGACATCCCATTTTACGTTAAAATAAATAAATAAATAAATAAATAAATAAATAAATAAATAAAATAACACAAACAAAGCGCTCAATTGAGAGCACAACAGCAAATATCTTGATTTTTCTCCCCCAAAAGAAAGCCACACCTCCACCCTGCTTCACTAAAAGCCAAACATTCCTCTTAAATGACCAAACTATCCCCATGCTTCCATGGTCGCTGATAATTATCACCACAACAACGAAGGGCAAAATAGTAAACTTCGCATCGCCGGAACAAAGAAAAAGCCCAACAAGCCCTCACCCTCTCTCAGCCGCCACAATCTTGTGTCTCCAATGGCGCTCCAGATCTCTCTCTCGCCGGCTTCTCTCCGGACATCGCCGTCGTCGTCTTCTCCGGCAAGCTCCAGTGGCCTTGTTCGGGCCTTCTTTGCTTCGCCCGACCAACCACGGGCTCTGAGAGGAGTGGTTTCCAAGGGGCAAAACGGTGGGGGTAGGGCGAGCCGTGCTGTGACGGTGAGGTCGAGCTTGGAGATCGCTGGGCCGACCGTCGGACAGGTGACGGAGGTGTGCAAGGACACGTTCTGGCCCCTCGTCAAGGCCTCCGGGTCCAAGATCGTCGTCCTGGATATGTACACCCAATGGTATGATCCTTCCCTTCTGAGTTGGTGTTTGATCCTGAAGATTTTGATACATGGTTTTGACTGTCGCCTGATGAAATGGTTATACTTGTCTATGCTCTGAATGAGTTGATCTGGAACTGTGATTTTGAATGTATGATTTTTAAGAGTTAGCTGGTGTGTGTTGATAGGTATATGGGAAGAATGGGATTGGAAATTGCCAAGTTTTTGTTTATTTGTATGAATTATTTTGATGAAAAAGCAGAGTAGAATTCTTAGTTAAGTATTGAATTGCTTTCACTGGGATAGGGAATTAATATACCTTGTTCTATATATGATCCATGAATTTCAAATGTATGACTTATAAGAGTTAGCTGGTGTGTGTTGGCAGTATATAGGAAGAATGGATTGTAAATGGCCAAGTTTTTGTTTATTTGTATGAATTATTTTGATGAAAAACCAGAGTAGGATTCTTAGTTAAGTATTTTATTGCTTTCACTGGGATAGGGAAGTAATATAGCTGGTTCTGTATATGATCCATGTAGTACAAGTAGATCAATGAGAAAGCGGTGGAGGCGTCTGGCAATGAGTATGGAAAACATCGTATTGCTGTCTATGGTGGGAGCGATATTACAGTAGTTAAAACTTAAAAATGTTTTAAGAGGTTTTGGCATTCATAGGAAAGGTGCTTAAGATGGTGGTGTGTTATGCTAGATAGTTTTTCTCTTGTTCTTATCAGCCCGCCTGTTTTTATTAAAACTATCGTTTAGAGTGGTTAACATTTTAGTATGGATGTATATCAATTTAATTTAAGATTCTGCATGCGGGTAATGGTGCTAATACTATACAGTATTCAATATCAATGATGACTCCTTGTGTGCTCATTCATAACTTTGTCAAACACATGAGAACTCCAGAATGTTGCAATTTGGGATAGGTTTTATGTTGTTTGTCCTTTCTTTGTATAGTTTCTTTCATCCTGTGTTATTGCAAGGCTAGATGAAGAAGGAATGATTGTGCAAAAGTAGGGAAAGCCAATAGTATGTGCTGGTTGATCCTGTTTGTAACCCCAGTAAAAATTTAATTTTTTGCTATCGATTTGTGTCCTGAAGTTCATGGTTGAGGTCAAGGGTGTATAAACCTTGAAAATTTAGCTGAGAGTTATTCTGTCAAGCATCTTTGTACCGTTCAACTGCAAGCTAAATTTTTGTGTCAATGATATGTATTTTCTTGAGGGAGTTAAAACCATATCTAGTGAAGCAACATAAGTATATTGACCGACTTCACCAGATATAGTTATTGGTTGAATTTTCACTAGACACTGAATGGTATAAAATCTTTTGAGGTAGCTTGTTTACAAATAGAGCTGTTGGGGTCAATGTTTGGAAATTGTTAGGTTCTGAGGTGGTAAATCAGTAGAAAGGCTGAAAATTAGAAGAGAACAGTCTGATCAATAGGCGGTGAGAATTAAATGCTACCCAAAATGTATGAAATTTTCTTTCTTTTCTTGCTCACTGATTCTTCAAGGAGAGGTTAAGCAGTCTGATCATTTAGGCCATTTGGAAAATTGATGCGGCACCTAAATTCTTTGATTTCTCATATTCATGCGTTCATTTTGGATAAGACATTGTTATAAATGCAAGGCGGTATAAAGAAATAGTTAGTTTGGTGATACATTCTCATTTTATATTCCTTTCTATACTTTTTGAAGGTGTGGCCCTTGCAAAGTGATGGCCCCCAAATTCAAAGATTTATCGGAGAAGTACCTTGATGTTGTCTTCCTCAAGCTTGATTGCAATAAAGAGAACAAGGTATGGCATACCGAAACCCACACGTATCCATTTCTGTTTTCCATGATGCCATTTAAATTCCTTTTTGTATTTTCAGTCCTTAGCTAAAGAGTTGGGGATTCGAGTTGTTCCAACATTCAAGATACTCAAGGATGGCAAGATTGTTAAAGAAGTAACAGGCGCAAAATTCGATGATCTTGTTTGCGCAATAGACACAGTAAACTCCAGCTGTTAATTTGCTTCTGAGTATGTGGATGGGAGCCGACTTTTGTGCTGGATGTATATTGTAATGCCATGCCATCTTCTGCAGCTGTGTCCATATTATCATCAATGGACAATTATGATCCCCTAAAATAAACAGGGCATACATTCTCTAATTCCTTTTATATTTAATGCTATTCTCTTGATGTGTGCATCCCCTTTTTCTCGAAAATAAGAAACATCGATTGTTGTTATGGTGCTTTAGTTGGCAACCTTTGCTCCCTGTGAGGATCTTCAACCCAGCTATATCCAGGTAGTTTTTTCACTCTTTTTTCTTTGATCATAGATCTGACTCTAGCTGCATCTCCCCATTGTTCTTTTGAAGCATATATGCTGGAGAGAAGCACATAGTTTCCAGTGTTCTCAGGCTCCAAAACAAACAGCTCTTGCGCAACACTCTCTGCGATTTCTACATTATCGTATGTTCTACATGCTGCAAGCAATGAACCCATTGCACCAGCATGAGACCCCGTCGCCATGCTCTTAATCATATCATGAGCCTCTTCCAGCCTTCCGGCACGACCAAGCATGTCTACAACGCAAGCATAATGATCAGGCCATGGTTCCATCTCGTACTCATGCACCATGCTCCTCCAGAACCTCAATCCTTCATCAACAAGCCCCGAATGGCTACAAGCAGTAAGCACTCCGACGAAGGTAATCGGGTCAGGCTTGATAGCCCCATCTCGCATTCTGTCAAATAGCTCAAGAGCCCTCAATGCATGCCCATGGGACGCAAGGCCATTGATGAGAGCAGTGTAGGAGTATGCATCCGGCAAGGGGATCTCGTTGAACAAACAACAAGCTTGATCCACGTTACCGCACTTAGCGTGCATGTCAACCAATGCAGTGAGCACACGCTGATTCCTCTCAATGCCTTTTCGATCAACATAAGATCCAACCCAATTAGCGAGCTCAACATGACCGATCTGAGCTGAAGCGGAGATAACCCCAACCATCGCCGCGGCGTCCGGCTCTAGTCCAGCCTTCTCCATTTCCCGAAACAATGTCAATGCCTTCTCCGGCCGCCCGCTCTGCGAATTCCCGGTGATCATCATGGTCCAAGCAATCAAATTCCTCTCCGGCATTTCATCAAACAATTTACTTGCCTCATCCATCAACCCACTCTTGGTATAACCCATCAGCATCACGGTCCAAGAAACCAAATTCCGCGCCGGCATTTCGTCGAACACCGCGCGAGCGGAGCGCAAGTCTCCACAATTCACGTACCCGACCACCATTGCGTTCCAAGTAATAGCGTTTCTTTGAGGCATTTCATCGAACAGTCTCCGCGCCTCCGTCATATCAACCCCAACACGAGCGTGGGCACCGAGTAATGCGTTGGAACTGACCACATCCCTCACACGCATTTCGTCGAACAATTTCCGAGCAGCAGGAAGATCACCGCACTTACCGTACATGTCGATGAGGGCGTTGGCGACCGGGAGGAAGGGAAGGAGGCCCGTGCGGAGGGAGCGGGAATGGAGCTCAGAGCCGAGAGGAAGGAGAGATAAAGCAGCGGAGGCGTTGAGGAGGAAGGGGATGGTGAAGTTATCCGGGGCGAGGGAGGAGCGGAGGAAGAGTGAGTAAAGGCGGAGGGCAGCGAAAGGGTGGGGCTTCGAGAGGGCGCGGATGGCACGGTTGAAGGCGGGGAGGAGAAGCGCGGAGGCGGCGAGGTTCCGGCGGAGGATAAGCGCGTAGAGTTGGTGGAGATCGGAGAGGTCCAAGCATGGCGACGCGAGAAGGTGCTCGAGCTTGGCGGTGATCGAGCTCATCGTTGCTACTGGTGCTAACGGGTCGGATCCGTAGTATAGATCCGACCCGTCATCCATCTAGTACTAATTGGGCTCGCATTCTCTTATTCATTTATATATCCAAATTGCATATTTATATTCATGTAATTTATTTTTTTTATTTATATTCGAACCAAAAAATACATAGTTAATGACGATTTGATCCATTCATTTGTTAATGGCTTTTGGGTCAATTGGCATTTGGGTCCCCCGTGAGGACGCTTCGCAAATGGCGAAAGTTCGAATACTCAGGATGAGGGTGCATGTCTGAGAATTGTGAGCACGAATTATGGGTGGTACCAGCGCCCATGTATGCGCGGCCCCACAGGTCGCAGTCGAGGCATGCGCACGCCCCTGTCTTAGTTTAACGGACCCATTAGGGATTTCGTTCTTCTTGACAGAAAAAAAAAAAAACACTAGGAAAAGATTTGAAGCCAAAATCAGTCCAAAGGATCAAAGTTACAAGACACAAAAACAAAACACACACATGCATGGGTTCATTGCTCCAATTACACCAACAAAGAACTATTCACACTGAAAGTACCATGACTTGGGTTCCATGCTAAACTTGTGGTGTGTATAGTTGAAGGAGAGCTTCTGCAAGGGGGCAAGAGGCAAGCCTCCATTGACGACGCAGTCATCATATTTAATCACTTTGAGCAATCTAGGATCAGCAAGTATCTGAGAGAAGGCACCACATTTAATATGGACGTCAATGGCCGGACACACCGGGCAGCTGTTTTGCACCACCACTGTGAACTCCGGCGGTGTGTCAAAGCCTACCTGTGTTTGCTGCACGGTGGGTGCTCTCATACCGCAGCGAGCTCCGTCTCCTGTGCTTATATATATATATATATATATATATATATATATATATATATTATTGATTTTGTGATTGTATGTATGTATGATTGCTTAAAAGAAAAGGAAGATATGTGCAATTCTTTAGCTTAATGATTATGTATTTATATGCATGAGTTGTTTGAAGAAAAGGTGTCTACCTTGATGGAAGAGAAGGAAGAGAGTTGTGAGGATTAATGTTGCCCATGGATGTAGCTGTTGATTGTGCATTTTCTTGATGAGAAGGAGAAAGATCAGGTGTATGAATTATGTCTGCATGTTTGTATAATGTGACTCTTCCCTTTTCCAGCGGTGAGATTTAGGTAGTGGGGGGCACTGGGCAGCATAAACTAAATGGTTTCACATGGAGCAAAATATCAAAGTAACTCCTATATATTTATATAATTTGATTGGTATCTGAAATCCTTTTCATTTTCTATGGAATATATTATTGAGAAACTGATAATGTGACACAAGTGTGTCTATGGCAGATCATTGAAACTTTCTTTTCTTAATTTACATGTAACATGAAAAGGATAAAGTCACAAGAAAGCAAGAGTGTGAAGGTGGGGATAGGAGAGGGCGCTTGACAGATGGAATTGGTAAAGCCTGGCAAAGATCAATGTTTGTTTGCAGCGGCTTGCATCTTGTCAGAGGCATCAGAGACACATATCATTGCTTTCTTTCATGCTTTCTTTTGACCTCTCTATTCTTTCATTGACAGATATGGGCACATGCTAAAATGTACTTTCCTTTCTTCAATTATTTTATCCGTCAAACGTTAAGAGTTTGATTATGTATGTAGAATTGGTTGAGGCATTTTTTCTTTAAATTTTGATATGACACTATTATGGCAAAATAATATGCGCAAAATTTTTTTTAACAGGCTATAGGCAATTTACACAGCTAGATTTTGTGTTGAGTGTAAAAATAAACAGCTTATTTTGGAGCCTGTTGAATGGTAATTAAAAATAAGTTAAGATTGAACGGACAAAGGCAAGTGCAATTTAACGACCTATGTTATATAATACTATCAGCATGAACAAGTGCAATTTCAAGATCCATGCTATATATATATATATGTAACAGAGTAATGCTATATCGGGCGAACAGGTCGCACGAACCAGCCACACGACTGATGTGGCTGGTGACGTGGCGACCAGCTCTAAACCCGATATTACCCTTTTTTTTTTTAATCTAAGTTCCAATAAAGACTCCCGTGACCGGCCTCCCCTCTCTCTCTCGACACCGGTCTCCTCTCTCCCGCGCCGCCGACCCCCGCCGGCCGCCGATCCCGGCCGCGGCTGCCGCCGAGCCCTCCTCCTTGGCCCCCGATCCCGGCGCTCTCTCTCTCGGCCTCTCTCTCTCTCTCGGCTTTCTCTCGTGACCGGCCTCCCCTCTCTCTCGACACCGGTCTCCTCTCTCCCGCGCCGCCGACCCCCGCCGGCCGCCGATCCCGGCCGCGGGCCGCCCCCCTTCTCCCGTGATCCCGATCTTGGCGCTGTCTCTCTCGGCCTCTCTCTCTCTCTCTGGCTTTCTCTCGTGACCGGCCTCCCCTCTCTCTCGACACCGGTCTCCTCTCTCCCGCACCGCCGACCCCCGCCCGCCGCGAACCGGTCCCGGCCTCCTGTGCCCCCGAGCCCTCCTCCTTGGCCCCCGATCCCGGCGCTCTCTCTCTCTCTCGGCCACCCTCTCTCTCGTTTCTCCGGGTTTCTCTCCTCATAGGTATGTAAATTTGTTTCTATAACTTCTGATCATGAGGATGGATTTGATTTTGAGTTGGTGCTATATAAAGCGTTTTTTTTAGAAAAAAATAGCATCATAATGACTTGCTGAGAGATGTTGTGCTATTCATTAGTTTAAATATCTAACTCTGATTGTTTTATTTACCTGGTATGGATTATCTTCAAGCTGTAACCTCTACAATAAGAAAGAGCAAATTTTGGTGTAAATGACAAATCAAAGAAAAACCATAATGGAAGAGAAGGTATTTTATTGTCCATTTTACATAATCTGCAGACCACGAATGGTTATATTTTAGCAAAGGCCATGATAATCTTATTTTAGCAATGCTTACCTTCACCTTCCTGAAGAGAGATAGTGAATCCTTGGATAAAGCAATTGTGTGCTCATAGACTTGTTCCTAATTAAGAGTAAAGAAATTTCGCCTTCATTAAATGTCAAGCTAATGAGGAATCTATGGTTATATTAATTGTGCTGTGAACCATTTTGATTCACAAGTTGAGGTATGTTACTTATGTTTGTCACACAGTTATAATTATTAATAACATCTGATCATAATTCACAGAGTCATGATAAGTTGCTTGCTACGATCTCCTTTAGAAGTTACCTGACAAGGATAACAGAAAAGCTTTTGTATGAATAATTTTATTTGATTTGAAAATGGAAAGCACATTCTACAAGATAAGTATAGTAATAGCCATGTCTATTCTTAACCATGACAACTACGCTTTGTTTGACGGAAATATGCAAAATATTTATGAATTTATTGTTTGTTTAATTTGTCTTTAGACATATACCTAAAGCAAAAATATGGAAGAAGTGGCACTTGGGTATTCTGAGCAAGGAAAAAATAATGTCGAAGTTGGATGTTCAAGTCATGGAATACATGCCAATGAGAAACTAGTAGATTTGGATTTAATTGACAATGTTGTGCCAAATGCTTGGTATGGTGCTTGATTCTCAAGAAGAAGTTTACAAATTGTATGTCCAAGTATGCGCGGCGTGAAGGGTTTGGCATAAACAAAAAAAGCACGAGATTAGGTGATGATGGAAATTTGAAATATTACACGCTAGCGTGTGCAAGAAGCGGCAAGCGAATATCTACTTCAAAAAACTCCTTCAACCCAAGGCTATCCACTAAAGTAAATTGTCCGGCAAAGATTAATGTCATTGTTGGCGATGATGGGCGCTTTACCATTTCTAGTGTTAATTTGGAGCATAATCATGCACTTAGCCCACAGAAAGCTCGTTTCCAAAAGTGCAACAAAAAAATTGATGCACATGTGAAGAGAAGGCTTGAATTAAATGACCAAGCAGGGATAAGCCTAAGCAAAAATTTCCATTCCCTAGCAGTTGAAAGTGGGGGTTATGAAAATTTAACATACACTGAGAAAGATTGTAGAAATTATATTGCGAAAGCAAGGCAGCTAAGACTTGGCGTTGGAGATGCTGCGGCACTTGGAAAATATTTCTCTCGCATGCAACAAAGAAACACAAACTTTTTCCATTTGATTGACATGGATGAAGAAGGTCGTTTGAGGAATGTCTTTTGGGCGGATGCGAGGTCTATAGCTGCGTATGAAGCTTTTGGTGATGTAATTTCTTTTGATACAACATACCTGACGAACAAGTATGACATGCCATTTGCTCCGTTTGTCGGTGTAAATCATCATGGACAGACAGTATTGTTTGGGTGTGGTTTATTGTCGAAGGAAGACACAGAAACATATGTTTGGCTTTTTAAAACGTGGCTGGAGTGTATGTCAGGTAAAGCTCCTAAAGCAATTATTACAGACCAGTGTATGGCTATTCAGGGTGCAGTTAGATTGGTTTTTCCAAATTCCCATCACCGTCTTTGCCTTTGGCATATCATGAAGAAGGTTCCTGAGAAGCTTGGAGGTTTAAATGAATATAAAGCAATCAAGAAGATTTTGAAACGCATCACGTATGAAGCATTAGAGATTCAAGAGTTTGAAGACACGTACTTGAAGATGATGGCAGACTATAACATTGACAAAAATGAATGGTTGAATTCTCTATTCAAAATTCGTGATCGTTGGGCTCCTGTATATGTTAAAGGCATATTTTGGGCTGGAATGTCTACCACTCAAAGAAGTGAAAGCGTAAATGCATTTTTTGATGGTTATGTTGGTCCGACGACTTCACTGAAGCAGTTTGTTGAGCAATATGATAATGCCTTGAAAAGCAAAATTGAAAAGGAGAACAAAGCTGATTTTGCTTCGTTTAACTCATGCTTTCCATTGATCACTGATTGCTATTTTGAGAAGCAACTACAAGAAGCATACACAAATGAAATTTTTAAACTATTTCAAGATGAGTTGCGCGGCATGATATATTGTAATCTTACTCGCAATGGTTCACATGGGGCAATCCACTCATTTCAGGTGTCTGATATTGTCAAAGGGAAAGAATGTGCATTTAGAAAGCCGGTGATATACCATGTTTACACTAATGAGGAAGAATTTGACATTAAATGCTCTTGTCAGTTGTTCGAGTTCAAGGGGATTATTTGTAGGCACATTTGCAAGGTGCTTATTGAGAAGAATGTGAAAGAGATCCCTTCTACGTATATTTTACCACGATGGAGAAAGGACATCAGACGCATGCATACATATGTATTAAACTGCTACGATGACCCTGAAACAAGTGAGGTAAAACAACGGTACAACAAACTGTGCTCTCATTTCACTAAAGCAGCAGAACTTGCAGCAGAGTCAAATGACAAATACATCTTCTTGATGAAATACATGGATGACGCAATTGAGAAGTTGATGGGCAACACAACTTGCAAGGAAAAATTTATTCCTATCGCTTTGGAGGCGAATGATGTGTCACAACAAAAATTTCTGACTCCTTTGAAGGTGCGGAGTAAGGGGCGTCCACCATCAAAAAGGAAGAAGTCAAAAGTTGAAGAAATAATAAATAGAAACAAGAAAAAGGTACATACGTGTAGTATAATATTCATTACTTCTTTAGATTTTTTTTCTTTTTTTAGCTACATTTTTTTTTGGGAATATGACAAGCACATTATTAACGGCAGAAGTGTCAAACAAAGAAAGATGTAGCAGCTGAAAAATTTACACAAGATGAGCGTTGCACGCAAGAGAGCGTGGTAATTCCGTTGTAATTGTCATTAATGTCCAAATTAATTGTTTCAATTCGTTAATTTTTGTGATTATTTGTTTGATTATAATCTCTTTTCTTAGGTGAATTCAAATTCTATATCGATCAATGTGGACATGCTCCATAGTTATTCCCTAGGTTTTACAAGCCAATGTGATGATCTCTGATTGAGGTGAGTTGCATGACGTATGTACTTATTTTTGACCAATTCCATACTTAGTGATTAAAATTATTGTTTAAAACAAAATAATTCAAACACCTACGTTGTTAATTTTTTTCATCGAAGTATATGCCATAGTTCATTGAGCACACAAGATTGAGATTTTGTCAAGCAAATGAGATTTATATTTACTTCCACGATATGGTTTATTATGCTTGTCATATTTTCAGGGTGGTGATTTTCCTTCTTATTTTTAGGGTTCGCGTTGCGCAATAATATAAAGGGGGAAAGAAAGTAGAAGGGGTATTTGTGTAATAATCTGAATGGAGGTATTTAATAGAATTTCTGTTGGACAGGATTAGTCACTTGAATTGCTTATTATGGTGTCTAATCATTGGTTTCATTTCTTACTATTTTTTTTTAGGAAGGCGAAGTTGTATCAGTTTGATAAAGATGGGTACCAGATGGGTACTAGTGGAAGAAGCGTGGTTTTGATTTGATTTCATCATTTTGTTTATACTTCCTTTGTCAGGCCGAAATTTTGATTTGATTCAGGCTTTTAATGTACTGATTAATCAAACAGTGGCAATTTTAATATTCCGCTTTTTATTTGACCAATTCCAGAATTATGCACTTACAGCATGGAAGCTTTTGCTGAAACAATTTGTTTTCCTTTCTTTTTTGTGAGCATCAGCAGGATTGTCCTTAATTTACTTTTATTTTTTCATCCAATATGTGCACTTCCTTTGTGATCTGTTGTTCCATTTTTATTTTAACTCATGCAGATGCATGAAAAAATTGTCTTGCTATGATGTTTGCAGGTACCAAAAGTATTCCTCAAAGCAGGGATCTTTAAGCAGCACGAAGGTAACACAATATACTATGCAAACACAAAATCCCTTGGGATTTTGTCAGGAAGAAGAAGATATACAAATGAAACCAACGCTGTGACTACACCAGGAGGCATAAAACAGGGCAAGCAACTAACAACCCATTTGATACAAAAGTACAATGGCATGACAATATATGGAAGTGAATGTTTTAATCCTCTGGTTCATGTACAACAAAATATCGTGTCTGGAGGGTAGCCTGCAATTAAACCAATGATAATCGTAGGTAAATAACTTCGCCAGACATACAAAAAAAAAGAACCGAACAAAATACAACCTAACAACATACAGCCGACAGTCATCCTAAATTTCCAGCCTCTCCTCATCAAATACAAGCTAATAAAGCATCTTCATTATGCAAGACATCATAACTATTATCATTTATAAGTGCCGCCTTTCTGCCATGACCATGTAGAAATTTATTTCTCCACAGTCTCCATATACTTTAACAGAAGCAGAGTAACAGTAGACCTCCTATTCTTCTCACAAAATTCAGTCAATATAACATTGTCCCATTACAAGTCTAAAGTTTATTTCTACAAAACATTACTACATCCCCATTTAAAAAATCTCTTGTACATGTCAACATATCTTCTCAAGTGATTGCTGCCACACCAGATCAAGGGCTCTAATAATGATGCACTGCAAGACAAGAATTTTAGTGTTTCAAAACATTATGATTAAGCTATACAGAATCAACGAAGACAATTATTATAAGAAGAGAAATACGTTGAGAGTGATAGAATATGTAGCAGAAAGAAATGATATTCCTTTATTTCACTACTAGCACTTCCTCTCATCAAGCAACACCTCCATAAAAAATAAATGAACATATAATTAAAATACAAAACATTCGGTTTGGCAAGTTCCCCATGATCATGAAAGGAACATACCTCATGTTGATTCACAGATTAGTAAATTCATATAAGTGATTAGTCACATAAAATAGGCCTATTTTCTTGAATCCATGAGAATTTACTCAATTTATAAGAGAACATGGGAATACATACATACTTGTTATTTGATCATCATGCATTTCTATGTTGCTTTTAAAATGCCCCTGGAGGCCATCAAAATGTTAAATACAGAACGCAAAAGTTTTTCCTTAGACTAGACATGCATCTTGTATGGTTAGGTGACTCATATTTGGCAACAATTATTTTATTTGCAAATGAACAAATGATATGAGCATGGGCAATGAACACGCCAACATATTAGACTTGTTCCTTGTGCTCAACATGATGGCAGATATCTTAATAAACCCATCATATCAAATAAAAAGTATGTCAAAAATACTCACTTAGTTGCCTCTGAGTCCAATCTTCAAAAATCTTGATTCAGGAAACTCCTGACGCTTCTCAAAATTTGATAGATAAGTTAATCCTGCTTCATGTCAAAGTTAAAATTAGTTAATGATGAATTAATGCAAAATTAGCATTATTAGTTAATCTTTGTGGATATCTGAGCATGGTTTTACTTATCAGCAATCAAGGGAACTCAGTTTCTAGTAGTCAGTGAGTGGATCGATAAATGGAAATGTGTATATACCAATAAAGATTAGAGACTGAAGAAGACACAAAGGCATAAAGCTTTTTTTGCTTGATATATAAAAGAAAAGAACATTGTTGAAAATCATCTTTGGTAACTTTTTAATTGGCTAAATAGGAGATTGATGAGAGGACAACAGACAAAATTTCCACTTGCTGTGATGATCACATAAACACAACTCCCAAACCAACCTTTATAAAAGAAGTCAAAAGTTACAATTCTACTAGTAAGGTGTGTAACTCTCCATTTCTCATAAGAAAAAGGAAATTCAAGTATGAAACAACTTCCTTTATACCAAAAAATGCAAAATTGAACCAGAAAACTATAAAGCACCTTTCCAATTCCAGCATTTATCAATGTCAAAATTTAATATGTAAGTCCTTAAAAACACAAACTTTTCTCTGTGTTCATTGGAAATCCTAAGATTCATTTTAAAATGGCAGAGAGATCAATGACAAGCCATGATGATTGCCAGATGAATACCCAAATTCATATTTACACAATCTCGATGATACACACTACTAAATCGACATATCAGCATTGGAAATTAACATAATCTCACGAACCAATCGCAAACAAACTTTATCATTTCAATACAGAGAATCCACAATCAAACACTACAAAGAGGGTACACAATTAGAATGAATATTAATCATATGTTTACCAATTACGAGTTAAAAGCAAAGAACAAGATACTAATAAGTAAAAGGAATATGAAAACAGAAACCCATCAGAGCTGTATCTATATTATTTTACTGTTTCTGTATTATCCTTTCATAGGCCTAACGAATGGTAATATCATGTGTAACAAGATACAAGAAACAAAATTATTAAGATCACATATTTTTCCCCATAAAATAATCAATTGTCCGTTTAATTGAAGTAATTGCATTGGCATCAAGATTTCTGATAACCAGAGAACCAGGGAAAATTTGCAAATCAAACTCTAGCCCATATTGAAGTTATATATGCAAGCCCTATTGCCCTATTTGAACCATGGTTTCAAACAAATTTAGCTTTCAATTCCCTATCAACAGAAACAAGTAAACGACGAGCTTAAACTTCAGTAGAGAACAATCACTATTTAAACCATGGTTTCAAAAAAATTTCAGAGAATGAATTCATGTTTAATCAGAGGCTCAGATCTTGCCCCTCTAATCTTTCACATGGAAAACCTAAATCAAGGGCTGCAACTATATTGCCACGCCTCCCAATCTCCATACTCTTTTATAGGCAAATCATCATGGCCAAAAGAACATCTAAAAGAGTAATGCTATATTGGGCGAACCAACTACACAAACCAGCCACATCGACAGAAAGAAATACACAAACAAGCAACAGAATGAAAAAAGAGGCTCAGATTCGAGAGTGGCAATTTTCTCTCACTTTTCCCCTTCCCTCTACAACAATAGGAGTAGCGGTTGCCTGCTAGGCCATCCAAGCTACTACGCTGTTGTTATAGAGAGACGAGGTCACGAGAGAATTTCTAGGGCATCGTCATTGCCTCCGTACCTGTCTTCAAGGGGAGCCGAGAGCAGAGGGAAGCGGCGGTCGGGAGAAAAGGGAAGCGACGGTTGTGCCGCAAGAGAGAGGTGAATGGTGACCGGCGGTAACGGGAGTCACGAGAGAAAGCGAGAGCTAGGGCACAGTCGAGAGAGAGAGAGAGCGCCGGGATCGGGGGCCAAGGAGGAGGGCTCGGCGGCAGCCGCGGCCGGGATCGGCGGCCGGCGGGGGTCGGCGGCGCGGGAGAGAGGAGACCGGTGTCGAGAGAGAGAGGGGAGGCCGGTCACGGGAGTCTTTATTGGAACTTAGATTAAAAAAAAAAAGGGTAATATCGGGTTTAGAGCTGGTCGCCACGTCACCAGCCACATCAGTCGTGTGGCTGGTTCGTGCGACCTGTTCGCCCTATATAGCATTACTCATATGTAACATAATACCATCAGCATGAACAAGTGCAATTTCAAGATCCATAATATATATATATGCTTTGATGTATTTTGGAATTGCATGTAACTTCAAATACATCACTTTTTAAAATCAATTGTTTGTTTTGAAAAATATAATTTTTTTTTGGACCAAAGGATTTAGTTTTATTGCTGATTTGGCCATAAAACCAAATTATGAGATTTTGAAAAATCCTAAAATTTTGAGATTTTATTAAAAAAATAAAAAAATCTTAATACTAAATGATAATAAAATTGATGGTCCAATTTCTCTATTAAAATAAATTATTAAAATAAAATAGAAATAAAAAATTAATAAATTTAATAACTTTACTATATTTTTGATAAATTTTATTGGAATAAATTAATAAATATAATAATAGATTAATAATACTAGAGTAAATAAATAACTATATTTCTAAAAATATTTATTACAATAAATTAATAAATATTATAATAAATTAGTCATAATAATAATAAAATTAATACATAATAAATATTTACTAAATAAAATAATATAACTAAATAATATATGAAATAATATGGATTTAAGCTTATTATGAATAACCACATCTCTAAAATATATCAAACAAAACATATGTTTTTTAATTTCAGATTTACAAATATAAAATCTTATAATACAGTAATTCCAGACCAACTACTAGATTTGCAGTTACACTATATTTTCAAATCCATAGATTTACAGTTACACTGTAACTAAAAATCTACTGCAGATCTAAAAATACCGCTGAGAAACAACTAATGCATGTAAAAGTACAACTTATGCAACTTAAATACCAGAGTTCGAGATCTTCCTGAATGCAGTCATGTTTTTGGTTTGTTAAATAATTCGAACGATTCCATCCACGATCATTATTCTATTGGATTCTTGCATTCTCTGTGAAACAAAGAAAGAAACAAATCAAATAATGAAAAGAATAAGAAAGCATTGTTATCCATGGCTGGCGCTAACACCCGTGTAGATAATTCTAGTGTCACAAAACAAAACAGTAATTTGAGGGAAACCAATTTAGAATGAACCCTAGAGTCATTGCAATTGAAGCATTCTCTTTCTCAGGACACAAAAAAAAAAAAAAAAAAAAAAAACAGATATCCTCCGTTTGTGGATGACAGAGTATAAATTACCTCCAACATTGATGATATTTGGCGCTTTGTAAAGCGTTCATCTGGTCTCTGATTGACAATATGCTCAATATCTGCAATAGATATTTGGTCCAGATGGTTGGAGACCACATGCTGACCAAGAAATGTCTCAAATATTTGTAACCTACGTTCACAGAAGAAATTAAACAAAAGGTTCAGCTTTGAGCATAATTTAAGTCTAGCATGAAGAGAGCTTTTCATGGCTATTTCACCTTTCTGCACTGATATCATCACCAGCATGATCTTCATCTACATCCATCGCATCGACTCTGGCACTATACCCAGACAAGAGCAACAAAGGATCATTATCTCAAAATTAATGGGAAAGAAAAACCAACATCTACAGTACAGTAAACAATTAATTTGGTATCAAAAGAAGAGCCAATCTCCCCTAGTGCGCACTCAAACCAACATTCACATTAGGTATCTCAGAATTAAGTAAAGAACCTTATGAATTCTTAGTTACGATATCAGAATGAAAACCTTCTACTTCAATATCATCTTTCCATTCCTTTTACATCTCTCATGAGTTCCTAACAGTTAATTATGTCAATAATTTCAAGTAGAAAACATATTTAGGATACATAATTGAAGCTTCGAAATAACCAAAATATACATGTACATGAGCAAGGTACTAAATGCAAATGGTATTTTTAGACAGCATTCAGGTTTAAACAATGAAATCTTCAAGTCACTTATTGTCACTTCTGCTTACCTGAACTTGGATTTATTTGCAAATATAATAACTCAGATGGTTATGCAAGAAGAGCTAAGTTTTAAGTGAATTCCATAGCTTTTTGTTGTTTAACTTGAGGAAAGCACTTCAAAGCTTAGCTACAAGGATTTCTTCCTTCAACGTGGAATATAATGCCATTCAAAACCAACTATAGATGGCCCATGCATCAGGAAATCAAGCGAAGAAGCTAAAGAAATTTTTAGGGTGAATCAGGTACTAGAGTTCTAGATTGTTGTAAATGTTAGGTAATGCCTTTCTGATAAGCATATAAAAACTTCCATTAAATACTGGTCAAGGTCACTATAGGGACTGATTGGAGGAAATATTTGCAAAACAATCACAGACAGAACACTGACAGGGATTGGATTCCACAGATAAAGATATAGAAGAGAATGGAGAATGATAAATTGAATGGAGTAGGTAATGTTTTGCAAGTGCATAGACATGCATGTCGAAAATGAAAATATTAATGTCTTAAAAAGATATACTTACTTGACACCACCTTCAACATTGGCACCATCATTGCCAGCATCCTTATCAGCTCGATTTTTCATATCTAACTCTCTCTCCCTCTGTTCTCGTTCTTCCATATCAGTCAGCTCCTTATGGTATATAGCAAAATTTAGAACTTGCAGTGCAGCTTCAACATCTACCTTCAAAACCTACATCAAAAAATCAGGAAATATAGGCAAAATGAATTTCAGCTGAGAATTTTGACTGATTTACCCCAAATTGAAGGATACTGAGTATTGATCATGGAGCTCTTGGTCTACCCAACTTATTTATCCTTGTGAATTTGAAACTACAAGTGAAATACCTTGGGAAGAAGGATGATAACAAATATAAAGTGACCGATTTCCATCAACATAATAGGCTACTTAAGCAAGTTATACAGAAGCAATGCCCAAGTTTAAGCACCTCACCTCATTCCTTAGCTTCATTTTGGCGTGAGCTGTTGAGAGACGAATAATGGTTTCCAAGGTTCTAGCAGTGATTGGGAGTGTTCCTCCTCCAGACTAAACATGATAAATTTCAGACACCACCAAATAAACAAATAAATAAAAATCATTGTTAATATGCATATAGACAAAGCAGAGAACAAACCTTCGCATTTGAACTAGCATCTCTTAGTTCCGCATAAGCCGTTGCAATATGATCAGCCGCCTATGATAAAAAATGACAAAAAAAAAAAAAATTTGCAGATATCATTTGATGTTGCTGCTAGCGTAAACAAACCATTCAAGCTGCAACTATTTTACCAAATCCCCACAATTGCAAAGGCACCAAATATGATGCCTCTGGTTTATTTACAGAGGCATGCTTAATAAATTAGGGAAGATTCCTTGAGATCAGTGTAATCAAAAGAAAGACCAACCATGTAACCAGAACTATTCATGGCATTGAAAGCAAGATGACCAACAAGAAGATGGACTTGAAAAAGTATCCCTCGTAATAACTGTGACAACAACAAGATGAAACAGGGATGCGCTCAAACTACAAGTTTTGGTAGTAAAACGGAGTATAGATGTAGATGTGAAAATTTTAAAAAGAAAATAAAGTTCACAGTGGTGTTGCATGCAGAGGTTCACAGCCAGCTGAAACAGGGATGGCTCTCAAACTATAAGTTTTGGTTATAAACCAGAGTAGATATATAGACGTCTAAATTTTAAAAAGAAAAATAAAGTTCACAGTGGTGTTGCATGCAGAGGTTTACAGGCTGTCCAACATGAGAATAAAGAAAATATACCTCATCTGTCAGCTTTGGCTGGATCCTGTTTTTGGCATAATGGATGTACTTCTTAAGAAACTTGATCGTTAGTCTCTCATTTTTTCCCTTTCTTCCCCGTTTCCTCTCTTGCCCATGAAGAACACGATCATATTTGACAAAAATGGGTGCATTAATCTCATTATCATCTTCCTCGGCACACCTTGAACCTTTACTGAAGGCTCCCATTCCTGTATCATTTGAATATAATATTGCAAGGGAATGCCAAAAATTAATGCACTGAGAACAAAGGAAGCATGATATTATTACCTCCATCATCTGCACAATATCGATGCATCCGAGAAACATGCTCTGAAATCTGTCGGTCAATTTCAGGGTCCATTTGATCAAGGACTATAAAGAGCAAGTCAAACCGAGAAAGTAATGAATCTGGCAGTCCAATGTTCTTCGTTGGAGTCAATGATCTATCATACTGTAAACCATTTCATACAATTATAACCAGAACAACATATGTGCAAAGGAAAACATCTTGCTGAAGGAAATCATTCTTGCAAGATGTTAATACAGTACATAGTAAACAAGAACCAAAAGAGAATCACCACTCACAGTTCCATATATGGGATTTGCAGCCGCAACTACACTGCATCGAGCATTTAATGATGCATGTATTCCAGCCTTGGCAATGGTTACTGTCTGTTGCTCCATAACTTCATGTATGGCAACACGATCTTGATCATTCATTTTATCAAACTCATCAATGCAAACTACACCTCGGTCTGCAAGAACCATTGCACCAGCTTCAAGCCTCCTCTCCCCTGGACATAAGGAATTAATGAGTTTTTCAGTATTATTAAAAAGAAATTCAATAAGCATTGTGTCAGGATATACCAGTTTCCTGATCTGAAGTAACAGCAGCTGTCAACCCAACTCCAGATGAACCCCGACCTGTGGTTGAAATAGCTAACGGGGCAATGTTCATGACTGCTCTCAAGAGTTGTGACTTTGCAACTGAAGGATCACCCACCATCATCATGTTTATATCACTGCAAAGAAGAAAAGATAGTGGCAATAAAACGCAGTTACATGCTAATTCATGGCAAAATATTCATAGCAAACTATAATTCTTACCCTCGTAGATGTGTTCCATTCTTCAAATTTTTTTCCACCCCACCAAGCATCAACAGAATTACTGCCTTTTTGATCCATAAATGACCATAGATAGATGGTGCAAGTGAACATCCAAGTAAATCAAATGTGTCATTCCTCTTTGCTATTTCCTTCATTCTCTTCAAGTCTTCTAGAGAATAGATTGGTGCATTTGCCTCTTTGTTCAATAAAGAAACATTGTTGGCTATAAGAACCGTCCTGCAGTGAATAAAAGGTATTTCCAATATGAAAGGAGAACAATAATAACATCAAGTTGATACAGGTTAAATATACTAGGAAATAGACCTGAAAACTCCATTTAAGCTGCCCTTGCTTTTACCAGGAAGGGCTTTATATATTCCTACTATTGCTACACGGTCCCCAGGTTTACAAGAATCTACCAAGTCATCTTCTATAATGACATCCACAGTTCTTGGAAGTTGGCCAGGAGCAGAGTTCTCAGGAACTTCTTGCATGGATAGTGTTTGATGATCCTTGTATTCACATAGTCCATATTCAGTGACCAGCAAGTTACCATTCTCATCCTGAGTTGTACATAAAAAGAAGGGTATGTTACAAACATATAACATTGGGAGTAGGTATTAGACTTGCATGTAATTTAGAAATAAATCATTACCCGTGTTGGGTACACAGACCCAGTGGGCAATCCCATAGTTGATGTAATGTCCCTATACTCACGAGTAGTAAATTGATTAGTTGCTGGGCAGAAGTGAACACTTTTAATGACCTTGGGCCTCACAAGTGAACCTGCAATTGACAAGATAAAATTGGCAACACAGATTTCAGCTTGTTGGATCCATAATCACAACTAAATTCATCACACACACACACACACACACACACACACACACACACACACATGTGCTCCCATTGGACCCAAAATTATGACTGAAGCCACACACATGTGACAGGTAATAAAATTCTTAGAGAGATTATCATGGTTAATATGATTAAGTGAAAAAAGAGGATAATCTAAATTTGATTTTGAAGATCTTAGTGAGATATATGACATATAAGATGAGAATACTATTATATAAGATAAACAAGTGCAGCCACTGGTACAAGGCTTCCAGCAGCACATTCTCTAAATAAGGTTACTATACATAGCATTAACTTAGTACAGGCAGACTTTCTTAACCTCAAACTATGAACAAATACTGTTGCACCTAGGTTAATTGTACAAGTAAAACGCTAGTGAAATCTTGATTACAAAAAGGTACAAAAGCCAAGAATAAACTGCCTGGTTTCTGATAATCTGAGGGAGGTAAAATCAAGTTTTGCTACCCATTGGTATCTCAAGAAAATGAAAAGTTATCTCTATAAAGAACATACATAATGCAATTGATGAATTTGCTCAAAATATCAAGCCTAACCATACAGATGAAATGGAGGTTAGCCTGATTCTTTCAAAATGAAAACGGCTGTCCTATCTTCATAGCCCATGTTCATTACTGTATGGTAATTCACCATTCCAACTTCAATTAGTGCTAATCTTGTGCTATGTTTATGACATCCATTGACAACCACGTAGTGTAACACACTATGCATCTTTTGTCCCTCTGGTCCCTATTGTTTTGACTTCAACTGCTCCAAACATTTAATGTTATTATCCATTGAAAGATTTTATATTCAGGTGTAAAGCATTAATCTCAATGACACATGATTTACACGCTGAAGAAACTTATCCACATAGTACCATTCAATGCACCGGCTAGTTATGTTCTGGATCATCTATATGCCTCTTGATGAAACCAAGGGTTGAATTTGCATGTTCTATTGCATTGCCATATTATGTTTTCTATCACTAGAAACATTCATATTTCACCATCCCTTCAGGAATGAATAAGCTTCAAACTGCTCCATCACATAACAACACATTAATTTATTTGCTAAACTGGTTTTCACAAGATCCATAAAATAATTAATACTTGGCCTACTAATGAGAATGACATAAACCATTTGACAAACATGCTTACATTTGAATTTTCTCAATGAAAAAAGGTTTCAAATACGACATTTTGATAGATAACTGATGCATTTGCTTACCTATTTCAAACCAAGCATCACCCACTGTTAATGGTCTTATCTGTACTACTATCAACCAAGAAGATGCAAAATCTTTATTTGATCCACCCATAATTCTCACCAAATGATATGCCAACATTTCAGGTTATTAAAATAACAGTTATCTGCATAACATGTTTTATCAATGGCTTGTTATGTGCCAGAAACTTTATACAAATTATGGCAGTTTTCTTTTCTGCAAGTTGAAATCAATTGAAACACTGAAAACTTCAAGGCCAAATGAGTTTAAATGTACCTGCTAAATACTGAGGAATTGTCTCATAATTTAATGCAACATCAAGTACAGAACATTCCAGTGAAATTTATCCCTTCGCCTAATTAACACAGATTCAACCAAAGAAAAACACAAGGAGTAAAAGAAGCATACATTTGGTGACAATGCCTTCAACACGGACCATGGTACCAATGAAGGAGGACATGAGGTCCCGAGGCGTAACCTTGTGAAAGCCAAAAGGCCCAGTGAAGCCCACAAGCACGTGCTCCCCTTCTTTCAGGTACTTAGGATCCACGCCACGCGTGGCCTCCGTCACCGCATCAGAAAGGGGCTGCATGTACTCGCTCGGGTTGCGAATCAACCTGAAACATAAACACAATGGCCATTGAAAATTTGTCAAAAGATGATCAAACATGAATCGAGATTTCAGCGCCCACCTCCGCGCGAGATCCAGGCTGAAGTTGCGAAGATCGTCCATGGCGATAATGAGGCGACGCCTCTTGTTCTGGATCATGTCTCTGATAGCCTTCATGTAAACGCCCCTGCCCACCTGAAATCATACCCAAACCATCCACAGACGAGGATCAGAGTCAGCAGAGGCTGAGATTGTGAAAAAGTGAAGAGAGGGAGGAGAAACCTACATCTTGATCGATGAAATCCAAGAAAGAACGCTTGTGAGCAGCCATGGCTTCCTCGTTGGCATCCATTTCTTCGAATTCGGAAGGAGATAGAGCGATCGGGAAGCAGAACAAACGCTGGAGCCCTCGCCGCCATTGAAGCCTTTTTCTATGTCCTGAGGTTGAGGGATGGCGGGAAAACACGATGGTTTTGGCGGGAAACTTGTCGGATCCGGAGGCAGAGCAATGTTTCCACCCGAACCGTTCTGTTCGTTAGTTAGCGGGTTTCGGGTCTGCAAAATTTACATCTCTGACCGACCCGATAAGGGCTGGCATCAAGCATTGTGAGCTATAATATTTGGGCATTTGCCTCGGGATCAGGTTTCCACATCTCAGAGTCGATTTCGCGCCTTGTTTTGCATTCGCTCGCTGGCCTTCGAAACTTCAAGAGAAGAAGGAATCTTGGTGCAAGAGCCCATCTATGGCGTCGATGGAGCCCCAGAAGCAACTCCTCTCGCTGATCCGCGACTTCGCCCACGAGAAATCTCAAGGAGGTATTGATTTCCACCATTGATGCTCTTCTACTTTTCCTCCTGCGTCATTTCATCTGTTGATCCTCCCGCTCTCGCTCCCGATCCAGAGCGCAGGGTTTCGGATCTCAAGAAGAAGCTCCTCGCTGTCGTTGCTGCCACCGATGCTGCTAACGCCGCCCTGGATGAAGCTAAGCGGGCGAAAGAGTTGGCTGAGAGAGAGCTCCAGGGTTCCCAGGTTCAGCTCTCCATGTGCGATGCCACGATCCAAGCCCAACTGGTCTTTCTCTTTTCTTCTATTCTTCAAATCGATGGAATATTTTCCATCCATTGCACTCTTCACTCTCAGATTGATCATGGATGCATCTTTGGTTTCAGGCGAGGATTTCTCTGTTTCAAGGGGAGATATCTAAGCTCGGATCGGCAATTGATCAGCTCAAGGTGAAATTCCGAAGCTAGGGTTTGTTTCGTTTCCTCTTCTTTGGTGATTCCTTTCCTGACAATCTTCTGGTATGTGGCTAATGGTTGTATGCTGCTGATTGAAGAATGAGACGGGTGTGCTGCGGTATATATATATATATATATATATATAATGATCCCTGTCTTATGATCTTTGTTTCACTATATATGGCTGAATAATCGCATCCTATGTATTTGCAGAGATGATTTCATCAACAGGATGCAAGAGTTGAACAAGAAGATAAGGTTGGATATCCTTTTATGAACATTATGTTGATAAGTTGATCCTTGTGAATCTGATCATCTTCTGATTGTTATTGGTTTGTGGATATCTTGTTTGCATTTCAGACATCAGGTTAATTCAGTATGTGGTGATGGGCTCCTATGAGTCTAAACCGGAGATGTTAGATATATTATAGTATTCCTTTTTTAAGGAAACATACATATATTGACTTTGTCTTTTTTTATTATGCATCATGGCAGCATACAAGTATTGTACTGTACTCTGCTTTTGCATTTTTTTGCACTGAAAGTTTATAGTTGTCTAGTGACTTTTTTAATTATCCTACAGAGTATGCATGCTTTAGCATAAAATTATCTTGAATATCCCGTAGATGCATTTGCAGCGAGGATGAAAAACATGTACTGTTCTATGTTCAAAGGATGGCAGGAGATGGGATTGCCATGTTCAATCGGTGACAAAAGTATGAATATTGTGAAGAACAACACCCGTTGAAGTGAGAGTTGTAAATTATATAACCAATGAAAAACCAACTTTTGATGGTAGGTATATTTGCAGTGTGATCAGGGCAATAAAGATAAATGGATCATCTATTGAGAAGATAGCTGGCTCAATTTTGACAAAATAACAAAGACTAAGGAAAATAAAATGTGTACTACTTATCTCGACAGAGCTGGTAACTCATCATCAGCAAATAATCTAGCCCTAAGTGTGAAGATAATCAGAAACTTCGAATATGACACAAATAGCTTAAATAAGGCTTAATAATTAAGGCTTTTCTTTCTTATCATACAGTATTATCCCCATCAAATCTTGCTTTCTTCTTGTTTGTCATTTGCAATGTATTCATATTTTGTACCAGTCTGTCATAACTTTCAGAATTTTAAATCTTACATGAACACGAGTTGCACATCTTCTGTACTGGATTTATATGGTAGTAGCTGGCCTTGTTCCTTTTATTGTTTTGACTATTTTTACATAGTGAACTGTTCAGGGAATTTCTGGAGATGGCAGGCCGAGTTTTTCAGAAAAAATATCCTGGAACTTCATCAAAAAATGGCAAGAAATATATGTGTTAATTTAATTTTTTCCAGTGGTTCAAGTCATTTTATTATTATTATTATTATTATTATTATTATTATTATTATTATTATTATCATTATCATTATTATTATTATTATTATTATTATTATTATTATTATTTTTATTTAACTCCATGGCTTTAAGGATTTCTTTCCCATATTTTTTCTTAGAAACATTGAAATGTTGAATTTGAATAGTGTGTTTCCTTGTCATCACAAATGGCAAAACCATTAAGGGATGCCTGTCACAGAGGCTGCTTCCTTCTGTTTATGGAGAAAGCACACTACATACCGAATACTCTCCAAAGTCTAACCAGAAAATATAGTTATGAGACCTTTCACAACTTGTGTATTTTTATGCTCATTTCAACTGTACGAGACTAACCATTACTTATGCTCCCAGAGATTAGGATTTACATGCTGCGGTTATCTAAACCCATATGCTCACTCCCTATTAGATTCAACTGCACAATGATGCACTTTAATCAAACAATTTTCAAGAAAGTA
This sequence comes from Dioscorea dumetorum, assembly GCA_902712375.1. Lineage (NCBI taxonomy): Eukaryota > Viridiplantae > Streptophyta > Magnoliopsida > Dioscoreales > Dioscoreaceae > Dioscorea > Dioscorea dumetorum. The sequence continues at coordinate 2,486,460 of CACTHL010000870.1, read as the reverse complement.
TGTATTTTTATGTCGTGACATGAGGCATCATGTCTTTAGCAGGTATAAGTACCAATAGCAAGGAGGAAAAGCTCAGTATGCAAGAATATCTAAAAGGTCTGGAGGGGCAGCTTTCATGTATTAAATCTCAGATAGATAAAACTAGCAGAGAGTATCAAGAACAACTGCAAGATCATCACAAGGTAAATCATTCTATACGTATCTCCACTAAAATTACTGAAAAGCAAATAATATTCTCTTGACACTAAGCAATGAAAGGCTGAACTCAACGAGAGGCTTTAAAACACTTTTCTTGCGTGAATAAGCCATTTAGGATGGCATGCCAGTTACCATCTGTGATGATAACTGCTCTCTTGTACAATGATTTTTCATTGCAGATCTGTGAGGAGCTAGCTAATGCTGAACAGAGATGGCTTCTTGTTGAGGCTGTTGTTCAAGAAACAAAATCATTGCAAGAACTATCAGGATATCCTTTTCAATATAATAATCTTTCTACTCACATCAAACTTTTATTCACCAATGCTTGTTTTTGCTTCAAGTGGCTGTTGCAGGTGGTTCGAGAGCTTTTTAATTCTTATAAACGGTGAAAGGGAAAAAAATTATGAATGCTTTTCTTCATTCATTCAATGAGAACTCTTAAAAGTTCTTAACTGCAAACAAGCAGACATGTGAATGGGAAAAGACCTGTGCTTCACTTGGAGAGAAGTTACAGAAGGGGTATGAATGCCCTAACTGCCATTGCAAGATGGGAGGTTTGGAAGCAGCTTCATAGACTTGAGTCTTGAGAGACAGCAGAATTTTAGAGAATTTTGTTTGATCATGGCATCCAGATGCAGGTGATATCATGCCATGTGGTATGGCTTCTTTCTTTTGCAAATTATGGTCACAAATTGCCTGGTTGGTAATTCAGGAGGAATGCTATTTCTATTAAATAATTTTACCGAATTTGTTAGCTGAATAATTACCTTCAACCTTTTTTCTTAGATCTATAACATGACTGATTCAACTTCAAAGTGATTTAGATTGTTGTTAGTGACTTCGAAAGTCATTCAGTAAAATTGTTTGGTACAACAATGGAGGCTGATTAAAATTCTAAATTTTGATAGTCATTAACATGTGGAGTTAAGTTGGTTCAATAAAAAATAAGAATAGTCTTTTTAAAGATGAGCTATTATTTAGTGCTTTTACCCTTATTCTTACTATTCGCCCCTCCTAAATAAAGAAGTGGCGGGAGGATTTCCCTCTAAAACGTGAGGGCAATTTTAAAATATCAAAAAGATTGATATCGAAGGGAGTAGCCAAAATAATAATAATAATAATAATAATAATTAATATATATATATATATATATATATATATATATTTTTATTAGTTAATTATCTTTTTATATATTAATACCAATCTCTTATAAAAAGTGTTCCTCCCACTGAGGGGTTGGTCCAAAGTCTAGCACGTTATGCATGTCCTGAACCATAGTTTGCTCATGTTTTATTAAAATAAATAAATAAATTAAAATTTAAAGAAAAAAGGTCGCCTTATCCGGATTGGTTGAATTGAAGCCCTTTGCTCTGTGGAGCTTCTCTTCCACTGTTTGGGGCCTCTCTTTGATGGTGTTTAAAAGAGGCTTCTAATTGCCACCACTTCCAGCAGCATGGGATATGACGATCAATGCTCTCTCCCCGGCCTCCGCCTTCTTCATCCCTTGCTGTCACCTCTTCAATCCCTTTCCATCTCGCTGGCCATTCGCACGCCGCCACCCACCTCTTCGAGGTCCCATTCATTCTCCCTTTTTTTTTAGCTTGAAGTGTTCTTATTAGATTCTGGTTCTGTGATTTTGTTTTCGTGAGTTGTTGCATGATTGGGATTGAAAAAACTTGGAACTTTTATTCTTCATGCAATATGTAGAAAGCTCCAGCCATGTGGTGATTTATATTTTCTATTTGATAGCAATTAGTTTCTGAAATCTGGGAAGTGATTTTGCATGGGTTTTCCTGCATTTCTCTTGAGAATGTTCAGACTTCAGAACTATTAATTTGCTGCTGATGTATTGTATTTCTGGTCATTTAACATATTTTGTTGATGACTAATGGTTTCACATTTGCAATAGTTTAAACATTCAAAGATTTCAAAAGAATTCAGGTGTACTTGAAGTGTGGTTGAAAGTTACAGGCATATCAAGGTAGTTTAAGAAGTTTATAATCATAAATTAACATTAATTACTTAAGAAGTGTCTGAACTTCAAAAGTTTCATCTGTCCTCACATTTGTTGCCTATGATCCAATCCTCTCAGTCTAAATTGGTGCTTTAACAATTTATCATCAAATGTGAACATACAAATTTTGGTATTCTCTTTATATTTCGTAACATGTTTGTCAAATGTTTTGCTCTTGTTCTTATTTAAACAATGAACACTATTGGCAGTTGTGCGTGATTCTAAAGGGGCTAAGACATCCACTGATCCAATATCTGAAAGATCTCAATCAGATCAGCTTGTTGATGGCATGAACTTTGGTGAACTCTGCAATGACTTTGAATGCATAAGCAGCCCCTTAGTGGAGTCCACAGCAAGACAACTTGTGCGCGACATACTAGAAATGAGAGAAGGAAATCGGTCCTTTGGATGTTTCTCCAGTTCCATCAAATATAAGGTATATATGCAAGTTCAGAATATCTGAAAATTCTCATTATTGCAATTTGTGCTTTGTGGTAGTTAAAGCTCATACTTTTCTGGTGGAAAGATGCTAAAAGCATTTCTGGAACAATCTATACCTTTCTGAGATAGTAGCTTGTACTGCCAATTCACTCGTTCCACCTTTTATGTTGTGAAATTCACTATAGTTTAGCTGAAAGTTTCGCAGTTGCATGAAAAATCATAAACGTGAAAACATTTGTGATTGCTGTCAAGAGGTCTGTTTTGTAAGTTTAAGACCTTTAATCACTCAATCTGCTTGGTGGTGGTTTATTTATGTCAAGCATTCAAATTAGCTACTAAATTCTTTTCACAGACATCCTCCAGGTTCATGTGCATGCCTCATTCTGAAATTTATGTTCTTGAAGCATCATCTAATAACCTTCGAATGTTGTTGATGTGAAAAGATCATATCAGGTGCTATAAAGATTGTATGCTTTGCACCCGATCAGAACAATATTGAAATAGTAAATATATTATCTCTGCAAGTATTTGTCTCCCCGGTTGTCCTATTTTGAAGTTTGCATTGTATTTTTATTTTTCACGCTCAAATAGTTTACCATCATTCATATTATTCTCAGGATCCAGTTAGGACTTTTATGGGCCGTGAAAAGTACAACAGACCTTTGTGGGCGATTGATGCCCTTGAGAAGCCTACTGCGGTGAGAAATAAATAAAATTCTCTGCGCTTGTACACGTGAAAATTCAATTCCCCTTTCCTTCATTTCGACATAAATAACCTCTGAACTCTGAAGTAATAAGATGCTTTTACTTGTATTCAAATACAAATAATAACTAATACTTTGCTTTGCTGACTCAAGAGTGAATGCATGTCCAGACAGTGCAGGAGATGGTGATGTTGTCAACCAGTGTGCTCAACATCAAATGGACGCTAAAAGGGAAGCCGAAATTCCTTGCTTTCCTTGCGGGGAACTTGATAGTTCGCGTGAATTCACAATTTACATTAAACCAGATAAGTGGTCAAGTTGTTGAGCATGAGGAAACATGGGATTTATCTGAATCATCACCTATTGCTCAAGCATATTTCTGGATTTCCAGGAGGTTTTTTGCTGCAATTGAAGCTAGCAAAGATTCCTTTGATGCTGCTAAGAATATGCAAACAAGTTTCTCAACAGACAAAGAAAACATGGAGCCTTACCCTGATCCATCCACTGATCCTACGAAGGTACGTTCCTAAACTACATTATTTTCATGATTATCTCCGCTATATTCTTGCAATCACAGATCAATCTATGTTTTGTCGAAGAGATAAATCAATCGAAGTTTTTATGGCTAGAAAACAGTGATTAATATTGTGATAACAATGCACTTATTGTCCAAATCTACATGTTGCTTTTACCGCCTGTTTTCCCCAAATTACTCATACTTTCATGAAGTTTTTGATTTTGATGGGCCGCTTGTTACCATTTAATCATGAATGGAACATATGTGAAATGTCTATACTTTCCATACCCTTTACCTTTGTATATGATTTTTTTTATTTGGTATATTTTGAGTTATTAAACTTCTGTTTTAGAGTTTCATTTATCTACAAAATTATTATATATTTTTATTAAAAAAGATGTTTGTGAGTATTAAAAGGAGTGAAAATATTATTTTGTTTTTGTCTCATAAAGTAATATTGTAATAACCCATGGGGCATGGCTAACTATCTTGTAGGTATATGTTCATATATATATATATGTGTGTGTGTGTGTACATATATATAGGAGATGTCTTTGATTTCAAATTTAGGAGATCCTACTACGGGCGTTAGATTTGCACTATCCGGGCACAAAGCTTTACATTGATTAACAGTATTTCACAATATTTAACCATAATTGACAATGTAGCAACATAGTAATAATAGTAAAACCTGCGCATCACTTTATAAATAGCAACTATTAGATCATAATCTATCAGCTATTACCAAACATTTTTCGTATGTAAAAAACATATATATATATATATATACTTGTATGTATGTATTATACAAGAACATCAATTTGCAGGAGGAATTTTAGAAGGTACATGTGCGATTTCGGGTTTTTCCTTTAAGGGTATATATGTGAAAGATTGTCTTCTTTATAATGCTTTTATTAATGATTTTGATTGAATATGGTTTTATTTTTCACTCAGTTCTTCCAGAGTGATGATGGTCTCCAGAGAGATGCTTATCAGATTGCACTCTTGGTGGCTTTTATTTATTTTGTTGTACAGTTCTTGAGGACAACCCTTTGAGTGTAAATCCAAATTCCCTGCAACTTTAGTATCTTTTTTTTTTGTAAAGATTGTTCCACATACCCCTTGTGTTTATATATTAAGAGCTTTCAGATATTGCTTTGATGGTCTGCTCTGATGAGAATGAATTAAGGGTTCAAATGAATATTTTGCATGGATTGTAGTTATTAATTCATGAATTTTTCATGAGAATTACGTGGAGGTTTCCCAAATTTGACCTTTATGCATAATTTTTCTCCTTTTATACCCCAAGATCTACTGTTTATCTACAAAAGGTGTTGTACCAAGTTGAATGCAATAGATTATAAAAAGGAAAAGTTTGTTCCAGGTATTGTTGTAGAAAAGTAGATTTTTTTTTATACCTCTTCATTTTAGAAATTTTGTCTATATTATCGAAGAATAGAAGTGCTTTCGAATCAAAGAAATGATGATTTTATTAATGGTGTTTTTGCTTGCATTGCACTGTAAAAATGTGCAATTGTTTACATACTCTTGTAAACCTTTTTACTTATATATCCTCTGATAAAAAATCAACTCAAGTATTTTTTTAAAAAAAAAGATAATCTATTCTTTATTCCCTTCACTTCCACCATCTTAAAAAATGAAAAAAAAAAATTTAAGGATCAATAAAATTTATAAATTATTTTTAATCATTACAATGTACAAACAAATAAAAACACTTCGTAGATGTAAATATTATATAATCAAGGGTTTCCTTTTTTGCATATTTTTGAAAATTCCCCTAATTGCATATATGACTTGCAGTAAAGCCAAATGGAATGTACATCCCTTAAATTTGGATTTGTTTGCATATATACAAATTATATAAATATTGATTTTTAAGATAACAAAAATAAATTAAATTTCTAAACTACTTCTAGTAATGTTGATTTTTATTTAGATGCAATGAATATAATTAACTTAAAACTTTTTTGAGAAATATATAAATATATATACAAAATGTTTTTGATTTTTTAACATATTATTATTAAAGTAAAAGAGTGTATATACAATATATATACATCCTGATGGTTCATACAAAGTAAAAGAGTGTATATACAAACAAATTGAATTTTAAAGTATATATATATAGCATTTAGTATTATTAAAGACTAAGGAGCATACACGCAATTATACCTTTTCACATAGGTGTAGAAACAAAATACATTTATTAGCAATTATTTACTTTTATGGGGGTATGCAAGCAAATTTCACCTTCACCATCCCATAGAGCAGCCAGCTATCTGAACTCACTTGTGCTTGCAAGCAGCACAAATCCATTGCTCATTTTCTTTTTGAAAAAACATATCCACAAATCATGTGCTTTTGGTATGAACATCTAAAATAGAAACGCTTAATCATGAATTTCTCTTTACTTACTCTCAGTTCAGTACTTCTAGCACAGAATACAAATTCCCTCAGCAAATTAAGAAGTCCAACAAATAAAATGCTCGCATAGTACGACAGAAAAATATTGACACATTCCGATAAACTTCATACAAAACTACCCCTCCGTTTACTTTTTTTCTTGTCAACAGCCTTTTTACCGAGAATATTGATCTACAAGTGCCTTTGCTTTGTCAGGAGCAAAGAACCTGGCCTGCATGTATCACAAAAATTATCAGCTTTAATCTATGTTTCAACGCACAAAAAACTTGTTAATTATATCCGTCGGTTGTTTTTCTGAATAAAATAACTGAAGTGTTAATGAATTATTTATTCACATACAATGTTTTTAGATGATAACATGATAGACTTAGCCACCGTCTAGGTTTCTAACAGGAACCAACTTAAAGAGTTTTAACAAGCAGACACTGCATGCAGATTGACATCAGGCATATAACCACATCCCGGAAAGGGGTTGGAGTGATCTAACTGTAAGTTTGAACTGTACTTGCTCATGCATCTGAAGTTTTCGTGTGAAGCTTGAAAGGATAAATACTGCTTAAAACTGGTCCATAAAACCATTTGCAAATTAAATATGCTCGGTAAAATCTTGTTCAACTCTTCAAATTTTAAGGATAGAGAAAAAGTACTCACTTGGATGAACATCCTTTCAGCGTCACCAGCTTTACCATTTTCCTTCAGAATGATTCCCTACAAACACATCAAACATTAAGTACACATACGCCCTGTTTGCAATACCATTGTTCATCATTGATACGAGGTTGGAAGCAAGAATGATGGAGATATGAGGTTGAAAACATTAACGAGTTTAGTAGAATTTTCTCTATAGTTATTGATAGTGGTTTCAACCTTCTTCCATTTTTACTGCATTTTAAGCTTATCTTATGTTTTCAATATTTCAATTTGCCATGATTTAATGTTTTAGATTCAGAAAAATTGGATCCTACTCTGAAAATTCAAGTTATCTTTATGAATCAACTCCTTTTAAGTGTATCTAGTGTTTACTCGGTTAGATATGATTAAGTTGTCTTGACAAAACATGGAATTGGCATACCAACTCTCCCTTCAGAGCAGTTTCAGGATGTTTATCCAACTGTAAATGAAATTGCACAAATTTCTGTTATTTGTATTGATCATTTACTGCGACCTAATACTAGTCAGAATAGGTGCAAATACATCATAAAATATACAATGTTTCATATACAATCAGGATATTCTGTGGTGCATAATGAAACTTAATAAGCCATCCATTGCATACCAAATCAATTTACATCAATAATCTACCATCCATCTGTTCTCATAATGAACTTAAATGAGTACTTAATGGAAAATGTGACCTGATTTTAGTTTAGCAAAAACACAGAGTGTGAACCTTGATAAGAGATCATGATAATAATAATCCAATTCAAATGTAAACTTACCTTTGCCAAATAGCCCCGGAAGTCATTGGGATGAGCAGATATTAGCTGATCATATACAGCAACCGCATCACTGACATGGCCCCAGTCAGAGTAAGCCTTCCCAAGAAGCAATTCAACCTGCAAATTACGACAGGGATGGAAATTTGCACGAAAGGAAGATCAAAATTCAGGAACAAGTAGGCACAAGGTAATGAAACTTTGCGATTTCGAATAACCGTGTTCTATGTAGCTACTAGTTTGTGTCGCATCAAATAACACAGAGATAGAAGTTAAATCAAAGTTAAAAGCATGAAATGGTGATTCTATTTAATCTTTAAATATAAATGACGGAATATATACAACAAAAGAAATGATTGGATGATAATCAAATCCCTATAGTTAAACATATGAATAAATATCCGAACAATGATCAGATATCCTAAAAATTATAACAAGATTCTAGGGATTTATTTCAACAATCCCCTGAAATCTTGCAGTGGGAGTGCCTTTTAGGCAGAACATCTGTTGGCTGATTTCCATGAGTATGTAAGGAGAACATATATGAGTCCATTGTCAAGCTTCTCTTTATAAGAATGCCTGTCTATTTCAATACACTAATTGCATATGTGTTGAACTAATTTGGGAGCAATGCTTATGGCTGGCTTATCATCACCATACAACTTAGGGTTTATGTCAAAGAAAGTAATGCTACAACTTTGGGATTTAATAATTTGGTGAACAGAAACGAGATTGGCGTATAATATCAGGACATGGAAGAAATTTTGTAGAGAAACAGACTCTACCCGGTCAAGGCTTCAAAGGCTTCTATGGAGTGTCAACTCATATGATCAGTTGCATTTCAGCCAAGTACAGGGGGTTTTCCATGTCATTTAAAGCAATTCTCTTTTGTCTGCCAGGGTTTCTCACAATGGGTGCACCAAAGGATGTCCTCGTTAGATTGTTTACCAACTACTTGCTTGTTGGGAATCCATCAAGACAGTGTAATGGCTTTCTTCAATTTGGACAATAGAAAACACCTAAATGGAAACTATCTCTCATTCCCAAGAATATGGGTATGACCAGATAAAACTCAGCATTCATTCCCACGAGGAATTCAAACACCTGATCTCTTTCAACAAAATTCATCAAAGTCCAAGCATTTTGTTGTATTTCATTTGCAAAGTCTGGGTAATGATCAAGTTCTAGCTTTATTTGTTAGCAGTAACCTGTTATTGACTCTATTCCATGCTTGGCGGTAGTCTTCATCTCAAACATTAGACCAGAGTCATGGACTTTGGAATAAATTTGATGGATACTGTTTCCCACACGTGTGCAGTTGAGGATTACAACTTGTACCCTGCATAGAACACCCTACTCATAGAACATTTTGGAGACTCTGTCCCATGCTTGGCAGTAGTCTTCATTTCATTGAGTCTTCCTTGGCCCCAGCAAAAAATTTTGGACGATCAAGTTGCAGGCCAGTTCCATTGCGATGACTAATCTTGCATTGCCCCCTTTGAAATCATGGCAGATGATTTTTTACATTTGAATGCTATAATGCACTCATGTTCTGAAGATCACTGTTGGAAACAACTTAAGGAGATTCCATTGAGATAATATATCTCGCCTTTTCACCTTCTGAAAAGTCTTCACTATTTAGAGAGCACTGTTGAAGACAATTTAAGGAGATTCCAATGGCAATTTGGAACATGTGTGATTGTCTTGAAAGTTGTCGAGGTGTTATGATAGCAGAAGGAAATAATTCAGAACAAACAGTTAATGATGAAGGCAGAGAAAAGTCATCTTTTGGCGACGAAGGCTGAGAAACCATAACAGAGACATAAAATAAAAAAAAAAAAAAAATACATATATAAAAATAATGAAAACCCATGAATTTCAGCCATGGAGGCTGAGAGGTTTTTTGACAATGAAGACCAATAAGTCTTCTTAAGGCAATGAAGGCCAATAATTCATAAAGGAGATGCATGCCCATAAATATTTGGCGATGATGGCTGAGAAACTGTAAAGAATTTTGGCACTGAGGACCGAAAAAGAGAAAAACTAATGATAAAGACCAAGAAATCAAGTCTTTCCATAAGACTTTAAAAAGCTATCCCGAGCTCAACTTGATTGTGTTTCGCTGCTTCCTCAGAGAAAGACGATCAAACAATTCCTAATCATGGGCCATTGTGGATCGGATGCCAATTCATGCATCGCTCAAGAGAAGCCATTCAGTTGGAGGGACTGATATATACACTATTTGGTCTTAAAAAAAGACATTCCTGCAATGTTGTTACTAAGATATATTTAGATTTAAATTTGAAAGACATGATCTACTCTTTTCAAATTTAGGGCTAGTAATCTTTTAATACGGACAAGGGCTATTGGTGCTACACTCTTACTATATGTCGATGAATATGATCATAGCTAGGGATGGCACGGATGACACATGGCAACTTAAGGATATCCACACCAACAGTATGAAATGAAACATCTTGACTCTCTTGTTTATTTTTTGGATTTTGAAGTGCCACTCTGGTGGCAATCCACTAACCAGGTTTGTGATTGCCTACATGTCTTAGCAAAGGTAATTTCGAGATTAGGTTTCGAAATCCTAGATCTACAACAACCATCTAGATTTTTTGGATCCTATTGGTTTAGTTATAATTGTAAGTAATTTTTCCTATGACTATTTTATTAATAAGTTATTTTGCACTTGATGCTTTTATATTCAATTTATAAGTATTTTTTCATGTGATAACAGTTTATATTTTATTTGTAAGTAATTCTTCATGTGATGATAGTTTTATAATTTATTTGACTACCTATGATGAATAGTTTTTGTTTTTTTAATTATTCATAAAAGGTTGTTCATACGATTAATTATTTATATTTTCTTTGTAAGTGGCTTTTCACGTGACTAATTGATATGAATTTTATTGCTTCAAGATTGCAATAACATTTATGTTTTACTCTCTTTTTATTGTATAATGAGAGCATGTAATATGAAGATTAGGATAACAACTCAGGCATTAATATATGCTATGGAGTTTTAGTTATAGACTCTTTAGTATCTAATTGTTCTTCCATGTTAAGTTCTTAGGCTATGTGGCTCACGTCTTATCAAGTTATGTTGATGTTCACCACTGGGGTTCTACATGGCCTCAGTTGGGGGTATGTTATCCATAGCCTGCATGTATGTGTTCTTTTTGGGTCTATGGATGAGTGTTCACCTCCCCTAAGTATGGCTCACTACTTCAGGGAGAGACTCGCAGTAAAATCTATAGATCAAACATGGTCAGTCCATGTTTTTCAAGGATGCTCAATCAAGTAAGCTCGGCCCTTATGAAAGTCAATACCTTAAAAAAAAGGTCAGTTACCCTCCTTAATACCAAATATTATTGTAGACTCCCATGAAATCTAGAAAATCAATCGTGTTTAAGGGCCTTAACAAATTCAATCCAAAAGGGCGGGAGTTTGTTCCGTAAGATAGAAATAATGTGGCTCCCATTATGAACAGTGCCATACTTCTATGTAACGCTAACATAGTCCCCAAAGGTGTGGATTTGCTCACCAATGTCAACACCGTCTACCATCTTACAGTTTTCAACTCAATACCAAGATGACTTATCTTGGTCGCATTTTCAAGTCCATACTCTCTCTCTGTAACATGCCAAATGTCCCTAGCAGCCCTGAAAGTAAAATAATTGCTATAAAATTGATTAGATAGGATACTAAGGATCCTATGCCTACAGTGGAAATTAGTCTCTTCAGGAGTCATGTTGGAAACTGGAGAAGATGTGGGTTATCAATAGTAGAGATTGATAGTTGGCGAAGTCTAGTAGGACCAAAATTAAAGGCACATGAGGCACAAGAAACAAAAGTCAAACAATCCCACACAAAGGCACGAGATTTTTCAATGGCGACAATTTCACCGAGAAAAATGAAGTACCTTCCTGTCAATGCACCATGGATTCAAGAAGGGCTTTTACAATTGCTAGCCCAGGTCTCTTATATTCCCGTTGCATGTGCATGTGCACAACTGCCAGCAGCCATACCTGCCTAGGCTCACACAGCCGCTAAGGTCAAACTGTTGACCATTGATTTCCTAGTTGTCTGTAAGAAAGCATAAATTTTCCTTGTCCCACGACCTGCAGCCCTCTTTCCTTAATATTAGGTCTTCATAAGATCCCTTCTCCTTTGCACTCTGTCCAAGTCCCTACAAAAAGGGTCTTACACCTACCACCTTGAGTTTACAAAATGCGTTAAAGATAGACTTAGTTTTAAATTTTGGATGGTGTGATTTAGATTTAGTTATGGTTTATTATGTGATTTTGATTGACTCCGGGTATATAAGTTCATGCATCTTTTGAACAATTGTTACCATGCAGAAATGGTAATTCTATTTCATCTTTACACAGAGAACATAATATACTAGCAAGTATTGACTAATAAGAATTATCATAGCAAATATAGAAGGAATTATGTTAATAGTACGAGTTACCTTACAATTACAGCAAGATTTTAGGAACTTATTTCACCATAATAAAAACATCTTATTGAGTTAAAGATATGATTGGTTGTTGGGCAAAAAGAGTGCCTTGAGGGCAATCTTCTCTAAGATTGATTTGGAGGTGAACTTTTATATGAGATAACACATAATTAATTCTAATTAATTAAATATATCAAATTAAAATTTTATTTTTTTATTAACCATGTATTTTATTTATTTTTTTTATTAACCATGTATTTTATTTATTTTTTTAAAAGAATATCATTAGCGTACTTATTATTTAAATAATTAAATGAAAAAACAATGGTGGATATCTTTGGGGTGTTTGGTTAAAGAATGCAGGTATCTCACCAACCAAAAACACAATAGTTGGAGAGAAAAATCCTGAGATTTCCAACTCGAATGAAATAAAGAGTTATTTATAGAAAAAAAAAAACTCACTTGAATTGGATCAACTTTCTGTGATTTCATTGAGCCATCAGTTTGATTTGGGTCCTGTGTGTTCAAATTTTGACGAGCTGAGAGAAGGAACTCAACTGCCTATACAAGAATGTCAAAAAGATGTGAGTGAGCAAAATCTGAACTCAGGAACTTTGAATTGCATTTATCAATATACATACTGCCTATACCAGATATTCAATACAGTAGAACGTGCAAGCCATTAGTTCTGAGCGACACAACCACATCAAAGCAATCATGTGGAAAGCATTTAACCGGGAAATGATTAGGCAATTAACGCATGAATTGTATGCATAAGGGATATGGTTCAACTATCAAGTCATAGTAAGCATGAACCTTTTAACTCAGACTCTTGATATTTTACCTTGTCTATCCGCTCATTTTTCTTTTTTCAGTAAGATCTTTAACACAGCAATTACTTTGTTAATAACTAATACAGATTTTCATAAAATAACCCTAGCGTATAGTCCACAAGTCCATACAGGAAGTGTGTTTAGAGTATATTAGTGATAGATAATAACAACTGATTTTGTATCGAGTTTTTTGCTTGCATGCCCCTGCAAAATGGTAAATTGAAAAGTTCAAATCATTTTAATTCGCTTATTATTGAAAAAGTTTTTTTCTAACTCTCTTCCCTTCATTTATTTGGGAAACTAAAAAAATTAAGAAAAAAATATCAAGCAATATTTTCATAAAATTTGTAAGTTAATTTTCAAACCATAACAGTATTTAAGCAAATAAAAAGGTTTTCTAAGGCTATATAAGTAAAAAATGATTTTTATTAGCGGTTATCAATTTTTACAAGCATATGAAAGCAATTTTCTTTTTTATACCCACCAATTCACTAGCACCTTGCTTGGATAGAGTGTAGCCATGGTTCTTAAAGTAAGAGAAGGGAAAAGAAGACAAAGAAAGAGGAGGGTTCAACCCATGGCTTGTTTGGTTTGAAAGTAAAGAAAAATAAAGTTATATGCTAATATTACCTAAAATATCTCTTAGATTTCAAATATTATATAATGATAAATAATAGATTAATAAACAAAATGTGATGTTGAAAGTAAGATTTAACAACATGGTCTTGACAAATTTTAGTTTTTAAAATAAAATATATTTATCTTGATTTTTTTAACTAATTTGATAAATAAGTATCATGTGATGGGACGTGAATTAAAATTAAAACAAAAAATATATCAATTATTTAATTATAAATTAAAAATATTCTTTTTCATTTCACTCTTTGCAATAGTAAAATGGGTAAAAAATATCATTGGTCATTGTACAATTATAGTAAAGGTAAAGTTGTCCAAGAAAATCATCAACCCTCCTCAACCCTCCAATTTTGAGAAGTGGAGGTAAAATAAGGTGTTTTCAACAAACCCCCCAATTTATTTCCTAAACCCTTACCCTCCCCCCAACTCTTCCCTCCAAACAAGGTTAAGTAAAACCCTTACCTCCAAAATTCGTCCAAACCCCTATCAACCCTCCATCCCAAGCAAGGCCATATGTAGACTCATCATTTTCTGAAACAGAGCAAGGGAAAGTTCTACCATATACTCAGGAAGGTTCAGGAAGTGTATTGACTATTGAGTGTATATTAACTACAGATAACAAGAGCTGATTTTATAACCACCAATTTACTAATATATACTCTTCTTTCTCTGAAACAGGGCAAGGGAAAGGGGTTCAGGTAAAGACTCGGAGGGCTTTTCTATCAAAAAAATGACCTAGTTTCATTTCATAAAAGCTAAATCCAAAACTTCCAAACATCCAAACATAACTGCAGGAAGAAAAACTGCAAACATTTATTACTGGTATGCTGATAGATACTCTTAGCTAGAGAAATGACCACCAACAATCATGAGATGTTAAAATTTTTTTAGGATTCTTCCAAACAAGTCTAACATAGTATCAAACCATTACTGCCTCGAAATTAGACTATCAAGATTCATAAAGAAACAACATAAATTGTCAGCAAATAAAACAAGCTCATAGGACTGCAGAGCACTTTTCTGGAATGGGCTCAAAGCAATGTAATATAAGAAGGAAAAAATAATATATGAAAATCCAAAAGGATTGATGAAACTCAAGCTGAAGTTGTGTATGATTAAGAGAAAATATGCCAAAGGAATCAGAAAGGAATAATTGGAATAGCCAAGATGCATGAGGAATAAAGATGTACCTCATCAGGTTTCTTATCAGCAAGTACCGCATTTGTAAGTCCACGAAGAACGTCAAAATCCACACTACGAGAAGCCTTTTGGAGAAATCAAGATATTGAGGGATTAGAACAAGACATAAGGTTAGCTAGAAATATTCACGACCACAGGTCAATGATTCTTAATCACTGATTCTCATAAGGCCATATGAGAAGCACTAGAATGAAGGAGACAGGATCCAGCTTGTTGTAGCCCATACTAATGCAACTAAGCAAGATATGTTATATTCCATACTTAACTGATAAAGAACTTCTGTAGGCTGCAGCACTCCCTTCATAATCCTTGAGCTCATACTTAACCTCCCCTAGTAAACGAAATGCTTCAGCATCATCAGGCCTTTCCTGTCTCTCAAGGACGACAATAATTAGAGAACTATTTCAGTTTGAGGTAATTAACTCAAGCAATCTTAAGAAAAATGTATCAGAAACCTTGGTAAGTTTCTCGAGCAAAGATGATGCTCGATCATATGATCGTAATTCTACCAGAGTCACAGCTGCACCCTGCAAAATTCCTATGGCTATGTAAGATGATCAAGATTGCTGGCAATTTATGATCCATCAATGAAAAGGAGAGCAACGGCGCGTAGCTTTAGTCAGAAACCAATAAATATGGAAGTAATAAAAAACAGCTTCTCTCAACAAAAGTAGAAATATTCATTCAATGCATGTATCACAAAATACACTCAAAAAGCTATTTCCTTGTGCTCATTCTTCTGTTAACATTGCATATAAAATAGGAACAATGTCAAACATAATAATTAGCATTAAATTATTGAAGAAAAAGGATCTCCATCTTTGACTCATCAATCAAAAATACTTCAGAGGAGAAATTGTGCAAGCAATTGGTGATAGAGAAGCATAGCAATTTCACATAATTATTTGAATGATTGGTATAACATGGAAAGGTATATTTGAAAAAAAGTAATCAAAAGTTTCAACTAAAAACTTTATCTTGATCTATAGATTAGCTAGAAGGGAGAACTCACAAGTTTGTCAAGTAAATTGCACAGGGCAGTGTGTCAAATTTTAATCATATCCTGTCACAAAAACAATGTTGAATACTTACTTCAAGAGCAGTAGGATCTGAAGGTGTCGTGCTAAGTGTTGCCTCATATTGTCGAAGTCGCATCTAAAACAATGGGAACACATTACATGATTGGCCCTTTTTGAATGTTTGATCATTTATCTCTTAGAGAAAACATAAGTGCACACAGAAAACTTTTAGTCAAGTCCGGACATTAAAGTAAATTTTGATTATGACTGTAAATCACAGGAAAAGACAATTCAAAATACACAATATTCATAAACAAATTGATTGAATTCAAATTATGCTTTATAACAAAGGAAAAATTCATCATCAAGTACATGTTTCACAAGTAAAATGCACCAACAGCATATTCCAGTATCATCCAAATTTTCATGCTCATTCACATTAGCATGGCATAGTAGCTGGTAGTTGTTAAAAACAAATCTAATGATGAACACAGTGACCATTAAAGCTGTATATCTAACAAAACGTTGGTTACCTAAAATCAAGAATGCTTGTCAGAAATCATCATCAGGATCCATACGCATGAGATCATTGACTACGCTAACAACCATTGCATGAGGAAACAATTATACTCCAAAAGCATACAGACATTCACGAGGGTGATAGGTGTATTCTTAACCTTTAGTGTAATATAGACTTCTTACATTAATTTTATCCTTACACCAAATGTCACAGACATGAACTTATACGAGTCATATATGATATGCATCTGTTAAATACTTGTCAACCCATATTTTATTAAACAAATAATGAACAGTTGTACACGATAAAAATATTCCCCAGCACTCCTACCTGGAGAGCTGCTTTCTCTTCATCTGTAAGTTTTATATCAACTATTGACGACTCCTGTGTAGGCCCAACACTGTAACAGACAAAAAGAAGTGATATCATCACCACAAAAGGACACTATTTATATGACATGAGTTGAGAAACAACAAAAGAAATCCATCCAAAAGAGCAAGCAAATGGAAATATAATAATGAAAGTATAATATAATATAATATAATATTTTGTTAAAATAGAAGACAAGAAGGAGTTTTCTCACAAGCCTTACCCATGCAGTGCCGCAAGCTAGTTCTTTAATGAGCAAATGGCATACATATTCAGGTTATGAAGAGGTCTTTTCATACGAATCCAAAAACCATAACCTCCAATCAATGCATTTACTGAAGAAATGAAGAAAATGCATGATAACCAGGGCATAGATCACAAATATCTACTCAACAATATGGTGAAAACATTTGTGAATTGAGAAAAATGTCCTGGTTATCATTTTCTTGTGCTGATGGTTTGGTACAAATTCCTTCCATATCAGCATTTTTTTGTTTCACGCTACAACTAAAGCCCGGTGCTAATTCGTAGGCGATATAGTCTGTGATAAGAGTCTCTAGATAAGCACAAAACAAGAGTCATGCACTCAGGTCAATAACTACTTCAATAAAAACAAGAGCTGAGCATAATGTGAGAATAAAATTACCTTCCAGAGGGAATGAAGTCTCCAAGCGCAAAAACCAACCCAAAAACAACAACAGCTATTCCAACTCCCACCTAATTTAAATACAAATTTCAAAGGAGTGAAATTCTTGCAAATGTAACATAGTTGAGATTTATGTCAATAATAGAAGTAACATCAATTTTCTGCACTTGTACCTTTGTACCAAGCCCAATAGTACCTTGCTCTGATTCAATAGGTGCATCATAGTCAATTGCTTGATAAATTTTGTTTTCTTCCCTTTTCTTCTGCTCAAGTGCAGACCTGGGAATAAAATCTAAAATGACCTAATGAAAGCCAATTTTTAGGCTTGAGAGGAATTTATTGTGAATTTTCTTCAAATATAGGAATTGCAAACATTCAAGCAAAATCAACAAGCGAAAACAACAAACCAAGCTCTTACAGTTATTGGATTCTAAAAAATACATTTATTTTAGAATATGGTGAAAAGATCAGTATCATAAAAGTACAAGTGAGCCTAAACGCACTTGAGGTAAATAGGTGTTCTCAAGAATTGGTTGATCTCTAGGGTAAATGAAAAATGTTGTTTAAGTATTTAGAAGATTGCTATAAGAGGTTTTATATTTTATATTCTGAACTCTAAACCAAAAGGAATTGAAAAGACCATATACAGGCAGCGTTTTCAGCATTAGCTAATCTCCACTAAAGAAAGTACTCAAACATACATTTCCAAGTCATGAAGTCAAAGATCCTAAGCCCCATCTCCAACTAAGTTTGTTTCCCATGTTTAGAGAAGATCACATAAGACCATTCCACACTCACAATGAGCTTCAGGATGAATATACTGGTAAGAATGAAATAGTACAAAAAAAAAAAGAAGGAATACATAGGGAAATAAGTTCTTTAAAAAGTTAGATTAGCAAGCATAAATTGTTCATGAGGCATCACAAGGGAAAAATTTCTGATTTGTGGCCTTACCTTCTTACTGCTTCCAATTTCTCATTGAAATGCCGATCAGAGACATCACTGAACTTTCTCTCTATTCCACTCATTACATCAGGTGCTTCTGAAAAACAAAAGTTCTTGAGGAAATCATATATAAATAAGCATTTCAGCAGTACATTAAACATCACTAACAATTAACTAACGAAAATACCAAAAGATGTTTGTATAAATGGGATCATTACTTACAAAAACAAACACATATACAATGATAACATAATTCAATCTATGTTATGAAGTATTAAAGCATACATTAACCTCCAAAATTAAAATGCTAATTTTGAAAGTGCAGCAATGAAAAACAATGAAAGAAACGGTTTGAACATAACTATGCTAAACTGGTTAATTTTAGGACACAAACTACAGAAAATAGAATAAACAATTAGATACAGAACTTACCTCTAGTTCTTGTCTTGTTTTCTTCTGGAGCAAGTTTTCTGTATAAAAATAGTAAATTTTTCTAATAAATGCATATAGAACATCAATCTAAACTTTAAATTTATTTGGAGAGAATCAATAGCAAAATCATAGAATCAAACGTTCCAACAACATGAATCAACTATGTAACACTGAAACTCATCCGGACAGATTTTTTACTATATCAAACCAAAATACAAGAGTATCATACAAATCATTTGTGAAGGGTAAATGGCTTTTAGAAGAATCATTGTTGGAGAGTAGAATTCTTAGTAATATGTAAACTTTATTTGAAACTTGAAAGCTAAAAAAGAATTACAAGAAAGATGGTCTAACAGAAAATTTATTCAAATTTCAGAAGTCCTATTTAAACCTGGTGAACTTGGCTGTTAATTATTGGGAATAACAAAAACTGCAAAATAAAGAGCAGAAAAATGATTTCATGTGGTTTTGATTCAAAAGGTCGCTTTACCGTGTCAAATTTATATGCTCCCATAAAAACAAGACACTATTCAAGCATACTGATCTTTTCACAGACACCACAGACATTACACTGTTCACATATATGGACTTGACTGTAGATTTTCTGCTTGGCTAGATCATAATATATTTTTCATGGTCATAAATTCCCATGGTTTTGGTAGAACTACATATGTATCTTGAGAGAAGGTTTCCCTTTAATGGGCACATGTCAAAATCTTTATCCAAGAACATATTTGCAAAAGGGGAATTTTCCAGGGGGATCACTGTCAACAGCCACCTAACACCATTATCAAAATGTACCAAAAACAAAAAACAAATTAAACATAACAAAAAATTATAAACATAATAAATTGATAAGACTTTAAAAAAATAAAATAAAAAATATATTTATAGATATATATCATGAAACAGAGGCATTACTTATTATTATATATAAATCCTTGCAAATCACTGGCAAAAAAGTCAAGTTACAAATACCTTACTTCCAATGCAGCAGTGTCAGTCTCTTTAGCCAGATTTATATTTTTATTCTGCAGTTCAAGAAATATAAGAACTATCATAGAGATATATAAACATGTAGTATCACCAATAGAAATATTAGTTTTAGCATATAGATGCATATAGGAACAAGGAGATATAATATTTGATAATGAGCATACTGCAATTAACAGATACTGCCATGCAGCCAAAATTAGACATGCGGCTTATAGAAGAAACTTTAAAGGGTAGATTTAGCAATCACCAACAAAAGATATGCATGAAGAACTGGTTAACAGAAGCAGGAAAATTGACGATTAATCGAATTTATTCCAACATTACAAATTTTTTAAGCAAACAGTGCTTAATCGGTTTGAGATTCATAACCATAACAAAATCTACCACTAACATATTCTAAGAGAAAAAATTATACTCATACTAATTTCAGTTACATGTCATAGGCTTATTATTAGAATAACTAGCAGTAACAAGAATACAAACTTAGCATTAAATGTTCCGTACAAACATATAACTCTACTGCAAAACAAAAAAAAATTAGTACGGAAGGGCAAGCAGTGTATGTAACAAGACAAAGGAAAAAAAGAGCCCTAAAAGCATAAGGAAAGCAGATTTGCTCAAAAGAAACTCAATAACAAAACAGTATCAAGAACAGCTAAAGCAAGCAAATAAAAGGATTATCGTGAAAGGGTTTCAAAGTAAAGATATCAGTATATTATGTATATATATATATAATGCATAAGATATGAGTCATTGCCAAATGCTTGAATATGAAATTTACCTTCTCTTTCTTGGCAGGTTCACGCCCAAAGCCCTTCCCATTTGAAGCTAAAGAAACAATATCGAATGGCCTACTCCTTTTTAAATCGTTTCTCTTGATTAGAAAGCCATATTGACAACTTGGCAAGCGTGGCTGCAAGTTCCCACGATTTGACAATGTCAGTCAGCGTCCATGCATAAAAATAGGTAAACTTTTCCACACAAAAAAGCAAATTAAGAAAGAGAAAATAGGGCAAATAAAAGAACCGACAACACCGTGATCCTACCATTCTTGTTTCCTTTCATCCACCAAGAAAATCAAACTTACGGTACTTACCCCATAAATTCCAAGAAAAACAAGAACCCAGTTTGCCAACTATCTTCATATACATTCATCACGGGATACTTTCTCACCAATAAAAACAACAGCAAAGAGGATAAGCAGATGCTAATCTGAGAAAATGAGAAACTTACCATTGCCTTGAGCTGGAACTCCATCACCAAAGCCATAGCTCTTACTTTGATTCCTCCTACCAAAGGCTCCTTGGTCCCAATGGCTCTTTCCTGACGACTCCTTATCAAGATGGAGAAGCCGTGACTCCGGCGGCCAACGCCAGAGAGAGAGAGAGAGAGAGAGAGAGAGAGAGAGAGGTGGGATAACATTAGGGAGAGATGCAGCACGCCAAGAAAGAGATTTTAATTTGAGAGAAATATTTGCAGAAAACCCCTTATAAAATACAGTATTTGTTTAGTTACACGTAAACTTAGATTTTTTTTTTAATACAAATTTTATTGAACATCTTCTTAAAAATATAATTTATAACACTGAGTACTAATATTATATTAGCATAAAATAACAATAAATATAAAACTCATTCCCATAACGTCCATCATCCACGCTGTTCCATTGTCTCCACAAGCACAATAGCCACAATAGAAGTTTAGAATTAGTCAACCATGGGATCTCCCTTGGTTTCCTCTCTTCCTCACTTCTTTTTTTTCCAAAAACCAAATTTGCAAGAAAATAATACGTAAAAAAAAAAAAGAAAAATATTTCCATCTCCATGAACTGAGAAAGATAAAGAAAACCAAGAACAACAATGGCGGACAATGACAATGAAAAAGCCCGCCAAACAATGTGCATGGCCTTACGAGGCTCCCAAGCATCCTCAGTGTACTCCTTGGTCGCCGTTGAGATGCTCCTCCTCCTCGTCTTCTCCAAACTCCTCCACGTCCTCCTCCTCCGCCGTCTCGGCCAACCTCGTCTCATCTGTGACTTCCTCGCCGCCATGCTCATGGCCAACATTGACACCGTCAAGCACCACTTCCAGCTGGTTATCGGCGATGTCATTGACCCTGCCGGAGAATTCGTCTTCGCCGCATTCCTCTTTGTCCTTGGCCTTGAAATGGATCCCCGGCTTCTTCTCCGACGTAAAGGACCAGAAGCTTCAGTTGCATATTTCGGAATATTATCTAACTTTCTTCTAACTCTGCTATTCTTCCCGGTCCTCCAAGACATGCGCATTGCTCAAAAGGATGACTTTTTGACGGCAGCCGGGCTCGCCACTATACTTGCCACGACGTCGTCACATATACTCGCCCGGTTAGCAACCGAGCTCAAGTTCAGCCGCTCAGAGGTTGGACGCTTCTCCATCACTGCCGGTGTAACAACAGATTTACTCTCCACCATTCTCATGCTTGTCGGCTACACTTGTTATTCCTTATACCATAATTGGAAATGGGCAATGATCGGAATTGCATATGCTATCATTGAAACATTGCTTGTAGTTGTGGTTGTAACTCCAGTGGTGGACTGGATGAATGACAGAAATCCTGAAGGGAAGCCGCTGAAAGGGCAGTACATGGTGGCGGCATTCATGATTCCGGCCATGCTGTGTTATTTGGCAAGAAAAGCTGGTTATGACTGGAAATTGAATGCATTCTTGGTAGGACTTGCATTGCCGGGAAAAGGAAGGATTTCGAGCTTTCTCATCAGTAGAATAAACTTTTCACTTACATACCTTATCCTCCCTTTCTATTTTGTTCTGGTAAACATGAAGACTGGAGATGATGGGAACTCATCCACAGAGTCTTTCTCAATGGTAGGAGTATTCACCATCTTAGGGGGCATGGGGAAGACACTTGGGACTATGTATGCTGGAATCATGAGGCATGATATGAAGTGGGAGGATGCGATGCGCATTGGCCTGCTACTCAATGTCAAGGGGCCTTATCACTTCTTTTGTGCACACATGGCTGTGAATTCACACCTGATAGATAGAAACACCATGAATACCCTCATGTTTTCTTTTCTTGTTTCTATTGCTTATATTCCGATGATGGCTGGAAGAATACGGCAGAGAATTAAGAAATCGGAGCGAGAACTCACCGGAATTCAGTGGCATGATGCTGGAGAAGAGCTCAGGTTGGTTGTAGGACTTCATGGTCCGAGGAATGTGCCATTGGCTGTTGGTATTATTGAGGCTGCTCGTGTGGGGACGACCTCCATGGCTGCCTACACTATGGACATGGTACAGATGACAGAGCGTGCTGCTGCTATGCTTGTTCATGGGCAAGGCCTGGAGGAAGCCACTGTGCTGGATGAACAAATAATGGAAATGAGAGAACATATAAACTCTGGGTTGGAAGCTTACAAGGAGCAGCTACATGATGAGGACAAGCAGCGTCTTATCATTCGTCGATTGCTCGCCATTGCTACATTTGATGATATGCATCATGATATCTGCAATGCCGCTGAGGATGTAAACTCTGTGCTCATTCTCTTACCTTATCATCGTCGGCAGATGGTAGGTGGTGGGCTGAGCGAGGGGAAGTCTGGATTCAGAAATGTCAATCGGAAAGTCTTACAGAACGCACCGTGCTCTGTGGGGATTTTGGTGGACCGAGACCAAGGCAGGAAGAAGCTGGCTTCATCCATGGTGTTGCAGAACATTGTTGTTGTGTTCATTGGGGGAAAGGATGATCGGGAAGCTCTAGCACTTGCCGGAATCATCGTCCAACACCCAAGTATTAACCTTATGGTTGCACGTTTCCTGCCTGACCCTGCTGCCAGTGACAAGGCTAACAGGACTGGGCAGCAAGCATTCGTGTTTGATGCTGATGAAGATGCAGAGGTACGGGCGGATGAGCAGTACTTCTTAGCATTCCATGAGCGGCACTCAGGAAACAAGAACTTAGTGTGCATGGATGTGCATGTTTCTAATGGGGCAGAGACAGTGGCGGCACTGCGATCTTTGGCAGAGCGGCATGAGCTGTTCATTGTAGGCAGAGGAGAGGTCCGATGGTCACTGGTGACAGCTGGGATGAGTGACTGGGTGGAGCATGCTGATCTTGGCCCTGTCGGAGATGTGCTTGCTGCCTCGGACTTCTCAACATCAGCATCAGTATTGGTCATACAGCAGCATGATAATAGAAAGGAGCAGAAGGTCATAGATGATGACTTCTTGCCAATGTAGCTCTAAATAGATATCTGCAGTTCAGTTGTATAAATCTAATGTATGAGAATTGATTAGATATAAATCACTAGTTCCCATTCTTCAGAATGCGTTTGGATTGAAAGAAACTAGAATAAAACATGACAAAGGAAGTCGAAATGAATGGAAAATACCTTAAAAACGAACTTAAGTTGGTCAGTGGAAACTCTCTAACACCATACAATTTTTAGCCAGTGTTCACACAAATTTATGAAAATTGATTTCTTTCATTGTCATTGATTTCTGTTACAATACAAAGAAATGCATTAGAGTGAGCAGTTAATCAGAACCAAGATAAATAAATAGAATACATATGTAACAGAGCATATGGTGGGTGAATAGGAAGTGTCTGAACAACAATGACTGTCTACAGATTCATAGAAAATGTATCCTTCAATGATAAAAGGAAACTAAAAGACAATACTGTTACATAACAAAAGATAATATTCTATATAATTGAAGCTTGAGATCAACATAACCAAACAGAAATTTAAGCTTGATGTCTACCTTCTCAATGTAGGAATCTCCACAAACTTGGTTGCTAAATGCCACATTTGACTTAAGAATTCCAGTAAGAAAATCCTCTGGTACTACATTCTGCACTAAAACAGTACATCTGTTCAGAATTATCATTTTTATTATAGAAGCTTTCTTATCAGGTATATTGATTTTCCAGGCAAAATATAAAGCTTTGCAATTGGTAGCTTTGATTTTATGTAGGTATCCAATACCGTGAAAAGAACCGATCCTCAAACTGCTATGTCGTCTGCAGCTTCTGCTTTTCACAACCAAGTTACTACGACCCCATGTGTACTTGACATACTTCCTCAACTACATACAAACAAAAAAAAAATGGGCAATTATATTTTTTGAAGAAAATATAAATTAAAAGGTTCATATTACTTTATCCCAACGTCGTTGAGCACGCCTTTGGCTTCTAATATCCCTCATGACACTATCTTCACATTGCAGCTTCTTAATCCTAGCTTCACACTGTCATAATGACATACTCATGAGATTTACACCAAAGTTGCAGTTGTGGGAAAAAAATCAGTATGGTCGACAAAACTAAAATGTTGGCAAGGTTAGAAAGATCAAGAACACAATTCATGATTAATTTAACATGAACAACCACGAACAACTCCATATGAGATTTTCTTGGATAAAAATAAAGTGGTTTGCTTTATTCCGGTTGAGAAAAAGGATTAGGGTCAAGTTTTTATCTCAATGGAGAATCCTCCACCTAATTAAAGTTTGATTATGCATTTATATTTTAAGTTTCTGAAAAATAATTCACAAGTTGTAGCATATGTATGTGCCTTTGCGCAACATTGCAACCACTGTCACAAGATGCTTGAGATAAGAACTTATTTAATTGCTGAAAGGAATAAAATTCTCTATCAGAAATGAACATGAGGAAAAGAAACTTGTGAAAATTCAATAGAATAGACAAATTTGAAGACAGATTGGAGACAAAACTATGAAAGGACAATTTCCAACATAATAAAAAAAAGTAACTTACTTGCAACAAGAAGTACACAAAAACTGCAAAAGTAAGGCCATAAAGGCCACCAACATCCGCAAAAAAACCCACTACACAAAATAATGAGGTTATAAATATAAGGATCAATCAAAGATCATATAGGGAAAAGCACATTAATAAGATTGAAATTTCACATCATAGAAAGTTGGAGTTCAAAGATGAAATCGAACTCCATCAAAATTTTGGTCATTACAGATATTAAATTAGCAGTTACTACAATATTATATAAGAGCCAAGACAATTGTCAAGCTTATATCACCATGTCATGGAAAATTAGTACTTAGAATATGGAGGTTACCCCAAAATATGAAATTAGAAGTTTATAGCTAATGAATTTGGCTATGTGACATAAAGCACAATTGCCTAATTGTGAGCATATCCAAAAAGCATATAGAATAGTCCATCAGCAGTGGTTAATCTTCAGTACAATCTCTATGAAACAAGTATAACTAGAGCAACCAGCCATTAGTGAGGAAGAAAATGATTCTATGTCCATTAGGAATAAATTGAAGGTATTTGTACATCACAAAGAGATATCCACCATAAACAATCAGAAAACATGAAGCATGATGAAAAAGAGACATTGTTCTTACCAAGTCCCAATAAATTCTCCTTGTCAGTCTCCACCATATAATCAGAGAGGTATCTGATATACAATGCTGCATTTACAACACCATTCAGAGAACTCTGAAGGGAAGAGCGGAGATCACTGACCTCAGAAAAAGATGAACCAGGAAGAAAATCATGGAGCAAAGGCTGAATGAGTTGTAAATTGTGCAAAGTTCTGAATTTCTGCGGAAACAGATGAATTTTCAGTATATTCATATCCGGTCCTCTGAAAGTTTTTGGTCCATCACATGTCAAGCTCCCAGCTTTCATTGTTCCACTGACAAAGCTCACATGTTTATTACAAGCATGGTCTTTGACTGTTATATTGAATTGAAAACCAACAGCAATAGCAGGACTGTTTGGAAGGTCTACAAATTGCCATGAAATGTGATGGTTTCCTAGAGGAACCTGGCAACTGCTGCATTTCAGAGAAATAGTCGGTCCCCAGCTTGTGTTGTAGCAAGAATAATTTGCATATGTTGACAAGGGAGAAATTCTGTAGTCAATGGAGCCAGGAGTTCCAATCACCAAAGTATCAAAGTCACGTAAATGAGCACAGCTCATGCTTGATATCGTGGTTATATTAAATTCCATATCATTATTAAAAGACTTCAACTCTGAAGCCTTAGCTGGCTTAACTCTATGGATCTCAATGCTTCGTTTCACGATGAACTGATACAGTAACCTGCATTAAGTGACCAATCAAGTTAGTTCAAATTAAGAAAACATATATGGCAGTCAAAGATCAAATCTTAATATTGCTATGGATAAAGCATTTGGACAATAATTACTGAAAGATTACAAACCAGCATCACTCACGTAGTCAAGAGACCAACAAATAGGATCCAGCTTGCTGCAGAAAACATCCCTCCAAGCTCTGTTTTCCTCTTTCTTACCACCTTTTGGTCATCCTACATTATCAAATAAATTATATCACATTACTGTGAAGATACTCAACTCCAATAGCCTTGCAAGGCAAGTGTCAAGCCAGACAATATCTTTTCATTTATAATGTAAATTAGAAAGTAAAGTAAATACTAAAAATCTAATTAAGAATGCATTCAGTGAACTCGAATAGCAAAGCAACGTTCGATCTGTTATATCAAATATCATAAGTAACAATATATTTAACTAAATACGACACAAAAAAGATCAAGTGATCTGCTCACGCACATAGGAATTCCTTACAGAAATAGCTTCATACTGCAAGTTATTATAACAGTAAATAGTAAATACAACCATGAAAATAATTAAAGGAAAATTTCAAAAATAAACCCTGTGGTTGTCGAGTTTTGCAAAAGAGGGACAAAAGAAAAAAAATTTCGAATTCCTACCTCGTGGTTTTTCGGAGTGGCAAAAAAGGGAAAAACCGTGACGACTGTTAGTTCTTGCTTACATGGCAAGGGCAAAGTCGACATTTCACATAAAAAACATATCTTCATATGAGTTGGCACCTGACATTGGCACCTAACAAGGGCAAGTGCCAACTCATATGAAGATATGTTTTTTATGTGAAATGTCGACTTTGCCCTTGCCATGTAAGCAAGAACTAACAGCCGTCACGGTTTTTCCCTTTTTTGCCACTCCGAAAAACCATGAGGTAGGAATTCGAAATTTTTTTTCTTTTGTCCCTCTTTTGCAAAACTCGACAACCACAGGGTTTATTTTTGAAATTTTCCCAATAATTAATACATCAGGCATATACCCTCATACCCACAAGTTGAACCTACACCTATCATTCTAAATTAGTCATCAGTTGCTGCTAGATCCATCTAGAGCTTAAGCCCGTGAAATTATGTTTCTGCGCAATGCAATGAAAGCATATAGAATACCTAACTAGATTAACAAATTGAATATCCAAAATACCTAGCTTTTATACAGATTGACCCAATCAAATCCACCTACATCCTCAGCAGATTTCAAACATATTATAAACAAAAAAAAAGTCACTGAAGCAAGTAAAGTCAGCGAATTTTTACAAATTTAGATGGTGAATTTTCCAAGCTGATGCCATTTTCAATAAACTAAATGCATTGACACATAGAAGTTACGGACAACCTAAAGAAGAAGAGAACTATGAATCAACCAAAAGTAAACTCCTCTTTGCTGCCATTGAATACCTGGAATAGCTAGAAAAATACAAATTACCCAACCTACATCCTCAACCCCAAATAAGTAATACTAACAGATTTCATATAATCTCAGGTGATGAATTTTCTAACTTATGTAATGCTGGTTTCAAGCTCAAAATTGGTGCAATTTTCAAACAAGATCCTAAAGTAGAACAGAACTACCTATGAATCCATCACAAGTAAACTTTTACTCGATCGGCAATGACTTATTGCTGACTAAAATTGGAGTATTAAACAAAATTTCTTCTTTTTCTTCTCGACATTACTCATATACCTTAAAGAGAAGAAACAACACCACTCATTCCATCTACCCAGAATGCGAACCATGACGACAAGCACGGCACCGGAGAAGCCGGAGGCATGGGGAGCCTTCGCCGGCGACGAACTGTGCTTTATTAGTGACGGATAAATCACTCCAAAAAAGCCATTTCTGAGACTATACTAAAAAGTGTACATATTTATTAGTTATTCCTCATTTAAAATTAATAAAATTTAGACAATTTGGTTTTATTTCAAATATATAAAAAAATGGTCTTTATATTTTTGTGAAAAAATAGCATACGCCAATGTACGTGGGCGAAAGCTTCAAAATTATATTCAAATTTTCAATAATGATAGTAACTAATAAAAAATATCACATTAAAAAAAAAAGCTTCATTTGGTTGAGGGATAATATTAGATTATGACGATAATGTGGACTACATAATTTTATATTACGTATTTAGAATAAAAATATCATATTCTTGAAATATAATAATTTGGTTAATATTATCTAAAATTTAATCACCAACTCAATAGTGATAATCTCACATGTAAATTTTTTTCATTATACCTTTTAAATTTATATTTTTTAATTATTTTGATAATGCTTTAATAATTGTAACAAAACATATCTTCCATATAAAAATATATTTATTCAAATATTTTGAATATTTTGATGAAGATAAAACCCTTCTTTTGAAGGCAATTTTTTAAAATATAAATTTAGAAAAAAACTTTAATATTTATTTAAAATAAGTAGTTCTCTCTTAATTAATATTAATAAAAATTAATTATATTAAAATTGGGAAAAAAAAAATAATAACAATAAAACCTTAGTATTAAACTGTTTCAATAATTACCATCAAAATATTATCAAGATATATCTGACATTTATTAGATAAAAATATTTTAATAAAAAAATAATTTATAATAAAAGATTCTTAACCAACTAAACTAAACAGAATAATATTATATTTCAAACACATTATTGTCCTGTCAACTAAAACAAAAATTACATATATTCTTGTCAATATAACTTGAGAATTATATTCCTAGTAATTTTATTTCTAACGGTACATAAGATTTCGTGAACCAAACAGCCCCAAAATAAATTAAACCACATGGTGGTGGACCGGCATGCCGAAACCAAATTGGGCGGGCAGAGCGCCCCGCCCGGTTAACACCTTGCGTATGTCAGTGATCATTGATCAATGACTGATTGATATTAATGAAAAAAAGTCTGAAAACCAACCATTTTGTTACTCAAAATGGTCGGCTTGCTGAAAATCACTTGACTGCTTTCAAATAAATAGTTAACTTATTTTTCTTAAAATAAAAATTACATTTCCGAATATCAAACATAAAACTACTTAACTTACTAAAAAAATATAATATTTAAAAAATAATATAATATTCAAGATTTTACAATACCCGAGTAAATATTCTGAACCCGAATTGTAAATAAATTGTGATACAAAAATAAAATAAATATAAAATTAACTTCCTTTAATGCAATTTAATCATTTGCACAATTAATATGAAATAAATCAGAAAAATTAATTCAAACAAACTCTTGAAATAAATCAAAAGGAAGAATATAAAATATGTTACTTTAATATATATATTTAAAAATATAAAATCACAAGTATTTATTTTGAGAGAATCTATATATATATATATATATATATACTACCTATTTTATGTTATTTTTTATATTTTTCTATAAATTCCACCGTATTTAAATATGGTATATTCTCTACATATTACAGAGAGAGAGAGAAACAAAACGAAAATGAAATAATCTTTAGAGAGAGAAAAAACGAGAGAGAGAATTTCTAACCAGCAAGTGTTTGGTGGCAAATCGAAGGTCAAGCCGGGAAATCCAGCACCGACAACGGAACCAAAAACTCCGGCCACCGCGCACGTGGCCGAGCCTGACGGCGACGCAGAACACCACCCACACCACCACCACCGCCACCGTCGCCTTCATCAGCGCCGCCTCCGAACTCACAACTCTCTCTATCGACTCCAGCTCCAGAACCGTCTCCAACCACCTCGCCGCCGCCTCGCTCCGCCCACCGCCCATCTCCCACTCCGTCCCAGCGCCGATCCCCGCGCACCGGCCACCGCTCATGAATCTCCCCGGCGGGCACGCGCACAGCGTTCCGTTGTACCGGAAAGCGCTCTCCGGGCACTCGAAATCTCCGGCGTCCATTGATTCAAATTGTTTGAGTTTTGCTCTTTCTTTGTTGATGGACAAAGTGTGCAGTTATAGACCCC
This sequence comes from Dioscorea dumetorum, assembly GCA_902712375.1. Lineage (NCBI taxonomy): Eukaryota > Viridiplantae > Streptophyta > Magnoliopsida > Dioscoreales > Dioscoreaceae > Dioscorea > Dioscorea dumetorum. The sequence continues at coordinate 2,455,557 of CACTHL010000870.1, read as the reverse complement.
TATAAAAATAACAAATTAATTTACTTTATAAAATGGATAAATAACTAAATATTATGAAAATATAGAAGAATAAGTTTTATTTCACTCATGATTTGTGAGTGTCATATTTATTTATTTATTTATTTATTTATTTATTATAAATGTGTAAATATTGCAAGCATAGGAGGAACTTGTGAAACATTTTTGCACTTGAAACTTTTTATAGGTGTTTATATGCAAATAACGCATAAAGAAATTGAGAATCTAGTGTTACTCTGTAAAAATGATTAGATGTTGATGTTTGAAGTTGCCAGCCAAGAGATGAGCTGAAATATTCTTAGCAAGCTTGTAAAGAAGGTGGTGATAGCTTAGCAAGTAAGTTCTGCCACCTCATAGTAGTTCAATTAAAGTTTAAATTAAATGATTTTATTAATTTTTTTTAATATAAAATAATTAATTTTGTGATACTACCAGAATTGAAGTTTGATTTTTTATGATTTATTTTTCCACTGGATTGTTATATTAATTGAACTAAATATGAGCTAAAACAATAATCACGCCTTGCATTTAATTAATATATGTATTTTAGAAAGACACGAGAATATCAAATGAGATGATTTTATCTAAATGTCGTGTTTTTCTCAAGTAAAATTTTTATATTTATAATAATCAAAGGACGATAACAAACATATTTTCAATTGAGTTCAACTCAAATAAAATTAGGTTAAATTAATGTCTTTTTCTATGCAATGTGAGGCTGGTTAAGCGAATCATGTCTTATGTTTTTTTAATATATATAACTTAAGTATCGATAAAAGTAAATATTATTTGTATAAATGTATAACTAGTGTTAAAGTAATAATCCCAAAATTTATGATATTCAAAATAACTTAATTATTATAAAATCAGTGAAATGCACACTTTTTATCTGAAAATTAAAATAAATTAATTATAGGATCCTCGAGATGCTCACTTTATCTGAAAATTAGATCAACGGTCCATAGATTAACACGTGTCATAAGAAAATGAGCGCTTGGCCCTCGTTTGCTCTCATGCGGACTCTGATCGATGGCGTGGGTGCCCTCTGCGAATAGTTGCAGAGGAAAAAGAATTTCTCTGGAGATTAGGGCATAATTCTTTGAATTCTTTTGATTTTTGTCTTTATTTTTTTTTTTAATTTTTTGCAAAAATTTTTGATTTCTTTGATTTGATCTTACCTTTATAGTCAATCCCCCATTTTTTTTGCATCATTTGGTGTTGAAGATCGATGGTTTTCTTTGATTAATCCATCCTTGTTATCGAAACCTAGGCTTTCGATTCTTTGGTTCTGATTTTAGATTCAAAGGCGAAGCGAAAAAGCATTTGTAATTGGTTTCGGTGTTCAAAATTGTGCTTTTTCCTTGAAAGATGGCGATGAATTTGGCGCCATACTGGTTCTCACCGGTCGCCATCGAAGATGGTATGCAAGGCGGTGAAGATGTCGACGAAGTTGATTTCTTGCCAGAGGACCCTTTCGGGATGGAGAACTTAACGGCGGCGATCGCCGGGTGGATGGAGGACCTGGAAGGAGATAACTGGTTTACTGACATTGAGTACCTGCTTGATAGGCCTGCGTTTCGGTGTTCGGAACCTGACGGAGAGTCCGCTCCGCATGATGGTTTGGTGTTGTCGCTTAGGCATTTGGGAGTTCGTGATCTCTTGTCAATGGAGAGGGTCTGTAGACCGCTGCGTGCCGCCGTCATGGATGACCCGCTGTTGTGGAGGTGCATCCACATTGAATCACCATTGAGTGAGAAGTTAACAGATAATAATCTTGTAAGGCTCGCTGATAGAGCTCGAGGGAGCCTTGACTGCTTGAGCCTCATTGAGTGCTCAAGAATTACAGATGATGGCCTCAAACATGTGCTTCAGAGTAACCTAAAGCTCACCAAGGTGTGCTTCTGTGCTTTCCCAAGTGTTCAATAGTTTTCATATGAGAAATGCCATTGTTTCTGGTTTGAATTTAGTTTATGGAAGTAACCTGTTGCTAATGTTCATGATGTTTGTTGACAACTTGGAATCATGCGAGTAGAGGTAGCATTTGGTGATGGTGTGAGGTAAAACTGAAAAGATGGCATTTATTTATTATTATTATTTTCTTTTTTTAATACTAAATTTAATCATGTGATCTTGGGTGAAAGAAGGTGAATTCCGTGGTTTAAGCTTCCTGTTAGAGTGTTGGATTTTACTCTATTATTTGATAGCTGGTGGACCTTAAATGACACCTTTTGTTTGTTTGTTTTTTTTAAATTTAATTTTATTTATGGCATGGGATGGCATCCTAAGTAAGCAACCAGTGTCTCTTAATATCAACTATCATGATCTGACATAGGTTTTTGTTGTTAAAAGTAAGTTCCTTAAATGATTTTCTATTTATAGATTTTTTTTCTCTCTTTTCACTTCTTTCCAACCCTTTTGCATGGCTTTTAATGTGAGTTCTTGCAAAGAAAGGAACTTTTGTTTGGGTTTTAATTTTTTTCTTTAATTGCATTATAGCATTCTTCTTTTATTTTTTGTTTACTTGTATATTTCAGTGACCTTTCAATCTTTTTCTTTTTTTTTTGTTTGAACTTTTCCTTTTATTTTTCAACATTTGGCTAGTGAAATGTGTCCAAGTTTTATCTTCTATGCACTTATGTCATCTTTGGTCCTATGAGTATCAACAAAAGGCTTTTTGCGCTTGTTTGTTTATGTGTGAACCTAATGAATGTGTTCAATCATATTTCCTTGTTTCTTTGGAAGTCTCCTAGGATGATGTAATCATCTATGGCATGTTTGTGTGCAAGTATTTTTCGAATTCTCATGTTTGACTTCGTTTCTTATAAAACACTTTCTATTCTTATTTTTATTTATTTATTTTTAAATGTATGTTTTGATTGATTTAGAGAGCAAGTTTAACAAATAAAAACAAAGAATGCTTTTGTTGCAAAACAATTCGTCAGCACATATCGTTCATAGATTATTATTACAATCAAAATGCAAATATTTCTGTATATACGTTCTATGGTGGATGTTCAAATGACTTTTGTGTGTATGTGTGTGTGTGCGCGCGCGAGCGTGTGTGGAAGTAACTAATAATTTAAATCTTCTACAGTTAGGGTTCGTTTTTATATAGTTTTGTAGGATAGGTAAGGCAAGTATGGTTTTTATAAGTGATTATCTATTTTTGTACATATACATAAAAATTTTTTAAAACAAAAATAAATTTACCTAGCATAAAAAACAACATCCGAACGTCTTTGTTTCTTATGATGAACTTTTAATCCAAGAAATGTGGAATTGGACAATATCGAGATTTGCAAAAATAAAAGTCTATTGATTTGAAGAGAGCCTATTGTTACAAACTAGACTTCCCAAATTGATTTACATAACAAATAATAGCTATCGCTTCTTCCTTGAGAAGTACAAGATCACATCCCAAGGTTGTTTGTCAAAACATTACAGGTTTAAATGAAAAAGAAAATGGAAAATTGGCCTAACAAACAGGCCCCTGATTCATTGATTTTTCCTTGGTTGTCTTTATATATAACTTGTTCCTTGTTTATTTAGCGACTCCATCTTGTCCTTTCTACATCAGCATGCTATATGTTTCTTACAAAGTCCTAGTAGATGTTATCCAAGGAACAGAGAATGACTAGTTCATGCTTAACTGAAATGTTCCACGCTAAAATAGTTTGGTCATGCATGACTAGTAAATATCTGTGATATAAATGGGTAATTATTTGAGTAGCACTTGGGATATTCTTAACCATTTCTTTAACTTATTTTGGCTAGTGAAAAGGGTCACAAATGAATGGCCATTTTGGTGATATTTGGGATTGTTAGATTTTGTACTTGTTGATATATGATGATATTTCAGTATATACTTTTGACTTTACATCATTAATTTCTGTACTTTTTTCATTCTTGTAGCTTAGGATACCTGGATGTTTGCGGCTTTCTGTTGATGGCCTCATCAACAACTTGAAGATCTGCGCATCTCTTGGTGGAAAAGGTTTAAGATGCCTCCGACTTGGCAGGCTTTTCAGTATCACGGAAGAACAGTTTGAAGCACTGAAGTGGCTACTGAAAGCAGAACACTTTCCGGAGCACAGAAGTGACAAGCCACGATTCTATCATTACAACCACTCGGCCCTGCCTATCGATGATGACCACCCCATTGATATTGAGTTATGCCCTAGATGTGAGAAAGTGAAGCTTGTCTATGACTGCCCCATGGTTAACTGTCAAGGCGGCGAAGGGTCTGATATGTGCCGGGCTTGCGAGGTCTGCATTCCAAGGTGTCTCCAGTGTGGGAGGTGCATAATTAACTGCGCTTACATGGAGACCTTCAGTCTAAGTTACGTTTGTTCGACCTGTTGGGAATCCCACCCTCAGTTTGAAAGGACTCTAGTGGTGGAAGAGGATGGGATATGACTGAAACTTCGCTTTTCTGCTGGTTGGCATGGTATTACTTTTTTATTTTTACGGGAGTAATACCTTGCCATGGAACTTTGAACTTTTCCATTAAAGTGCCATTTTGTCATGAGCCTCAATATGCGGTAGACTTTGGGAGGAAGAAATTAACTGTTGATTCAAGTCAGAAACTTCTGCAAGCTGAGTTGCTGCTGTATCATAACTTTCTGTTTCTGAACTGAAGCCTGAAGTATTCCCTCTGCACGTTTCTGTGTAATAACTCTGATGGGCAGGAAGTGAGATGAAAACATTCGAAGTTTTTATCAAGGTAGTTAGGGTTAATATTACTGTGTTTTTTTTTGTGTTCTCATAAATCCAGATGGTGTTAACTCTTACTGCATTGATTTTAATCAACTTTGCGTGTCTTTGTATTGACCCTGATTAATTGTTTTGATTTTGAATAAAGACTGCATATTTCCTCGGTTTTATGGCGGATATGTTCACAACTTGATCCGAGAATGAGAAATATGTTCATACAGGGAATGAAGTAATATGTTGTAAAATAGCAAAATCTATACATGCATCCAATTATTTTAGATAATTAATCATTCAGCAAGAAGTTAACCACACAAGAACTGGATTATCAGTCTTTGATACCTTAATGAATTCATTGCAATAATAAAAAAACACCAACACATACAACTGATCGAAATGGCTCATCGATCAAGATACGAAGAAAACATCCAGAAAACAGAAAAGAAAATACCTCAAACTTATAAATCAAAAGTGCATTAAACACATTTCAAGATCCATGCCAACAATGGTCCCATCCCAAAGCATACCAATAGTCTGGAAAAATAAAGAGACAAACAACAAAGAAAATTCTCCAAATACTCGACAAACACTGACCAAATGTCAGATAGGATGAATAGCGTCAGATTTATGGCAGATCCAGAATGTCACCCTGGAGAGTGATAACCAGAAACACTGATCAATTACACTCAGTCTTCTAATTGATGTAGTGTGACACGTAAATTCCCACATGATTGCCGACTATTTTGCTGCTCCATGGCTTCCATATACCCGTGTATATACACTTCTATCCCCTGTACAATGTTCGTGGATTTGGATCATCCAGGACCTGACAATCTAAAAAGTAAAAAGAAATCCAGCAGTAGCGGGAGCATTAATTGAACAATTTATGAGCTTCCCCACCTCTAAAAGCGTAATTCTGATCTGGGAACAACAAGAGAATGTTAGGCCATTAAACAGATTGGTCATATATCCCGATGATGCTTGACAGGCGCCAACCACACCTTAATTTGTTGCAGATTTTGAAGCAGCAATTTCCTCTAGACGCTTCCATGTGGCTTCCCGTTTCGATTGGATCTCTTTCTCTTTGGATTCATCTTTCTGGAACTTCTGCAAGCATTCATCAAATAGGTCAGGGTCGTGATCAGAGAAGATCTTGCGGACGTTTAGTGTAAGGCTTCGAACAGCTTGATTCCAGTGGCCTCTTGTATTTTTCTCCAACGCAGGAAAGATGATTGGTAGGATCACTTTGCGGTTTTGTTTGATCAAATTCTCAATGTGATCATTGTTCCATAAGAAAAGCGCCCTCTCTGCAACCTGTGGTATGCAACAGAAGTTCATAACTCTCATACCATTGACCACACAATACAACCTTCAACTATCTTTAAAACAAGTGCTACATTTTGATAATTGCCACAATGGCTGATATGTAATTTACAAGACAACATACCACTACTCAATATAGAGAGCAGAAAAACGAGACAGCGAATGTAATTGATAAATTTATCCGCATAATTAAAACACTTCCATTTTACCACAGCTAATTTTAAATGTGATCCTAAAGTTTTTAGAGCCTGTAGGTAGTATTGCTGGGAGTCGAACATGTGAAGAAATACCCATAAAAAAATTATCCTGGTAGCACTACCAGAGGACAATTTTATCATGCCATATGTTTCCTATTATTACCTACAAGAAAATAATACCAGACTATGTCAATTCTTTATTTGAAATTTAGTATTTTGTATAAATTCCAAATGATGAACTGCTGTTCAGTTTTGCATATAACACAAGAGCTGCATGCAAACAATGAACTACTTCAATATTAAACTAGTAGTAAAAATAAAAGCAAGTGGAATTCATGTCTTCATGTGATCATACTTCATGCACCAAAGATTGGCTTGATCACTTAAAACTTTAAGGGGCCGTTTGGCGGACAAGATATGATAGGGGCAGATAGGGTATAAGGATCGGATAAGAATAGGAAATGATATGAGCATGATATTCAATGTTTGATGCGCACCATATAGGCCATCGGCTAGTATTTTGTTATCCTATTTACATTTGTAATGGACCAGATAATGACATGAACTGATATAAATTGTATAAAAAATTACCTTTTATAATACAGTTATATATTCTTTTTTTAAAAAAATAGATATGACCTTCTTTACATTAAAATTAATTAGAAAAAAGATGATCACCCAAGTAGAAAAATTAAAAATAAGATCTGATCAAAGAAGAGATTCAAATGAAAAACTACTAGTCCAAGAACATGATCAATGGAGAAACCCTTCAACCTCTTTGGATGCGAGAAACCCTAATTAAAATTGTAAAATTAGTGTCCTATCTAGTTGTTGCCAAAATTCTTGTTCCAAGCCTTAGGTTTGACGATCAAAGGAGAGATACGGTAAAAATCTAGATCATAGCGATAAACCAAAAAGGTAAAAAAGTAAATTAATTTCTAATCATATCCTACACGTTTCTATCCTGACCCTCTCCATAGGTTTCATTATCATGTGGTTAGTAGCATAAAGTGAGTTCATAGGATAAGGTTGTCATATCCTATCGGCTCACCAAACAAAAAATAAGAGTAGAATACAATAGTTTTTCCTATCCACCAAACCAGCACCAAAGGTACGATCAGCCATACAAAACTATAAGGGTTAATAACAACGTAAAGTCATCGGATTAAGTCATCAAGTCATCACAAATAGATCCACCAATTCTACACTTAGTTGGAGTGACTTCGGTTGAAGAATTCCCTCTGCCCAAGTATGATGCCAGATGTAATGATTGAGCTTGTTTAGTCCCAAATATGGACAGGTACAACAAATTATGCAGAATACACGATTGATGTTTTAAATAGCTCCTCTTTTTCTAATACTATCATTTTTCTATCCAAGAGATTGTTTTATAATCAATACTTCACTGTTAATCCTGAATATTATGGTTCCAGAACCAGTTTAATAACCAAAAATAATAATAATTTACCATTTCATTCTATCCATATAATTTGTTCAATGATTTGTAGTTGTTGAAATTTGAAAAGTTGCAAAAAAGATTGCAGTTTACTTTAAACCTATATATGAAACAATGAAACACTACAATGTTTGTCATTTGAGGGCAATGAGATTTAGGCTTCCTATATAAACCTATATAAGCATTTACGAGATTGAATTCTATACTTTGTCCAAAGTTCATGTAACTAATTGGACATCCATTTGTAATTCAACCAAATTAGTTTGTTCACAAAAAACTTTGATTATCCTGAGAATATTTGTTGCACTTACAATTATACCCATGTATTGAACATGCATTTAAATAATAGGTCATATGTTCTTTAATTCTAGGAATAACAATTTTATTTTGATGAAATATTAAATCATCCTGGCATAAAAAATTCTCAGGTCTAATTTATGCTAAACTCTTGATTGCTACAACATATTCTTTGTCACCACGATTTATTCTAAACTTGACATTCCATATGTATATTTATAGGTGAAGATGCTTCTTTTCTTTTGAAATGGACTACTTTAAAATTGTAAGGTTTTCTTTCTGTTGCCAGCATAAACCTCAATCTCCACAAGGTTTAATAGCCTTCACCAACTATATAAGCTCTAGTATCCATACCATTACATAGACCTCAGTGGTCCAACCTTTGGCCCCATGAACAGTGAAACCAAGCAATACCAACTTGGTATGATAGGTAGAAGATAAATATTTCCCTATCCTCCATATTTTGGATATCCAAAAATTAGAAATAACAAGGACATGGCAGTGAAAAAGACCATTGCATATACTTCACAATCCTGAGTATATTATATTCTTGAAGATGGCTGAGGCATAAAAAAATTTACTTCTATCACACTTATATGTAAAGCATGCACAATAAGAAAATTCTCTACAACTCCACCTTCACAAGATATAAAATAAAAAGTTAGTTTATTGAACTTTAATCCGAACAGCCTCATTCCAACAGGACCCTTCCTGAATTTCAGCTGTCTGAAAAATCTAAAAAAATAGCACTTTACAGGGGAAAAAAAAAATTTTTTTTTACAGAACCATTCTTCCCAAATAGGACTATTTTGGTGCTCCAATTATGGGGCAGTCATAGGTGAGAAAAAGGAAGCCCAGAAGAAGGAAGTAATATAGATGGAATTAACAGTAATGCTAGATTACATATGTATCTAATACATGAAATTTCTATAAGTAAGGACTCTATTAAATAAGGGCCCTACATTAAACTTTTAAAGCATAGATTGACCTCGCATTTGTTTAAGTTAATTCAACAGAAAATAAACTTCATTCTTTTTTATTTGCATTTTTTCAGTCTACTGTTATACATAAAGCATGAGCTTCATGGTTGTTGAACCAAGCACACTATAAACTGTTATTTTTGCACCTACTCCGGCGTCTGCTCTGCCATCTATTATCCATCTCTATTCCAGGCAACTGAAGACTCATAACATAGGTTTTCACAACCCTTGCCAACAAAGACGTTCACCTTAACACTTAGCCAATATTTCATTACTATGACAGCATAACCCAGCCTCCTAGTTGCAAGCCTCTCCTTTGCGCAACAAGTAAACAAGAAGCAAACGAAAAAAAACAGCCAAAACTTAGTTCATGTTTCCCAACACTCTGTGCTTTACAACTCAGGCCAATGCCCTTTCAATACTAGTTAAAATAGCCTAGAACCATCCAATAACTGATTACCGTGTCCACGTGAATGTGGGTCGGCAGCCCTTGCCAACTCTCACCATGTCACCACGTGTCTCTAACATGCCACATTATTGTGAGTCCTTGCGGTCACTGCTTGAAGCAATAGCTCGCACAATGTCTCAGCCAAGCTTAGAACACGTGCCTCGATCTTGTCCACTTGTCTTAACCATGTCATGCTCTCATGAGCGCCTCAACCATGTGCAGCTCTGTGCCTGCTGATGGTTCAATCAATTCTGGTTCCCACGCGCGGCACATGTGCATCTCAATCCTGCACAACCTCCTGGCACGCGTTGCTCTATCAACCTGGCCTACCTCACCCCTTGCTTACCTTTTGGCCTAACTCAGTCATCTCTCAGCAAGACCCCAATCCCACTCAAGCTTGCGCATTGAACTCTTACATAGGTCCTTCACTAGCCTCTTCGTCATTGAATCAAATCTGGAGTGATCATGGCCCTAGTTTTGGTCTCCCTATTGCTCTTCAGAAAAATTAACGTTAGTGTACTTATCCTATTTTCTTCCTTTATTTCATATGACCATTTGTCTTCTTCTTCCAGCTTTTTTATTGCATCCTTAAATTTTATTTCACTTCCTAACAACTATTCATGGAGCCTTGTATCATCCTAGCTAGCTTTCTGCTATGAAAGAGAAATTGGTGCCTTAGATGGGAGTGGTACTTGGGATTTGGTAAATTTGCCGGTAGAAAAAGAAAGCTATTAAATGTAAATGGCGTTTGCAATAAAGGTTATATCTTGATTACTCAATGGCTCATCTTAAAGCCTGTCTCTTCTTGCAAATGAGTATCCTCAGATTCATGGCGTAGATTATTCTGATAGTTTCTTTTCAATAGTAAAACTTGCCTCTGTTGGTCTGTTCGTCTATATGGTGGCTACCTATGATTGGCCTTTACACCAGTTAGATACAATAACACTTTTTTATGTGGTGATCTTCTATAGGAAGGCTTAATGCTTAATAGTAGTAGGGAAAAGTCCATTGTCCTTGTAGATCTTTGCATGATACATTTTACAAGTTGTATGTGATGATGATATTATTACTACTGGGAGTGATACTGAAGCCATTTCATCTCTTAAATCCTTGATTCACTCCTAGTTTCAAACAAAATATTTTTGGTTGTTCAAGTATTTCTTAAGTACTCAGGTAACAAGGAGTAAGAATGGTACTTTTTTTTTTGTCTCAAAAGAGCATATGCCATTAACATGCTCGCTGAAAAGGAAAATTCAGTGCTAAGCTGTCTAGTGCAGCACCAACAGCTCCAAATTTGTAACTTAAAAAGAATATAGTGAATTGTTTAAAGATCATGAAACAAGTGGGCAACTAGTTGGGAATTGAATTATCTTATAGTGACCCATCTTAAAATTGCACATTTTAGCAGTGTTACAAGTTAATTTACGTCATCTCCCCCAGTTAATCAGTGGGCAGCTTTAAAACAAAGTCTGTGTCGTTTGAAGGGAGCTCCAAGAAATGGTTTATTGTATGTAAATCATAGGCTTAATATTTTCCAGATGCAGATTAGGCAAAATCCAACACAGATGAGTGATCTACTGTAGGATATCGTGTCTTTATTTAAGGGAATTTCGTTTCTTAGAGAAGTAAGAAGCAGAATGCAGTATCAAGGTCTAGCACAAAATTAGAATACATTGCTATGACACAGTCCATGTGTGAGATAGTATAATAATATCAGCTATTGAGTGCGGTTGGCCTTAATTTTTCATTGCCAGCAAAACTGTGGTGTGAAAAATCAAGATGTTCTTCATATTGCCTCCAATCCTATCTTTCATGAACGGACTAAACAAATTGACATTGATCGCCATTTTACGTGTCAAAAGATTCAAAAAAAGCTGATCTCCATTGAATATGTTAAGACTAAAGACTGGTTGGGAGATATCTTCCCAAATGCTTTAAATGGAGATTGAGTTAATTATATTTATAACAAGCTGGGTATGGTGAGAGTGTTGTAGAATAGGAAGTTATTCTGCAAATGTTCTTATAATAGCATAATTAGCAATAAGCATAGTTATAGAGATTTGATTCATTTCATATTTTAGATTTTTGAGCTATATATGTGTCATATTATGAATGAGAGACTGAATGTCCTCCAAAATTTACACGGACAAACACTGAGTTCTTCGATTATGAGCAAGAAGTTAAAAAATTTTCAAACTTCTTCATTCAAGAAGCATCTATTACTGGCTGAAAATGACAAGGCAACTCGCAAAATCCATCAACTCTTGTGCATAGTTAATCACTCAAAATATAAGTTTAAATGATCTGCTAAAAGTTCATGCACATTGTTTTTATACTAAGAAAATTTGGTGATTCTCTAAAATTAACACTTGCTTGATTTGTTATAAACTTATAGCTTAAATTCAAAATGAAATTCTTTCGAAAATATTATAATCTTAAAAAAATGTAACCACCAGATTTAATACCGAAAAAAGAAACATCTTAACAACATTAAGATGCAGGCCCTAATTATTTTCATAATATCCCAAAGAAATGTGGATCTTGAACCTAAATGAATCAGATTAAGATAAAAGTGAACAAATCAAGAAAGAACAATAGCTTTCCAAAAAAAGATGCATAAATTGCTTCATAATTTTGCACAAATAGCCATTTTGTCTAGAACATCACCCTATAGGTGGTGTCCACGAACTAGCTTTCGAAATGCTTTGCAACATTATAACAAAGATAAACAAATAAAACTTGTAGTGATTAGAAACCTACAAATCTAAAAGTTTACGTATGAATTGCATAACCAAAATGCAAATTGCACTGAAGTAGAATAAAATGTAGCAGCGGGCAAGTGTACATGAAAATGTAAGAAAACTAGATCTCTCATCCGTAATTATCTTCATAAGAAAAATAAAAAAAATAAAGTTGCTTACTACCTGAAAATGAGAACTATTCAAGCAGTGGGAAATCCGACGGAAAAGTGGAACCATACAACGTTGAAATTCAGCAGGTTGAGTTGCCTCCAAGACTTCCTCCAGCTCTCCTAAGAACATCACTTCCTTTGAACTATTCGTGATAGGCCAGTATTTCAACAAGCCCCTTATAACAGTATCCGCAAGCTTGCAATCTTTCTCAACAAATTGTGTGATGCAATAAGACAACTGTTGATGGTACATAGGAATGCATTTTGGTTTGTGAAGCGGAATCAATGCTCGCACCAGAAACAACTTATGCTCTTCCTTAAGTGGCAAAGCAAACCCATTGATAATGCTTCCCAAAATCTCTAACAACTCCGCAATCCCATTGTGCTTCTCTGTTTCAAAGATGAACCTGTAGAAAATGTTATTAATCGCTTTCCTGATAAAAGGTCGGTGCACCATAAATTTACCATAAATGCGATGCAGTATTGTCTTTAAGTACTCCCTCTCTCTAGGGTCTTCAGAGTCGAAGAGATCTAGCAGCCTTAGGATGAAGGAATGGTCTATATATCTTTTTGCCAACTTGGCATCAGTCTCAGGGGATGCAACAAACCTCAAGAAGAATTCATAAACAATCTGTAAATGAGGCCAAGCAGGATCCATCACGGGTTCCTCATCCTCCAAATCAAAAGCTTCTGAAATCTTGTTCTCGCGAGGCATAGAAGTAAGGTTTCTAAACAAGTTTATAGCTACCATTTTGGCAATCTCCTGCATAACATGTTCAGGAAACTTTGCATTGGCTGAAGTGACATAATCAACAAGTTCTAACAATGTCTGCCGCTTTACCTCCTTCTCTTTCATGTTCTTTGTAGTGTCTGTGAAATCAAACACAACACAGCACAAATTCACCTTTTTGATGAACAAGCTCTGCTTCTCAGAACTTGGGACATCCCTAAAACTAGGTAGTGCTTCATAAGAAGGAGAAACTGAGGATCCATTCAACTTTGAGTTAGAGGTCGGTTGATGCCTGCTCGCATGATTTAACCCAGAATTAGACCCATATGGCACGGGGTTGTTCTGTCTGTTACTCTGTAAATCTCCGCTCCTCAAACTGGCAGAAGAACCAGATACCGGAGCAGCAGTCCCACTGGGAAATTCCCGATTATCAGCTTTGTTAGACGGCTTTTTCGGAAGCCGCCCTAATATCTGCTTAATCATACTTCAGAGTTCTTAAATTACAATCACACTTGCAGCAGAAAAAATGGATACTATTAGAAGGCAGCTATTGGATCAATAATACCTTAATCCAACAAACAGAAGGATCTTCAAATGAGCTTCTGATCCATGTAACGAAGCAAGCAAATCTACACAAATTTCACAGGTTCCTTTACAAGTCTATCTGAAATTGAACAATCATTGAGCAAATTTCCAGGTCAAGGAATCAATGCCCCTTGTCATCTGAAACCAGAATGCTCATCAAAGCCATCCAAATCAAACAAGAAACCCCTCCCTTCATCCATGCCAACAAAAATCACAAAAGGAATCTCGTCCCCTCTCCCTCTTCCAAATCAAATACCCAGGGGACCAAATCAGCCCCAAACTCCGAGACCAGAGACAAAATCGCAGCTTTCAAACAGATTCGAATTCCATCCGCGACCCAAATCAAACGATCTATAGATCACATCCAAAACAATCAAATCAACAAAATCTTTTAGAATATATTTCACAAAGTCAAACACAAAGAACACCGTAAAATGGATAAAAAAAAAATAAAAGGGTTTTCTTTCTCGAATTGTTACTCGAAGGGCAGAATCTAAATGGAAAAAGGAGAAAAAAAAAGAGCACCTTCCTCAACAGTTGAAGATTTGGCTTCGCTTCTAGGGCTTCGATGGTGTGGCGATGGAGAGAAGAGAGAATAAAGAGAAGAAGACCGGGCCTTTTCGCCTCAGCGCTTTTCCAAAGGAATGAACTTGCACCCGATCGCCGGTTCAGACCCGGTTCGGCCTCTAGACCGGACCAAACCGGACCCGACCGGTTTGGGACAACCGGTTCAGCCCGGTCTGGAACCATAGAAGAAATTTTATTTTTCTCGGTTAAAATTTAAAAATGCTTGCTTTAAAAATAGAGATCAACTTAAACATATTTTGAGTTTAAACACTAATTGGATATAAAAAATTAATTCCAAGATCAAAAAATGCATTTTAATTAGAAAAAATATATTTTACATGAAACAAACATTCAAAAATAAATTTTTAGAAAAATTTAAAAACATTATTCGTATAAATTGTATTATTATTACTTAAACTATGTTTTTTTAGTTAATTTGGTTTTTTAATTATGAAAGTGAGTCATTTTCAATTAACAAGTCAAAAAAAAAAGTGCACCGTGAATCTCTTCTTAAATATATAAATATTTTTTTTATATTGATAAAGGCTTATGAATATATGTCGCATATGGCATGTAGCACCCTATCTATCATATCATATTTTTTTATGTATTTTTTAATGAAAAAAAAGTTGTTGATATGTTTCTATTAATTGCTTATCTTTTTCGGGTGCATTATTAATTGTTTATCTAAGCACTAAATGCTTTTATTTTTCCATTAATTAAAGTAAGTGATATGTCATGGCATTTTAATCCCTTGTTTAGTTCAACCGGGGAGGGAGGAGTGAGGATGGTTTGAAAACATATTATATTTGGTTAAATGGACGAGTGAGGGGATTAATCAATTTTTTTGTTTGATTGAGAGAAGAAGTGGAGACGAGTATAATGTGTATTTGACCAATTTACTCTTTTATATAAATAATAACTTTTTATACAATATTTTATATTTTTATACTATTATTAATAATAATAAACCAATAACTACATAACACATTTTTTACCTTTTTCATATTTTCAATATTTTTACATAAATTTTTTATTAATAATTTTAAACCAATATTAAAAAAATTGAGAGTGAACGAAAATAATATATTTGTGGGAATAAAAAAAATTCATATAAATCTCATACTCATGTTTATATTAAATTGCATGTTATTAATGATAATTTTCATTTTTGATTGTATGAAAAATACTCATATTATGAATATCAAAAATATATTGAAAAAAGATATGATGTTTTTTTAAAATTAATAAATGGTATAATTGACCATTCACATCATGTTGTTCCTATTAAAACTTATTTAATAATCACACTGCTCCAAAAGACCTCAATTTAGAGGAGTGAGATTTAAAAGGTTTGGGAAGGGGTACTCCAACCTTCCAAACCCTTTCGTTTTTTTGGCCTTTTTTTTTTACACTCCCAATCAAACAAGTATAACTCTTTCTCAGCCCTTGCTACCCTTCCAAAATCCCCCAACCAAACAAGGCCTAAAGATCATTTGGTTGGGGTAATATCAAATTACTCTGAAAATATGAAGTAGATAACCTCATTTAATTATTTATAGTAAAAATATCATATTCTCAACAACATGAATAAATAGTAATTTCATATTCTAGACAAAATATAAACTTTTTCTATTATATTTTTAAATTTACATCTTTAATTTTTTATATAATGTCTTCGCAACTCATTATGAAAATAAAATATATTTTTTATATGAAAATATATTTATCAAAAATGTTTAAATAAAGGTCATTTTAAAACAATTTTTTTAAATATAAAATTTAAAACATTATATATTTTTTTAAAATGAGTAGATTTGCCTTAAATAATATTAATGAAAAATTAATTATATTAAAATTAAAAGTTTCTTTTTTTAACTGTAACAAACTTTATTGTGTGCTATTCGTTTTGAAAAGAAATCTTTACTCCCAAGTGGCAAATATAATAAAATTAAAAAAATAAAGTTACAGAATATTTTTTTTTTTAAGAAAAAAAGGGCGGCAAGTTATTTCAATTTTTCCCATGGTGGCATGCAAAAAAAAAAATTCTCTTGGTTTAATCTCAGATATACTACAACTTTCCTGAAATAATTATATAATTAATAAAATAACAGAAAATTTTAATTATTTGAGGTAAATCTAACTCAAGTCTCAAACCCAATCATATAATAAATAAATAAATAAACAAACAAATAAATAAATAAATTTATGTTATTATCATTGGGAAGCGAATGAGTACAAAAGAGCACCTGGCGGGCACCACTCTTGTCCAACGATCACCAAAACTCTCAGCTCATTTCGATTTCGATTTCAATTTCGATTTCGTTTTTGATTTCGATTCAAATACCTTTTTTTTTTTTTTTTTTTTTACTATAAATCCAAATCTTCTCCTCGTCCTACATCATCAATTCAGAGCCATAGAGTGGCAAAGGGGCCGGAGGCAGAGGAGGGGCATCGGGAGAGCCATCAATGCCGAGCGTCGGCGTGAAGCTTTATAGCGTGTTTTTCAAGTTCTTGCTCAAGCATCGGCTGCAGAGCCGGAGCCATGGCAGCCCGGTGACGCCCTTCGGGGTCACGTCGCGACCGGAGGAACCCTCCGCACCGGCCAACCCATCCTTTGCCTCCGATGGCGTCGCCACCAAAGACATCCACATTGACCCGCTGACATCCCTCTCAATCCGCATCTTCCTTCCTGAATCCTCCCTTGATCTTCCCAGATCTCTCTCGGATGACCCCTTCCGCCTCCGCCGCAGCAGCGATGCGGGTATCGCCGGCATCGGCTCGCCGCTCCCAGATCACGGCCGTCGCAGTAGCTATGACGGCCCAGTGGAGCCCTGCGGAACGTACGGAGGTTACCTCCCGACGGTAGACACGCGGAGGCGGCCGAGCACGAGGAGACTCGCTGTGATGGTGCAGTTTCACGGAGGTGCATTCGTCTCCGGGAGCAATACGTCGGCGGCGAATGATTTGTTTTGTAGGAGGATTGCGAGACTGTGTGATGTGATCGTGATCGCCGTTGGATATAGACTGGCACCGGAGAGTAGATACCCGGCGGCATTCGAAGATGGATTGAAGGTCTTGAATTGGCTGGGAAAGCAAGCGAATTTGGCGGAGTGTAGTAAATCTATGGGCAGTGGGAAAGGAGGGGAGGGGAAGCGGGCGGATGGCCATAGGTATTTCGTTGATACGTTTGGGGCGTCGACAGTGGAGCCATGGCTGGCCGCTCATGGTGATCCTTCAAGGTATTAAAATTTTCTTTTCTTTTTCTGCAAATTTCTTAAATTTCTTACATCTAAGTTTGGATTTTTGTATATTTGCTTTGGTGCCTGATAAGAGTGGGAATAGATCTGATGATTTTTGCACGTAATTCTTCAAGACCAGTTATGTTATTTGAATCTGATGTTGCCATTGTGTTTTACTGAGTTTAGAATTGAATTTGTGTTTATAATTATGACAACAATCCAAAGGGAACAACGTGGTTGGTTTTGCTGTGGTTTGAGATGAAAATCGTCAAATGAGGTAGTGAGGAGTCATGTTTATATCTAGATGCTGAAGAATTATAGTATGTTACTGTCGGCACTTGTTACAATGTCTGATGGTTCATCAACCTTTAGAATATGTTGAAATGTCGGATCACTTCTGAAATTTACAAACTATTATAGTGAGAAACTTTTAGAAAATATCACTGCATTAGCTTAACAAAGTGGTAGCTCTTTCAAAGGCTTCTAATTTAGACTCCAAATAGCTATCACTCGTCATTTCATTGTTCAAACCTCAGCATTCACTGGTCTGGTAACCAGTAGCATTGAATAGCAAGTGATATGTCCATGCACAACTGCAATTGTCATATATCAACAACACATGGAATTTACTGCCTGATGTATATACCTGTTACTAGAAGGTGTCACTGGAGCCTTCAAGGCATTTATGCTAAGAAATGCATCAAGAAGAGCCTTGCTGATCCATTTGTAAACATTAGACTAATGGAGAAACTTGGTTTGAGTAACAATATTCAACACCATAGTCCTTGAGCTGTTTGTGACGTCTCACTCATTTGCCATATGAGGCATGTGTATATCCTGAAGTACATTTTCCTTGATTAATATGTCTATATTGTTTTAGCATTTTCAGAGATCACACTATTCAGAACTTGTTAAAGGAAAAGGAAAGGTGATGATGATTTTTGCACCATATTTAACTAAAATGTAGAAGTTAAGGTGATTCTTGCATAGTTTTGTGAGTTATAGAAATTCCAATAGTAAATTTTTTCATAGTAGGAAGTTTAATTGTGCTAGTTGGTACTAAGGCTGTTATTATATCTATTGGTTAAAGGGCATGTGCTAAACTGTAATTGCTTCAATAGCCTATGGAAGGTGTGATTTAATGTTATTCTAATGCGGGGAAGTTATCCACAATGAACCAGGAAATATCTGACGTGCCCATGGAATATAATGTGTAGATAGGAAATCCCCTTTAATGTTTTGCCTTTCTTCAGATATTTAGATTTGAGGAGAAAGGGATTAGAGGTTAGGTCAGTTCATACTTCTTCCACCTGACAAAGTACGCGCTTTTTGTAGTTTTGTTTCCTATTTTAGCTTGTTTGAGGGCTGTCTGAACTAGAATCGGTTTGATGAGCAACATGCAATGTGTGAGAGATATGGTAATGCAAATGTCCATAGTTTATATAGTCAAGCTTTGACCAACTCTTTCACGCAATGGTTGCCAGTATATCTCTGTTTTTTTTATTTTGTTGGAGAAATCTATTAGAATTGATTTATTAAATCTTAGTGTTGTAGCGGGAGAAGTGAGACCAAATTCGAGTTTAAAAATAATTTTCATTTTATAATTTTTTCCTTGAAAATCCATTTCCATTAATGCCCTTTTATTGTTAGAGGACTAAGCACAATGAAGTGGTTGGTGCTTTTGACAATATAGAAAAAGCACTCTGTGCGGGTTTTTGAATTTAACTTCAAAAATTGGATGTCAGCTTGCCTATGGCATAGGAGTACTAGATACTCTTACTGATAATTATTCTTTCAATGTAGTACTCTGAGTTATAGATAATTAGCGGTGGAAATGGGCCCAGCATTAAGGAAAGAAAGGTTTTTCATTGCAAATAAATAGTTATTCTTTCAATTTATTTCTCTTTGAAATTTTCATTGGAATCTTTAAAGTTTTTTGTCCTTTTCCTTTCTTTCGGTTTGCCATGCGAAGCTGAAGAAAAATTTCAGTCCATCCATACTAGATATGACTTCTTCATGAATTAGATGAGACATACAGCCATTCATGCTTCTTTGATGGTTTCACTTTTTCATCAGCAGACATGATATTCATCACTCTTATTAGATCATCTTAAATTTCACCAGTGAGCTTTAATGTTGTTGGCATTATGTTATATATTGTACGGTTATATATGACATAAGGAAACTCCACCTCTCCCATGCTCCTTCATTGTACCAGGTGTGTTCTTCTTGGTGTGAGTTGTGGTGCAAACATTGCTGATTATGTTGCTCGCAAAGCGGTTGAGGCTGGTAAGCTACTAGACCCAGTTAAGGTTGTCGCACAAGTGTTGATGTACCCTTTCTTCATCGGAAGTGTTCCCACCCGCTCTGAAATAAAGCTAGCGAACTCTTACTTCTATGACAAGTCCATGTGCCTACTTGCATGGAGATTGTTCTTACCAGAAGAAGAGTTCGACCTTGACCATCCAGCAGCAAACCCTCTTATTCCTGGAAGAGGCCCTCCTTTGAAATGCATGCCTCCAACCCTCACAGTAGTAGCAGAGCACGACTGGATGAGAGATCGTGCAATCGCCTACGCGGAGGAGCTTCGAAAGGTGAATGTCGATTCCCCTGTCCTCGAATACAAGGACGCAGTTCATGAGTTTGCCACACTAGACATGCTCCTCAAGACCCCACAAGCCCAGGCCTGTGCCGAAGACATTGCAATCTGGGTGAAGAAATACATATCACTCCGAGGTCATGAATTCTCATATTAGATGCTCAACCCATCATACACAGAGAAGAGCATCACCTGCATTTACTCACTGTCACATACTAGATACTCTGTTCCCGGCCGATGAGATTGTAAGTTCTGGCCATTGTGTATCCGGTTGTTGCAATATTGGTGAAGAAGTATATATCTCTTTGCAGTCATGAATTTGAGTATTAGATACCCAGTACACTATATACAGAGGGAAGAGCATCACCTGCATTTACTCGCCGCATTCTAGGTACTCTGTTCCATGCCAATTTAATTGCAAGTTCTTATCACTCCGCTGTGTATCCAGTTGATTTCCTCAAAAAATTTTCGGACGATACAATATGAAACTAGAAGTTTGTGATGCATTCCCCTTTAAGGTTTAATGTTCTATTCTTTGATTCCTTTATGTCATATCCTTGTGATATGAAGTGCCCAATGTGGAAAGAAAGTCTTGCTGTTTTTTCATGGAGTAAAATGTTGCTTAATTGTTATTCTTCAGTCACACTTGAATGAAAATCAGGAGGTTTTTCTCTTTTTTTTTTTTAACAATATGGACAAGTTAGCACATACATGCTATTTATGTTTCAAACATACATAGAGAGGAAGTTGAACTCTTGATCATCCAGGTATGATTTTTTCAATTTTATGATTTTTTTCTGAAAGATTGAGATTAATATATTTTATTTTAAAATTTTTTGTGATTATAAATTTGTATTTGATAAAATTGCATGTAAACCCATAAAAGTTGGTAATTGTTGATATTCTCATCAAGCCATTGCATTTTTTTTTTTTTTTTGCCATACCTTATAACGAAAAGTAAATTTAATTTTTAAGAAAATTACTAGAAAACATTGAAATTGATGATCTTTTACCATTTTCTTGTCCTCCTAATTAGCTCAGACATTTTTTTTGTTATACAATTCAAGATAAAAGTAGTCATTCTAACTCATAATCTATATAAATCTTGAACTAGAACAAATTTTGCACCACCTCAAATTAAAAACAAATCATGGGCCACAATGGAATATAAATGAAATAAAAAAGATAATTAATGAAATTCTAAATTTCATGATATTAAAACCTTAACCATAAAACCCTAAAATCATGAATCCAAAATACTATAAAACATTATACTTAAATTTAAAAGCCTAAACCCTAAATCTTAAGTTTTAAACTGTAAACCATAAACCGCAAGTGTTGAGATGTTAAAAAAAAACCTCTACTTTTCAAAAATAAAAAAAGAAAAAAAATGGCATGAATGTTGATATGAATGTCAACTTAGCATCCACTCATTAAAACTATTTAGGTCTAAATATCTTTAGGTCTTGTTACACGGTAACTAAAAAAAAAATAATTAAAGGATGAAATCCTTTTTTTTTGTCGGAAAAGGATGAAATCATCTTTGAGAATTTCAAGTCGTTCACCGGTGAAGGCAGTAGAATTTTTAGAAACAATTAACCATTTTTGCAGGGATATGTACGTAATTATCTTTCAATGCTAATAAAGTTAAATAAAATAAAGTTAAGGGTGCAAATGCAAAAACAAAGACCCACATATAAAACAAAATGCAAGTGCCATAGACGTACCGACCGATAGAAATGGATGCCATATCGATGCTCGCCGTGCTCCCCAGCACCGCTCCAGTTCAAGCCCCCTCGTCGCGCCGCCGCGCCGGTGCCCACCCGCTCATCGGCCTCCACTCCCGCCACCTCTCCTCACTCCAACCATCTCCATTCCTATCCCTCTCTTCTACGACTCCCTGCGGCCCTCGCCGGACCCGGCGCCACATCTTTCTCCCCCACCTCGTTGCCTCCATGGTACCTATTCGCATTCCATGAGACTAATGAAGATGAAGGATTTTAAGGTGAAAATTTGTGTTTCTTGGTGCAGGTGAATGTGGAGGAGACTTATATAATGGTGAAGCCTGATGGCGTTCAGCGTGGCTTGGTATTTGGGATTCTCTTGTTTGATTTGGTATTTAGTTTTGTGTGCTGTGGGATTTGTGAATGATTTGGGGAATTGAGTGTGTATAGGTTGGTGAGATTATTTCGCGGTTTGAGAAAAAGGGTTTCTTGCTGAAAGGTTTGAAGATGTTTCAGTGTCCTAAGGAACTAGCCGAGGTATTGCTTTTTAAATTTTGGTTCAATTCTATGAAATTAAGGTCAAATAGTATTAAAGATTGTGCTTTCTGCTTGCTGGTTATTTTATCTTGTTGAGGTTAGTGTGACAGTCTACCCAAGGTGCTTGATCAGGCTTGGAGAGTTAGATGGTGTTTTCTGTTACTCTAAAATTTCTTGTCTATCTGATGGATTGTAACAATAGGATACCTTGTGAACTTAAAGCATAAATCACTTCTTTGCCCCATTGGGTTTCCTAGGCCATCATCTCAGTGAAAGCTTACATTTCGGTTTGTCATGAATGAATTTGTGAACTAGATAATGTCTTTGCGTTTAATCCACTGCAGATGGCTGTGTTTGATTCAGGACGTTCAGGACCTTCATAGAAGTTTGTTGGTTAGCCATTGTTTGCGTTAGATTTAGGGTTTTTACTATGATTACTGTCTAGATGACTTCATGATTTCTATGAAGTGTAGTTAGGGGCTTAAAAAATGTTGTTCTTACTGAATAGTTAGTACTTTATCTTGACAGAGTGGAAGTCTTTTCCTCGTGCTTTTTTAGATTATAGAGTTTCTATTGCTGATGAATTTGTTGATGGCAGGAACACTACAAGGATCTCAAGGAGAAACCTTTTTTCCCAAAACTGATAGACTACATAACTTCTGGTCCGGTTGTATGCATGGTAATCTTATTCACATTGGCGTGCGTACATGTAGGATAAAACAATTTTCATAGTAATGTATGAGGCAAAAGGACAATTTAATTCTAAGCACGTTTATTTCTTTTCCTCTCTTATGTTTCATTCATCATATTTTGAGGAAGGCTTGGGAAGGGGTTGGTGTGGTTGCATCATCTCGTAAGCTTATAGGAGCAACAAATCCTCTTCAGGCTGAGCCAGGCACCATACGAGGTGATTTGGCAGTTCAAACAGGAAGGTCAGACCCCTTTTAAATAAAGTTGAAGAACGAATTTTATGTGATTTCTTCTTGTCATGTACAAAGAGTGACCTAGACTTGTACTTGGTGCAGAAATGTTGTCCATGGGAGTGATAGCCCTGAGAATGGTGAACGAGAAATTGGTGAGGCATTCAACATCTTTGTATTCATTCAAATCTTAAAAATTATTTCATGTTTACTTAATCTAAATTCAAGCCTAAAATGCCCCGTTTACTGTATATTCTGTTATTTTTACTTTTAAGTCAGTTAACTTTGGTTTTCAATGTTATATTAATGTCAAACATGACCTTTGTTAAACCTTTGAAATCATTAGAAGGACTAGATATTCCAAACTTGTACATCAATAATTCTGAGTTCTATGCAAC
The DNA here is from genome assembly GCA_902712375.1 of Dioscorea dumetorum. Classification (NCBI taxonomy): domain Eukaryota; kingdom Viridiplantae; phylum Streptophyta; class Magnoliopsida; order Dioscoreales; family Dioscoreaceae; genus Dioscorea; species Dioscorea dumetorum. The sequence goes on along the minus strand of CACTHL010000870.1, from coordinate 2,431,915 downwards.
ATGCTGCTTATCATATTTGCATCATCCTCTCTCTCACATTGGTAAGCAAAACTAGTTTGGGATGTAATGTGAAAGTTTCACTTAATTTAATTATCAGGTGAGACTTCAACTGATAACAGCACTCAAAGACTTATCAAACTCTTCACTGAAAGTTATTTCTTGAATTAATTTGTTCCTCATAATTTCCTTAGGGCAGGGCATATTGCCTGAAAAAATAAAATTATAAATTTGCAGAATCCAGGTCAACTAACATTAGAGATTGCCAAAAATATTTTATCAGAGAAGTTATTGTTAGGCATTGGCATGTGCTTTACCGAAAGAAAGATAACATGCAAAGTGATAGGACAAGAAGTCCAACCAAAATAAAATGATAGATAGGATCAGGAAAATAGGAAAATAAAGGTCATTGTTTGGGCTATAAAGTTAGGAAACTGGCTTTTTGAGTGCTTATATAAAAGAAACTTATATTTTTAACTATCAATGTAAGTTCTAATGCCAAGCTTGTATTTTTACACAGCTCTCTGGTTCAAAGAAGGTGAACTATGCCAATGGGTCCCTGCCGTAGCACCTTGGCTCAGGGAATGAGCAAACAGAGATTTACTTCATGAACATCATGCATTTGATTACGGATCTTGTACCATCAAACTATTGTATTACTTTCTTGTGATTTTGGCCATTGCCCATCCACAAAATTTTGATGTGAGGGCTGTGGAAGGTCATTAAATTGATCTTTCGATGTTTTTTACGTCAATGTATCAATGTGCACAGCTAGAGCTGGAACCAATGGACCTATAAATTTTCCAATTGAATCCAAACTTCAATAAATTTATCGGCCTTGTGCTGTTATATACTCACTTTGATTATCATGCCTGAATAAAAAGCTTTGTTGTGCTCCATTCATAAACCTAGAAAAGGTTCGCTTATCCAATTGAAATTTAATCCAATTGTGTATAATTTGCATTTGAACAATAAGTCTAGTTCCGAAATGCACATTAACAACAGCCAAGAATGAAATTAAACAACATTAAAATCTTACGACACGACGAAGAACAGACAAAACGCTTCCTGATGATGCTACAACAATGGATTCTTCACATAATTTTTTTTTGAGTTAACCAAATCACACGGCAGTATGGCTATCGTTCAATTTCAGATTTTTGGTAGAAGGATCATCACAGAGTTGATGATGAGGATTATTTAGAGAAGCCGATGGATCATCAGAACTTGAGACTTTCATAGATGGCTTAAATGCACACTGAGAGCCTTGCCTCAGCTTTGCAAGTGTCAACTCTAAGAAAAAAGAAGATAACAAATGAGAAATCAAGCCATTTAAAACCATCTGATTTCTTAGTATCAGATCATATCATACAAAGCTGAAGAGAAGTTCTAATTAAATGATAAATAAATTGTTTAATAAAACTCCTGAGAAACTACTTCATCGACGTCAGTTTTTATAAATATCTAGCTTATGTTCCCCTTTCCATCAACCAAGAGTAAAAAGACATCACAAGCAATCCAATAACAGTGCACTAAATTCAGCATATTCATTCTCTCAACAATATCCAGTTTGGTAATGCATCATTCTTGATCAACCCAACTATTGGGTTCAAATTTCAACAATTAAATCAGAGAAACCTGTCTTTTTGAGAAGAGTAATTTGATTACAAGAATATATGTGCAAATTCATCACTTAAACTACTCCAATAAATCTTTTTATAAATTAAATTGGAAACTAAAATATTTCCCAGTGAGAAGATGAAAAATCAATACTAATCCAATGAAAAAAAAGGCAGCATTTCTTCTCTACATTACACTTTTTCTTGGTTCAAAACTACCATCCATTTCACTAGATTTGAGCACAATCCAGAACACCCAACCGCAGCAAGAGGACAATTAAGCAATCCAGCAAGAAAAACCAAACAAAAATTCCTTTCGTTTTTTTTTTTTTTTTGGACAATCTCATCCAGGAGCTTTATCAATTATCATCCCAAGACTAGCCATTTAAGAGAATCAAAGGGAAGTTAAGGAAAGAAAAACCAAAAAGAAAAACACAAAAGGAAATTAATAGATTCAGCAAGAAAACCACATTCAAAAAAAAAAAAAAAAAAAAAACCGGGTTTTTATAGACGACTACATACATCCAGGAACGAATTCCATCCGAACATTGAATCACAGCTAAGGGGAAGCAAGAAATTTATCAAGAACACCAAAAAATTTCGATTTTCCAGACAATATTCATTCAGGAACAAGCCATTTATTTATACAGATCCACAACCCTGGTAAACCCTAAACCTAGAAAAAAATAAAAATCAATGATTCCACCCAAAGAGATATATATATATACCATAGATGGAGAGAGCATCCTCTTTAGGCATCTTCGTCGAAGCTCTCTCCAGCTCCAAGTGATCCAGAGGTGCTCGCCGCCGCATTCCCAACATCTCTCTCTCTCTCTCTCTCTCTCTCTCTCTCTCTCTCTCAAAAAGTATTCATTTTTCAGAACGCGCTAACAAAATGAGAGCGGGAGAACTTTTTTTGTGTAGAAATATACGGAGACATTGGTAATAGTTTTTTTTTTTCATTTATTTTTCATTTACTTTTTTTTTTCATTAACAAAATGACAAAATTTAGTTTGGATGTCATGAATACATATACTCTCTTTTTTTTGTTTTTTTTGGTCAAAATATCATAATAATTATTTTATTTTATAAATTCCACCATTTTAATCCCCTAATATAAAGTCTGACTTTTCAATCCTTTTATTCGATCCCATAAAAGGATCTAATAAAAAATTAACCGGTGTTATTCCCACCTTATTAAAAAATTCATCAAAAAATAGGAAGTAAAAATAAAACAATTCTAAGTTTTCATATTTTTATTGGATCCGAAATTAAAAAGAACCCAATTCCTTTTTTCAATAAATCCTGATATATAAACAATAAGACTCAAAATTACCGGAGATGAAAATAAAAAAAATTAAAAAGACAGATTTTATATTAGGAGGATTAAAAAAGCGGAATTTGCATAATAAAGAGACTATTTTGATATTTTAACTAAGAATAAACATGTACCAACGTCTAAGAATTTCGATTATTGAACTGTCTATTTACTATTCTGATAAAATACCCGTGGTTATCTATATATTTTAAATTTATTATTTATATAACATGGTTATTATAATATTTTTCCGGAGGGCTCACCAGAGGATAAAACTATTTCATAATTTTGCTTTTTTCATTTCTTCCATGTTCTATAAATTAATTTTGACTCGTAATTTTAATCTTTTATAAAATTGAATGCTATTTTCTCTCACTCAACTAAACGGAATTAAAATTTGTTTTTGAAGGCTTAACATTACAAACAAGTCTCACTTTCAAGATAAATATTCCAATCATCTTGCAACTCTAAGTAGCAGCTTCATTATCAATTACCACAGAGCCTTACAATGTAAAGAAATTGATAGCTGGAGTTTGTAATCTATGTTTCCAGAAAACAAAATAAGAAAACACAATAAATGCATCAAAATAAACCCATATATATATAAAATGGATATCATCCAAAAAAACAAAAAATAAATAAATAATTAAGCATGTAGATTCATAGCTTTGCGTTGCAGTCATAACTCTGGCTTTCTGTGAAACTGTCATCTATCTGAGAAATGATGAAAAAAACAGAGTTCTTATATTATTCCGAGAATAAGGAAAAATCTTCACAAGCCTAAACAGAACAAAGAGTATGTACCGTTTTAGTCTTCCAGCTTTGAGGAGCACTTCTTCGGCGATAGGTCTCCAAAGATCAGAGCACGAGTAATTGATGCCCAATCCAACACTTAGTCCTCTCAAGAGTTGAATTGTTCGAAGAACACAAAATAGCTCCTCTGGAAAATTCTATGGTGAATTAACCATAAATAAGTTACACAATTAGCCAATAGCTCAAATGCCGCACCGATACTTTAAAAAGGACATGCTTCAAATTGATATTATTGGATTATGTCCCCATAAGAGGGATCCCGGTCTCTGTTCTAGACCAATTTCAACTGCTTTCAAGTTATGCGATAGAATAGTGATAGGTTCGTAATTCTATACCTCGACAGCAACTTTCCGTATTGAAGAGTCTTCGGCGAATGGTGACATAATCGTTACTCCAGGTGGACGCCTTGTATCAAACATTCGCTCGGCCAAATGAAACAGTTCTCTCTGTTCATCATCACAGGTGCTCTTCGTTCCTATCCCAAGCTCCCTGTGCATCGATGGGGATTACAAGTCACATTATGGTTAAGAACACCAAGCTTTGTGTTACAAAGTGTAACCAAAATAACAAACTTTAAGATAAATGGTTTCTAAGAATGGAAATAAGTAAAGTTCGAACTTATCATTGTAGGTGAGTTACAGGAACAGTATTATACTTGTAACTTTTCGAGGTTTTTGGGATGTCCTTGTCAGCAAGTGCAAGAACGAGATCAGCATATCCAAGTCTTAAGTTGTCCGGAAGTTGCTTTACTTGCCCATAATCAAGCAATGCGACCTGTAAAAAACAGTTATAGATCATACAACCAGGCAGAGAAGAAGCCATTTTACACTATAATTCGATATAAATTTGAAAGGAATACCATCTACAAGAACAAAGACCTATGTTCTCATTGTTAGAGACTTAGTATGACATTTCTATCAAGCAATATAATTTTCTATCAATTCAGTGAACGGATAAAAGTAAATTGCGGCATGAGGATTATGAGACAGCCTCTGCATTTTCTCTTCCTCTTTGGTGGTACAGAGAAGTGCTATCCAAGGACCTATACCACATGAAATGTACAACCCTCAAATTTCTCCATGCATATCACCGATGAGGATGGCAGGTACCAGTCTGCGGCTGAAACTCAATTTTTCATTACGAGGGCCTCCACAATGGGGAAACCTCTCATTGTAAGACTACTGTTGACATCTTCAATAAGGACACAAGGCTTACTGAGGTCAAGGGATTATTTGAAATGCTCCCAGCACATCTATACTTCATGGAATACCAAGTTGTGCACAGCAACAAAGAGTATATCACAGTCTCTGACTCGCAAATAAGCATGCCACAATGAATGCAATAACTAATCACTGAGAAGAATACTTCCGTTGCCACGTTAAGACTACTATGCGCACTCTTGTTTAAAATGGTACATATATCCTTCCTACTAAACAAGAAAGACAAAAGGCTTCTTTGTTCTTTGAAAATTTCCGTCTTCTTAATGCCATCAAATGATGAATGTATCAAGAGAGCTCTAATCAATGGAAAGGGAAGTCCTTTCTCCTTGTCTTCTAAAAATCATACCTTCTAGGAGGGAACTCCACTTAGTTTCTCCCCTCAGTATCTCCATTCAGTTGGTCAGATGTAATGCAGCAACAAGAAACACATCGTCCAGACTTTGCCATTAAGCTTTGGTGTACTCCATGAGAAGAAGAGAGAGCTTTAAAGTAACCCTTCACTCCATGGGAGCTATGTAGACAACTACCAAACTATTGATTAAACAGGCATACTATTTATACAAACTAGACTTCCCAACTGATATGTGTCATACATCACAAGGAAAAGTAATAGTTATTATTCAGTTGGGAAGTCTAGTATGCACAAATAGAATTACTCCTTATTAAAAAACAAAGCTGCCAAAAATGTTTGAGAAGCAGCCAAGAAGTGGGTCCACATTTGCAAACAAGCAAGCTCTGGTCTAAATTATATGGGAGGTGTGGAACTCATCAAAGCATGGATTGGCCCGGATTGAAACTAGAATTCAGAAACCATGTTCTTAACTTATCTTCATATGATATATTAACTCATGTTGATGATTGTTCAATTTGTACATGTGATTTCAAGGTTATAAATAAGCTATTGCAAATTATTTTAATGGCATACGTACTAATACACTTGCCTCAGAGTCCTTGCATATGAGGATGTTTCCTGGATGCGGATCTGCGTGAAAAAAACCATCCTTCAAGATCATTTGCCCATATGCTAGTGTCAAATTTTTCAGAATTTTCCTGCATTTACACCAAGAATTCTGAAGAAAATCAATCAAGATGACATTAACTTAACAAACTTATGAAGTGAATCACAATTTATTTTCTGTTAAATTTTTGTATAGACTTCGCTAGGACATACGAGAACTCAAAACAAAGCTCCAGAGAAAATTATGTTTTTGCATCCACTTGCTTAAGCAACAATGCATAAATGAAACAACACATTTGAACCTTAAACAGAATGTCTATGCAAATTGGCTACGATTATCAAAATGAAGAGCTCAAATAGAAGAAAACATTGAACACATACGCCTTTCAGATGACTGTTGGTCTTACCAAAAGTCAATATTTAACAATTCAACATACAATGAAATGTTACATCATTTTCTCAGAAACAAGAAAGGACTAATGCGACAGCTAATGATAATACAGAGGTCTACCGTTTTGCTATTGATGCCATCCTTCCACCAGGATCTATATGCCTCTTAGCCATTTCATCACCAAGCTTCATTATCGGAATTCCACCTATAAACTCCATTACTAAGACCTTCCTAACAAAACAAAAATATATATCTAGAAGTCACAATTTGCAGGCAAATTAAACTTACTAAAACAACTTTTTTATTTTCTTTTTAATTGTACGAATGGATAGTTATTACTGTATCTCATCATTTGAAAATCATACCTGGTCACCATGCCACCAATGACCCGTGGAACTATTACAGGAGATTTTTTATTGTCAGAATCAAGAAAATGTCGGATTCTTTCCATGGCCTCAGCCTCCCGCAAAAAATCAAATTCATATCCAATCTTCATGGCACATAAAACGGTAAATGGGTGAGTAGGATAACAGAAACAAACAACATTAATGGAACAAATCAGAAATTGTTATATCTCCAGAAAATATATTCTGTCAATATCATCAAGTTTTCCTGAAAGCAACCGACAAAGTTCTAGCATGAAAATACGAACAGATTCAGTGGCAAAAAAATTTAAGAAAGATTGCTCTAGACACTATATTCATCACAATAATGAATATAGAACATGACATTTTGGTATTGATTAAATTAAGCGCCAAATGGAACATCAAAAATAGCTGAGATAACAAATAATATAGTAAGTTTCTCAGCACATGCTCCAAAAAAGTGCTACGTTACAACAAAGAAGCATGACATACCTGTTTCTCAACCTCTTTAGTGAGGGAGAATAAATCAAATTTGATATCTGTCTTTTGTAGAAATAAAACAAATGCTTGCAAGTTGTGGATATCGACTGTCATAAGATGCTGAACTCCAGGATGTTGCACCTTCAACGTTTCTAAAAGTTAAACAAGAAATAACTTCTCCCAAAATACAAAAAATAATGCCTGAAATAGGAATCACCTTAACAGCAACATCAGTTTGTGCAGATCTCAGTCTTGCTCGATGAACCTATGATTTATCAGAATGGAAAAGATCAGGAACATTTCATCATATTGACAGCACTTACCTGTAAGCAATTTTGCCGTTATTTACTACTTGATTATTGAGATAATTGAAGAACCATTCAAATTCTCCAACAAATACCTCATTTGAAAGATAAATAAAATTAGATAATACATCCACATTAATCTTATATCCCCATGGTGGCCATCATTCCCCCACTTCCCTGCTGCACCAAGCGCTTCTCCCACTTGAACAATTTAACCATTCAGACCAGAATTATTCATCTTCATAGATTCTCTGAAAGCATTACATAAATACCTGCGCAATTGAAGCAGATCCGATAGGATTAACATCAAATTGTTCAAAGGTTTCATCCAAACTTTGGCCCAATTCACTTTCCAATATTTTTTGGACAACTTCAAACGGAGTTGCAGGAGCCTGATCGCACAATGTGACAAGTCTTTTCACCCATGCCGCTGGAGCCAAATCAGGTTTTCCCAATATTTGGGCAGCCTGATCCAAGACAAATCAAATATATCACAAAATTTAGTCTGATTAAGATGCTTTGGAAGCAATAAACGCAAAATTAAGTGAAAATCCTATAACCACAAATATTTCAAAGAAGTGAACAATCCCATCCATTTCAAACTATCCATGGTAGGTGCCATTGTCAAAAGCCATCAAAGTCACCACTATTTGATACTGTGCTAAGCTATAAAGATCATTAAATGAAACCTTAAAAACAGGGACTTCTTCCATACCATAGTAAATGCAAGAATAAAAATTCAGAAATCCATCAAACCAGACCGAAAGAAGACGTCTTTCACCTTAAGAAAGAGCCCACCGAGCTCAGAGCAGAGAGAGTACATCTTCCCCGCAGCAACCTCATGCTGCCTCTCCCACAATGCCTCCACTTTCTCCCTATCTCTCACAAACCTCGCACGCAATTGGCACACCTGAGATCACAACAAAATAGAAAAAATTCCTCACAGAGGCAATTCAACAAGCGTCTTGAGCGCAAAGGCCAATTTTGAAAAATCATATAAAAACAAACCTTGTATCCAGTATAGATGTCAGCGGCCCGGACCCAGAACTGCATAGAACGATGCCATGGCACCAAGCGCTCTGAGAACTTCTCATGGAGGTCTTGAAGCTGGAGAGAAGGCAGCATCATCTTGAAGCTATGGATGGAGAAAGCTCGAGTCTCTGGGAGTACCTTTTGTATGTGGCCTAGAGCACAAAGAGCATGAAAGTTAAATGGTTTATTAACATTTCCCCAAAATTCATGGGTTTTTTTCCTTTTTCAAAGAGAAATTTCACAAATTTTTTAAAAATTAATAAATAAAAAATGAAATGCTACTCAATGTCTCCATTCTAGTTTTTTTTTATACTAATTATAATTTAATTTATTAGTATTGTGCCCCTATATATATATATATATATATATATATATATAGTGTTTCTCCGACTAAAAATACGACATAAGTGCTGTAGAACTCAATTTCTCCTGTGTCACTTTTTGATATTATAGTTTTTGGTTTTATATAAAAATCAACACATTAAAAAGTATAATTGCCATAGAAATGTATATAGAGGAAAAATTACAATAATTTAGATTATACATTTTATTATTTTCCATTATTTACCTTTTTATTTAATTTTCCTAGCGGTCACTTATATTCCTATGGTCCACCATGTGATCCATTGTCGTATTAAAATCAAAAATCAAAGTGAAATATATATATATATATATATATATATATATATATGAGTTTGATTTTACTTTTCTTTTTTTTTAAAAAATGTTCCAAAATAAAGACAGGTGGAGTAACTTTTGGCATCATGCTTTTTGTGCCTTTAACCAAAACACATTTTTCTTTTTTATTTAATTTATAAAATAAGGACAATCATGTCACATGTGTGACAAGGCGGAGTTAATCTCTTAACATCGCTCACATTTTATGTAAATTAAGGTTTTAATCCATCTTCTCTGCATATATTATTAATAAATCAAAAAATTATTGATACATAATTAAATATATACAAAATAATATTCAGATAAATGAAAATGAGAAACTATGTTTAAAGAAAATAAAATTATAATTCATGGGATTTAGGCACGAATTATTTAAGCTATTTTTTATTTTTTATTTAAATGTTTTTTGACAGGTATTTATTAAATTGGTTCAAAGTGAACATTCCCAAATGTGTTTTTCTCATGTCTTTTGTTTTTATTTTTTTTTATTTTTTGTATTTAATGTACAATCAAACCCCCCTTCTGCTTTCCATTGCTTTCCACTTCTAATGGATGTTTTGCCCCCTTTTTTTTTAAGTTTCTTGGCTTTTCAATTTGTGTGAGTTGTTGTTTTAATCCAAACTATATCAGTTATTTTCTATTTTAATAAATTATAATTTACCCATTTTACAAAAATAAATTCAAAATAAATTTATTTTAAAAAAGTAAATACTTTTAAATATATGTGTCCATATATAATCAGATCTGGGCCCCGGCCAGAAAAAAATTCGGCCCGGCCCATGAGTTTCAAAACATTTGACCGTTATGCATTAAAAAAAGAAAAGAAAAGAAAAGAAAAGCAAACTCTCCTTCCCAAAAGCATCAGCAATGGAGGCCAGAGAAGGCCATGAAACCCCATCAGAGAAGCCACCAATGAGATCCGAAGAAGAGAAGAAGGATGAGAGCATGCTAAGCCCTGGGTTCCGGTCAGCGGCGGCCATGGCCGGCTGGGACGAGGAGGCTCTACTCTTGGCCAGCCTCATCGTGGAAGACACGCCCCTCAGAGAGTCCCGCCACAGGAAACGCCCTGGATTCCTTTCCAAAACCCCAAGCTCCACCAATTCAATCAGGTTGTTCTTGAGAAAAGAGCAAAAAGATCCAACTTTGCTTTGAGAGATCTTGATTGATGTCTTCTTTGGTTTGTTTAGGAAACGGAAGTCACAGAGGAGGCAGAGTCCTGCTTCCATGCCTGCTGTTGTTCTTTGTCTTGATGATGAGGAGAAGGACATTCTAGAAGGTCTTCTTTGTTTTTTTAAATTTTTTCTGATTGAAAGATGAAATAAAAGAATAAGAATCAAAAAAAAAAAAAAGTGATTTTTATGTGTGTTTTTTTTTTGGCAATTGCTCTGTTTGATTGGATTTTGGCTGTGTAGGTGATGGAGTGAAGAGAAGAGAAGAAGGAGATGGTGGTGTTGATGAGGAGAAGAAAGGAGAAGAAGAGGTTTCGGCCAATGGAGTTCCTTGCATTGATAGGCTGAGGGAAGAGCTTTCTTGTGCTGTGAGGAGCTCTTCTTTTGGGTTTTTTTTTTTTCTTGATAATATTGTTGTTTGAGAAGTTTTTAATTCTTTTTTTTTTTTAATCTTTATTGTAATGAATGAATACTTGAACTATTTTGGTTTGATTTGGAATGCAGATATGTTTGGAGGTTTGCTTTGAGCCAAGCACCACTCCCTGTGGCCACAGGTTAGATCTAAATATTATTGTGGGCATTCTAATTCAATTCTGAAGTCCAGCATGATGCATGTTTTTTTTAATTTGATTCATTTTCCACTTGATATTTGTCAGTACAGGTTAAAGGTATATGGTTGAAACTGTATCAATCCTTCATCTTTTTTTTTTTGGTCTCTGATTTTAAGTTTACATGAAAAATTAAGAATTTGAACTTGTGTTTTAATTTTTACAATTTGATATTTGCATAAGTTCTCTATCTTGCAATTTGATTTATAGTAACAAATGATGACAGCTTCTGCATAAAATGCTTGAAATCATCTGCTTCTAAATGTGGGAAAAAATGCCCAAAATGCAGGCAACTTATCAGGTTAGCAAAGTATCTCAACACCTTCAATCATTTTCACTTGTTCTCAGAAATACGAAATACCAAATACAAAACTCTCTCTGTGTGTGTCAATGTGCTTATAATTTTGCAGCAACACAAGGTCCTACACAGTGAACACAGTGCTTTGGAACACAATTCAACTTCTATTTCCCGACGAAATCAAGGCGAGAACAAAGTGCATCAAGACATCATCACCTAAAACAAGCCCGGAAAGACGAATTAGAAACACAATCACTAGCAATGCAAGGACTACCATTAGCCAAGCCTCGAGAGCGAGAGATAATAATCATCATAATAATAATAATAATAATAATAATAATAATAATAATAATAACAGCAGTAATCGACGAAGAAGAGCAATGCCGAGCCAATCGGAGGATGCAGCAATGGCCTTGAGGTTACAAAGAGAAGAATTTATGGAAGCTTTCAGAGAGAATGACAGTGAACAGCAGCAACAGCCTAGAAATTTATCTGTGTACACTGCCAGAAACAACTTGAGAGCAATGGCATCAAGAGCTGTTAATTTTCGGAGAAGAGGCCGGTTTCCTTTCATCATAGACTAGTTGTTTTTCAATCTCATTTCTCATGAATGCCACTAGCATTATCAATCCTTTTGTTCTTTTTTGTATATCTATGCATTGTTCTAAGTAGTGATTAATGAACATTTTGAAGAAATTCTCTAAACCAAGTAGTTTGTTTTCAGTAGAAAGATTTTGTTGCAAACACTGTGTATTGTCTAAACAGAAATTCAAATGTCAGGAGATAGAGATCTTAACCAATGCACATATTTTTTTTTACTTTAAAAAAATTCTGGGTCTATTGAATTATATGTAATTTATTTAAATAAAACAGTAAAATATACAACCCTTAACTTTAAATAAATGTTTAGATTTAATTTTGTTTTCTGAGGAAAAAAAATAAAACCCTTAAAAAAAACCTTTTTTTTAAAAAACAAAAAAAGGGGGAAAGCCAAAGAAAAAACCAGTGATGTCATGTGAGAAAAGAAAAGCACCTCCTTTTTCCATCTCCAACGCGAAGCTTCCTTCTTCTCCTGATTATCTCCAAGCAAATCAAAGAGATCATCCATTCCAATCCATCCGAGCTTCCATCAATGGCCGAGTGAGTCCTCTCCCTCTCTCTCTCTCTCTCTCTCCCTCTCTCTCCCTCTCTCTCTCCTTCTTAGATCTATCCTCACAATTCTCCAGTCTGGTCGCAGCTCACAAGATCTCCACGATAAGGATGCCGGTGCCGGGACCTCCACCGCCCGGATTACTCGTCCATCAACCACAAGCATCCACGTCACAGCTCTGGACGGCTTGGTCAACGTCAACTCCCTCTTCACGATCGCCGTCTTCGTCGGTCTCTCCCTCACGACACCGGGCCAGAGAAGCCTTGAAGGGACCACAGCCTGCGACGCCGGCCCCGACGTGGTCCGCAACCTGCTGGTCTTCGAAGTGGTGGCCTTCAGCTTCTTCCTGTTCTCAAGCCTGATCGCCCAAGGACTGAAGCTGGCGATCAATCTGTTGAACAGCAACGACATTGATGATGCTTTTAGGGCGCACATCAACGCTAGGGTTTTGAGGTTGGGGATGCTCGGATCGGCGGTGGGATCGGTGATGGGATGCTTGTTCTTGTTGCTATCGATGGTGAATGTCGTGCAGGTGAGGTTGGGGATGCTGTCGTGCGGCAGCCACGCCGCCGTCCGGGCGGTGGCGGCGCTGGTGACGCTCGTCACCACCGCCCTTCTTGTTTATATTTCCACTGTGTTTTACGCATTCACTCACTAATAAGTGAATCTTTTTTCCTCTTTTTTTTTGTTTTTTTCTCCCACTTGTTTGTACTAATTATTATTATTATTATTATTATTATTATTATTATTATTATTATTATTATTATTTTGTTTGGACTGGTTTATGTGCTTGTTTTCATTTATGTGATGGTTATTTATTTATTTATTTATTAATTTAGGGAATGTATACTTTTTTTTTTCTGAATGATGTTAAACATTATGGCAGTATTTACATTGTTTTGGGTTTGCTGTAACTAAGGGATGGAATAATTATGATTTATTTGATATCAATTAAATTAATTTTTTTATTTTTTAAGCTATATTTATTAAAGTTAATAACCAAGAAAAGTGTTCTTGTGACTATTTTTTGATTTTTTACTCTGGTCATCCCACCCAAGCAGACTTTACTTGCCATTATTTAATTTTGAGAAATTATGTGAGTTTTATTTAATTTCAGGGAAGAAAATATTATTGTTGGTTTTTCTTTGTGGACATTTTTAAATCATTTTCATTGTTATTACAACATATAATCCGTGAGATATAATATTTAAAAAAAATATTTTTGAAACATAATAATTTAAGGGTCAAGTAACAAATTATATTCAACAGACACTTAAAATTGGTTTGTTTTCTCGTTGTATGAGCTGTTGAAGCCTCTAGATAAACGTTAAACCTTTATTCGTTTCGCCCATGGTCACCAGTCCGTTGTAGTCTAGTTGGTTAGGATACTCGGCTCTCACCCGAGAGACCCGGGTTCGAGTCCCGGCAACGGAATTTTGTTTTTGCAATTGTTTCAAATTGGCTCTAAATTGTTTTTTTTTTTCTTTAAAAATTTTTTATTTATTTTTTTTAAAAATCAAATATTTAGTATTTATAATTTTTTTATTTTTTAATTTATTGATATTGAGTCTCCTATATGAGATATTCATTAATTCATATCATCTCTATAGTCTCTTTCCGAAAATATATACTCCATGCTTAATAAATAATAACTATAAATTCAAAAAACTAAAAATTTATTTATATATAAATAAAATCCAACAAAATTATCACAAATTGCTTGCGAAATATAAAGAAAAGACCACTGATCCTGGCTGTGCACCGAACCTTCCAACCTCTCCAATAATTCTCATCCCCATTTATATACATATACATATGATAAAAGATGGCAGGTGGCACAGCACAAACACCTTGTCACCCCCTTGCCGGTCCAATCCATGCACCCAACCATCCTTTATTTAATGCATCACCTTTATTAATTATTGCCACTCAATCATTTTTTTACCACAAATGCAAGAGACATCATCACTCTGGATTTCGTCCTCTACTCACTTGATATATCCTTAAAAATATTATATATATATATATATATATATATACTAAGTATTTTGTTTTTATTAGATGTCTGACAGCATGAAAAGAATCAGAATATCAAGGGGTGTGTATTTTTGTATTTATACAACCATGCAAATGTCTAGAATTGCATGTAATTTATTTAATATTAGAGAAAAAAAAAAGGAGTCAATGATAAGAGGGTCCAATATTTAATTGGAAAAGCTCAGCCTTGTGATTACCGTGACATGTTTGTTGGCCATGAAAAATCTCTCAGTGATGTTAAAAGCACCAGAATGGAACCCCTAAAAGCAAGACAAGCACATGCTGCCACTCAGCTTTTTAACAAACAGCTAACTGATTAAACCTAATTTCACAAAACATAATAATTAAGTAAAAAGTGATTGAAAAACTATGCAATTTGTTATACATAAAAAAAAAAAAAAGGAAAGAAAGATGGTGTACCTGATGATAAGGCTAATTTCTGAATGGAATAAATCCCTCTGTTGAAAAGTGAACACCTTTAATTTTCAGCAGAAAAAAAAAAAAAGTTTGAATTGGATTTTGATTTCTTTAGAACAAAGTTTGAGATTTTTCAAGGGCCACATCAAGGCAGGTATCACATCTTTATCTCCTAAAACCAATAGAACAGGCACAAGGTGTGCTCTCTGCAAAAGTACTTTGGAACCACCATTAGCAGCAAACATTAGTGAATTGAATGAAGAAGTGGTTCATCTTTCATTATACTGTCTGACATTGCAAACAGAATTCAATTCAGACAAAGAAATCAAGAAATCAACTTCAGATATGTATAGCATACCAATCATCACAAGAAGAGACAAAAATCAAAATTCATGGGAAGCAGATATAATACCTCATGGGGTTGGTGTTGTGTCTGTCTCTTGAGAATTTTCAGCTTTCCCTGAATAGAACTTGCAGAAATGAAAGTAAAAGCTTGCAGAGTATCAGCACTGACAACAACGACAACAGGTTAAATGATTGGCAACCGTTAAAAAGAAAAATAGTACATAAGTAGTAAGAGTGCATATCACATTCTAATCACACAAGAAAAATGTTGAGCAAGAAAAGTAAAGGAACCTGGTCCTTGTAGATCAGCTCATGATTCAAATTCTGATGAAAAATCAGAGAAGAGAAATAAAAGCTATAACCAATAAGCAAGATTTGTTTTTTCATCTCATTCATAACAATTTTGATTGAGTAAAAGGAAATGGATTTGTGTCTCAAAACAAACAAAGCATTACAAAGCTCTTGATCAAAGATTTAAAAAAAGAAACAACAACAACAACAACAAAAATGTGGATTCTAACAAGAAAAATTCCAATGATTCTAGACCCAACGAACAAAATGTTCTCAGCTCATCCCCTTCAATCATAATGTTGCCCAAGGGAAACGTATCAACGTCTATCTACAGAAAGAATTTTGCCTCACTCCCAAGCTCATCGATCTATTTAATTACAAAAAAGAAGAAGAAGAAAAGGGAACAAAAACAAAGACTGAAAAAAATTGAAGAGGAATCAATTATAACCAATTTTACCTAGATCATCTTTTAAATTCTACATTGTCTGATATAATGAATTGGCTCTATATTCCCTGTTTCAGCTACCAAGGAAGTTTCCCAGTGTTGGAATCAGTAAAAACACGAAGCACCCGATCACAAAGCCCCGTGTCATGAACCTCACAGAACCTGCTGGACCAATCTGGTGGCTCTACAGCTTTAGTCCCCAAACCAGGGGCTCGATCTTTTGAACCTGCATTCTCCTCGTCCTGCCAATCGGCAACATATGTTGCCACTCTCCTATAAAACTTCTCCTTGAATACCTCCCAAACCTGATACTTATAGTGGTTGATCACCATAGTCCCTCTATCCACATCCACAAATGTTTTACCCTCTTTCAAATGAAAATGGTGAACAATAGTGATCATAGAAGGATTCAAAGCTTCTGGACGAATAATGGACTTGTGACGCTCTGGTGCGCCCATCCTACAAGTGTAACCCACCGTAACACCGTCTTTAGGTGCCGCCTTTAGCCCTGATGGCCCAAAACTATGGCACGCTGTCCGCAACTCCCCCACTGATGGTCTGCTTGAGTAGTTCTGCAGCACATCATGCAGAGTTACATCTGTTGGGAGGAACAAGAACTCATCAACGTCAATGAATCCAACCCACTCGCACAAGTCCCTGGCATGGACAGCACAGTGAGCAAAACCTGCCTCTTGGGTCTTCACCCATGGCCACAGACGATGAGTAATATTATAACTTGGCGAGATGCTCATGGATTCTATCACCTGCTCAATGTTATCATCACTGTTATTATCATAGATGAACCACTTCTCGACACCAATTCGTGCATGGTAAATGATCCACTCCTTGAGGAACTTTGCCTGGTTGCGCAACATTGTGCAAACACACATTTTATACTCCTTTCTCCGGCCTCGACCAAGAATCTCTGGATGAGCAACAGATGGGAGAGTGAAGCCACCACGGCCCTTGATGTTGACAGATACCAAGGGTGGTTTCTTAGCAGTATGCAAGCGACTGAGGACACTGAGAGGTGTCTTGCATCGGATGATTTCTTGAGCTGCGGACACAGCATTGGTTGAGAGCAAATACTTTCGCTTGGAGAAGTTCCAACCAAAGACGCATTCATATCGTGAAGGATCAGATAAACGAGCAGGGCGGAGATTCAGACCCTTGGTGAAAACCAGGGTTGTGTTGTCATTGTCAAGTAAGGAAGCATAACTAAGATGGTCCCAACGTTGAGGATGAATGGAAGGAACTTGAACAGGAGATTTAGATATAGAGATGGAGAAGCCGCGTGGAGCTGCCGGGCAACGGACAATCAAGTCCGAGAATGAAATGGGATGAAGCTGGAGGTTGGACTGATGTGAAGAAGGAGGAAAGTAGAGGCAAAGTAGATTGTTTTCCTGATTGGAAATAGGAGAGGGATGTTCAAGGAAGAGGAGGACTTGGTCAGGAAAGCCAATAGCTTGCTTTATATGGAGAGGAGGAGTGTCCGAAAATTCCGGGAAGACAGGACCATCAACAGAGATGGCACTGAGTGCCGGAGTCTGCCATGTTGAAGCTATCACCGGCCTGAATGACACTGTTTGGCAAGCACAAACATAGTTAGAGAATTGCACAAGCAGAGCAGAATTCAAGCATTTACAAAGGGAAATCAGACAGAAAGGAGACAAATTGGCAATGCTAAATAGGAAAAACGAAAGATCCGCAAGGCAAAATAATTATTAAAAAAAAAGGAAAAATAAAATAAAATCTACCAACACATTCCTCTTTACTTGTTTGTTCATTCATCCTGGTTTCTAAATTAATTCAACCAATAAAAAAAATCATTTCCAATCTTGCGCTTTTTCCTTGTCCTTTCTTTTCCTCCATGATCCAACCACAGCCATGAGGGATAAATTAACAAAACTGCAGAGAAGAAACACCAAATGCTATGCGCAGGAGACAGTAAATGAATTCAGGTACATGAATAATACATAGATCTCAACGGTGTCGGCAACCCTATTAATCAAAGAAACTGCGAGAACCGCCATGAGAAAGAAAAAACCGATCTTTGTCACCAAATTCTTCGGAAAAAAAAAACCCTGTTGAATAGATTCCAAAAGAACCCTCAACCAAAGAAAAACAGATCCAAACCATAAAAATCAAAAGAAACAAGAAAGCACAAAATCCAAAGACAAAAATCGAAACTTTAACAAGGGAAAGGGATAAATTCAAAAGGTACCACCGAAGAGGCGGAAGGTGGAGAAGGTGAGGGAGGAGGCGATGACGCAGCAAAGGAAGACAGGAAGAGCACAACGCCAAAGGCCCGATCTAAAGCATCGGTTCGGGTGGGTCCAACGCCTCCGGTCCTTCATGGGCGGCGACGGCAGCTAGTGATGCTCCCCCGGATCAAGCGCAGGGGCAATGGAGAGAAGCGCATCGACGACGACTACCATTCAGAAGGAAGAGAAGAAGGAGAAGGAGAAGGAGAAGGAGAAGAAGAGTATAAATAGGAATGGTGAAGGGTGAGAGAGAGAAAGGGCCGGCTGTGTCGGCTCTCTTCTCTCTTCTCCAACGCGGTGGGCGGTTTAGATTGGAGAAAAAAAAAAACTGGATTTTGACGAATAGAGAGCAGAGGAGGAGGATCTATTTATTTTCCTTTCTTTTTTTTATTCTTTTTTAATTAATTAATTAATTAATCTTTGATTAGGTGTTTATCTCAAGTTTTATTTAATTAACGTTATTTTTAAATTTTTTTAATATGATTTTTTAAAATTATATTATTTAATCACAGGATTATTGAACCACCTTGTTTAATAGCCTAACAGCATCTGATCCTTTGCATTCGAGTAGAGTTTCGAGTTTGATTTTTCAACACGATGGTTCAATAATCCAGTGAGTTGTTCACGTATTTAAAAACAAAAAATATAATTTAAAAATTGAATCATTATGTGACTATTAATTTAGAATATTAGAGAGGGAGATAAATTGTAAAATATAAAGAAATTGTTTTACTATTGAGTTTCACATGAGATATAAACTCTAAAAACAAAATTGTATTTAAAAAAATGGGTTGCTCTTTGGATATTAACCAAGAATATCAGAGAGATAAAATTAAAATTTTAAATATTACAGATAGAGTTTCAAAAAATATTTTTAGTTTTTAAGTTTTTGGTCATAGGTTTTACAAAAGCTATGAAGTCTAAATAAACAGATTCCCTGTGATGTTAGCTACTGAGAATTTTCAAAAGTTTAAATCTCTTATAATAATTTTTTTAGACTAATCTTAATAATAAATAAATAATATATGTATTTTAAAATTCATAAAAAGCTACATAGGTGTTTGCGTGGGGGACTAAAGTGGAAACCTCATTATTATAAAAATTATAAATAATAATAAATAATAAATTTTCAAAATTAAAAGGAGATACTCGCGCCATGTGTGAATTTTGGATATTCAATTAAACTTAAATATAGATTAATTTAATCCATGAAATAAAAAGAAAGATGAAAAAGGACTATAATGGTTCTGCTTGTTGCAATTGAAATTAAAAAAAAGACTATAGTGGCTGGATTTAATTAATTCTATTTATTCGATGACCAAAAACGGAGTGGATATATTTAATTCCATGGCCCATATACATTTCTATTTACAGAATTAACACAATAAGTAAAAAGAACAAGAAAAGCCTTTCTTAGTTTGTGCAATAAAATATTAATGCATACATTGATTATAGAAAATGTCACATTTTTTTTTTTACATAAATTTAACATTACTGTTATGCACCCCGGTATTTTTCCGCTTATTATTTATTTATTTATTTATTTATTTATAATAAAAATAAATAAATAAATAAATCATGTGAAGTGCATATACACGGACAAAGAATTACTATTTTAATATTTTTATATTCTACTCAAAGAATCGGCACTAATAGACCATGAGATTATTGAAGTTACATATTAAATTATATTAAAATAACAAAAAAAAATATTGAGCATAAGGATTAGTATTTCATATACCTCTCATAAATTCCACTATCTTATTTTAATAGAGTTATACGCAAGATAAGTAAAAAAATTTATATCAGAGCTTATTTCGTTAGTATATATATTTTTTTAGAAATTTATAAAATTTATAAATAAAATAAAAGATAATAGGTTTATATTAAAATATCACCATTTCAAAAAAAATTTAATATATTATTTTAAACAATGTCACTACATTAATGTGGATTTTGGGATTGGTGGAATCACTGACCTTGTAAAATTTTTTTATACATTTTAATTGAATTTAATTTTTAAGGTTTTAAGATGTTTGACTTGGGTATAAGTTTTTAAAGGTTTTGTCTGAAATTATAAGCAAAGAAACGTAATCTATTCATTGATTTAATGGAATTATTTAATTGGAAATTAAAAAGAGAAAAAGACCAAATTGGGCGCGTGGGCGAAGCCGGCGATCGTGGTTAAAGTCGTGGACGCAGCGTTAGTTAATTGAATCGTTGAAGTGGGCCCCACTCTTTGTTGGGGCTTGCCCTTTTCAAACGGTCAATGAATCGAGGGCTCAGATTCGTCCATCAAAAATCATAAACAAGGAATCTTGCCTCGTTGTGGACCCCACTGTATATATATATATATATATATATATATATATATATATATATATATATTTATTTATTTATAGGCCATGCTGCGATTCTTTGGAATTGATGCTTTGCATATTCACCCCTGCGATTTTGTTTTTCAAAAATATCTCGCTAAAAATTAGAAGGGAAATGGCCCGAGATTGGGACTAGTTTATCACTAACTCAAAATAACTAACTGTAAGGGTTGGTGTCTTTACATTTGGTCATTAGGAGAATAATTTAACATAGATCAAGATACGAAGGTGCACAGCCACGTGGATTAGGTAGCGTGCGGATGAGCACTGGACATGTGTTGTGTTGTGACCAAAAACATGCGAAATATCCCTCAAGATCATGTGTTGAGACCGTGAGACACGTGCGCGTTGGACCGTGGGTATGCACGTGGCCGATGAACGCGTATGGCAGGCGCGCTCATATCAAGAGTCAAGTGTTGTGGACTTAGATTATTTTAGAGGATGAATCTTTAGCAAGTCTAGGTGGGGCGATACACTTGATCATACTGAGAGACTCATATGTTGGTTCGAGATTTGCAGAGTTATTACGCAGGTGTATGCAAGTGGGCACGCGGGCAGGATTGTTGCTAAGCCAAGGGTGAGGATGGCACGTTGTATTACCGTGCGTGACCGGTACTGCTACGTACTATAACCAAAGGTGGCTGGCTAAAGCTACCGTAATGTCAGAAGACATTGCAGGCTAAGTGGATTTCGGGGACTTCTTGCCATACCTGTATTGGGCAATGGGCTCAATTAACTTTAGGGATTTGGAGTAGCTCTTGTAATATGATCTTTTATGTATTTGGGAAGGGACAAGACCTCTTGGTGAGAATCTTTGGCCATGATTGTAAACTTTTTTCAATCTAAGAGAGTCTATGTTTTTCTCTCTTTAAAACAGGTTTCATGTGTCATCTTCTCATATTATGAATGTTTTCCGGTTTTGCTCGTTTTTTTTATGTAATGTGCTTGTGTTGCGAACAAGTGTTGTTTTACTGTTGTTCTAACAAAGAAGGTTGACCTGCCACTTTGTGCATGTCAAGTGCTGCACAGCAAAAAGTAATCCGTTGAGACGGTGACACTGTAACCATGGTATTGAAAATGGGTTTATTGATTATTGATTAAAAATATTAAAATAAACCAAATTTTTTTTTTTATTTTAACAAATGCGTCAACTATGATTATTAGTTAACGAACAGGGAATTATAGACATGTACCAGCAGTGTTTTTTATGACCTAAAAAAAAAGTCATTGCACTGATCTCCCACAAGTGATCCGGTGCCTTGCTCCCTGAGAGATTTGAATCAAGGGTATTTCTAATAAAAAGTAAGTGAATAATCATTGGGTAATATCCCAGTTCTCCATTTTTGTTTAATTAATAAAAATAAATAGTCAAAAAATACTATCCTTTGTTTTGGAATTTTTTTTCCAGTATAACTTTTTCAATTTTTTTTCAATCTTGACTCACAGAGCAAAATGAGGTACCATGAGCTTGAGAAAAGATTTTCTTTTACTAATCTTATTGATAAACCTTCTGTTATCTGCACTCTTTCCTATATATATATATATATATATATATATATATATATATATATATATATATATTAAACTTTAAATAAAATTCTAATGTTTACTATAATACTTTTATTATTTCTAATGCCACATGAAGTTTGCAGGGTGGCACATGTAAATAATATTTAATTTTGTTTATGTCATTTTCATGTATTTCCGTTGTGAAAAGTTGTAGTACTTGTGCTTAAACCACCAAAAACCAGATTTTGTTTTAAAAAAAAATCAAAATAAAAGGTTAAAAAATGCATATGAATAAAAAGTGGATGTGGTTAGACACCAAATTTATTAATATTCGTACCCAATAAATGAGAAGATCATGTACTCCAGATTGAAATAAATAAATATCGAGTAATATGGATTCAAATCCCAAGTATTTAGTTTAAATCATTATTTTTTTTGATAAAATATAATAAATATGTGCCAAAAATATGTATGGTGTAAAATATAATTACAATCTCAATAACATCTATGTTTTCATTTTGTAAAAAATGTGAGATTTGATCTCAGATACTTTTCAAAATAAACACTATTATCTTAATAACGGACATTACTAAATAATTTAAGTTGGGCCTTAATTATTTGAATTTAAACTTATTTTTCATTTTTTCCAAAGTTGAAGTTTGATCAAAGCTGAATATTTTGGATTATGTTTTTGACATTAGACTTCTGAATAATCAATTTATTTAAAAAAAATTAATCAAATGTTTTTTAATCTTTTTGTGCATTAATTGAAAGGCTACAAGAGAATAAAAAAGGATTTGCAAAAGTGTACTAAGGTTAATTTGGTGGTCAGTGAAAAAGTACATAATGAATGAAGGAAAGGTAATTAATGTTCCATGAATAATGAACACAGAATATATAATTATTTTTTAGCATGAAATTAAAATGGAAATAAATCAATCCAATAATTTTATTTTATAATTCATGCATAATGGCAATTATGTAACATCTCATGATAAGAGAGAGTTGGGTGAATAAATGAGATATTTTGGATTTATCATGAATCACCTAAAGTTAAAAAAAGACATAAAATTTCATGTTGAAATGAGAATAAATAAATTATCCATCTTTATCAATAAACCACTCATAAGTAACTTCGCATTTTTTTTTCTAAAAACAGATAAATTATCCATAATTAACATAATTTTTTTTAAAAAAAATATATAATATAATTACCAACGATCGATTATAGATGGAAAAAAATAAAAACATGCTAAACTATATGATACGATAAAATGCCTTTCATAATTTTAGAACTGATGGAACGGGATTGAGAGATTAATTACTTAATCGCCTTTTTTTTTTTTTTTTTTTTTTGAGATAGGGCGACAAGCGCCAACTCTCATGGGCGTACGCGTGGCGGGAGGATTGCCTACAACGTCCTCACCCTCTTGGAACGGGGGAGCGCGGTTCGGGGGGATTGAACTCGCGTCTCCTCCCACGAGGGGACCCGAGGTACCGCTGGGCTACAAGCCCTTTGGTCTTAATCACCTTAATCAAGTGCTATCGTAAAGTAAACAAAAAAAAAAACTCGAGATTTCGTGGTTAAAGAAAGAAAATTCAAGAATTCTCTTGATAATTGACACTGTGTCCTCTTTGTGTTATGAATGGGAGAAATTGGGTTGGGCCAAAGTACTTCTCAATTGGGCCAAAGTACTTCTCAAGTGGGCCAAAAGAGTAACACAAATAGAAAGAGAATGAGAAAAAAAAAAAGAAAAAAAAAGACTGGATTGTTCCAGAACAAACTCAAACAGATGAGTCTATACTCAAAAACTCCAGAAGAATCTACAGAACTCTTCTATAAATATAACACCAAAGTTCTGCAAATGGCTATCAAGTCAAGAACAAAAAAAAAAAAAGAAAAAAAGAATCACCACATATCAATGGCGGCTTGTGTTTCTAATCTCAGCTCAAGTCTTTCAATCCCAAACTTGTATTCAAAGGGGAAGAACAAGAAGTTATTCTCATCCAAATTGGTCAAGTGTATGAAGAGTAGTGAATCATCAGGAAAAGAAAACCTTGACCACTTGCAAAAAGTAAGCAAGCAGCCTCAGCAGCAGCAGCAGCAGCAGCAGCAGAGGAGATGGATTGCTCCTTCTTCACCTATTGGTATTTATTTATCTCCAACTTTCCTTTTTTATATATATATATTTTATTTAAATTTAGTCTTGGTGATTATTTTGGTTGTTTATTACAAGTTATGTTTATTGTGCGAGTTAATTTATGACATGTGATAGGACTATGGGATATATTCAATAGTCAAGGAGTGGTAAATAATGTCAAACAATA